>JBBDGP010001153.1:0-600000 GCA_037952835.1 Lithobates septentrionalis | reverse complement strand
TCTTCGGGAGGCCTTGCAGAAAGGTCTGTGCAATGCGTTCCCAGAGACTGGGAGGTTACAAACTCCTGTTTCTGGACAACGTGTTCCTGAGGCTTGGGTCAGTCAAAGAAGGAGCGGTGGAGAAGGTGGCTGTCTGACCGATGCGTTCAGACAATTTTTTGGTCCGCAGCCCCAAGGTATGATCGGTTCCAGCAACCATCGCCAGCGTCTGTTTTACATGGTGCAGGAATACCTAGGGGCAAGATCTGACTTGGACACCTTTCCCACCGAAAATCCTCTGGGTTACTGGGTCTTGAGGATGGATCACTGGCCCGAGCTTGCACAGTATGCAATTGAGCTACTGGCCTGTCCTGCATCCAGCATTCTTTCGTAACGCACATTCAGTGTTGCTGGAGGCTTTGTAACCAATCACAGGGTGCGTCTGTCCACCGACTCAGTCGATCGACTGACCTTCATAAAAATGAATCAGTCTTGTATCACCACCAGCTACCAAGCACCTGATGCTGATGTAACCAAATAATTTTTTTTGAAATCTCAGATCCCTTCAAAGACTGCCTATGCTGATGCTGAGTGACTATCCCTGAGTAATTATTCCCTTCCTCCTCAATGATCACGCTGATAGCTTGTAAGAACATTTTTGGTTCTGGGCGCCACCACCAGTGCCTAAGGCCCAATTTTTCAGCCCCTGTTTAACAGGAGCGTGTAATTACAATTTTTGATGCAATACTTTGCAGCAGGGCTCGTTTCTGCGTTCCAACTAGAGTATTTGTGAGTGGTTGCAGTGTTGTGGCACCAACACCAGTGCCTAAGGCCCAATTTTTCAGCCCCTGTGTAACAGGGGCGTGTAATTACAATTTTTGATGCAATACTTTGCAGCAGGGCCCATTTCTGCACCCACCAAGAGCGAGTGAGGACTTACAGTGTTTTGGCACCAGCACCACCACCACCACCAAAGGCCCAATTTTTCTGCCCTTGTTCAACAGGGGCATGTAATTACAATTCTTAATCTAATATTTCACAGCAGGGCCCATTTCTACGCCCACCAAGAGCGAGTGAGGACTTACAGTGTTGTGGCACCAGCACCACCGCCACCACCAAAGGCCCAATTTTTCTGTCCCTGTTCAACAGGGGCATGTAATTACAATTCTTGATCTAATATTTCACAGCAGGGCCCTGTGAGGGCTTACAGTGTTGTGGCCACAACAACACCTAAGGCCCAAATTTCTGCTGAGTATATAGGGCAGGCCCCTACTTTCAAACATCTAACTTACAAACGACTCCTACTTGCAAACGGAAGGAGACAACAGGAAGTGAGATGAAATCTACCCCTAGGAAGGGAAATTCTCTCCTGTAAGAGTTAATATGGGAAAAACATTTCTCCTTTCCACTGATGCTTTCCAATCCTTGTTCCACAAAAAAACCCAAATTTTCAAAAAACATTTGTCATTGGGACAAAAAGTGAGGTGAAATGTTCTGAAGAAGAGGACAGACAGCAAAACAAATGTCACAGGGGTGATAACCCTTCCCTATGTTTTCCAAAAAGCTTAAAAAAGATTTTTTGGCTGGAGCTAAACACGTTAAAAATGTACCCGCTCAAAATTACAAACAGATTCTACTTAACAACAAACCTACACTCCCTCTCTTGTTTGCACCGCCTGTATACTGCTGTTCAGAGTATATAGGGCCTGGTGGCCCCACACCTTTCCTTATTTTAATTTGGGTGCGGGGTTCCCCTTAATATCCATACAAGACCCAAAGGGCCTGGTAATGGAATGGGGGGTACCCATGCCGTTTGTCTCACTAATTTCCATCCATATTGCCAGGACCCGACATTACATGAAAGCCGCAAGCAGTTTTAAATGACCTTTTTTTCTTTAAAAATGACATTTTATGCAGGGACTGTTCTAACCACGGGAAACACGCGCCACTTTACAGGCATACTATAGACACCCCCCAGGTACGATATTTAAAGGAATATTTCACTTTTTTTTACTTTAAGCATCATTAAAATCACTGCTCCCGAAAAAACGGCCGTTTATAAAAGTTTTTTTTGCATTGATACATGTCCCCTGGGGCAGGACCTGGGTCCCCAAACCCTTTTTAGGACAATACCATGCAAATTAGCCTTTAAAATGAGCACTTTTGATTTTGAATGTTCGAGTCCCATAGACATCAATGGGGTTCTAACGTTCGTGCAAATTTTCCGTCCGTTTGCAGGTTCTGGTGTGAACCGAACCGGGGGGTGTTCGGCTCATCCCTAGCTACAATACTGCCTAGAGAAAGTGATCTTCCTGGGTCACTGCATTTCATATGAAATCGATTACCTAACCCCAGGTCGAGTTGCAACTCTACAAAAAAATGAAAAGCCAAGAAAAGTATGGCAACTACGTGCCTTCCTGGGGTTAGTGGGATATTGCAGGGACTGGATTCCAAATGCACCAGAACTCATGGCTTCTCTTTTTGAGGCTAACACTACAAACCCTTTCAAACTCACATGGAACAATGAATTGCAGATGAAAAAGCTTATTAAAATTTGGTCTGAAGCACTCTGCCATTGGACCTCCTGACTATATGAAGACCTTCTCATTGTTTTGTCATGAAGTCAATGGATTTGCTGCAGGTGTACTCACCCAGCTACATGGAGGCAAACAGAGACCTGTGATGTATGTATCAGCCTCATTAAACCCTGTCATCAAAGGCTTCCCTAGTTGTATGTGAGCCATAGCAGCCTGCATTTTGCTGCTAGACAAAGTAACTGAGCTTGTACTAGACTCTGCTCTGACTCTGTATGTGCCACATGCAGTATATGAAATCATGAATCAAGTAAATACCATACATGTGTCTGCCAGTAGATTTGATAAGTACCAGTCTACTCTTTTTGCTCTATTAAATTTAACAATCAAGCAATGTGTTACTTTAAATCCGGCTACACTTATTTCTATAATTGATGAGGAAGATGCAACAAATGGTACTGATGTAGAATCTGAGAATTTTTTCTTTGATTGTATGGCTCTGATGGAGGTGGAAAGGGCCTCTGTCACAGCAGCAAAAGATGAGCCTTTATCAGATTGTGACACACACTTATTCATAGATGGCTCCAGATTTTACACTGATGATGGTCAACCACACACAGGGTTTGCTGTAACCACTACAGACACTATTTTACATCAAGAAGCATTGACACCCCAGATGTCAGCACAGGAAGCTGAGTTGTATGCTGTAGTCAAAGCATGTCAACTCCTAGAGCAGTGATGGCGAACCTTTTTGAGCCCGAGTGCCCAAACAGCGACACAAAACCAACTTATTTATTTCAAAGTGCCAACATGGAATTAAACCTATCAGGGGCTCTATACAGAGGATGGGACTGATCATCCCTCTTAATGAGTCCTAAGAGACCAAAAATGTACGATTATGCCCAGAAAAAACACCTTTTCTGCTTTTACAAAGGAGTGCGTTGTACTCAGAATACAGGGATCACACATGCATTGTGCTCAGAATACAGGGATCACACATGCGTTGTGCTCAGAATACAGGGATCACACATGCGTTGTGCTCAGAATACAGGGATCACACATGCGTTGTGCTCAGAATACAGGGATCACACATGCATTGTGCTCAGAATACAGGGATCACACATGCGTTGTGCTCAGAATACAGGGATCACACATGCGTTGTGCTCAGAATACAGGGATCACACATGCGTTGTGCTCAGAATACAGGGATCACACATGCGTTGTGCTCAGAATACAGGGATCACACATGCGTTGTGCTCAGAATACAGGGATCACACATGCGTTGTGCTCAGAATACAGGGATCACACATGCGTTGTGCTCAGAATACAGGGATCACACATGCGTTGTGCTCAGAATACAGGGATCACACATGCGTTGTGCTCAGAATACAGGGATCACACATGCCTTGTGCTCAGAATACAGGGATCACACATGCCTTGTGCTCAGAATACAGGGATCACACATGCCTTGTGCTCAGAATACAGGGATCACACATGCCTTGTGCTCAGAATACAGGGATCACACATGCATTGTGCTCAGAATACAGGGATCACACATGCCTTGTGCTCAGAATACAGGGATCACACATGCCTTGTGCTCAGAATACAGGGATCACACATGCCTTGTGCTCAGAATACAGGGATCACACATGCATTGTGCTCAGAATACAGGGATCACACATGCCTTGTGTTCAGAATACAGGGATCACACATGCCTTGTGCTCAGAATACAGGGATCACACATGCGTTGTGCTCAGAATACAGGGATCACACATGCGTTGTGCTCAGAATAAAGGGATCACACATGCGTTGTGCTCAGAATACAGGGATCACACATGCGTTGTGCTCAGAATACAGGGATGAAAAAAGAATTTGGGGTTGGGACTTTATATGAGGCAATAACTGAGACAACGCCGAGCACTGGATTGAGCTTAGGCGATGGCGCCACCCTCCCTCTTCACGCAGCGTGCCGTTGGTGGTTGCCCTTAGTCCATTGGCCACCATTTTCCATCCAGGCACCGCGCCTCTATTCTTGGTATGTCCATCTTTCCTACTATTGGCTTGTCTATCCTTTTATCATTGTTCCAGTCACTTTTCTCCCCCGCACTTTTACCTGTTTGTCTGTCACTCCACCATGCACCTCACATGCCTTGTTTTACTCCGTCTCCCACATACACCTAACCTTTTATGGTTCCAATATACCCCTTCACCTTTTCTCATATATTCCTATCCCATGGGCTACTATGCTCAGTCACCATTAGCTTTAGGGCTATTGTTTCACACACGGTCCTCACTCCTATTTCTCCTTTTTTTTCCCTTCACTTCACTGAATATCCTACTCACTCAGGTGTTTTCTTTTTCCAGCACTTAGTGGCTATCAGCTCACTGATCCTATGTTTATCTCTACAGGGATTTTTTTGGAATCAACTACAGCATACTATTTTATTCTACCACACACTAATACCCAAGTACTGGAGATCCTTATCTACATGTCCTTTCTATGGCCGCTGGTGCCAATGCCTTGCCTCAGGGTTACACTACCTCAGTTTCCGGGGATAACGCCATATCTAGTATTATTCCATTATGGTTACTATATACAAATCTACTAGTCTACACGACCAGGTAAGAGTGGTTGGGATCCTTATTTGCTCCCCCTCTTTCCTTCCAATTTTGTATATTTTTCTTTTTTATATATTGTATTTTTACTTTATCTATCTTGGTTATCTATCCTAGATATAGCCCAAACCCTGCATCTGCTCCTGACGAGTGGTATACTAACCACGAAACGCGTAGAGCTTTCCTATGATGCGACGTCACATTCCCCCATGTTCTACCATTCTACCTGACTACTATCAAATATTATTATGCACCAATCTATATCTATTTTTATTGAGTTATATGCTACCATTACAATCAGGCGTGCATTTCTAGGTTTATTGAGTTTTTATTGTAAACTTAATATGTACTATATATTGATTGCTATACAAGATATGCATGTTACCCACTATATATTATGCAATTTTATGAATTTTACTATGTTACTATGTCATGTATGCCTTTTTGTATTCAATAAATACCATTATCTATAATGATTGGTTCATACTATGTTATGTAGCAGTGTGCCTCATATAAAGTCCCACCCTCTTTTTGTCTTTTCCAGAATACAGGGATCACACATGCGTTGTGCTCAGAATACAGGGATCACACATGCCTTGTGCTCAGAATACAGGGATCACACATGCGTTGTGCTCAGAATACAGGGATCACACATGCGTTGTGCTCAGAATACAGGGATCACACATGCATTGTGCTCAGAATACATGGATCGGGGGGGTGATGTGAAGGCCAATAGAGGACACTGCTATGGGGATGGCCCTTCCTAAAGCAGTGTCCGCTGGCCCCTTCACTAGGGATGAGCCGAACACCGCCCGGTTCGGTTCGCACCAGAACCTGCGAACGGACCGAAAATTTGCACGAACGTTAGAACCCCATTGACGTCTATGGGACTCGAACGTTCGAAATCAAAAGTGCTCATTTTAAAGGCTAATTTGCATTGTATTGTCCTAAAAAGGGTTTGGGGACCGGGTCCTACCCCAGGGGACATGTATCAATGCAAAAAAAACTTTTAAAAACGGCCGTTTTTTCGGGAGCAGTGATTTTAATGATGCTTAAAGTAAAAAAAAAAAAAATGAAATATTCCTTTAAATATCGTACCTGGGAGGTGTCTATAGTATGCCTGTAAAGTGGCGCGTGTTTCCCGTGTTTAGAACAGTCCCTGCACCAAATGTCGTTTTTAAAGGAAAAAATCTCATTTAAAACTGCTTGCAGGTTTAATGTCATGTCGGGTCCTGGCAATATGGATGAAAATCAGTGAGACAAACGGCATGGTTACCCCCCAGTCCATTACCAGGCCCTTTGGGTCTTGTATGGATATTAAGGGGAACCCTGCACCCAAATTAAAATAAGGAAAGGTGTGGGGCCACCAGGCCCTATATACTCTGAACAGCAGTATACAGGCGGTGCAAACAAGACAGGGACTGTAGGTTTGTTGTTAAGTAGAATCTGTTTGTAATTTTGAACATTTTTAACGTGTTTAGCTCCAGCCAAAAAATCTTTTTTAAGCTTTTTGGAAAACATAGGGAAGGGTTATCACCCCTGTGACATTTGTTTTGCTGTCTTTCCTCCTCTTCAGAAGATTTCACCTCACTTTTGTCCCAATGACAAATGTTTTTTGAAAATTTGGGTTTTTTCGTGGAACAAGGATTGGAAAGCATCAGTGGAAAGGAGAAATGTTTTTTCCCATATTAACTCTTACAGGAGAGAATTTCCCTTCCTAGGGGTAGATTTCATCTCACTTCTTGTTGTCTCCTTCCGTTTGCAAGTAGGAGTCGTTTGTAAGTTAGATGTTTGAAAGTAGGGACCTGCCCTATATACTCAGCAGAAATTTGGGCCTTAGGTGTTGTTGTGGCCACAACACTGTAAGCCCTCACAGGGCCCTGCTGTGAAATATTAGATCAAGAATTGTAATTACATGCCCCTGTTGAAACAGGGGCAGAAAAACTGGGCCTTTGGTGGTGGTGGTGGTGGTGCTGGTGCCACAACACTGTAAGTCCTCACTCGCTGTTGGTGGGTGCAGAAATGGGCCCTGCTGTGAAATATTAGATCAAGAATTGTAATTACATGCCCCTGTTGAACAGGAGCTGAAAAATTAGGCCTTAAGCACTGGTGCTGGTGCCACAACACTGCAACCCCTCACAGACACTCTAGTTGGAATGCAGGAACGAGCCCTGCTGCAAAGTATTGCATCAAAAATTGTAATTACACGCCCCTGTTAAACAGGGGCAGAAAAATTGTGCCTTAGGCACTGGTGCTGGTGCCACAACACTGCAACCCCTCACAGACACTCTAGTTGGAACGCAGGAACGAGCCCTGCTGCAAAGTATTGCATCAAAAATTGTAATTACACGCCCCTGTTAAACAGGGGCTGAAAAATTGTGCCTTAGGCACTGGTGGTGGCGCCCAGAACCAAAAATGTTCTTACAAGCTATCAGCGTGATCATTGAGGAGGAAGAGCATAATTACTCAGGGATAGTCACTCAGCATCAGCATAGGCAGTCTTTGAAGGGATCTGAGATTTCAAAAAAAATTATTCGGTTACATCAGCATCGGGTGCTTGGTAGCTGGTGGTGATCCAAGACTGATTCATTTTTATGAAGGTCAGTCGATCGACCGAGTCGGTGGACAGATGCACCCTGTGATCGGTTACCACGCCTCCAGCAGCATTGAATGTGCGTTCCGAAAGAACGCTGGATGCAGGACAGGCCAGTAGCTCAATTGCATACTGTGCAAGCTCTGGCCAGTGATCCATCCTCAAGACCCAGTAACCCAGAGGATTTTCGGTGGGAAAGGTGTCCAAATCTGATCTTGCCCCTAGGTATTCCTGCACCATGTAAAACAGACGCTGACGATGGTTGCTGGAACTGATCATACCTTGGGGCTGCGGGCCAAAAAATTGTCTGAACGCATCGGTCAGACGGCCACCTTCTCCACCGCTCCTTCTTTGACTGACCGAAGCCTCAGCAACACATTGTCCAGAAACAGGAGTTTGTAACCTCCCAGTCTCTGGGAACGCGTTGCACAGACCTTTCTGCAAGGCCTCCCGAAGATGTTTCATCCTCTGCTCCCTCTGCGATGGCAAGATAAGGTCCGCAACCTTACCCTTGTAACGTGGATTAAGGAGGGTTGCCAGCCAGTATTGGTCCTTCTCCTTGATACCACGAATACGAGGATCCTTACGCAGGCTTTGCAGGATCAGGGAGGCCATGCAGCGTAGGTTTGCTGAGGCATTCGGTCCGGAGTCCTCTGGGTCACTAAGGACGACATGGTCCGCAGCCACTTCCTCCCAGCCACGTACAAGTCCATGTGTTTCTTGGGACTGATCCCTTAAAGACTGCTGCTGATGCTGAGTGCCAGGCTCCACCTCCATACTGACACAATCTTCCTCCTCCTCCTCCTCCTCGTCCTCTTCCTGTGTGATCGGCAGGCACGCAGGAACACTGTCTGGATAAAGGGGGCCTTGAGAGCTAAGGAAGTCCTCCTCTTCCTGCCTCTGTTCTGCCTCAAGTGCCCTGTCCATTATTCCACGCAGCGTGTGCTCCAACAGGTGGACAAGGGGGACAGTGTCACTGATGCATGCACTGTCACTGCTCACCATCCTCGTGGCCTCCTCAAATGGTGACAGGACAGTGCATGCATCCCTGATCATGGCCCACTGGCGTGGGGAAAAAAAACCAAGCTCCCCTGACCCTGTCCTGGTGCCATAGTCGCACAGGTACTCATTGATGGCCCTCTGCTGCATGTGCAGCCGCTGCAGCATGGCCAACGTTGAGTTCCACCTGGTGGGCATGTCACAGATTAGGCGGTTCTTGGGCAGGTTAAACTCCTTTTGGAGGTCCGTCAGCTGACCACTGGCATTATATGACCAGCGGAAATGCACACAGACTTTCCTGGCCTGCCTCAGGACATCCTGTAAGCCCGGGTACCTGCCCAAGAACCGCTGCACCACCAAGTTAAGGACATGAGCCAAACAGGGCACATGGGTCATTTGTCCCTGTCGGAGGGCAGAGAGGATTTTGGTGCCATTGTCGCAAACCACCATTCCTGCCTTAAGTTGGCGTCGCATCAACCACCTCTGAACCTGCCCCTGCAGAGCTGACAGAACCTCTGCCCCAGTGTGGCTCCTGTCCCCCAAGCACACCAGCTCAAGCACCACATGGCATCTTTTGGCCTGCGTACTTGCGTAGCCCCTTGAATGACTACGGAGCACCGCTGGTTCCGAGGACAAAGCACAGGAAGAAGCCATGGAGGAAGAAGAAGAGGAGGGGGTGGAGGAGAGAGGTGTGTCACAATCATTAGCATTTTGGAGGCGTGGTGGCGGAACAACCTCCAACACTACTGCACCTTGTCCTGCATCCTTCCCAGCTGCCAGCAGAGTCACCCAATGCGCCGTGAAACTTAGGTAACGTCCCTGTCCATGCCTGCTGGACCATGAGTCAGCGGTAATATGCACCTTACCGCTGACCGCCCTGTCCAGCGAGGCATGGACATTGCCTTCCACATGCCAGTAGAGAGCCAGAATCGCCTTCCGTGAGAAAAAGTGGCATTTGGGTACCTGCCACTGAGGAACCGCACATTCCACAAACTCACGGAAGGGGGCCGAGTCTAGCAACTGAAAAGGCAGCAGTTGAAGTGCTAGCAATTTTGCCAAGCTAGCATTCAACCGCTGGGCATGTGGATGGCTGGGAGCAAACTTCTTTCAGCGGTGCAGCAGCTGGGGCAGGGAAATTTGCCTGGTACAATCTGACGTCGGTGTACCAAAAGCAGATTGCCCACAAGTACTTGGCTGTGACACACCTAATTCTACACCTTCATTCCTCTCAGTGCAGGTCTCAGAGAGGACTGAAGGTCTAGTGGGGTTGGAAATCTCAGCTCATGAGGAGCAAGGAGAGGTCCTCTTTGTTCTTTGGTGTGGGTCTTTTAGATACGCTTGCCAACGAACTGCATGGCAGGTCAACATATGTCTGGTCAAGCATGTGGTACCCAAGCGGGAGATGTTTTGGCCACGCGAGATACGCTTGAGACATATGTTGCAAATAGCAGCAGTGCGATCTGATGCACTCGTCTCAAAAAAGGCCCACACCAAAGAACTTTTTGAATAACGCGCAGAGACTGCAGCGCCCTGCACATGTGGAGCTTTGGGGTGTGATGCAGTCAATGTGCTGCCCTTAGGCTGGCCCCTGGAGGGCATCCTGCCTTGTTGGTGATGTGCCGCCTCCTCCTCCTCCTCTCTCCTATCAGGCACCCACGTTGAGTCAGTGACCTCATCATCCCCTCCCTCTTCATCACTGGAGCAAACCTGGCAGTATGCTGCAGCAGGGGGAGCATGACTGCCAGATTTCTGTCCTTCTTGGGCACCCCCTCTGTCCGTGCTCATGTTACTGCCTTCATCGAGCTCAGTATCATCATCACAGCCTTCCAAATGCTGGGCATCCTCCTGGAGCATGTACCCAACACTGTGGTCAAACAGTTCGAGGGACTCCTCAGGAGGACATGGTGGGGCTAGGGAAGGAGTCACTGATGACATTGAGCCGAGGGAAGAGGCCGCTGCTTTGCCAGACAAAGTACCCTGGGCATGGGTGAGAGAGGATGAGGAGGATGAGGAGGATGAGGACGGCTTGGTCATCCACTCGACCAAGTCTTCCGCATGTTGCGGCTCAACACGGCCAGCTGCCGAAAAAAAGGCCAATCGTGTCCCACGGCCGCGTGCTGATGAGGATGCACCGTCTCCACGACCAGCACTAGACACAGAGCCTGCTTGCCCTCTCTTATTGGCTTGTGACTGTCTGCCTCTCCTTCTTGGCCTTCCAGACATACTAATGGCCTGTAGCTGCACTAAGCTGGGATATATATATATATATATATATATATATATATATATATATATATATGTACTGATACTGCAGCTAGCAAAATCAACTGCCTGCCTGTAGTATGAGAACACCACCAACCTTCTACAGGTAGCTTTAGCTGAACACTGTGAGCAGGACGCACCCCACTATCTTGTAGGTTTAGCAGAACACTGTGAGCAAGACGCACTGCACTAACTGTAAATAGTCTAGCTGCCTGACTGTGGTACTAATAGGATTAAAAGAACACCAGTAATTTTCTTCAGGTAGCTGTATATACTGTAACAAGACAAGCCTGCCTGTCAGTAAGAAGATAACAGGAACGGATCTAGCTGAACACTGTGAGCAGGACGCATTGCACTAACTTTAAATAGTCTAGCTGCCTGACTGTGGTACTAATAGGATCAAAAGAACACCAGTAATTTTCTTCAGGTAGCTGTAAATACTGTTACAAGACAAGCCTGCCTGTCAGTAGGAAGATAACAGGAACGGATCTAGCTGAACAGTGTGAGCAGGACGCACTGCACTAACTTTAAATAGTCTAGCTGCCTGACTGTGGTACTAATAGGATCAAAAGAACACCAGTAATTTTCTTCAGGTAGCTGTAAATACTGTTACAAGACAAGCCTGCCTGTCAGTAGGAAGATAACAGGAACGGGTCTAGCTGAACACTGTGAGCAGGATGCACTGCACTAACTTTAAATAGTCTAGCTGCCTGACTGTGGTACTAATAGGATCAAAAGAACACCAGTAATTTTCTTCAGGTAGCTGTAAATACTGTTACAAGACAAGCCTGCCTGTCAGTAGGAAGATAACAGGAACGGATCTAGCTGAACACTGTGAGCAGGACGCACTGCACTAACTTTAAATAGTCTAGCTGCCTGACTGTGGTACTAATAGGATCAAAAGAACACCAGTAATTTTCTTCAGGTAGCTGTAAATACTGTTACAAGACAAGCCTACCTGTCAGTAGGAAGATAACAGGAACGGATCTAGCTGAACACTGTGAGCAGGACGCACTGCACTAACTTTAAATAGTCTAGCTGCCTGACTGTGGTACTAATAGGATCAAAAGAACACCAGTAATTATCTTCAGGTAGCTGTAAATACTGTTACAAGACAAGCCTGCCTGTCAGTAAGAAGATAACAGGAACGGATCTAGCTAAACTGAATACAGTGTATATATATATATGCAACACCTGGGATGCATATATATACACAATACACTGTAAGTGCAGCTAACTGACTGACTGTCCTGCCTAATCTAGCTAACTCAAATGAAATGACACTGTCTCTCTTTCTCTCTATCAGCACACCGGAACACACTGCACAGGGCCACCGCTTTGGCCAATTACGGCTCTCTGTTCAGGCGGCGCTGTGATTGGCCAAGCATGCGGGTCATAGTGCATGCTTGGCCAATCATTAGCCAGCAATGCACTGCGATGCCGCAGTGAATTATGGGCCGTGACGCGCCACACGAATTTGGCGCGAACGGCCCATATCGTTCGCAGTTCGGCGAACAACCGAACAGCCGATGTTCGAGTCGAACATGGGTTCGACTCGAACACGAAGCTCATCCCTACCCTTCACATACCCAGCACATACACAGCAGGGTCCTCTGTGCCCCCCCCTTTCCCCCATAGCACTGTCCTACCTGTGTATGTGCAGCCAGAGTCCTCCACATTGTCATGCTTTAGCGCCCTCCGCCCAAGTCCCTGCACAGGAAGCCGCTCTCCTATTGGCCTCAAAGTCCAGGAAGGGAAGAGTCATTCTTCTCTTCCTCTGTATCGTGGTGCTGCTTACAGAGGCAGACACTCCGTGTCCTTCCCACTGGGCTGCTCTCAGTGCATGCAGGGAGCGTTTTGCTTACATCTGCCGCCGCGCTGCCTGATCGATCGCACTGATAAGAAGTGAGCGGACTCCTCCGCGCCTGCACCGCCAGTGCAAGAGGCTACCTTGCTGGGGGATTCCCTCCCATATCCTTACGGCGCGCTTAGTGCCCACAGAGAGGGCTCGGCGTGCCAGCTGTGGCATGCATGCCATAGGTTCGCCATCACTGTCCTAGAGAATCAAAGTAGAAACACTTACACTGACAGCAGATATGCATTTGGAATGGCTAACGATTTGGAAAGCACAGAACTTTCTGACTAGTGCAGGGAAGCCAGTGAGACATGCAAAACTCATAGAGTGGCTATTGGAGGCTTTTCAGAAACCAGCAGAAGTTGCCACCGTGAAGGTAAAAGGACATGCAAGGGTAAATGACATGACAGCCAGAGGAAATGCTTTAGCGGACCAAGCGGCAAAGGATGCTGCCCTTATGGCATTTGGAGTCACACCCACTGTAGGAGTTGCCCTGGTAGCTGGGAAAGATTTGCTTCATCAAGAGCAGTGGGATATAGAAACTTTAATTTAGTTGCAGAACCGGGGGCCTGACTAAGAGAAGGATAAGTGGATCAAATGTAATGCTACCCAAAATGAGCAGGAGCGCTGAGAACAGGCGGTGCCTACCCAGGAACTTGTACCCAGTTTTAGCACAACCTGCACGTGGCATCAGTCATGTTGCTAAGGGTGCGATGGTGGCACTTACTGACTGCTATTGGATAGTATCTGGATTTAGTGCACTTGCAGCCAGGTTTTGTGCTTCATGTCTCACTGGTGCTCTGTACAATGTAGGGAGGCCTGTTCATGTTCCCCAAAAGCATTATCCTAAACCAGATTTTCCTTTCCAAAGAATTAACATAGACTATGTTCAGATGTCCAGAATAGGCACCTATGAGTATGCTCTAGTGTGCGTTGACATGTTCTCAGGTTGGCCTAAGGCCTAGCCAGTAGCTATAGCAAATGCAAAAACAGCAAAGAAAATTTTAAACAAAATAGTTTGTAGATATGGAGTTCCTGAAACTATTGAGTGAAAGAGGAACCCTTTTTTCTGCAGAAGTGATGAAAGGGGTAATGGAAACCCTTCACATACAGCAAGCTTTCTATACACCTTATCCACAAAGTAGTGGAGAGACTTAATGGAATTTTGAAAAACAGATGTGCAAAAATTAAAGCAGATACAGGAAAAGGATGGGTGGAAGCTTTGCCAATAGCCTTATATACTGTATGAACTACCCCTAAACAACCACATGGGCTGTCCCCCTATAAAATTTTATTTGGAGGGCCATCCAAAACAGGGCTTTATTTTCCCCAATAGTTGTAGCTTCTCACTCTAGTCTGTTAGAATATGTTCAGATTTTGCATTCTGTTCACAGAATCCAACCAGGTGACTGGGTGGTGGTCAAGCAACAAATCAGAAAGCTGCTAGAACCAAAATTTGACAGACCACATTTGGCGCTTTTGACAACAGGTTCTGCTGTCAAATTGAAAGGAAAGCCTACCTGGATTCATGCAGTTATTGCAAGAAAATCCTTTGATGATATCCTTTGATATCCTTTGAAATAAAAATGGTGTTTCTTTTCCTGTTTGTGAGAACGGAGACATGGAAAAAAAAACCCTTTCAACCAAATGTTAAAATTGTATGCAACGCTAGTAACTGCTGGATGTGTTCTCATTTACATCCCTAAACGGGAATAGTACCCATGATAGCAATGCCTCTCAACTTTACTGATATAAACAGGACCAGAATAAATGGCTCATGCATAGTTTCCACAGCTAAAGAGCACAGATCATTAAACCATTTGATGGTTTTAAAACACAAAGACACGCCACAGATTTACATGCCCCTTTAACCACTTCAGCCCCGGAAGATTTTACCCCCTTCCTGACCAGAGCACTTTTTACAATTCGGCACTGCGTCGCTTTAACTGCTAATTGCGCGGTCATGCAATGCTGTACCCAAACGAAATTTGCGTCCTTTTCTTCCCACAAATAGAGCTTTCTTTTGATGGTATTTGATCACCTCTGCCGTTTTTATTTTTTGCGCTATAAACGGAAAAAGACCGAAAATTTTGAAAAAAAATGATATTTTCTACTTTTTGTTATTAAAAAAATCCAATAAACTAAATTTTAGTCATACATTTAGGCCAAAATGTATTCGGCCACATGTCTTTGGTAAAAAAAATGTCAATAAGCGTATATTTATTGGTTTGCGCAAAAGTTATAGCGTCTACAAACTAGGGTACATTTTCTGTAATTTACACAGCTTTTAGTTTATGACTGCCTATGTCATTTCTTGAGGTGCTAAAATGGCAGGGCAGTACAAAACCCCCCCAAATGACCCCATTTTGGAAAGTAGACACCCCAAGGAAATTGCTGAGAGGCATGTTGAACCCATTGAATATTTATTTTTTTGTCCCAAGTGATTGAATAATGACAAAAAAAAAAAATTTACAAAAAGTTGTCACTAAATGATATATTGCTCACACAGGCCATGGGCATATGTGGAATTGCACCCCAAAATACATTCAGCTGCTTCTCCTGAGTATGGGGATACCACATGTGTGGGACTTTTTGGGAGCCTAGCCGCGTACGGGGCCCCGAAAACCAAGCACCGCCTTCAGGATTTCTAAGGGCATAAATTTTTGATTTCACGCCTCACTACCTATCACAGTTTTGAAGGCCATAAAATGCCAAGATGGCACAAAACCCCCCCAAATGACCCCATTTTGGAAAGTAGACACCCCAAGCTATTTGCTGAGAGGCATGGTGAGTATTTTGCAGCTCTCATTTGTTTTTGAAAATGAAGAAAGACCAGAAAAAAAAATGTTTTTTTTCTTTTTTCAATTTTCAAAACTTTGTGACAAAAAGTGAGGTCTGCAAAATACTCACTATACCTCTCAGCAAATAGCTTGGGGTGTCTACTTTCCAAAATGGGGTCATTTGGGGGGGGTTTTGTGCCACCTGGGCATTCCATGGCCTCCGAAACTGTGATAGGCAGTGAAGAGTGAAATCAAAAATTTACGCCCTTAGAAAGCCTGAAGGCGGTGCTTGGTTTTCGGGGTCCCGTGCGCGGCTAGGCTCCCAAAAAGTCCCACACATGTGGTATCCCCGTACTCAGGAGAAGCAGCAGAATGTATTTTGGGGTGTAATTTCACATATCCCCATGGCATGTTTGAGCAATATATCATTTAGTGACAACTTTGTGCAAAAAAAAAAAAATTGTCTCTTTCCCGCAACTTGTGTCACAATATAAACTATTCCATGGACTCGACATGACTCTCAGCAAATAGCTTGGGGTGTCTACTTTCCAAAATGGGGTCATTTGGGGGGGTTTTGAACTGTCCTGGCATTTTATGCACAACATTTAGAAGCTTATGTCACACATCACCCACTCTTCTAACCACTTGAAGACAAAACCCTTTCTGACACTTTTTGATTACGTGAAAAAATTATTTTTTTTTTCAAGAAAATTACTTTGAACCCCAAAACATTATATATTTTTTTAAAGCAAATGCCCTACAGATTAAAATGGTGAGTGTTTCATTTTTTTTTTTTCACACGGTATTTGCGCAGCGATTTTTCAAACGCATTTTTTGTGGAAAAAACACACTTTTTTAAATTTTAATGCACTAAAACACACTATATTGCCCAAATGTTTGATGGAATAAAAAAGATGATCTTAAGCCGAGTACATGGATACCAAACATGACATGCTTTAAAATTGCGCACAAACGTGCAGTGGCAACAAAATTAATACATTTTTAAAAGCCTTTAAAAGCCTTTACAGGTTACCACTTTAGATTTACAGAGGAGGTCTACTGCTAAAAATACTGCCCTCGATCTGACCTTCGCGGTGATACCTCACATGCATGGTGCAATTGCTGTTTACATTTGACGCCAGACCGACGCTTGCGTTCGCCTTAGCGCGAGAGCAGGGGGGACAGGGGTGCTTTTTTTTTTTTTTTTTTTTTTTTTTTTTTGCTTTTTTATCTTATTTTTAAACTGTTCCTTTCATTTTTTTTTTTTTTAATCATTTTTATTGTTATCTCAGGGGATGTAAATATCCAAATATCCCCTATGATAGCAATAGGTAGTGACAGGTACTCTTTTTGAAAAAATTGGGGTCTATTAGACCCTAGATCTCTCCTCTGCCCTCAAAGCATCTGACCACACCAAGATCGGTGTGATAAAATGCTTCCCCAATTTCCCAATGGCGCTGTTTACATCCGGCGAAATCTAAGTCATAAAATGCTCGTAGCTTCCGGTTTCTTAGGCCATAGAGATGTTTGGAGCCACTCTGGTCTCTGATCAGCTCTATGGTCAGCTGGCTGAATCACCGGCTGCTTTCTCAGGTTCCCTGTTGAGACAGGAGAGCCAGAGAAAAACACGGAAGACGGTGGGGGGGGCATTCCCTCCCACTGCTTGTAAAAGCAGTCTAGAGGCTAATTAGCCGCTAGGATTGCTTTTACATGAAAGCCGACCGCTGGCTGAAAAGAATGATACCAAGATGATACCTAAACCTGCAGGCATCATTCTGGTATAACCACTCAAAGTTGTGAATGGCGTACCTGAAGACAAAAAAATGGTTAACAATAAAGCACAGTAAACAGTAAAGTATAAAAAATTGCATACCTGAAAAGCAAACATGATAAAACATAATAACAATAAAACATTGCAAAATAGAATACAGTAAAAAAGAGCAGAACACCAGAGAGAGAATAGAGAGAGAGAGAACAATAAAACGACAACTATTTTTTTTTTATTTTTGTTTGTGTTTTTTTTGCAAACTTGTAACTTTTATAACTGTAACCGGTTCCAGGTTCGGGTCTCACAAAATGCGATGGCATCTTGGGAGACCCTGTGAAAGTGTGCCTAGTCTGTGCAATGCTGTACCCTACGCTAATACTCAACTAGTGAATGGTAGCGTTCAAAACATTCACCAATGCAAAGACCAGGATTGTCAGGACAGGAGGGACAATAATAGCGGGTGTCACGCCTATATCCGCGCTTGCTGCAGACACGACATCTATTTTGGGGGGGTTCGCTGGGTAGGGGTACTCGGGAGGACATAAAAATGCCTCTCATGCAGCCGACTGCATTTGGTTGGGGATGTGAATGGGGGGTAAGTACGGGCGCTGCAGAAGCGGTGGGTTCCCAATTAGGATTGGCGAATGCAGTAGGAAGGGCACTATGGGCACGACGGGCCTGTGTTTGTCTTTTTGGTGGCAGCGGGACACTACTTGTGCTTGCCACCTCACCAGCTTGAACTGCACTTATGGGACTCGCCACGTCACCAAGTGTTACTGCAGTGCTGGTTTGACTACGACCGGGGTGTACTAGGCCGCTGGCGCTTGCCAGTTCACCAAAACGCAAACGTTTTACGTATACGGTGATCAGTGGTGAAAGGGTTAACTAGGGGGCAATCAAGGGGTTAAAACATTTATTAGATAGTATATGGGGGTCCCTGTCGCTATAAAACGCTGACGGCGAACCTAAATATTTACCTCCCTAACTAGCGTCACCAGCGACACTAATACAGCGATCAGAAAAATGATCGCTTAGTGACACTGGTGACAGGGGGTGATCAAGGGGTTAAAACTTTATTAGGGGGGGTTAGGGGGGTACCCTAGACCTACAGGGGGCTAACCCTAATTGTCCTACCACTTCTAACTGTCACAAACTGACACTATGCAGTAATCAGAAAAAAAAGAAAAAAAAACCTGCTTGGTGTCAGTTTGTGACAGGGGGGGTGATTGGGGGGGATCGGGGGGCGATCGGGGGGGATCGGGGGTGTTTAGTGTGCCTGGCATGTTCTACTGTGTTGTGTAGTGTTGTGCACTTACTTACATGTCTTCTCCCCTCGGCGCGGGAACGGAAACTCCCGAGCCGAGGAGAGATGACATCACATCCTCTGCCTCTGTGTACTATACAGAGGCAGGGGATG
The DNA here is from genome assembly GCA_037952835.1 of Lithobates septentrionalis. Classification (NCBI taxonomy): domain Eukaryota; kingdom Metazoa; phylum Chordata; class Amphibia; order Anura; family Ranidae; genus Lithobates; species Lithobates septentrionalis. Next base: position 581,197 of record JBBDGP010001153.1, on the reverse strand, counting down.
TTTCTCATTGGCTGGGAGCGATCGCGAGGGGGGGGGCACGATCGGATGGCCTCCCCCTCGTCTCTCAACTCTCCCAGCCAAATGCCGACCGCAGCTGGCACCGGGGGGGGGTCCGATCGGATCCCCCGCCCGCGGGAAGGCAATCACGTACCAGGTACGTGATTTTGCCTGCCCGTGCCATTCTGCTCACGTATATAGGCGTGAGGCGGTCGGCAAGTGGTTAACACTAAATGTACATAGTTGGGCATTTAAGATTGCATTGGAGCAAAGATTACAGTTTATGGAGTAAACTATTCCCAGTATTATATTCCAGATCCAGAACTAAAAAGAACCCTTTATAGTATGAATTGCTCACAGTTCCCAATCTGTAGAAATATTGGTTACCTGAGAGTCCAAGTTATTGCATCTAGTTTTTTAGGAGCAGGAATACCATCCATACGTAGAGTTATAATTTTTGTTTTCAATGTTTTTATTGAGATTTTTCAAAGAAAGAATCATTAAAACAATCATTAAGAGTTATCTGAACAGATGTCTGTCACACAATCAATACTATAACACGTGAAGGCTTAGAACACCAAGTGGTGGAGGAAACTTGTGGGGTCAATGTTGATTGTTCTACCCACGACTGCAACTTATCTTCCTCGACCCGACACCCCTAAAGGGATCAGACTGTGTCGAGGGGAGAGAGAATTTGCCACCAGTGTAAATCACAAAAATATAAAACAGAAACACATTCCTTTACCAGTGGGTAGAAGTGACATATTAAGCGTCCCACTTTGTCCCCGTCCTATAAGAGACCTAGGGTAATGTGGAGATGCAGAAAAGTAAGATACAAAATTAATTTCTTTGGTGCACCTAGAGTCCTTATGTGTCGACCTCACTACTATTTGCAGATGTTTGCTAGAGTTAGGCTTGCAGTAATGTCAATGACAGGCTTTCCCCTGGTGTACGCCTATATGGAGGCGTGCCAGTGGATTCCAGGTAGTTGAGAATGGAATGTAGAAGGAGGAAGGAGATGGAAAAAGAAAGGAGAAAAGATTTATAGGCATCAGAGAGATACAATGAAGTAGATTGGTTGTGTACTACTAAGGAGGATGTGGAGGCTTTTGTATATAGGTCCTCCAAGGCACCCAAATCTTGTTGTGTTTTTCAGTATTGGACTGGATTATACTGACCGTTTTTTCTTGTACCATTACCCGTGAGATTTTCCTCTTAACAGCAGCTAGGGACACTGTAGGCTGACTCCATGCTCGGGCTATTGTATGTTTGGTGCCCAGCAACAAGAAATGTATAAGTGTACAAAGATGCTTAGGGCATTCCAATGGGCTTCCATTTAAGAGGGCTATCTCAAGGGTCTTTGGAACAGATATGTCGGTAACTTTGCGTATTAAAGAAAATAACCCGTTCCACAATCCCTGAATACGGGGGCACTCCCACCATATGGGGTATAGAGAGCCCGTTAGCCTACATCCTCTAAAGCATAGGGGGGATGTGCCTGGAAAGATCCTAGTCAGATGTAGGGGTACGTTATAACACAGCATTAGTATTTTGGCATTCGCCTCTATAAGGGAGACATTGGTTATGCCCTTAAAGGCTTTCTGGAATTTGGAGTACCACGTAGTGGCATCCCAAGAGGCATTAAGATCCTGTTCCCAACCCAATGCGTATGATGGTTTCTCTGTGTTCTCCGTGAGCGAAGCATAAATTCTAGAGCTTCCTCCCCTCTGATCCATGCATCATGAGCACCATTTTTTGTACACTGTTACAAGCAATGGTTCTGTTTTGTGGTCCACAGTGAAAAGATACAATGTTGGATTTGATGTAGACTGAACCTTTCCAAGGAAGGCATGTCCAGTTTGCTACTACAATGGCTAGCCATAATGGGGCCCATGGGGTACAGAAAGTGACCTATACAGAACAACCCCTTGTTCATCCACCACCAAAACGCCGCAATATCCTGGCCTGGGGGAAAGCTGGGGTTGTGAAAGATGTGTGCCAAGGGGTGAGTATCTGATATTAGGTAGGAAGATTTGTATAGTGAGTCACAAAGGTTCATGAAATGTGATAGAGTGGGAGCCAGTATGGGGGGTCTGTTCTTATGGGGAAGCCAAACTAGGTAGTCTATAGTGTACATTGGGATAGCTTGTCTCTCCATATCTACCCGATCAGGCCTATTACCCTGTGAATATATAATCGAGAAATGGGATAATTGAGCTGCTTGGAAGTACCTCCATAAATCCAGCAGACCCAGCCCTCCTTGAGTGCGTCTTCAAAATAGCACACTTTTAGGGCAACGATATCCCTTATTTCCCCAAATGAGACAGATAATCTGGGATTGAAATTTGTACAGATGTGATCTCAGGATCGGGATGGGTAGGGATCTGAATAAGTATAAAATCCTAGGGAAGAGGGTCATCTTTACCGCATTTATTTTGTCTATCCAGGACAGATTCTCCCAAGCCCAGCCAGATAGGTCCTCTTTCAGCTTTTTATACATGGGAGGGTAATTGGCTTTATATAGTTGATCCACACTAGCTGTCAGTTTGATGCCCAAATATGGAACCAAGAAAGGCTCCCAGGTAAAGGTGAAGTAGGTTTTAAGACTCCAGGAATGGGGGTGGTGACATTTAGGGCTACTGATTTGGCCATGTTTACTCTTATCCCAGAGATTGTGCTAAAATCATAGAGGAGTTTAAAAATATTGGAAGTGGATATGAGGGGTGAAGTTACGAAGAGCAGCAGATCATCTGCGAATAGGGCGCATTTATGCAAACGGGAAACACATTTAACACTGCAAATGTCTGGGTGGAGCCTTATGACGGTGGCTAAGGTTTCAACAGCTATGGCAAAAATAATGGGAGATAGGGGGCAACCCTGTCTTGTGCCTCTGTGTATCAAGAATGGGTTTAAGTAGTGGCCCTGTAGTTTAACTTGTGCGCTCGGGTTGGAGTAAAAATTCCTCAATTTTTGTGTGAATTTAGGGCCAAACCCTCATCTGTGTAGTATTTCAAAGAGATAAGGCCACTCTATGGTGTCAAACGCTTTTTGTAGATCCACAGATAATGAAAATCCCTCCTGAGAGGGCCCCCATCCCATTTAGATTTCAGCAGGGAGATAACGTCCAACGCTCTCCGGATCTGGTCAGGACCCTGCCTCCCCGGGATGAAGCCTACCTGGTCCTTGTGGCTATATTGCCCTATACATTTAGAAAGTCTATTGGCCATGATTTTGGTTAGTATCTTTAGATTATTGTTGATCAATGAAATGGGTCTGTAGTTGCTCACTTCAGAGCTGTCTTTGTTCGGTTTGGGAATAACAGACACATAAGCTAGGTTGGAGGTGCTGTCTAGGGAGGAACTACCCTGGAGGGAATTGTAGAATTTTGTCAAATGGGGAGCTACTGAGGTTGAGGTTGAAAAGCTTTTATAATAACAGGTGGAAAAACAATCTGGTCCAGGGGCAGAGCCCCTCTTGAGGTTTTTAATAACTTCCAAAAGTTCTACTTCAGTAATTGGGTTATCAAGCAATGTGATGTGTTCCTATGTCAATGTGGGGGAGGGGAATTTCATCTAGAAAGTCTATGAGAGTTTGGGGACTGGGTGTCACGTTAGAATTGTATAAGTCTGCGTAGAAGTCATGGAAAGCTGAGATAATCCGAATCGGATTTTGCCTGAGAGATCCAGTCACATACCTTGGGGAAGGAAAACCAGGCCCCATCTTATCTTTGTGAAGATAGAAGTGGGCATTGGACCATCTAAGGCTTTTTTCAGCTTGAGTAGTAAGCGTTAGGTTTATGGCGACTCTACCTGATTCCAACAGGTTCCGTGATGAGTTCGTGGGGTTACGTCTGTGTTTTTTGGAGATTTTCTGAAAATCCTGCTCTAGTTTGTCTAAGTCTGCTCTTTGCTCCCTTTTCAGTTTGGTGGATATTTGGATTATCTTGCCCGTAATACCGCTTTATGTGCAGCCCAGAGCATTGCTGGTGAGAATTCACCATTGTCGTTGACCTTAAAGTACTCTTTAATTTCATTGTCCAGTATGGTGCATTGGACCAGATCGCTAAGCAGCGATTCATTCAATCGCCAATGAAAATTTACATCTTTTTCGGTCGGACTTGTGAGGTAAAGCATTACCATCAAGTGGTCAGACAATGGTGAGTCCCTTATGGAAGCTTTAGTTGCTTGAGGAATAGAGGAGGCTGCCACAAAGATGTTATCAATCCTCGCCTGGGTTTGGTGGGATGATGAATAGTGAGTATAGTCCTCCTTAGTTGGGTTAAGCTCTCTCCAAATATCCACCAAGCCATGGGAATGGAGGGTTTTGGCTATCCATAGGCTTTGTTTCGAGGGCCTGAGTATTCTAGAATGACCTCTTCCTGACTTATCTAGCATTTGGTCCAAGGCTATGTTAGAATCACACCCCCCCCCATTACTACTGTCCCCACGAAGTGAGGGGCAAGAACTTCTAGCATAGAAGTGAAAAATCTAGGCTGATTGCGATTTGGTGTATAATATGAGATGAATGTATACTTGATCCCATTCACAGAGCCAGAGAAAAGGATGTATCTGCCCTTGGGGTCCTGAATATCTTCCTTGGGGGAAAAGGTGACTGCTTTAGACAGGAAGATACCCAACCCTTTCCTTTTATCTTTCCAGGAAGAACCGCTGGAGCCCAGTGTGGACAAACGAGGTGTTGTATGTTCGGGTAAAGTGGGTCTCCTGAAAGAGAAGCACCTCTGTCTGCATAGATGAGGTATTTTGGAAATATTTTTTATGTTTTAGTGGGGAGTTCAGTCCCTGTACATTATGGGAAGCTGCTCGAATTGATGCTATTTTCCTGTCATTTGGTGCCATGGATCAGAGGGGAGATTGGATGCTTCACTGAGCGGAGACCTACCTTCCACCTCATTCTTCCAGATGGGAGACCAAGTAAGAAGGGTACACTTCTGTGGAGGAACTTTTGCATTGATTCTCTCCGATGCCTGTAAAAGAGAGGGTTATAGTCAAGGGAGGGCGAGATGAGAGAGAAAAAGGAAAAAGAGGGGTGAAGTGTAAAGTGGCGTAAGGGTCCGAGAAGGCCACGATAAATCCCCATCTAGATCTGCTCCGGGCCCTCAAGAGGGGAGCGGATTCAACCACTCCTCCTCTTGACATGTATTTACCACTGCGATCCCTGGAGGGGCAAATCAACAACCACCGCCACAAGGAGAACCTGCCTGCACGTGAGGGTAGAGGGAGGCGCACTACGGCCACTCCGGCCCCGCCAAACACCCATGAAGGCTTAGTGGGAGGATGGGGCCTATTTTAAAACGTGTCCAGCCAGTACATTGAATAGGTCCCCCCTCCCTTCTCCCAGATGATGCTCAACTCCTGGGATCTCCCACAAGGGCCTAATAGGGGTGACGTCCACCCCCCGAGCCCCCCCAGGATCGGAACGCACGAAAACTAAAACAAAACATTTAAGCTCAACTAACTCTTAGAATAAACTGTAAGCTTTTAACCGTATCAACCGGAACTAATGAAAACATGTGATTAGAATGAATGTAAGTAACCAAGAAATGTGAGTAAAGTGATGACCGGGGTATCCAAGGGGGGAGTGGGATGGCCCTCTCCTCCTGGACCCCCCTTCTAACCCCCCTGGGACCACCAAGTAAGGACCTTAATGTTCTGCCCCAATATATGTAGACAGTTTTTGGCCTACTGGTGAATCCCAAGTAGGTGTTAGAATAAACTCAGGAAGGCGTTGACCATTTGATCAGGAAAGATTTGTTAGTTTTCCTAACAGACAGTCCGGCTCATGTCAAGGGAGAAATATGTCCCTCTTCAGAAGGAGCACTCCAGGTGTGCATGTGTAAAGTGACTGAGAGGGAAACCTCCCGAGTGAACCGGAAGATGAGACTCCTTTGAGTGCTTGGAATGCTGCTTCTTCTGGACTGGGGCGATCAGGCTCTGTGGAGATGGGCGTTTAGCCAATCCTGCGTTCTTTTGGCTTGCAGAGGATGTAGAGTCCAGTAAAATGAGACCCAGGTGCACCAACAGGCGTTCCCGTTCGTGGATAGGGGAGAGGTATGCAAAAATTTGAACAGGATGTCCCTGGACGGTTAGCTGCTCCGCATTCCTGGTCAGGAGCATGACCTCTTCCTTAACCCCATAGAAGTGTGGTTTAACTATCACGTCTCTGGCCAGTCCATCTGAGCGAGGGGGGTGGAGAGCTCTATGAGCTCTGTCTAGCTCCAGGCGGTGGTCCTTGATGTTCAGGATAATTCCTTTGATAAAAGATTTGACTGTTGGGTGGGTGTCCTTGACTACATACGGGAGCCCTCTAATGCGGAAATTATAACGCCTGGAGTGATTCTCCAGGTCGTCAATTTTAGAGATAGCGGTGTCTAGTTGGTCCTGTAAATCATGTATACGGGCCGAATTCTGTTTGCTCTGGAAATCGTTTGTTCCACTTTTTGTTCAGGGGCCTCAATCCTGGTGCCTAAATTTTGTAGCAGCTCTGCCTGGATAGTAGAAGCTATTTGGGAAGCCATTTGTGCAAGGCCCCTGGACAACATCTTAGAAAAGGCACCCATCAATGTTGTCAAATCCAGAGGGCCTGTGGGAGACAGTGGGCTATGCACTGGCGTGGCTATGAGCTCATCCACTGTCCTTTCCAGTAGTGATTCTGTGGATGCCGGGGATAGGATAGTGGGGTATAGGTTACTCAATATGACAGACTCAGGGCCCTGCATAGGAATCGCCTGTGCTCCTGAGTCCGTGCTCACATCCATTTCATCTGCCCCTCCTCCACATTGTGCAGCACTCCAGGTGCCATCTTGGGATTCCCCTCAGCCAACAGGCCGAATCCAGGTAGCTGGGAGAGGTCTCTCCTCACAGTCCCTGAGGTCATGGGGGTGTTACCCGTGGGCTCCGACATCTGATGAGCCTCGTGGGAGGTGCGGGTGCCGCTGCTATCTTTAACTTTGTGGCCTGGGAGACCAGAGCGGGACGGAGCTCCGAGATTAGACATCCATCATGGATGCTCTGTGCATGCACACCATAGAATTATATTTTATATGTGGAGATAAAGCTTACCCCTGGCTTCCTACTAATGTTACAGGTACATGTTATTTTGGGAAGTTATTACATGCTTTGGCTATTCGCAAGGATACAGTGTGACCAGGTCAAAGTCCAGAATACCCTTTAGTGTTCAAAAGAGGGCTGTTCACTGAAGGTGACATGACATGGCCATGGTTCCCTTCCTGGACAGGATGGGAAATTGAAGCAATGAAAATAATAAATAATTACACTAGACTTGTCGATGAGATTATTAACCTTACTACCACTGATATAGGTTTATTAAATGAAGAAGTAGCTCAGCTTAAAAAAATAATATTAGAGCATAGATTAACGCTCCATTATCTCACTGCAGCTGAAGTGGGATGTGTAAGGTTATTCACACTAACTGTTTTACAGTACCTCACAAAAGTGAGTACACCCCTCACATTTTTGTAAATATTTTATTATATCTTTTCATGTGACAACACTGAAGAAATTACACTTTGCTACAATGTAGTAGTGAGTGTACAGCTTGTATAATAGTGTACTTTTGCTGTCCTCTCAGAATAACTCAACACACAGCCATTAATGTCTAAACTGCTGGCAACAAAAGTGAGTACACCCCTAATGACCTGTGCACACGACCGGTTTTGCCGTTGGAATAAACTCTGAAGGTTTTTTCCGATGGAATTCCCGCTGTCTTGCGTACACACGATCACACCAAAGTCCGACCGTCAAGAACGCGGTGGCGTACGACACGTATGACGGGACTAGAAAAAGGAAGTTCAATAGCCAGTAGCCAATAGCTTCCGTCTCGTACTTGCTTCAGAGCATGCATCGTTTTTGTTACGTCGGAACAGCATACAGACAAGCGGTTTTCCTGATAGGAATTGGTTCCGTCGGAAATATTTAGAACATGTTCTCTTTCTAGGTCCATCAGAAATTTTGACGTAAAAAGTCCAATGAGGCATACACACGATCGGAATATATACGATGAAAAGCTCCCATCGGACTTTTTCTGTCAGACATTCCGCTCGTGTGTACAGGGCATAAGTGAAAATGTCCAAATTGGGCCCAAAGTGTCAATATCTTGTGTGGCCATCATTATTTTCCAGCACTGCCTTAAACCTCTTGGGCATGGAGTTCATCAGAGCTTTACAATTTGCCACTGGAGTCCTCTTCTACTCCTCCATGACGACATCACGGAGCTGGTGGATGTTAGAGACCTTGTGCTCCTCCACCCTCCATTTGAGGATGCCCCACAGATGTTCAATAGGGTTTAGGTCTGAAGACATGCTTGGCCAGTCCATCACCTTTACCCTCAGCTTCTTTAGCAAGGCAGTGGTCGTCTTGGAGTTGTGTTTGGGGTTGTTATCATGTTGAAATATTGCCCTGCGGCCCAGTCTCTGAAGGAAGGGGATCATGCTCTGCTTCAGTATGTAACAGTACATGTTGGCATTCATGGTTCCCTCAATGAACTGTAGCTCCTGTAAAGGAAATGTGTACATCCTGTATATAATTGTATTCTATTTTGTATGTATTGCACACTGCACTCACTGTTCACACGGCACCAATAATGTTTTCATATAGCCAAAAAAAGGGGGGGGGTGGGACTTTAAATGAGGCACAATATTTGTGTCTCCATCCCGGGTTCAAGTACATAAAAAGGGAGTTTAGAACCAAAGAAAGTGGGGATTTTTAAGGCGCACATCAATTGAATAGATATCGAATATTTTTGTATAAAAATATTTTTACTTTATTAGGAAAGTACAATAAAAATATATTTTTTTCACATAAAAATGTAAAAAGGAGATTTATATATGGAAGTGCCACATGTATTTAATTGCAGATGCAGTAACACAGCAAAAACAATGTACTTCCCAACATGTTTCGCCCATCTGTCGGGCTTCCTCAGGGGATGCTGGTCACATGCAGAATACACTGCCTTCTAGCGAAAAACATATAACAATAGTTGTATGTTAGAACACAACATAAGTACAGAAACAATGGATTAATTTATTCAAATTGCATGCATGTGCATCTTGGCTGTCACAGTGCGATTGCCTACCTGTATCTCCTAGAAGATTGGGGGGGGAGGGGAGAATGGGGTAGGTCTGCCAGGATAAATGCTGCCGCCGTACCGAGGGAGCCCTGCGCTGAAGGCGAGCGTAGATGGTACAAAAAGGCCAGCTAAAGTATAGAAAAATACGATAGTGTCTTATAATGTGTGAGGGTAAGCTGGAAATAGCCTTCACATCATCCTGGCACACAATAAATAGTAGGGGTTAACACTCACAGAGGCAGATACGGCAGCTGACTTAGTGCCAGGGACCACACACCTCCCAGGATACAAATCACTTTAAAGGAATACCTAATAAAACACAAAACATACTATGTAGTACCTGCTGCTGAATGTCAACAGTAAAGAGGACCAAGTCCTTCAGTATAAGCATCAGAGCAGCACAGAGCGGTCACAAGCATGATAAATTTAACACAAATAAGCTAATTAGGTGAGTACCTGAGTGGAGAGTTTGATGTGCATGGGTCCCTTGGTTTCTGCAGCATAAACTGGCTGCTTTAAATACGATCCATACGGTACTAATACCAGAAGCGGACCATGGACTGGGCTGCACAGGTGTAAGCATCGTTGTGGCTGCTTACTCCCCTGTCTGCCGCCGGGTCCTAATGCCCGGAAGGCAGGACAAGATGGGGAGCTCCCTCTGGTGGTGAACGGGAGAAATCTCAGGTCTCAAGAGACACAGTGAGATAAAGAGGCCAGGACAGCAGACAAATGTCAGCTCAGTGAGACGGGTGCCCTGCTGAGGGAACAGAGACACCCTGGGTGTCCATACGGTCACCCAATGATGCGCAGGAGAGCCCCGATGGGCGAAAGCATCCCCCCCATGAAAAAGGATGACATGGCAAACCGATGATGGGATGTAACTGGACCCGGAAAGCAACGCATAAGACAGGAGGATGCACATGCATTTACAGAAAAAGAGAGAAAGTTTTTTAATATATATTACAATAAAGCAAGAATACAATAGCTCAAAAAATAAATAGAATAAAACAGACAAAGTCACAAAATATTAGATATGGCAACAAATGTAAAAATCAAGACTGCATGTGTTTCAACTTAGCTATAATTATCATTCAACATGATGGCTTTACCAAAACAATTGCTCTCAAAGATGTTTTTCTTGTCAATTTTGTTTATTGAGTTTTGAAATTTTTCAAACATAGTTACTCAAAGATGTTTTTAACACAATCAAAAATTACCAATTTGTTTATTTTAAGCCAAACAATGACAAGAGGGGATGGATGGTAGGGGGAGGATCAATGATAACCATAGGAATGACGAAGACTGGGAAATGAGGAGGGGGAAGGGGAAGAAAGAGGTTAAAGAGGGGGGGGGGAGAAAAGAAGGGGAAAAGAAGGAAGGGGAGGAAAGGGGGGAGAAGGGGGGAGGGGGAGAAGGAACAGTAGGAGCGAGAAGCAAAAGCAAATACTGAGAATACTACAGAAAGGGTTTGTAGCTGAGCATTTCATTCAACCCTGGATAGGTTGTAGCTTTCAACAAATATATCCAGCGTGACTCTAGTTGCAAGAGTTTTTGATCATTGCTCCCCCCTCTACCATCGGGGGGATATGTTCAAGGGCCATAAACTTGATTGTGTCTAGACTAAATCCATGAAATAGTCCAACATGGCGGCTCATTGGCATTTCCATCCTACGTTTTTTAATAAGAGAGATATGGTCGTTAATTCTCTTATGGAGTGGGCGTTTTGTTTTCCCAATGTAAAAACAGTTGCATGTACACTGCATGAGATAGATAACACCAACAGTCTGGCATGTTACTCTATATTTGATTGAATGAACTCGTCCATCAGGCAGTTTCACAGTGTTGTTGTTGGGAAGAAAGCGACATTTATCACATTTGCCGCAGGAAAACATGCCTGGGGAACGGTTCAATGGCAAAGAGTGGCGGTAGTGACTATGAGCGGCGGCAGACAGGGGAGTGACTATGAGTGAGACAGTCTTGAGAGATTTGGCACATCTATATGTTATTTGGGGTTGTTTTTTAGTATACTTATTGGCAATCGGATCTGCCAGTAAAATATTTGTCAAAGATCCGTCTCACTTGTTCATGTTGCTTAGTGTATGAAGTGATAATTCTAACTGTTTGAGAATTATCCACAGTCTTTTTCTTATGAATCAAGGAGTTGCTATCTTGGATTTTCATCCTATTGAATGCTTTCTTGAGAGTGCTATGGGTATAACCTCTCTCCCGTAAGCGGTCATATAGGAGATTGGCTTCATACAGAAAATCACTATCCCTGCTGCAATTACGTCGCAGTCTCAGGTATTGGCTATATGGAATGCTTTTAATCAAAGGTTGAGGATGGGAGCTGGATGCATGCAGGATTGCATTACTTGCTAATGGCTTTCTGAATAGGGTAGTACCCAGAGAGCCATCAGATTCTACAAAAATCTTGATGTCCAAAAAGCTGACAGATTTTTTTATCGCACATCATTGTAAATTTAAGATTATGGGTGTTGTTACCAATAATGGTCATAAATTCCATCAACTCATGGTGAGGGCCTGTCCATATTAGCAAAATATCGTCTATGTAGCGATGGAAAATCATAATGCAGTCCAAGTATTGTTTTATATCCTCTCTAGCAAATAGATCCCTCTCCCACCCCCCCAGGTACAGGTTGGCAAATGATGGGGCACAACGAGTCCCCATCGCAACCCCCTACACCTGGAGGTAGTGGGAGGGGCCAAAGACAAACACATTTCTAGTGAGAATGAATTTTAGGAGATCAAGTATGAAAGCATTGTATTGATCAGCAGTGTGGCTGCGTTCCCACAGGTGTTCAGCCACGACCCTGAGTCCACGTTCGTGTGGAATTGCATTATATAAACTCTCCACGTCTATGGTTACAAGCCAAGCATCTTGAGGGATCACAATACCTTCAATCAATTTGATAAGGTCGATTGTGTCCTGAACAAATGAAAATAGAGACCTAACATGAGGTTTCAGATAGGTATCTATTAGGCAGCTAGCGTTTTCCGTCAGGCAGCCACACCCCGAGAGAATGGGCCGACCGGGGGGGTTGATTAGGGATTTGTGGACCTTTGGTAAGGCATAAAATGTTGTGACTATTGGTTCCTGGATGTTCAAATATGACCAAATCTGTTTGTCATTTAAACCATTAGACAACGCACAAGTAATAATGTTCCTGAACTAGTAAGATTCTATAACTGTTTGAGAGATGGGTCTGTACCATTCCCGATTTTTAAGGATACGCAGGCACATTAATTCATATTTGGTACGATCCATTACCACAAGATTACCTCCCTTGTCGGCAGGTTTAATTATCAGTTCACTATTTTTTTGCAATGATGTCAACGCTTATCTGAGTCGTGGAGATAAATTGTCAGTGACACTTCATCTCCTCCACTTCCTGGGTTACCTGCTGTACGAAGGCCCAGATGTTTGGATTGCTCCCCAAAGAGGGGAAATTCCTAGATTTGGGTCTAAATAGCTGTGGGGGGGGGGAGAGTCTAGTCTCTGAAGTTTTATGGGTCAATACTGGGGGGTCAATTGGCGAGTCGACCGAGTCGCCATTTTCCTCCCAAAGGTTCATAAGATCTTGTATAGCTTGGACTTTTCTAATGGTGAGATTTTTTTCCCCTGTAGAGGAGGTAAGATGTGCAATCTCTGCAGGTTTGTGGTAAATAGTTCTGAATAATAGACGTCGGGCGAAAAGGTGTATGTCCTTGATTAGTTCAAAACGGTCAAGGTTGGCATCAGGGCAGAAAGTGAGGCCCAGTTGCAGGGTCTCAACTTCATCTGCCGTGAGGCAATAAGATGAGAGGTTCAGAATGGTAAATTGATTACCTTGCCTTGGGACCTTGTCACCAAGATCTACAAGCTTACCGGATTTGGATGTTCCGGTGTGCTTAGGGGTAAAAAAATAGATGCTACTTTGAGGTCACTTTTCGCATTTTTAGGAGTGGTAGGGTCACTTACCTTTGATGTAGTAATAATAGGTGCTATGGCCGAAGAAGAAGAGATAGGGATAGACAAAGAGCCGGTTGTACCACTGGTTTTACAACCCTTGGTGCCACGTAAATTTTTAAGAGTAGGGTGAGTGGTGTTTAGACGTTGTTGTGAATTTTTAGGACGAACCACGGGTGATGTGTGATCGGGCACAGGTGCAGCGGTAGATTTTGGGTTATCTGAAAATGAGATATTGAAATCTCCCTTTCGTTTTTTTGATGATCTCTCGTTCGCAATGTCTTAATAGATCGTGGACTGACTAGAAGAGGAGGGAGAAACGGTACAAGCATTAGATACAAGGCTAGAGTGATTAGATTGTGCTTGATTATTAGATTTTGTTTGGCGTCTTTGTTGACCATGCGATGTCTGATTCCACTTATAGGCAAAGCCCATATCGTGAGCCGATTGGTCACGTAGGAATCTTGCTTCTTTATTATTTATTATTTCAATAGTGTACTGCCCAATATGCGTTCTCAGTTCGCGTTCCTTCTCACAGAAGGAAGGCAAACTTTCCACAATCACATGTTCAGTATACCATTTGTTCATTAGTTCATCCAGTTCATTGAGTTTAATGTCATATTGCTCGCTCAAAAGAGACATTAGCTCATAAGAGCATGTTTGTAGTCTCAATTCCCATCTACTTTTTAGATTATCGACAATTTTTCTCAAGTTTGGGAAGATTTGGATTCTCAATCCCCATGGGGTAACTTGGTTCTCTGTATACTTCTTAAAGTATCTTTTATGCCAAAAGATTCTTACTTTCTTTCTAATGAGTCGCTGTAATTTAATAAATGATTTATCTAAATTTGCCTCCTTTGCTCCTACTGAGCACTGGGACAGGTGTATCTTCGTCATAAAATCTTCCCAATCATCTCCACGAAATTTGGCCATTGTGGTTCAGCTGAACCTAATCAAGGTATATATGGGACTGCAATAGCTAAATGTATAATCATTCAAAAAATAATAACTTTAATATTCATACTTATCAAAAATCTCATATGGATAATCATATAACTCTCACCAAGAAGAGGTCATATAATAGAGACAAAAAGAGAAGAGTTAGTACAGAATCACAACAATATTTGATATGTAAACCTGGGGCTCGTGGTCAAAAAGTGGTGTGATGTAACACCTAAAGACAACGAAAATTATATGAGCATGAACCCAAGTTTAATTTCTAGCACCACATCCCAAAAAAGAATGTTTAGAACCAAAGAGAGTGGGGATTTTTAAGGTGCACATCAATTGAATAGATCAAATATTTTTGTATAAAAATATTTTTACTTTATTAGGAAAGTACAATAAAAATATATTTTTTTCACATAAAATTGTAAAAAGGAGATTTATATATGGAAGTGCCACATGTATTTAATTGCAGATGCAGTAACACAGCAAAACAATGTACTTCCCAACATGTTTCGCCCATCTGCTGGGCTTCCTCAGAGGATGCTGGTCACATGCAGAATACACTGCCTTCTAGCGAAAAACATATAACAATAGTTGTATGTTAGAACAGAACATAAGTACAGAAAATATGGATTAATTTATTCAAATTGCATGCATGTGCATCTTGGCTGTCACAGTGCGATTGCCTACCTGTATCTCCTAGAAGATGGAGGGGGAAGGGGAGAACGGGGCAGGTCTGCCAGGATAAATGCTGCCGCCGTACCGAGGGAGCCCCGCGCTGAAGGTGAGCGTAGATGGTAACAACAACACTGTGAAACTGCCTGATGGACGAGTTCATTCAATCAAATATAGAGTAACATGCCAGACTGTTGATGTTATATATCTCATGCAGTGTACATGCTGTGTCTGCTGTCCTGGCCTCTTTATCTCACTGTGTCTCTTGAGACCTGACATTTCTCCCGTTCGCCACCAGAGGGAGCCCCCCATCTTTTCCTGCCTTCCGGGCCTTAGAACCTGGTGGCAGACAGGGGAGTAAGCAGGCACGACGATGCTTACACCTGTGCAGCCCAGTCCATGGTCCGCTTCCGGTATTAGTACCGGATGGATGGTATTTAAAGCCGCTGTTAGCAGCCAGTTTATGCTGCAGAAACCAAGGGACCCATGCACATCAAACTCTCCACTCAGGTACTCACCTAATTAGCTTATTTGTGTTAAATTTATCATGCTTGTGACCGCTCTGTGCTGCTCTGATGCTTATACTGAAGGACTTGGTCCTCTTTACTGTTGACATTCAGCAGCAGGTACTACATAGTATGTTTTGTGTTTTATTAGGTATTCCTTTAAATTGATTTGTATCCTGGGAGGTGTGTGGTCCCTGGCACTAAGCCAGCTGCCGTATCTGCCTCTGTGAGTATTAACCACTACTATTTATTGTGTGCCATGATGATGTGAAGGCTATTTCCAGCTTACTCTCACACATTATAAGACACTATCGTCTTTTTCTATACTTTAGCTGACCTTTTTGTACCATCTACACTCACCCTCAGCGCGGGGCTGCCTCGGCACGGCGGCAGCATTTATCCTGGCAGACCTACCCCGTTCTCCCCCCCCCCATCTTCTAGGAGATACAGGTAGGCAATCACACTGTGACAGCCAAGATGCACATGCATGCAATTTGAATAAATGAATCCATATTTTCTGTACTTATGTTCTGTTCTAGCATACAACTATTGTTATATGTTTTTCGCTAGAAGGCAGTGTATTCTGCATGTGAGCAGCATCCCCTAGCGAAGCCCGACAGATTGGCGAAACATGTTGGGAAGTACATTGTTTTTGCTGTGTTACTGCATCTGCAATTAAATACATGTGGCACTTCCATATATAAATCCCCTTTTTACATTTTTATGTGGAAAAAATATATTTTTATTGTACTTTCCTAATAAAGTAAAAATATTTTTATACAAAAATATTTGATATCTATTCAATTGATGTGCACCTTTAAAATCCCCACTCTCTTTGGTTCTAAACATTCTTTTTCGGGATGTGGTGCTAGAAATTAAACTTGGGCTCATGCTCATATAATTTACATAAAAGGGAGTGTGGAACTTTAAATGAGGCAATTGACTTGTGGAGGTAGAGTATATAGTAATGATTTTTTTATTTGTAACAATAGTATAAAAGTATTTTTATATATATACATGCACAATGGAATAAACATAATGGATACATATACATTAGCTTGGCAACACATAAAAAATAGCAAATGTTAATAAATATACTACAAGAGGTTTCATATTGGCAGGCATTAGTACATCATATGCAAAAGAGCTGCTATAAGATAGATACACATACACATCGATAATTACATAGTACTCAATGAACAGGCCAGGAACCCCACCCCAGCCAAAAAAAAAACCTCCACATAGCATGCCTGATTGCTGGAACACATTCCACAGGGATGATTGTAAGTGTGGTGTTGTGTGTCTGTATCCAGTGAATGGGCTGTGTGTGTTTCCTCCCTGGTGTCAAACACACAGTGAAATTGAGGTTTTCTTGGCTGGGGTGGGGTTCCTGTCCTCAGCTCCGGAACAGACAACCATTTGGGGTCTCATGCTCCTCGATGCCAGCCAAGCACAGTGCTCCAGCCGACCTTTTACTTCTGTACCCATCTCCTGATGAATGGCATGTAGCCATGAAATGCATTGAGTTTCCATGGGGTGCTTAGACAAGTCGGGCTTATTACTTACTTACTGGCCCATATATACTTTTTATACATCCAAAATTTATTGAGTACTATGTAATTATCAATGTGTATGTGTACCTATCTTATAGCAGCTCTTTTGCATATGATGTACTAATGCCTGCCAATATGAAACCTCTTGTAGTATATTTATTAACATTTGCTATCTTTTATGTGTTGCCAAGCTAATGTATATGTATCCATTATGTTTATGCCATTGTGCATGTATATATATGAAAATACTTTAATACTATTGTTACAAATAAAAAATTATTACTATATACTCTACCTCCACAAGTCAATTGCCTCATTTAAAGTCCCACACTCCCTTTTTATGTACTAATAATGTTTTCATTACATGTTTGCAATCATTTGAGTCCTGATTAGAATTAGTCTGCCTATGTTACGTCCCTTGTTACCATAAACGTACAATTGTAATATTAATGTGATACCTACCTAATTATGTGTATAACAACCTTCAATTACATCATAATAAAGCAGAACAGTTATTTGGAAAGATGTGGAGTGTATCTTTTGTGTCTGTTCCTTACTGCAGTAGTTATTATTAATTTGGAACCACTAATCAATATGAGGATAGGAGTTGCCTATCTATAAAATGTCCAGGTCAGATGGTGAGCTTTGCCTAGGAGGATTTACAGGTGACTCTGAGAATCCGAAACGAGGAGCTTGAGACGATCCGTGAATTTCTGATAATCAGCCGGCTAAGGTAAGCCTTTTGCTTACATTTGAGTTATCAGACTTTCTTGATCGGTAAGGCATTTTTGGGACAAAGGGTACCTATTTTACGCCCCTTAATCGAACTGTATTGATTGGTGGTTATATGTTATGTTGTCACTGTCTACTGTCCATCTGACTGTTATAGATAAGAAAGGGAAGAATAGTGCTGTTCACAGGTATATATAGTACATCTGCTAGATAAAGTAGTTTAGAGGCAAGAGGGTATAGTTGAGAAGACTGGCCAGTCATTATGGGCATTAAATTAAGTAAGGGAATGAAGGGTAAGAGACCCTCAAAAAATGCCCAGCGCAAGAGGAGCACTATCAAATATATGAACCGAAGGTGCGGTTCCGCCTATACTGAGCCTCTAGATAAATGGTTAGAGTGGACAGGGATCCACAATGGGTAACTGGGTTACCAAAGTCCACAGGGACTAAGAATCATGTAGAGTATACAGCTAAAGAAACAGCTATCTATGTGAACAGGATGGATCAAATATGACAAATAACACTAGAGAAGAAAGGGACATTTTGATGTTAAGTTGTGGGATGAATTTGGGGTCAGGCACTACAACTAGTAAAGTCAAAACAGAGAAATGAGAGTTAAAACAGAATACTTTATATGTTGTCAGAGAGGGAAGATGGGATGAGCACTATGGCTGCCCGTCTGATCATAGAATCATAGAAGTTAGAGTATGGGATTACAATACATGGGATGCAAAGGCTATCAGAACAAAATAAGGAAAGCAGAAGTTAAGCAGGGAAATATTAAAGAGAAAGAAAGTGAGAGAATGATATGCATGTGTTGTGTACAAATGGGAAAAATGTAAGCGATTTTAGAGAGATATTCGTGTATGTGTGTGAATGCTGGAACCTTTAGTTCTATCTCTTGTGTGTGTGTCATGTATGCAGATGTGCTGGGATGTAGCTGGGATGAGAGATCAGTGATAAGCTGGAAGGACACCATGCCAATTTTTGGTTTTTTAGACAAAACATTTATAAAAAAATGTGCCGGGTTAATTAATCTAATGATAAACAATGTGATCACAATTATTTTTTAATCTGTTTTCCAAACATGGTAAAATGAAGGTTACATTTATCCGTGTATTACACAAATTGAATATCCTTTGATAGTGGAAACAGTGCATTTAAAAAGGGAAATTAAGGAAAATTAAGTAAAATGTCCTAATTTAATCAAATATATCTCTGGATATATACTAGAATTAGGGTGTGATATTGAGATTATAACTTAAGTATTAATTTCTGGTATGAGTTTAACAATTTTATTAATAATATAGATATATTGTAATTGGTTTAGACAACCTTTGCTTGGAAATGAAATCCAGGTTAATGGGGAAATTTGTAAAATGGGATTAGTTAAGATTAAGATAACAATTTTGTAATTTTACATTTATTGAGTGAAAAAGATTAAGATGAGGTTGTTAATTGGAATATAGCTGCCATAATATTTAACAAAGCCAAGATGGATGGGATACATAGGAAGTTTTTCTACAAAAATTAAATCTAAAGGGCTGATAATAACTTGATGTGCGGTCAATGATGTTAGAGTAATAATAAATAAAATTTAAATATAACAGACCCATCACATCTAGTCCACACACCCCGTTAGGATAGATCCCACCTGCAGCCAGTTGTTGTATAGTTTTTGAAGTGGCTGAGAGCTTTCTGTTCTGTCATATACAGATTGTTGTTCCTTTTGTTTTTATTTATTTTTATTTTTGAAATCTAAAAGCAGAATGTGTGGATTGTGAAATGATGTGCCCCTTTTCCTTGTAAGTGCAGTGGTATAAGCAGAAGAATACTTTGGATTTATTGGACATCTCTGCATGACCGCAGGGTATTGTTATCATTTATTAACCACTTCAGCCCCGGAAGGATTTACCCCCTTCCTGACCAGAGCACTTTTTACAATTTGGCACTGCGTCGCTTTAACTGCTAATTGCGCGGTCATGCAATGCTGTACCCAAACGAAATTTGTGTCCTTTTCTTCCCACCAATAGAGCTTTCTTTTGATGGTATTTGATCACCTCTGCCATTTTTATTTTTTGCGCTATACACGGAAAAAGACCGAAAATTTTGAAAAAAAATGATATTTTCTACTTTTTGTTCTAAAAAAAATCCAATAAACTCAATTTTAGTCATACATTTAGGCCAAAATGTATTCGGCCACATGTCTTTGGTAAAAAAAATGTCAATAAGTGTATATTTATTGGTTTGCGCAAAAGTTATAGCGCCTACAAACTAGGGTACATTTTCTGGAATTTACACAGCCTTTAATTTATGACTGCCTATGTCGTTTCTTGAGGTGTTAAAATGGCAGGGCAGTACAAAACCCCCACAAATGACCCCATTTTGGAAAGTAGACACCCCAAGGAAATTGCTGAGAGGCATGTTGAGCCCATTGAATATTCTTTTTTTTTGTCCCAAGTGATTGAATAATGACAAAAAAAAAATTACAAAAAGTTGTCACTAAATGATATATTGCTCACACAGGCCATGGGCATATGTGGAATTGCACCCCAAAATACATTTAGCTGCTTCTCCTGAGTATGGGGATACCACATGTGTGGGACTTTTTGGGAGCCTAGCCGCATACGGGGCCCCGAAAACCAATCACTGCCTTCGGGATTTCTAAGGGCGTACATTTTTGATTTTACTCCTCACTACCTATCACAGTTTTGAAGGCCATAAAATGCCCAGATGGCATAAACCCCCCCCCCCAAATGACCCCATTTTGGAAAGTAGACACCCCAAGCTATTTGCTGAGAGGCATGGTGAGTATTTTGCAGCTCTCATTTGTTTTTCAAAATAAAGAAAGACGAGAAAAAATGTTTTTTTTTTTTCTTTTTTCAATTTTCAAAACTTTGTGACAAAAAGTGAGGTCTGCAAAATACTCACTATACCTCTCAGCAAATAGCTTGGGGTGTCTACTTTCCAAAATGGGGTCATTTTGGGTTTTTTTTTTGCCACCTGGGCATTCCATGGCCTCCGAAACTGTGATAGGCAGTGAAGAGTGAAATCAAAAATTTACGGCCTTAGAAAGCCTGAAGGCGGTGCTTGGTTTTCGGGGTCCTGTACGCGGCTAGGCTCCCAAAAAGATCCACACATGTGGTATCCCCGTACTCAGGAGAAGCAACAGAATGTATTTTGGGGTGTAATTTCACATATCCCCATGGCATGTTTGAGCAATATATCATTTAGTGACAACTTTGCACAAAAAAAAATAAAAAAAATAAAAAATTGTCTCTTTCCCGCAACTTGTGTCACAATATAAAATATTCCATGGACTCGACATGCCTCTCAGCAAATAGCTTGGGGTGTCTACTTTCCAAAATGGGGTCATTTGGGGGGGTTATGAACTGTCCTGGCATTTTATGCACAACATTTAGAAGCTTATGTCACACATCACCCACTCTAACCACTTGAAGACAAAGCCCTTTCTGACACTTTTTGATTACATAAAAAAATATTTTTTTTTTGCAAGAAAATTACTTTGAACCCCCAAACATTATATATTTTTTTAAAGCAAATGCCCTACAGATTAAAATGGTGGGTGTTTCATTTTTTTTTTCACACAGTATTTGCGCAGCGATTTTTCAAACGCATTTTTTGGGGAAAAAACACACTTTTTTAAATTTTAATGCACTAAAACACACTATATTGCCCAAATGTTTGATGAAATAAGAAAGATGATCTTAGGCCGAGTACATGGATACCAAACATGACATGCTTTAAAATTGCGCACAAACGTGCAGTGGCAACAAACTAAATACATTTTTAAAAGCCTTTAAAAGCCTTTACAGGTTACCACTTTAGATTTACAGAGGAGGTCTACTGCTAAAATTACTGCCCTCGATCTGACGTTCGCGGTGATACCTCACATGCATGGTGCAATTGCTGTTTACATTTGACGCCAGACCGATGCTTGCGTTTGCCTTAGCGCGAGAGCAGGGGGGACAGGGGTGCTTTTTTTTTTTTTTTTCTTTTCTTTATTATTATTATTTTTTTTATCTTATTTTTAAACTGTTCCTTTCATTTTTTTTTTTTTTTAAATCATTTTTATTGTTATCTCAGGGAATGTAAATATCCCCTATCATAGCAATAGGTAGTGACAGGTACTCTTTTTTGAATAAATTGGGGTCTATTAGACCCTAGATTTCTCCTCTGCCCTCAAAGCATCTGACCACACCAAGATCGGTGTGATAAAATGCTTTCCCAATTTCCCAATGGCGCTGTTTACATCCGGCAAAATCTAAGTCATAAAATGCTCGTAGCTTCCGGTTTCTTAGGCCATAGAGATGTTTGGAGCCACTCTGGTCTCTGATCAGCTCTATGGTCAGCTGGCTGAATCACCGGCTGCATTTTCAGGTTCCCTGTTGAGACAGGAGAGCCAGAGAAAAACACGGAAGACGTTGGGGGAGGGGTCATTCCCTCCCACGGCTTGTAAAAGCAGTCTAGAGGCTATTTAGCCGCTAGGATTGCTGTTACATGAAAGCCGACCGCTGGCTGAAAAGAATGATACCAAGATGATACCTAAACCTGCAGGCATCATTCTGGTATAACCACTCAAAGTCGTGAATGGCGTACCTGAAGACAAAAAAATGGTTAACAATAAAGCACAGTAAACGGTAAAAATTGCATACCTGAAAAACAAACACGATAAAACATAACAACAATAAAACATTGCAGAATAGAATACAGTAAAAAAGAGCAGAACAATAGAGAGAATAGAGAGAGAGAGAACAATAAAACGACAACTATTTTTTTTTATTTTATATTTTTGTATGTGTTTTTTTTTTACACTTTTTTTTGTAGCTGTAACTTTTATAACTGTAACCGGTTCCAGGTTCGGGTCTCTCAAAATGCGATGGCATCTTGGGAGACCCTGTGAAAGTGTGTCCTAGTCTGTGCAATGCTGTACCCTACGCTAATACTCAACTAGTGTATGGTAGCGTTCAAAACATTCACCAATGCAAAGACCAGGATTGTCAGGACAGGAGGGACAATAATAGCGGGTGTCACGCCTATATCCGCGCTTGCTGCAGACACAACATCTTTTTTGGGGGGGGTTCGTTGGGTAGGGGTACTCGGGAGGACATAAAGAAAATGCCTCTCATACAGCCGACTGCATTTGGTTGGGGATGTGAATGGGGGAAGTACGGGCACTGCAGAAGCGGTGGGTTCCCAATTAGGATTGGCGAATGCAGCAGGAAGGGCATTATGGGCACGACGGGCCTGTGTTTGTCTTTTTGGTGGCAGCGGGACACTACTTGTGCTTGCCACCTCACCAACTTGAACTGCACTTATGGGACTCGCCACGTCACCAAGTGTTACTGCAGTGCTGGTTTGACTACGACCGGGGTGTACTAGGCCGCTGGTGCTTGCCAGTTCACCAAAACGCTACCAAAAAAACTGTTAGCGATCGCAGGGATCAGGCCTGACTCTGCGAACGCTGCAGTTATGCGTTTAGTGTTTTGTAAGTGACAGTGATCGATCGATACTGCACTTGGGTGGGCTTGGCTGGGCCGGGCAGAGGGGCAAAACGCAGGTGCTAGCAGGTATCTGGGCTGATCCCGCTAACACTGCGTTTGTGGGAACCCTAAACTGCTGGGGACGCCAGTATAGATCTGATCGGATCAGATATTGATCCGATCAGATACTATACCACTAAGGGAGGTGTACGGTGCGTGCGTGGGTGTTAGCGCTACTGGCGCTAACCTGATGCTGCCTGGGGCTGGTGCTTGCCAGTTCACCAAAACGCTACCAAGAAAACTGTTAGCGATCGCAGGGATCAGGCCTGACTCTGTGAACGCTGCAGTTATGCGTTTAGTGTTTTGTAAGTGACAGTGATCGATCGATACTGCACTTGGGTGGGCTGGGCTGGGCCGGGCGGAGGGGAAAAACGCAGGTGCTAGCAGGTATCTGGGCTGATCCCGCTAACACTACGTTTTTGGGAACCCTAAACTGCTGGGGATGCTAGTATAGATCTGATCGGATCAGTAATTGATGCGTTCAGATACTATACCACTAAGGGAGGCATATGTTGCGTGCGTGGGTGTTAGCGGTACTGGCGCTAATCTGACGCTGCCTGGGGCGACGCATATCACCGCCGGGCGATCAAGGGGCTAAACCTTTATTCGGTAATAAACGCCGGGTGCCCTGACACTATAAAAAATAAACAAACTAACCAGCGTCACCCGTAACGGTTATACGGTGATCAGTGGTGAAAGGGTTAACTAGGGGCAATCAAGGGGTTAAAACATTTACTAGGTAGTATATGGGGGTCCCTGTCGCTATAAAACGCTGACGGCGAACCTAAATATTTACCTCCCTAACTAGCGTCACCAGCGACACTAATACAGCGATCAGAAAAATGATCGCTTAGTGACACTGGTGACAGGGGGTGATCAAGGGGTTAAAACTTTATTAGGGGGGGTAGGGGGGTACCCTAGACCTACAGGGGGCTAACACTCACTGCCCTAACCCACTAACTGTCACAAACTGACACTATGCAGTAATCAGAAAAAAACAAAAAAACAAAAAACCTGCTTGGTGTCAGTTTGTGACAGGGGGGGGGTGATCGGGGGGCAATCGGGGGGGGGGATCGGGGGTGTAATGTATGCCTGGCATGTTCTACTGTGCGTGTGTGTGTTGTGCACTCACATTCCAGTCTTCTCTCCTCGGCCCGGAACGAAAAATACCGAGCCGAGGAGAGATGACTTCATTTCCTCTGCCTCTGTGTACAATACAGAGGCAGGGAAATGATCCCATTGGCTGGGAGCGATCGCAAGGGGGGGGCCGGGAATGGATGGCCTCCCCCTCACCACCGATCGCTGGGGGAGATTTGCCGACCGCCGCAGGCACCGGGGGGGGTCCGATCGGACCCCCCACCCGCGGGCAGGCAGGGACGTACAGGTAAGCCCTTTTGCCTGCCCGTGCCGCTCTGCCAACGTACATCGGCGTGCGGCGGTCGGCAACTGGTTAAGTTATGACATCAGGAAAATAATGCCAGATGGAAACTAAGGATTTGTGTTATCTAGCTAAAACTAACAACAGAGCAAGCAATGAGAAATTATAATATTGCCAGGAAAAACTTGTCTTTTTGAAACATGAAACTGGAGTTCTTACACAAACAGCATGATAGAAAACAAGCCATTGTAATATATTTATGCAAGCTGGATCCAGTAATGAAAGGTTCACCCGATATATCAGAGCTGTAGCTTTATGCAATGGTGCTATTAGACAAGTTAGACATTATTTTGGTCAAATATTTAATTTTTAATGGTCCCACATTCTGCGCAGCAAATATACAGCTAGCTAAATGTTTGTCTAATGAAAGGTTCAAAATATGAATTTGTTTTGTTTATGTACAAATCTAACAATGAAAAATGCATACATTTGAATCCATCCACCTTATTGCCTCTGTTGGAGGAGGCTGGAGACAAAGAAAAAACACATGTGTTAAATTGATGACGTAGGAATCAGCTGCTGGATATTAATTTTTTTGTAGATTTGATCCCGGTTTTATACTGAGGATGGCAATACCCATACTGAGAATGCAGTTTATCACCCAGAAGGATAACGGAAAATTGAATACTTACCTTTCCGTAATTTTCCTTTCCTGGTGCCTACCCATGGCAGCATACCAATGGTTGGTTGCTCCGCCCCCGACCAACCCACAGGACCACTTTAACTCTATAAATAAAAGAGTTGTTCCTCCCCACCGTCATTCTTGTAACTAGATCTCAGAAAACTAAGGATTATTGAAGGGAGGGTGTATGCTGCCATGGGTAGGCACCAGGAAAGGAAAATTACGGAAAGGTAAGTATTCAATTTTCCGTTTTCCTGGTGCCTCCATGGCAGCATACCAATGGTAAATAACTCGCTTACAGGGAGGGTACTGCAATAAGAAATTTAATGAAAAACTACAGCCTTGACATCTGTAAGGTTCTTTCCCCAAATTCCCGGGAAGTAAGAACCGCTGGGTCTACACTATAGTGAGACATGAAAGTGTTGAATGACGACCAACTAGCTGCTCGGCAAATTGTCTCAGGGGAGACCCGCGCCAATGCTGCCCAAGAAGAGGCCATTCCCCGAGTGGAATGAGCGCTGACCGCATCTGGAACTGCCAGACCACTAGCCCGATAGGCCCTTTGGATTAATTTAACGATCCAGCTTGCTAAAGTCGTCTTGGATGCCGCCATTCCCTTTCTGGCGCCTTTTGGTATGACAAACAGTCTTTGATCTTTGCGAAACTGTTGTGTTGAGTTTAAATAGTGTCTCAGGGATCTGGCTACATCTAGCTCATGTAATCTTGAAGACTCTGGATCTTCTCCAAATGCTGGGAGAACCCATTCCTGATTAAGATGATAGAGAGAAGGTACCTTAGGAATGAATTGATGGATGGGTTGCAAAACCACCCTGTCCGGGAAGAAGGTGATGTAAGGTTCCCGTGATCCTAGAGCTTGGATTTCCGATACTCTGCGAGCCGAGGTGATGGCAATCAAGAATACTGCTTTTAAGGAAATGTCCTCTAGGGTGCAATCTTCTGTGGGAGCAAAGGGAGGATTTGATAGGACATCCAGCACAATCGTCAAGTCCCATTTGGGGTATAATGCTTTCCTGGGAGGTCGCAATCTCAGGACTGCCTTCAAAAAGCGTTCGACCAGAGGGTTCAAAGCCCATCGTGTATCTGTCAGGGCTGAGAGAGCCGAGACCTGGACCTTAAGAGTATTTAGACCTAAACCTAGATCCAAGCCATTCTGTAGGAAGAGAAGCACATTCTGGACCCCAGGGTCCATGGGATTGAAATGATTAAGCTCTGCCAGTTCTGTAAATTTTCTCCATATTCTGTAATAGGTGGAATTAGTGGAAGACTTCCTTGCCTGTAGAAGTGTTTGAATAACATTATGTGAGCACCCTAAATCATCCAGCCTTTTCCGCTCAATTTCCAGACCCTCAAGTCTAGGATTTCCGGATGCGGGTGAGAGAAGTCGTTTTGAGACAGAAGGTCGTTCAGGTGTGGAAGAGGAAGCGGTCTGCATACAGCCAAGTTGACTAGGAGTGTGAACCACGGTCTCTTGGGCCAGTATGGGATTACTGCCAAGACTGACTTTCTCCGTCGTCAGGCACTGAAGAAACCTCAATATCAGAGGAGTCGGAGGAAATGCGTATCCTTTCTGAAAATTCCAAGGCTGGGCTAGAGCGTCTACTCCTGCTGACCCTGGGGACGGGAACCTTGAGAAGAACAGAGGCGTCTTCGCGTTGAGTGGAGAGACAAATAGGTCGATTTGGGGGTGCCCAATTGTTGGCATATTCAGTCGAAAACCTTGGGATTCAGGGACCACTCGTTGTTGTTGACGAATGATCTTGACAGATGGTCGGCTAACTGGTTCTCGGACCCTGGGATGTATGAGGCCTGCAGGTTGATTAAGTTCCTCTCGGCCCAGGTCAGAATGGGCGTCACTTCTCTGAGTAGAGACCTGCTGTGTGTTCCCCCCTGGTTCTGGACATAGGCCACTGCCGCTTTGTTGTCCATCTGTAGGAGTATGGATTTTCCTCTGAGGTAGGTGGCTAAATGTAAGATTGCCATCCATGCCGCCCTTAGTTCCAGTATGTTCGATACTACCACCTCCGAATCGAACTGCCATCTCCCTTGGACTAGTTGACCTTGGAAGTGCGCACCCCAGCCCAACTGACTTGCGTCTGACGTAAAAATGGTCCATGAGATGGGCCCTAGGGAACAGTGAATCTGCAGGTTGGATGGTCTCGACGACTTCATTATGGATGTGACTAATATCCTCTGATCCAGGCGATTCTTCCTCCACTGTGCCAGAAAGCCCAGTTGGAATCCCCGCAGATGCCACCTGGCCCACTTCACCATGGGTATACAAGAGGAAAGGGAGCCCAGGAGACTCAGACAGTCTGATGCCAACATGGAGTGGCTTGCCAATACTCTCTTTACCTTCCTTATCAGGACAGGAATCTTTTCTAGGGGAAGTGAAACTGCCCTCTCTGGAGTGTTGAAAAGTGCTCCTAGATATGTCATCTTTTGTGTAGGTGTAAGCTGGCTTTTCGAGTAATTGATTAACCACCCGAACTTGCTCAGGGTGTCTAGGACCAGCCGTACATGCATTTCTAGGCTCCTTTTGTGCTGGGATAGAATGAGGATGTCGTCCAAGTAGTGAAGCACTCGAATCCCTTTTTCTCGAAGAGGAGCCAGGATTGCCACTAGCACCTTGGTAAAGGTTCTGGGAGCTGTTGAGATCCCGAACGGCAGGCATTGAAACTGTAGGTGTAAATCGCCTACTTTGAAACGTAGAAAAGGTTGAAACTGCTGCAGGATAGGTATATGGAGATATGCGTCTTGAAGGTCTATAGAGACCATCCAATCCCCTGGCTGTACCGATAGGATCACTGTATTTAAGGATTCCATTTTGAAATGCTCTGTACGGAGGTATCTGTTTAACCTCTTCAGGTCCAACACGGGCCTCCAGCCGCCCGATTTTTTGGGGACCAAAAAGACTGGGGAATAGAACCCTGAGTGTTTTTCCAAGTCCGGAACTGGGACTACTGCTTGCTGCCGGATAAGAATTTGTACATACTGAAGAAGGACCTCTTTCTTCTCTTTGGAGGTTGGTATCTTCGTTGGCTGGAATGAAAAGGGTGGGGGCCGATTTCTGAATGTCCAGAAATGCCCCTGAATGACAGTGGAGACTGCCCATTGATCTGTACAAGTCTCCACCCAAACCTGGGCGAACGCCCTGAGTCGAGCTCCTACTGGAGCGGTTTGGGTGGATAGGGAGTCAAAAGGACTTCTGGCCCTCAACCGTGGATGTTGAGGTTTTCGGCTTCCCCGCCTTCAAGAAAGTTGCCTGCGAGCCCTTCCAGCCTCTTCTGTACTCCCTGCCCAGGCGATACGTTCTGGAGTCTCTTGCTCTCTGCTGACCAGCTGTACGTGACACAAATCTTTTCCTCCTGCTTCTGTCCTGGGGAATTAGACCACTTTTCCCTCCTGTGACTCTGGTAATCGCTGCATCCATTTTGTCGCCGAACAGAGCTTTCCCATTGTATGGTATGCAACACCACGATTGTTTTGAGGTTGGGTCGGCTGACCATGGTTTTGCCACAATGCCCTTCTGGCAGTGATGGAATACAGCATAGCTCTGGAGGAACACTTGAGGACATCAATGGCGGCCTCTGCCATGAAATCTGAGGCCAGCTTCAGCTCATCTAGTGCTTTGATGATCTCGTTAGACCCCACCCCCTGTCTGAGGGCTGTCTCAATATTGTCTGACCATACTCTAGTAGCCCGAGAGATTGAAGTCAGGGCTACTGCTGGCTTACATGCCCCTCCGGCAGCTTGGTAAGATTTTTTTAGATCTGAATCGATCCTTCGATCAAGTACATCCCTGAAAGAGACCGCATCCTCTAGAGGCAGTGTTGTATTCCTGGCTAATCTCATGATTGAAGCATCTACCGTTGGAAGCGAATCAAAAAGCTGGGCATTTTCTTCAGCAAGTGGGTATAATTTGAGAAAACGGTTGTAAGCTAAGGGTCTTTTATCCACCTTCTGCCATTCATCTGTCACAACTTCCTTTATTTCTTCCATTAAGGGGAAGGTTGATAATTTTTTCTTCAGGTGTGGAAAATATTTCTTTGCTTTAGATGGAGGCTCTGGATCTTCCTCCCATTGGATTGCATCCTTTACCGCATTGATAAAGGGTTCCACTAGAGCAAAATCAAAGGCTGAAGCATTCTCTTCTCCCACATCCGAATCGCTTTCAGAAATAACCTCTGTGTCTGGCTGTGGATTGGGTGTATTCACTGCTGCTTCCTTTGATCTTCTATCCGTAGAATCTCTATGGGATGATCTGCGGGAAGATCCGTGATGCGGGCTAAGACAAAAAATAGAAACAAAGACAAGGGTGTTTCAATTAGCCCGGGTGCTCTTTTCTCTTGATAAAAAAAACTTATCTGAAAGTTGCAGCCCTTACCTAGTGGTATGTTGAGGATCTTTTTGATGTGGCATTATAGTACTAGGGACAGCTGAAAAGGAACGATTAACATTTAATATAAAAGTAGTTAAAAACAAAAAAGGATTTTGCAGAGGAAGGAAGAACAAAAAATTTTTTATATATATATATATATATATATATATATATATATATATATATATATATATATATATATATATATATATATATATATATATATATATACACATATAAATATATATATACTCCCATTCCTCCCTAGTACCTTGGCTGGGCTCCATAGCACAGAGTCAAAAAAAAAAAAAAAGGATAAAGGAGCTGGAGAGGACACCTCATAGATGCTTCCTCTAAGGCAGCTGCTCCTCTACTGACAGTAAGCTCTCTTATATACTAGAGAGCGGTCTGGGAGTCCCAAGATGGCCACCGTCGGCTTCACAGTGCTACTGAGCATGCACCGTGACATCACGCCAAGGCCCCGCCCTGCACACTCAGAGGAGAGCTACACAGGCACATGAGGCATGCTGTGGAGGTAGGCAAAAACCTCATAGCGTTTTGTAAAAAGCACAAGCATTTAAGCATTCAGGGTTTTAGTATGCCGAACAAGGGAATATATAGGAGAGAAAAACTGGCTCCTGTTAACCCACCAGCCCCAAAAAGATCCACAGAAAAACGGGCTCCCATACTTATCTGGCGCTTTTAGCAGCCCAAGCAATGGGACTCCATACTGCAGGAGAGCATGAACCTGCAATGGTCACACCTTAAAGCGGTGAGGTAGGGCTGAGTGCTTGATCCTGTAGGAATGAGGACAGAGAAAAGAATGACGGTGGGGAGGAACAACTCTTTTATTTATAGAGTTAAAGTGGTCCTGTGGGTTGGTCGGGGGCGGAGCAACCAACCATTGGTATGCTGCCATGGAGGCACCAGGAAACTCTGTATTCAGAGTCATTGGATCCTTTCCCCCAGCTCAAGAAGCAGAGCTCCATGTTTTAACAAAGCATGTGAGCTAAAAAAAGAGTATATATTCATATGGATAGTAGAGAATTAAAAAGATTTTGGTTTGTTTTTACTTCGACAGGTAAACCAATAAAGCATGTGTCAGTACTAGGATCCCTTTAGGACCCAGCACAACTCACCTGACACAGCCTTTGCCTGGGAAACAACAGTGATTGGCCAGCTCACCTTTAAATCACTTGTATCAGCATTCAATCAGTGCTCGTGTTAGAGTTTACCTTGTGTTTGCTCCAGCTGATATCTGCTCTGTGTATTTCGTGTATGACCCGGCTCGTTTGACCCTGTTTGCTTGCTTCTGATTTGGTACTGTTTGGACTCTGATCTTCCTGTGTATGACCCAGCTTGCCTAGACTACGCTTTGCCTGATTCTACTGTAGTACCTTCATCTGCAGTGGTGAACTACAATGTCCAGCAAACATCTACCTTCATCTACAGCTGTGAACTACAAGTCCCAGCTAACCTGCTCTGCTCAGACCTGCTCATGGTATGTGCTCTTGTTCTTTGAACTCTTTGCATAATCAGAACACCTGAACTGTTACCTGTTATATGCTCCTAGACTGACATCATGCCCAGTTAATTGATTGGCTGTTTTCAGCCTTCCAGCTTCTTGCTGAGGTAGCCATATTAACTTTAAAACTCACACATGGAAGCAGACCAGGCAACTAAGGATGCTGCTTTACAGCCTCGGACAATTGCTGGGTCTGTGCAACTCACAGATTCCACCCTAGTTCTGGCCCAGTATAGCTGGGATTAATAATTCAACTTTAAGGACCCCAGAACAAGAACAAGTGGTCCACAGGGGGCAACTTCTTATGAAACAGGACTTTGGAAAAGGAGAAGTTATGGCTGCCTTAGTAAATGAGCATGGGAATGGGCCACAGTTGTTTTTAAAACGTACCACTTCTTGTTTTACCTGTTACCAAAAGGTGTTACCAAAAGCTGAACATCCCTTCCAGAGATTACAAAAAGATATATCCAGATGCCCAAGTCAGGATCTTAAAGTATGCATTTTGTCTGTATGGACATGTTTTCTGGATGTCCAGTGGCAAATGCTACTGCAAAGGCCACAGTAAAAAGTGTTATCAGAAGTAGTTTGTAAGTACAGAGTGCAGAATCTACAGAGAGTAAAAGAGGAAATCATTTTTATAGGAGAGTCCTTACTAGGGATGAGCTTCGAGTTCGAGTCGAACTCATGTTCGACTCGAACATGGGCTGTTCGCAAGTTCGCCGAACAGCGAACAATTTGGGGTGTTCGCGGCAAATTCGAATGCCGCGGAACACCCTTTAAAAGTCTATGGGAGAAATCAAAAGTGCTAATTTTAAAGGCTTATATGCATGGTATTGTCATAAAAAGTGTTTGGGGACCTGGGTCTTGCCCCAGGGGACATGTATTAATGCAAAAAAAAGTTTTAAAAACGGCCGTTTTTTTCGGGAGCAGTGATTTTAATAATGCTTAAAGTGAAACAATAAAAGTGTAATATTCCTTTAAATTTCGTACCTGGGGGGGGGTGTCTATAGTATGCCTGTAAAGGGGCGCATGTTTCCAATGTTTAGAACAGTCTGTCTGGTGTGGGGGGGGGGGAGATTATGGTGGAGGGTTAAATGAATGTATGTTGTATATGCCCGTCCCAAAAAACAACAATGCTCTGCGCTTAGTACAATATTCTAACGGTGTATGTGCGGCACATAAATAATTATGACTAGTAGCAGCTGCTTAAATAGTAGAACATGTATATAGGCAATAATGAATCAATTAAATTAGATAAATATATAAATACACCATTATAAATATATAAAGTGTCTCTTCAGTATTGCAGCAACACTGTGCACCCCAATTAAACAGGGTCTCTTTCTTAATCTATTTCAGAAAGTTCAAACACGGATCTGATAGCCAGAGTCCCACCAATAAATAATCAAGATGTATTCTGTGAGGGTAGTAATCCTTTCACCAAGCGATACACCACGTGCTGGGGTCCCCAATGAAAACTCACTCACCAGAAATCAGATCAATAAAAGCCTTGATTAATAGTAGTAAATCTGCATCAATATCCAAAGCGACCACCAGATGTCAGTATTATTCCCAGTAGTTCCAATAGGATATGTAGAAGAAACAAAAATGCTCACATAGCGTGATACTGCTAAACATCTTTATTTGAACCATCCAAACATCCCCTAAAACCATGCGTACCAAAATTTAATAAACATTGAGCAAAGATAACAAAGTGCACTGTGCCTGATTGCGTCCTCCAGTCGTGAAAACCTGTCAGGAGCGCTCCCTGTGTGTAACCACAGTCACACGCTTCCTGGTTCCTCGGTTGGTGGAGCACATGCGTCACTTCCTGTGCGACACGTCCCTAACGTTTCGTCACTTCCTGGACTTCTTCTGAGGGCGTCCCCTCCCCTCCCCTTCAGCACAGACCCTCCCCTTCAGCACAGACCCTCCCCTTCAGCACAGACCCTCCCCTTCAGCACAGACCCTCCCCTTCAGCACAGACCCTCCCCTTTAGCACAGACCCTCCCCTTTAGCACAGACCCCCCTTCAGCACAGATGGACCCCCCTTCAGCATAGACCCTCCCCCTTCAGCATAGACCCTCCCCCTTCAGCATAGACCCTCCCCCTTCAGCACAGACCCTCCCCATTCAGCACAGACCCTCCCCTTCAGCACAGATCCCCCCTTCAGCACAGATCCTCCCCTTCAGCACAGATCCCCCCCTTCAGCACAGATCCCCCCCTTCAGCACAGATCCCCCCCTTCAGCACAGATCCCCCCCTTCAGCACAGATCCTCCCCTTCAGCACAGACCCTCCCCTTCAGCACAGATGCCCCCCCCATTCAGCACAGACCCCCCCTCAGTACAGATGCCCCCCCTTCAGTACAGATGCCCCCCCTTCAGTACAGATGCCCCCCTTCAGTACAGATGCCCCCCTTCAGTACAGATGCCCCCCTTCAGTACAGATGCCCCCCCTTCAGTACAGATGCCCCCCCCTTCAGTACAGATGCCCCCCCTTCCGGACAGATGCCCCCCTTCAGTACAGATGCCCCCCCTTCAGTACAGATGCCCCCCCTTCAGTACAGATGCCCCCCCTTCAGTACAGATGCCCCCCCCTTCAGTACAGATGCCCCCCCCTTCAGTACAGATGCCCCCCCCTTCAGTACAGATGCCCCCCCTTCAGTACAGATGCCCCCCCTTCAGTACAGATGCCCCCCCTTCAGCACAGATGCCCCCCCTTCAGCACAGATGCCCCCCCTTCAGCACAGATGCCCCCCCTTCAGCACAGATGCCCCCCCTTCAGCACAGATGCCCCCCCTTCAGCACAGATCCCCCCTTCAGCACAGATGCCCCCCCTTCAGCACAGATGCCCCCCCCCTTCAGCACAGATGCCCCCCCCCTTCAGCACAGATGGCCCCCCATTCAGCACAGTCCCCCTTCAGCACAGACCCTCCCCTTCAGCACACATGGACCCCACCCCTTCACCACAGACCCTCCCTTTCAGCACAGACAGATCCCCCCATTCAGCACAGACAGATCCCCCCCCATCCCATTCAGTACCTCAGATCAGCATGGCACAGGCACAGCAGGTCCCCTCCCCCTGTGTACACATAAACACTGGAGGGGGAGGCGGCTTCACTCTGCTCGCTGTGCCTGTGTGACATCCGAGCAGGACCGAGCATCTATTGAACATCAGCCAATAATCGAGCAGCTTGAGAAAGGGGGCGGGGCTACATACATATTGCGGCTCCATCCCATTGGCTTGTGTTCAGATACCTGCTTGGTCCTGCCCACCCCGACATCATACATGAAATCTGACAGCTCCTCTCTCTCTCTGCATACAGGACAGTGTTACACTGAGCGGGTCTTTCAAGCCCCAATATCGGCACAATGTTATACTGACTCACAGGCAGTGCAGGGTACACATTGCACATCGGATAAAGACAGCATGGGGCTAAACAGTGCTGGGGGATTAGGGTGTGCCCAGGCACACCCGGCACACCCCGTGGGCACGCCTATGGGATTGAGACAGATACAGTAAACACTATAGAGGGAAATTTTTTGTTCATATTTCAGGTCAGAAGTTTACAGTAAATTTTAAACCAACATTTTCTGCTTGGGCAACCAGGGGGTAAGCTACTGTACTCTTCTTCAAAGGATGCCAAGATTATAGTTGCCCGTTGTGTGATTCACAACTTGTGGAAATGTAAGAATCCTGGGAGCTGACTGAAGATAGGGAGCCAGAGCTGCACCAGCTGTCTACCTCAGCAAGCCAGATCGCACAGACTAGACTCCTAGTGAGGGAGGAGCTGATTGACAACTTTTTTTACACATATGTATTGACTGTAGGCATTTCATGTTATAATTTGTGGTTGAATTATTTGTATTAATTTGTTCTGTTAATTTGATATAAGCACCGTACAGTTTGGGGAAGATAAAAAGACATTAACAAGTTGCACTGAACAAGCAAGCACATGTCAAGTACTAGATATGTTAACAAAATAATTATGCTAGCTGTACAACATAAATCCTGTCAACGAAAGAGTTGATGGAGGGTATAGTGGGAAAGAAAAAAACAGAGAAGGGCCAATACAGATAGGGAAGAAGTTTAAAGTGGTGAATGATGAATGGCACACGGGACGGTGTGCCATCTGTGAGAGCACGTGAGAACGTGCGGATGTGGTGACACGGTGCTATAATCCCGCAATAGTTCCAGTGAGAGATGGTGGTTGATTCGAATCTCAGCAGCTGATCTCATCTCTGCAGTGCTATGGAGCAGTGAGGACTGGACGCCGGGCGGGTGGGCGCTGACTGTTCCAGACCCCACTTTCTTTATCACTGCTTGTCAGCAGGCATCTATCTCTACGGATCAGCAGTTTGGAGGTGCGGCAATCTGGAAGTGGTGGAGGGAGGAGAGCGAGGCAAACCCCCTGGAAGGGGGAGAGCATCTACAGCAACAGGAGAGGCACAATATTACAACTCAGAATTAAAGAGGCTTCCTAAGCAGCAGGTCTGGATGGCCCCAGGTAAGCCACGTGCAGCTAAAGCCTAAATTGTCACTCCCTGCTCCCAGTGGCAGGTGGTGCTCAAAATTTTTTTGGGGGCCCAAACAAACTGAAAAATACTGAAACACCCCCCCATCAATTGCAGCCTCACTGTGCCCATCAATTGCAGACTCACTGTGCCCATCAAATGCAGCCACTTGTGCCCATCAAATGCAGCCACTTGTGCCCATCAAATGCAGCCACTTGTGCCCATCAAATGCAGCCACTTGTGCCCATCAAATGCAGCCACTTGTGCCCATCAAATGCAGCCACTTGTGCCCATCATATGCAGCCACTTGTGCCCATCATATGCAGCCACTTGTGCCCATCATATGCAGCCACTTGTGCCCATCATATGCAGCCACTGTGCCCATCAAATACAGCCACTTGTGCCCATAATATGCAGCCATTGTGCCCATCATATGCAGCCACTTGTGCCCATCATTTGCCGCAACTGTGCCCATCAATTGCCGCCACTGTGCCCATCAATTGCCCCCACTGTGCCCCATCAAACGCAGCCACTGTGCCATATCAAATACTGCCAGTGTGCCCCCCGCCATCTACACTTACCTGTCTCGGTGGGATAGCTCCTCGATGTCTTCTCCCGTCCTCTCTTCCCATCCTCTGCTATGATTGGATGCCTGGCATCCAATCACAGCGCCTGCAGTTTCAGCCAATCAGGTGACAGGTAACAGATCCGATCACCTGATTGGCGGAGAGGCAGTTTAGTGTTAGCAAAGCGAATATTCATTTGCTTTTCTAACACAGCTGGGTGACCTGCGAGCGCCCAGCATTTTGACGCCTATTAGAGCCTATGGCTCTAATCAGGTGCTTCAAAAACACCTGTATATTCAGGTGCTGTAATTTAGGCGTCCTGTGCCTGAAAAGGGGACAGGTGCCTGAAAAGGGGGGCAGCGGTGGGCATAGATAGATTCATGCAATGCATGAATCTATCTATTGGTGCTAGAGGGGGTGGCAGGAGACAAGGGGCGGCGCCTGTGCGCCCTTATGGACGCACTGCCAATGTCTGCTCCTCTCCCAAAGCAGCAGGGAAATCGGTTGTAAGATCTCCCCAGACTGGAATGTCAGCTGGCACACAAACATCAATAGATGAGGAAATGGAGCAGGAGCATTTACCCTCTGGCATAGACATTATAGCATGTATTAAGATCTGTAGTGAGACACTTACAATTAAAATTGATGCACTGGCTGTAGATATCAACATATTGAGGCATGAGCTTGATAAAGTAAAGCAAAGGATCTTAGAGATGGAAGCTCTGGGTTTCAAAAGTAGAAGATACACTTAGAACAGATAATGGATAACTGCATGCCCTGAAAAAAACAAAATAGTGCCTTACAAGACAGAGCAATTAATACAGAAAGTCGCCTTAGGAGAAACAATATCTGGATCATAGATAAACCTGTAGAATTTTCTTTTCAATTAGTTTTTATTAGAATTTTAACAAGTACATAAAATAGTAACATTAATACTTAGAGTTATGCCCCGTACACACGGTGGGATTTTCCGACGGAAAATGTGTGATAGGACCTTGCTGTCGGAAATTCCGACCGTGTGTAGGCTCCATCACACATTTTCCATCGGATTTTCTGACACACAAAGTTTGAGAGCAGGATATAAAATTTTCCGACAACAAAATTTGTTGTCGGAAATTCCGATCGTGTGTACACAAATCCGACGGACAAAGTGTCACGCATGCTCATAATAAATAAAGAGATGAAAGCTATTGGCCACTGCCCCATTTATAGTCCCGACGTACGTGTTTTATGTCACCGCGTTCAGAACGATCGGATTTTCCGACAACTTTGTGTGACCGTGTGTATGCAAGACAAGTTTGAGCCAACATCCGTCGGAAATATCAATGGTACATCAAGTAAGTTTAAAGAAAAGGAGTTCTCCCTTTGTGTAGAATTATTTGGTTACGTTGGTCTTGAATCAATACTAGGTACAGTAACAACTCTTGCTCCAGGCACCCCAAATGGGATCAAACTGTGCCATAGACCAGAGAGTAGCACCATTTTTCAATGCCATATACGCCACCAACTGATTATTCTCCATCATACTTTACTTGTTGTGGTGTTCCCTTATTACCAAGAATATACTATTCCATAACACTCTCGAGATAAAAGATGAAAAAGAAAAGTATAACCATAACAACATAAATAACCTAATAAAAACAGAAAAAAAAATTCACAAAAATAATTTTTTTCACATGTACCACTCATAATTGCAAATAGGCATCTAATCAGTAGGATATAGTGCAACCCATGTCTCCCAGCAGGAATTAAATTTGGGGATAATTTGATTCCTAGTGGCAAAAAACTTTTCATATGTATATTGTGTCTTAACCCGACCTATGACTTCAGATAACATAGGTACGTTTGTGGACTTCCATTTAGAGGTTATAGTTAATTTTGCTGCTATTAAAATATGTGTAATTAGAGGTCTATGTTTAGTCGGGAAAGAGTGTACCCCTATATTAGGAATAGCCAACTGTGGTGTAGGTGAGATGCTAAGTCCTGTAATTTTATTTATTATGCCCCGTACACACGGTCGGACTTTGTTCGGACATTCCGACAACAAAATCATAGGATTTTTTCCGACAGATGTTGGCTCAAACTTGTTTTGCGTACACACGGTCGCACAAAGTTGTTGGAATTTCCGATCGCCAACAACGCGGTGACGTACACCACGTACGACGAGACTAGAAAAGGCCAGTTCAGAACCAAGCGCGGCACCCTTTGGGCTCCTTTTGCTAATCTCGTGTTAGTAAAAGTTTGGTGAGAGATGATTTGCGCTTTTTCAGACTCGTGGTTTTCAGATCGTTTTCTGCCGTTCAGTTTGTGCTTGTGGGTTTGTATCTGCTCTTCAGTGCGTGCAAGCAAGTTCCACGTGACTTAGTCATTGTGTTCTTGTGCGTTCGTTATTGTTTTTCAGGTCGCTCTTCACAGGCCTTGCTGTTCTTCAGTGTGTTCTGTTACTTCGTTCTGAGCAGCCGACCGTTTTCTAGCCATGTTGCGTATACATACTCCTCGTAGAGTTTGTGCTGTGCGGGGGCTTGGTGTTGGGGTCCTGACCTTGACACAAGTCCAGTCCATGAACAGGGTGGGGAGGAGTTCATGGACCAAGAATTGGTTGCTTCAGCATGACCAGTTATCTCATATGCCTTTGCTCCGTGAGATCCGTGAGAATAATCCTGATGATTTCAGGAACTTTCTCAGGATGATGGACCCCGTATTTCACCGTTTGTTGGCTTCGCTGACTCCTTATATTAGCAGGCAGGATACCTGCATGAGGCAAGCCATCACTCCGGAGCAGAGGCTCGTCGCTACCCTGCGTTACTTGGCGACAGGGAGAAGCCTGCAGGACTTGAAGTTCTCGACAGGCATCTCCCCCCAGGCTCTGGGTATCATCATCCCAGAGACCTGTTCTGCCATCATCCAGATCCTGCAGAAGGAGTATATGAAGGTAAGATTTTTATCCTTTAATATCACATTCTATTGTATTTAATGATTGGTAATATATTATATTTCTTTCCTCATTCCCTAATTACTATGATTGTAATATGCTGTGAATGTCCCCTTTGTCCTCATGCATGCTGGATTTGTATGTAATTAATTTTTTAGTCCTTCATACAGATTGTCCTTCAATAACCTCCCCAGCATGTTCTCCTGCCCTATATTCACCTAATGTAGTCACTTAACAATGTATTTTATCAGCTCCATAGTAGTGCTTTACCACAAACACCCCCTAAAATGTTTTGAAATGTGATTTGTGCTTTAAATTCAGGCCAGAGGCTTTTTTTGTGGTGTCCCCAAATCATTTTTCTTAACACTCCCTCCCCCCAACTGGTAAGTCAGCTGATCCCAATTCTCTATCTTCAATCATCTATCTGCTGACTTTGCCAAACCCATACACACTATACCCATCTCTTTTGTGCTCAGATGTATGGATGAATTCCCCAAAGCATGTAGTGCAAGGGCCTGCCTGTATACTTTCAAATGGTACTGTTTGAAGTTTTTAGATCCTATTATTATCTTGATAGGTAATAGCAGAATGTCCAAATGGCCTCAAATGTGTACAATGTGTATTTATATCTTTGTATTCTGACACTTCTTACCTGTCCAGTGGGCTGCCAATAGTGTAACTAATGAGGGGCTGTTCAAAGTAATACCCTGTATTTAGGCATTCATCTCTCAATGAAGTGAAGAGGGTTACCTGTCCAAGATTTCCACACCCCCATAATGTTAGAAATGGCCCATGAGAGGGGGGGGGAAATATGATAGGTGTACCTTATACTTTGGTGTTGTTAAATTCCCCTTAATAAATGCTATCTGGAGGTTGCCCCAGAATGTTTGTGCCTAATCTGCTTGCCATGTTTCTGAGCAAAAATATTAATTTATTTTTGTTTTCCTCAACAGTTTCCTTCCACGCCACAGGAATGGCAGGCTGTGGCCTCCCACTTTGCCCAGCGGTGGGACTTTCCTAACTGCGGAGGGGCAATTGATGGGAAACACGTCCACATCATCCCACCACCCAACTCAGGGTCATACTATTTCAACTATAAGGGGTTCAATAGTATTGTGAAGTTGGCGGTGGTGTCGGCTAATTACGACTTCTTGTATGTGGACGTGGGGAAGAATGGCCGGTTGTCCGATGGTGGAATCATCGCCCAGACGGAGTTCTACAGGCGTCTCCAGAATGGCAGCTTGGACTTGCCAGCTCCAGAGGACAATGTGGAAGGACTCCCATTTGTGTTTGTTGCTGATGAAGCGTTTGCCCTGGGGGACCATCTTATGCGGCCATTCCCTATGAGGACCCTCACCCCAGAACAGAAGGTTTTTAATTACCGGCTGGCCAGAGCCCGAAGAGTGGTGGAGAACACATTTGGAATCCTGGCCAGCCGGTTCCGCCTATTTCTGACACCTATCCATATGGCGGAGTATAAACGTAATCATATAATCATGGCGTGCGTATTCTCCATAACTTTTTACGGAAACATTCGCCCAACTATGCTGGCTCAGTTGGGCCTGAGGCCGGAGTGATACCTGAAACAACACTGACGGCGCTTGAAAGCAGCCGTCCTGGCTTGCCCTCCCTCAGTGCCCGTGATGTCCGGTTACGATACCTGGCGTTCTTTGTGGGTAGGGGGGCCATCAATATGCCAGCAAATTTGTGAAGCCTTTTTCAAATAAAAAAGCAAAAAAAATAAAATCTTTGTGGACATTTACTGCTTGTGTTTGTTTTAGCTGACCCTGACAGAAATGTGTTGAGTCCAGAAAATGGCGTGATTGTGTAGCCTTATACAAAGCACTGTTGGGTGTTATTTACTAAAGGCAAAGACACTTTTCACTACAAGTGCACTTGCAACTGCACTGAAACTGCACTTGTAGTGCAAAGAGGATTTGCCCTTAGGAAATAACCCCCATTTTCACAGAAAACACCAATTACATCACCAACAAAGTGTTTTATTAGCTATTGACACAATAATCCGCACATTCTTGCTTAACAATCTCTTTAATACCTGCACAATCACATGTGCATTTCAAAAAGGTTTTTCTAACAAAACCACATGTTTGTTGTTTTTCAATTTTTGGGGTAGCATTATAAAACAGATAAAGGTCATTTATTTAAGATAAAACAGGCATGTGTAAAACCAACAAGAAAGACACAAATCTTGAACTTACAAAGTTCACATTAGGTAGAACTTGAAGGCAATATCAGACATGAGTATTTAGGAACTGTGTTTGATATTGCGTTAAGATGGGGTGAAGTCACCCCAGGAAAAGGCAAATTTGGAAGATGCACACAAATTTACCAATGTCAACATGTGCTAGCTGCCATCACGGGGGATTAGGGACGTGTTTTGGGGGAGAAACCCCTTCCTCTCAGCTACTTTATTATTGAGGAAGGGGTTGCACCCCCAAAACGCGTCCATTGATCTCCCGTGATGGCAGATAGCACATGTTGGCACACTGTGTGCATCCTACAAATTTGGCTTTTCTACAAATCTTGCAAACATTTTGAACATTGGAGCACACCAAAAAACCCAGGGATTGGGAGGGGTTTTAAACTCGCCCCAAAACATCAATGATGTTTTTTTATTTTTTTGAATAACATCATTGATGTTTTTCTTGAGGTTTTCCAATTGTAAATTACACCCCATGATCTCCCAGATCAGGATCTGGGCACTTTCTGATGTGAAAGGATCTGGATCCACAACATCACGATCACCTAAAAAGAGATAAACCAAACAAAAACAGGTATCAAAAAAATGCCGGCATCCATCTCTTACCTGAGCCTGTGGTCACAGACACTCACCTGTTGTGACTAGTTCCACCATGTCTTCTTCATCCTCCTGCACTTCTTGGTTTGGGGGAATTTCCCCTTCTTCCAGAGGTGGGGGGTCTCTGGTCTCCTCGGATGAGGGGTGTCCTCCAAGTCTTTTTTTCCCCTATGTAAAACACAAATGCTATACTTAGCACACAGTGATTTGATGGCAGAACTATAAACATTGCTTGGAAGTGGGGTACAATTGTGTATTTTGGCAGTTAAAAAATGTAGCGTTTTCAGTGTCCTTTGTCAAGCTTTAATACTTTACCTGTTTGGTACAAGCTTCACAGATGGAGACCCCCTATAGTATACACTGGAGCACCTGTGTGGCCCCCTAATAAAAATGGTGTTCTTGTGTCCCACACTAGTGCTCCAGTGTCCAGATGTGAAAACAGCTGCTCAGTGTCCTCTCCTTACACAGAATCTAGTTTGCATTTCATTCTAGTAACAAAGCCATCTACACAACCAAAATAGTTTCTGACAAGTAGGGCGTAAAAATTGTGGCAAAATGCATATGGCCTAAGCAATGGTGTTTTAGAGGCCGAAAGGAAAATGTTTGATACGAACGAATAATGTGCCCATGAACATGAAAGTTGCCATTTACAAATGTACACTTGTGAGAAAAGCACATGGAGCAGCACTAACGTAAGAAACATAAAAAGACTAGGAACACAGGACAACTACTTACTTTTTTGAAGCACTCTCCGGATCTTTCGGTACTGCTCGGGCTCTCTTAATTTCAGGTCCGACCACTGCTTCCTGAGCTGATCTTTCAATCGTCGTACCCCGAATTTCCAGTGCAGATTCTTGACCACTTTCGCAATTATCTTGGCCTTTCTGACATTGGGGTTGGGGTAAGGTCCATACTTTCCATCATAGTCGGCCTTCTTCAGGATGTCTACCATCTCCAACATCTCCCCAAAGGACATATTTGAGGCCTTAAATCTCCTTCTGGATCGGGACGTCTCCGGATCCGGGCTTTCCTCCTCCTCCTCCTCCTCATTGCTATAATTAGCACGATCCTGCTGTGTATCCGCAATGTGCTCTTCCCCCACTGCGCAGAACGAAAAGGGGCGGGGAATAGACTAGAAAGAACGTCAGGGGCGGGCGGAGTTACACGCATGCGCAGTGTGTATAAAGCGTAACACACGTGCGTATTACGTACGATCTGTGAGCAGAGGAAGGAGCATCGAAAGCGCCGATCGTGCTAACGAAGGTAAGATCTAAACTTGGGCCTATACAGCTTCGAAATTGAAGCCTATATTTTAACAAGATTAGGAGAGTTTGGCCTGACATTAGGGTTTGTCTTGTGTTGTGTCTTGCAGAGAAAATGGATGGCTTCAATGACCACAATTTCCTCCCCCTGTTCATAGACAAATACAGGGAGCTGCCCTGTCTTTGGCAAGTGAGACATCCCCATTATAACAATAAACAAAAGAGGCAGGCAGTGCTGGAGAAACTGCTGGAGTTGGTGAAGCCGGTGGTCCCCACAGCAACCATCCCTTATTTAAAAACCAAAATTGGTGGCCTGAGGAACACTTATCTTAGGGAGCGCAAGAAAGTCACAGATTCCCAGAGGTCCGGAGCTGGAGCAGATGACGTTTATGTCCCCAGGCTGTGGTACTATGAGAGACTGCGATTTCTGTCAGACCACACTGAAGTCAGGGAATCCCTCTCCACTCTTCCTTCCACTCTTCCTTCCACCCCAGCTGAGGCTTCCGATGTCTAACCTGGGCCTTCCAGCCAGGAAGAAGTGGAGGAGCCCAGCTGGAGTCAGGTATAGCATTGTTCTACTGATTTCTGGTCAATAAATAAATGATGTTTACTAGATGTTATTATTGATCACTAATTGCTGATTGAAAAAAGTTTTTTTTACATTTTAATAGACAGTAGTGGGCAAAAATAATTGGGACAAGAATGAAAAATGCTGGGCTCAGAATGCTAGTCTGTTATATTTGTGAACATTCAAGTTGCAACAGTCAGAAGGTGAAAATTGAGTGTGATTGATGAATAAAATACTAAAACAATGTCCCTTTTTCATACACAGGAAGACCTCAGCCAGGAGGAGGTTGTGGAATGTGGCAGCCAAGAGGAGGCGGGGATTAGTGGCAGCCAGGAGGAGGCGGGGCTAAGTGTCAGCCAAGAGAAGCCTGGGACCAGTCGCAGCCAGACTGAATCGCAGTTTCCTCCCCTCCGCCTTCCATATAAAAGAGCGAGGAAGACGACTCCCATGC
The DNA here is from genome assembly GCA_037952835.1 of Lithobates septentrionalis. NCBI lineage: Eukaryota > Metazoa > Chordata > Amphibia > Anura > Ranidae > Lithobates > Lithobates septentrionalis. Next base: position 537,055 of record JBBDGP010001153.1, on the reverse strand, counting down.
AGGATTCAGCACTCAGACTAATTCAGGAGGCTTCTGCGTCCCTCCGAGCCTTACCCACTCCTGAAGAGGCCTTTGCCTGCATGGCTGCCACCAAACTGCAGGGCATGCAGGAGGGTCAACGCCTCCTGTGTGAGCAACTTATTTATAAAGTCCTAACTAAGGGGGTGAGTGGGGAACTAACACCCAAGACCGACGTAATAGGGTTGGACCATCCTCCTCCTCCTCCTGCTGCCACAACTCCACCACCAGAGCCACCGCGTGGAAGGAAGCGTGGAAGGAAGACAAGAGTGATGACCTTGGGTTCGGTCTGCTCTGACAAAAGCTGCAGTCTCTCGTATGACCACAGCCTGAGGACACAGATGTCATCTGCTGCTTTCTGGATCTCTGGAACTGATGGACCAGACTGCCCTCCCTTAGATAAGGACTCCTCAGGCCACCAATTTTGCGTGAAAATTATTGATGTCTGCCCTGGGGGTCCAAGGCTTCGCCAATTTCTGCTGTTTCTCCAGCGTTGCCTCCCTCGTTGATAGTTGTGACCCTTTAATAAAAGTTTTTTATTTGGGAAAGTATACTCTCCTGTGTGTTTTCATCAAAAAAGGACAGTTTGTTGGTGACGATTCAGGTACATTTCTAACATAAAATGTGAAATTAACAAGGGACAACAACACCAAACAATCTCCTACAGATTAAATATAACAACATATCAATGGTGTTGTGGTAACTTGACCCAAAAAACACACAAAAATTTTCACGAGTACAAATAAAAATCCCAAAAACCAAAAATACGCCTTGAAAAGAATACAAACCCTAAAAAAATTAATCGGCCTTAAAAACAAAAAAAAAAAACACAAAAATAAAAAATAATAATGTCAGATGTGACAAATCAAAATATATCAAAATATATTGAGGGAATCCCGATAAATAGTAAAGAAAACGGAAAATTGTATACTCACCTTTCCGTAATTTTCCTTTCCTGTCGCATCTTCATGGCAGCATACACGTTGGGTTGTGACTCCGCCTCCACAACCTGATAGGACCACATAGCTATAAATTAGAGAGTAGACACCTGCCCCAGTATTCTCTGTAAATATATACACATGTCACCTTAGAGGGTGGGTGATTGTATGCTGCCATGAAGATGCGACAGGAAAGGAAAATTACGGAAAGGTGAGTATACAATTTTCCGTTTTCCTGTCGCATCATGGCAGCATACACGTTGGGGAGTAACTCGCCAAACTGGGTGGGAATGCAAAATCAAAATTTATTGACAAGAAACAGAAGAATTGGCCTGTATAACGGCCCTCCCAAATTCAACTGCTGCTAAACGTGCAGCGTCTATTCTATAATGAGAAATGAAGGTATTCCTCGAAGACCAAGTGGCCGCTCTACAAATGGTTTCCGCTGAGACTTTACAGTAAGCTGCCCATGAAGTAGCCATTGCCCTGGTGGAATGCGCTCTTAGATCTCCCGGAATCTGCAAGGTGCTTAAGGAGTAGGCCTTCTTGATAGCTTTCACGAGCCATGAGGCGATGGTACGGGCAGAAGCTGCCTGGCCCTTCCTGAACCCATGTGGGATGACTAAAAGGTTCTCGCATTTCCTGATTGGCTTGGTTACCGAAAGGTAATGGAGAATGTTGCCCTTGACATCCAAGGGATGAGGGATGCCCTGATCCGTGATCAAAGCCGGGAGGTCAATCTCCTGGTTAAAGTGGAACGCAGAGGAGACCTTTGGGATAAACCTGTCTGAAGGCTTCAGGGTTAGTCTGTCTGGGTAAACCATCAGATACGGTTCTTTGATCAGCAAGGCTTGCATTTCTGAGACCCTCTTCGCTGATGTGATGGCAATTAGGAAAGATACCTTTAGAGTCAGGTCCCAGAGGGAGGTATTCTCAAGGGGGAAGAATGGTTCTCCGGATAAAACCTCTAGGACAGTTGATAGGTCCCATGTTGGAAATGAAGGTTTCCTGGGTGGTCTTAGCTTCAGGTAGGCTTTTTGAAATTGCACCACCAGAGGGTTAAGTGCCCATCTGACCCCTGTCAAGGCAGAGATGGCAGAGACTTGGACTTTCAGGGTGTTAGACCTAAGGCCTTTGTCTAGACCTGACTGAAGGAACTCAAGCACTTGTACTGCTGATGGGGAAGACGGGTCCCAACCTTGTTCCTGAGCAAAGGAAGAGCATCTTTCCCAGATTCTCTCGTAGGTGCTATTCGTGGAGGATTTCCTGGCTTGAAGCAGGGTATCGACTACCTTCTGAGAACATCCTTGTTCTAGGAACCTAGACCTTTCAGTCTCCAGGCCGCTAGGTGCAATCTCTCTGGATTCGGATGTAGTAGCTGGCCCTGGGTTAGTAGATCCGTTGTTACCGGGAGTGGAAGTGGATCCGCTGTGCTCAGTTGCAGGAGGGTGGTGAACCAAGGCCTCCGTGGCCAAAAGGGAATCACGGCCAGTACTAGAGCTGTTGAGTGTTTGAGCCTCAGAAGGAACTTGGCTATCAGTGGGGTTGGTGGAAAAATGTAGCCTAGGTGAAAGTTCCAGGCGTGCTGGAGACAATCCGTACCCTCCGCTGTGGGGAAGGGATTCCTCGACAGAAACCTCTGACACTTCTTGTTCTCTGGTGTTGCTGCGAGGTCTATGTCTGGATGACCCCATGTCTGGCATATGAGGGCAAAGGCCTGTGGGCTTAGACACCACTCGTTGTTGGAAACGAATGTTCTGCTGAGGGAGTCCGCCAGTAAGTTCTGAACCCCCGGAATATAGGTCGCCTTCAGGTCCCACAGGTTCAGTTGAGCCCATTGCATCACCGGACCGACTTCCCGCATCATGGAGATGCTCTTGGTACCCCCCTGCCTGTTGATATAGGCTACCGCCACTCGGTTGTCCATTTGAATGAGGACTTGTTTCCCTCTCAGGAGTGAACTGAATGCCAAGAGGGCTTGGAAGGCTGCCTTCATCTCTAGGACGTTCGATACTACATCCTTGGTTTTGAAGGGCCAGCGGCCCTGAGCTGCATAGTGTAGGTAGTGTGCCCCCCATCCTTCCAGACTGGCGTCTGAAGTTACTACCTCCTGGTGGAGGATGACTATCTGCTTGCACCTGCTGAGGTTGTCGGGGTGGGTCCACCACCGTAAAGATAGCCTGGCTTCCTCTGGGATGCGAATCAATTGGGACATGGACCATCCGTCCCACTGGCGCAGGAAGGAGGCTTGTAGGGGTCTGGTATTCCATTGCGCCCATCTGACCATTGGAATGGTTGCTGATAGGGAACCTAGGAGGCTGAGGTATGCTCTGGCCGGCAGACATGACGCTGGGATAGCCTCTTTCACTTTCTGAATGAGTAGGGACGATTTCTCCCTTGGTAATTCCACTGTGTTCGCTCGGGTGTCCAGTTCGGCTCCCAGGAAGACCATCCTTTGGGTAGGTTGGGTGTTGCTTTTCTGCCAATTGATTATCCATCCTAAACTCATTAGGGTGGAAACCAGGATCTCGCGATGTTGGACGAGTGATTCCTGGCTGCTTGAGAGGAGGAGGATGTCGTCCAGGTAATGGTGGACCCTTAGACCTTTCTCCCTCAAAAAAGCTATTGCTGGTAGTAGCACCTTCGTGAATGTTCTGGGGGCTGTTGAGATGCCAAAGGGAAGGCTTCGAAACTGGAAGTGCCCCTGACCCACCGAGAATCGTAGGAATTTCTGGAATGCCCCGTGGATCGGAATATGCAGGTAGGCGTCCTGGAGATCTATGGAGAGCATCCAGTCCCCCAGATTTATGGCCTGCAGGATAGACTGCAAGCTCTCCATCCTGAATGACTCCACTCTGATGGACCTGTTGAGGTTCTTTAGGTCTAGAACCGGACGAAGGTCTCCTGACTTCTTCTTGACGAGAAATAATGGAGAGTAGAATCCTCTGCCTCGTTGTGCCAGTGGAACCTCTACTATTGCTCGTTTTTGGAGAAGATCTTGGATGTAGTTCAGTAACGACAACCTTTTTTCTCGAGATGGGGGAATACGGGTTGGGTAGAACCGATCCCCTGGGGGCCGGTTTTTGAAGGACCACCTGTGGCCGAAGGTGATAGTGGCCAGGGTCCAGGTATCCCTTATGGTTTCCGCCCAGACCAGCTTGAAACTGGAGAGTCTTGCTCCCACTACCGCTGGTCGGACGGGCGCACCTTCAAAAGGGCTTCTGGTCACTGGAAGCAGGCGCCTTAGGCTTCTGAAACTTCATGAAGGAGGTTTGAGGGTTCTTCCAGCTCCTTCTATACTCCTTGCCTGGTCTGTATGCTCTCGCATCCCTATACCTCTCTGGGAGGTTCCGCTTAAAGGGAGGAGGTCTCTGTTGCTTGGGTCTCCTGTCTGAGGGGATGAGCCCGGACTTTCCGCCGGTTACTTTGGAGATGGCTGTGTCTAGTTTTGTTCCGAAGAGGTGCTCACCATCAAACGGAATACGACACCAGTTGGATTTGGAAGCTGGATCCGCCGTCCAGGGCTTTAGCCATAATGCTCTTCTGGCTGTTACTGAAGCCAGCATAGATTTAGATGCAGACCTGATAGTGTCGACTGAAGCTTCAGCCACAAAGTCGCCCGCCAGGCTTAACTCTTGCAACGCCTTTACTATTGATTCTTGGTCTGCCCCCTCTGATACAAGCTTTTCCGTGCTTGTGGACCAGCTCGAGATGGCTCTTCCTACTGCAGCAAGTGCTATTGCAGGCCTGCAGGCGCCTCCAGCCGACAGGTAAGCCCGCTTGAGATCCGTGTCGATCTTTCTGTCGAGGACATCTCTAAACGTTACCGCGTCTTCTAACGGGAGGGTAACATGCCTGGCTAGGCGCATCAGGGATGCATCCACTACCGGAGGGGACACCAGAGGGTTCACCTTAGGCTCCTTGAGTGGGTATAACTTCAGTAGTCTGTTATTCAGACTAGACTTCTTTTCTGGTCTCTGCCATTCTTCTTTGATCAGGTCCTCGAGTTCTTCAATGAATGGGAAGGATTCCGGATCCTTTCTAAGCTGAGGAAAATACTTCCTCTGTTTCCGTTGGGCTTGCTGGGGTTCCTCCCAACCTATCGCCTCCTTAACCGATTTTATAAACGGCTCTACCAGACTGAAGTCGAATCCGGCCGATACCTCCAGACCCTCATTATCCGACAGGGAGTCTTGCTCCTTCGATGTGCTAGCCCGGGCTGGAGAGGTAGTGGTAGAGAAATCCACCTCGGATACCGAGGCCTGGGGGGCTACGGCCCCAGCTGAATCTCCGACCTCCGAGATTCTCTCTCTTGCGGCCTCTTCCCGGCATGTCTGACAGACCAGTTTTCCTGGAAGAGCCGCTGCGCCGCAAACCCAGCATGCGTTCCCGGCAGGACGGGAGTGGCGTGCGGGGGAACGATGCCTGCGTGAAGGCGATCTTCTGTGGCGGGATCGGCCGTGTCTAGAGCGCGACCGGGAGCGGCTTCTTCTGCGGCTTCCTCTCGAGCGGCTTCTTCTGTGATAGGAACGGCTCCTTCTATGTCTGGAGCGACTTCTCCTGCGTGAGGACTCTCTTTGTCTTGAGGCAGACGTTCTTGAAGACCTGGTAGGGCTGACCAATTTAGGCAGCGTTAGTAGTGCTCTCTTTTTCGATCTTCAATACTTACATTTGTCTTCCCCCCCCCCTTACCTAATAGGCTGACGGTGATCTGCTGGGGCAGCGGTCTCCATGGAGAGAAAGCGGACTGGAAACCTGCAGTGAGAAACAATAAACAGCGCTATGCAGAGGAGGCTTCAGAGGGAGCAGGAATCCTGACTTAAAGGCAGTATAAAGGAAGGCCACTTACCTTTTGTAGAGCGCTTTGGAGTCCAAACAGACAATCTGTCATGCATAGACAATCAGCAGCAGCAAATACAGCTACTGCTGGGCTTTTAAATCCGCCGCCATCAGCGTCGGACGCTCGCGCATGCGCAGTAGCGCCGCGAGACACCCGGCGCCATCTTGGAAGCTGGAAAGCAGCCCAGCGGTGCCCAAAACGACGTACAGCGCATGCGCGAGGACGCCGAGAACGCTCGGCGCTCCGGAGAGCAAATCAGGAGAACCACAGAGCCCAGCAGACGGGCAGAGGCACTGGTAGGAGAGGGGGAAAGAGGGGGGGAGACCGCTGCACACAACTAAGCCTGTTTAAGGCTTATTTCATGAGGCCACAATGAAGTTTTCCTGGCCATTCCTCCAGCAAGCCTGTTTAAGGCTTTTGTGGGCTGCTGCACTTGAAGCCTGTTTAAGGCTTATACTTGTGGTCAGACAGCTGAATGAGATGAGAGTATGCCCCTGAGATCACCAGAGTGGGGCTCCTTCCATTTAGCTCATTTAGAGGCTGTACAAGAAGGACTTCCATCCAGGAGAGGCTAGAACCTGGCTGGGGCGAAGTGGTAAGGGGGTGCTGATCCGTGCGTCCTGACAGGTGAGGAAAAATAAGAGAATACTGGGGCAGGTGTCTACTCTCTAATTTATAGCTATGTGGTCCTATCAGGTTGTGGAGGCGGAGTCACAACCCAACGTGTATGCTGCCATGAAGATGCGACAGGAAATTAGTTTGTGAGAAGTGTGTGTGAATATGAGCAGCAAAACTACTTAATTCTTGTCACATTATAAAGAAGAAGAAGAGAGTGCGCTGTATTAAACCATTTTTAACATTGCAGCGTGACGAAAGTGCTGTATCCATTGCGAACGCTCATTTTACCTGACCGAGCTGTTCCGTGTCGGAATTTCTTCTGAGCATGCGTGGCACTTTGTGCGCCGGAACAGGCCACACACGGTCGGAATTGACGCGATCGGATTTTGTTGTCGGAAAATTTTATGTCCTGCTGTCCAACTTTGTGTGTCGGAAAATCCAATGGAAAATGTCCGATGGAGCCCACACACGGTCGGAATTTCCGACAATACGCTCCGATCGGACATTTTCCATCGGAAAATCCGACCGTGTGTATGGGGCATTAGGGAGTACACTTCTGTCCAAAAGCATCTCACTTCCTTACAGTACCAAAGTATATGTAGAATGCCTCCTCTTCCCCCACACCCCCTCCAACAATCAGAAGAGGAGTCTGGGTAAATCTGCGCTAGCCTCACTGGTGTTAGATATGTCCTATGAAGTATTTTTAACATTAGTTCCCAGTGATTTATGCAGTGAGAAAATCGAGAATGACATTGAATGGCTGATTGCCATTCTTTTTGTGTAAAGAGGGCTCCCATCTCCTTTTCCCAATTGTGCATACTTGATGTTTTATGGAATCCTTTGTTACATTGTAGCTTGCTGTAAAACCACGCCAGCCCTTTAGTGCCGCTGTGGTCAGACTTCAAGCGAGACCAGGTTTCCCTATGGATACTATAGTGTTTGCTCTGATTATTTTTGTGAAAATGAGTAAGTTGGATATAAGAGAATGAAGTGGGACTAGGGGTTTTAGAAATTAACTCTCTATAGGTCTGTATCCCTTCCCTAATCCACGGATGTATATTTAAAATGGGTATAATGTGTTCATATATTTCCAGTTGGAAATCTGTACATTTATCCATTGTGTCCTGTGGGACTACGGCGTGTAGATTGTTCCATGCTAGTAATGTAGCATCAATCGAGGGGAAGGATTTATAATTTAGTTTCATATGAGTCAGACTTGATAATAACAGGGCGGGCAAGTGTTTATTGCCCACCATGTACTTCTCAACCTGGACCCATAGTTTATTAGAATTAGGGTCAAACCACGCTCCGGTCTGATCCAGGCGGGCTGCAAAATAATAGTTTTTAAGGTTAGGAAAGTTTACTCCCCCGTTTGTCCAGAATGATTATTGGTATGGTCCTTAAATAATAAATGATTTTAGGTAGAGTTGTCATCTTAAAGGCTGCGATCCTACCTATCCAGGACATTTCAAAGTTCGATATATGCTGTAGGCCTTTGTTAGGATTACTCTTCTCTTGTGATCAGTTGAACTCCAGATGTATTGAAAAGCAGACAATTTATTTCAGATGTTTCACACAAAAGGATGATGCTTACAAGCCAAAAGATGCAGTAAGAATCACACAAAGAGATGTACATCCTCCCTCCTAATATCTACAATAATATAGCTATAACCCTTTTATTGGCTGAGGAAACAGCATGCCTGGTACAAAATGGTACTTTATTTGGCTAATTAGTCTTTCCTGTACAGTCTTGGTCTACCATATATGGTTAAGCCTAATCATCCTACAACTTACTATGGAGTTAGTTAAAGCAAACGACATAGCAAGTTAATACAACAATGTGCTCAGAAGTCATCTTAAAAATCAGTCTCAGGGTTATTGTTTTTCTAATGCCGCGTACACACGGTCGTACTTTTCGTCTACAAAAGTCCAACGGACGCTGACGGACTAAAGCTGGCTGGTAATCCGATCGTGTGTGGGCTTCTCCGGACTTTCAACGTACTTTTTTAGCCTCAAATCCGACGTACTTTAGATTTGAAACATGCTTTAAAACTTTACTTCGTAACTACGACGGACCCCGAAATCCGCTCGTCTGTGTGCTAGTCCGACGGACAAAAAGCCACGCTAGGGCACCTATTGGCTACTGGCTATGAACTTCCTTATTTTAGTCCGGTGTACGTCATCACGTACGAATCCGTCAGACTTTTGTGTGGTCGTGTGTAGGCAAGTCCGTTCGTTAGAAAGTCTGCCGCAAGTCTGTCGAAAGTCTGCCGGAAGTCTGCCGGAAGTCTGTCGGACAGGCTGTCTGACTTTTGTAGACGAAAAGTACGACCGTGTGTACGCGGCATAATAGTTTTTCTAATAGTCACACAATAAACATTTAAAACTTTTCTAAGATTCCCTCCTCTTGTGTGACTATTTTATCTCAACACATTTCGATGATAGTCCCTGTGTTATACACTTTTGGACTGTATGTCATTAAGTTGAGCTTCAATGTCCACATAGGTCTCCTCAGTGTAGGAAGGGCTTGATACATCGTTCTTGAGACTGCGGTTTCAATCAGTTTTTGTGAGAGTCCTCGAATACAGGGAATGCAGCAGCATCTGCAAGTGACCAAAACGGCCAAAGCCACAGCAATTGAGATCAAACATGATGTGATAAGTCCAGTCCACTTACCGAACCATCCTTCAAGCCAGTTTGTAAATGGATCATTAATACCTGAGTTTTCCGCTAATTCATTCGATAGAGCAGTCAGTCCTTCCAAGGCTCTGGTCGCGGTCCCTCCAGGAGCTGTATTGTTAGAGATAAAGGTGCAACACATGCTACCAAACATTTTGCATACCCCTCCTCTTTCAACTAGGACCATATCTAAGGCCATTCGGTTCTGCCATGCCATTAGAGATGTGGTGGCCAACTGTTCTGCTAGGCCCTTCACAGCATCCCTAGTATAGTTTACAAATCGTTGTTGGTTATAGTATATATATATATATAGTCAGTCAGTCAACATTTTTATCTATAGTCACGCACCAGAGAAGAGACTCAAACCCAGATGTCACCTGATTCCTGGCCCTAAACTCATCCAGCCCCCTGCGCTCATCTATGTAGATCCGAGAGTGAAATGACCCTATGGGAGACGTGTCCCTCCGATACCATTGGTGACTCTCAGTGCAAAACAAGTTAAGTTGCCCGGATAAGAAGTAACCGCTGGAGGTATCTGAGGTCTCTGTACTAGGGGAAACAACAAACTCAACGTGTGACAGGTAGAATTTGTTTCAGGTTTATAGCTCTTATTATACAATCGCAACATACATTTTAAACCTTCTGGATCTGTATTGTGATCTATAGGAAATGGGATAGTTGCTAAATGTAGTCTGGCTCCGGCACAAACTAAACAGTTTTCCTTTTTTAAAGTTTTAACCGTGTACCTCAACCATTCTAACCACTCATTTTTTTCTTGGTATCCTTTCTCCAAAGCTATGGCATCTTCTACTGTTAGGTTAGTAAATCTTATAGTTTTACTCAGAACTTCTATTCTAGTATGGCCTTCTTCTTTCCCTTGTCTACCTTTTCCTGTTGTCTGGTTTTATTAGGTGGTAATACCTTGAGGAAAAATTTGCCTGAGGGGTCAGTTTATGACACCCATGCTCCCATAAAGTACAACAGCTGATTTTCCTTCCTAGGCTCCTTTAATGTTATCAATAATTGTTTACAGTTCTTACTATGTGTGCAAGGGGAGTTGGCCGCTTCTGTAATTATGAGTCTTTCCTTTATTCCACTCTTTTTAGGCCCTGGTAGATTATACCCCCTATCTTAATACACTGGTCCACAGGGCCTGATTTCATGCTTGACATCCTGCCCTATTCCAGAGCAAGCAAATGTATTTATCTGCCCATAGAATTCCTCTAGCCCCAGTTGTATCCCCACAATCTGCAATCTGACAGAAGTCTACCAGTATAGTGCTAGTGCTAGTTATTCCCTCTATAAAGGTTAGATTCAATGTTTTTCCTGTTCTTTCCCAACCCAAAGGTTCCTCTGCTCTTCCATAATGTATAACCCCTCTTATGGATGCCTCTCCTAGAGTCACCAGTAACCCAAGGATAATTACTGTCCCTTTTATCCTAACCAGCTACAGAGTTCCAGCGGATAGGGTAGGGGAGTTGGAAGGGGAGGGAGACTTCACCGGTTTGAGACAAGTCCCACCTTGTGTGAGACCTCCCTTTGTAGCCGGATTTTCTGAACCTCTTGCAGCCAACTGGCCCTATTCTGCCTTTAAAACCTTTTTGCAATTGGACTGGTGAATCCAGGTAGACCCCTCTGCAAACGCTATCGCAGTCGGGGTAGTTAGGAGGACTTTGAAAGGACCATTCCACCTTGGGGAGTACCACTGCTTTTTCTTTTTACTTTTTGTTAAGACCCAATCTCCCACATGCACCTTTTCATCTTCTTGAATTGGACCTTCTAGGACAGAACAAAAATCATTAGTACCTCTTTGTCTTAACAGCCTAGACATGTATTCTGCTAGTGTGTGCCCAGACTCCTCAGTAGGTGTTTCATTTGGTTGTTATATGGCCTTTCATGTATCATTTCAAATGGGGTCAAACCTTCTTTTGTGGGTGTGATATGCATACTGGTCACAGCTACTAGTAGGCAGTACTTCTAATTTTTACCTGTTTCTTCCATAGCTTTCCTCAGTTTGCTTTTTAGAATGCCATTATATCTTTCCACCAATCCAGCTGATTGGGGATTATAGGCACAATGGTATTTCACTTGAATTCCCATCACTTCTGTTAAATGTTGTATAGTTTTATTTACAAAATGGGGTCCATTATCACTGTCTGTGCATCTGCACTTCCTGTCGGGAATATCTCCACACATTTGGTCAGGGTGTCTATGATTACCAAACAATATTTCTTCCTTTCACATTTGTCTAATTCAATAAAATCCATGCAAATGTGTTGGAATGGATATTGTGGTGTGGGGAACTTCCCTTTCTGTGGTCTTATGCCTTCCTGAGCATTGTATCTTGCACATACTGTATAATCCATTGAGAGCAAAAAGGTTTTTTTAGTAGTTAGTGAAGCCATAGGCTGTTCATACCTTTATTAAACATCTCAGTCTTCCTCCTGTTTGACACATGTGTTACTCCATGTGTCAATACTGCTGCATACCAAAATAAGGATTTTGGCAATACCGGTTTTCAATCAGGTGACATGTAGATGTTATCAATACTTGTTCAACCTTTTGTTTTCCAATATTGTTTCTCCCGGGGGGGGGGGGGGGGTGCATTCTGCTGCATATCAGTAAGGACTGTATGATCTACCTCTATGGATTTCCTTTTGATAGTATGCATGCTCTTGTCAGTGCTACAAGTTCTGCTAGTTGTGCTGAATAATGTTTTGGTAATGGCCTGGCTTCCAAAATTTCATCCTGTGTCACTACTGCATATCCAGTTGCATGTGTGCCATCTGGATTTTTTCTTACTGGAGCCATCAACAAAAAGTGTCATGTCAGGGTTAGATAATGGTACATGTTTCAAATCACTCCGTGGCAGTACCTTTTCAGCGATGGCACCAGTACAGTCATGTTTATGACCATCAGTAGGAAGTGGTATTAGTGTGGATGGGTTTAATGTAGTACATCTCTGTATTGTTAAGTGAGGTTGTGTCAAGAGTATTGTCATACAGGAAAGGGGTCGTGCTGTGCCCAAATGTGATATCTTTTGTTGTAAAAGGATAACAGATACTGCATGTGGTACTTTAAGTATCAGCGGGTAATATAGCAATATAGATGCTGAGGCCTAACTGCTTCCGCTGCAGCTACCACTGCCTGTACACAGGGTGGAGGTGCTCTAGTTACACTGTCTAATTTTGTAGAATAGTAAGCAATCGGTCTCTGGCGCCCGCCATGTGACTGTGTAAGTACTGATGTCATGTGACCTTCCCTTGAGTCTACTGTTTGTTCAAAAGGTTTGTCATAGTTTGGTAAGGCCAGCACTGATGAACTAGAAAGGACTTGTTTTAGGTCAGTAAAGGCTGTTTCTGTTTACTCCATTTTATAGCATCCTGGGGGTCCATAGGGTTCCCATGTATTGCCTGAACCAACGGGGCCGTCAGCATGGAATACCCGGGAATCCAGGCTCTACAAAAATTTGTCATGCCCAGGAAGGACATCATTTGTTTTTTTTGTCTCTAAGGACTGTGTAGTCTACATTATTTCATACCTTAATTTAATGTTCTAAACACTAAAATACCTCCTAAAGGTTCAAATTTTGTACCCATTCATGTAATAACTAGACACCCACCCCATAAAAAGGAACTCGCCTCATTCTTCAGTTGTGTAGAAGGAGGGGGAGGGGTGTCATATCTGCACTTGAACTGGGGCTGGGGAAAATGGATACTATTTATCTAACATGAATGAGCACAGGATGACAGATCAAACTACCAAAGAAAGCCTTCCTTACTTTGGAGTTGTTAAAAACAATATTCTTTCATTTATTCAAATATAAGTCTATAAGTCCACCAAGTATGCAGACATAAAATGTTTCCTAGCGGCATTTACATTATTTGACATATATATTCAATATATATATATATAAATATTTTTCTCAGACCCCGAAATTTTAGCAGAATTAAATAAAACATGAACCCCTTTTGTATTGTTCCCCTTATTCTCTGGTCCCAAGTGAAATCCACAGGGTACCAAAACATTTTTTTTAATTTATTTTTTTATTTAACCCAAACACATATTCTGCTTCAGAACTTAGTCTTTTAACTTTATAAATGTACCCAAATATAAACAGCATTACATCATTAACACTTTACAGTTGAAAATCTGGGAATTCTAAAAGTAACATATCCAATAAATATTTACTTTAAAACTATTAATTGGACTTTCTTTCCCACCAAAAATCCTAATATTTTCACAGATGCATCAAATTAACCTCTTTGTGCTCAAAGGGTTAATGCTGCCCTACTAGTCATCCATCATCATCTCCCTCTCTCTTCTGCTACTTCTGTCAGGCAATCTGCATTTTCTTGTTTCTGAGAAACAGCTTCTTGACCATCATTTTTGGACTATAAAAGCATTAAGTCTGTTGTATTCCCTTCTCTCCTCTCTCTGATACTACTGCACGCTTCTCTTAGCAAAGCCCATTCAAATCCCTGTTTCCTTATGGCAGTAAAATTAGCACTCAGTCACATACTGTCTCTGGACTGGACACATTTAAAGTAATCAAAACATTCTCAGCCTTTCCTTTTCTCATATTCATCAAGCCACTTGATAATATCTCTACAACATTCTGTTCACTTTATAGTGCAATTCACTTTCATGTTTCCTATCTATTTCTTTAAAACCATTAATAATTTCTGCCATGTACTTCCTTTAATATGATGGCATGCTAAAATAATAAAGTGACCATTATCAGTGTACCTTTTCTTTTTTTTTGTATGCTCAGTTTCAATATTTACAATATAACCCTTCTGTATTGTCATAGCTGGTCAAGAGTTAATTTTTTTTACAGACACAATCTCTCACACAGGAATTTGAAATGGAGGAGCAATTCACTCCCTCCTTACAGGAGATTCACATGAGGGGAGGGGGTGAGAAACTGCAGGCTTTAATCTCCCCAAATGATATCTTGCACTTATTTTTTTCCCACTCAGCCATACTTAGCTATTTTTCTGCTTCTCAAATATTTGTTAAACATTTAGATAACACTTGCGTCTGGTCTAATTCTTTTGCTACACCCATCAGTGATATGACTATTGGATTACCTTCACCTGAAGTTGCAGCTCCAACTGTTTGGTTCCTATGAGTCCGACCGAGGGTTGTCCCAGAGCAGGCAGCTCAGATGTAGCACAGTCTCCCAGAAAATGTTGTCCAGTGGTACCTGAGACGGTGCAGTAATCCAAGACGCCGGCTCCGGTCCAATCCCCATGGGCCATATAGTGCAATGTCACCTGGTATTTTACATATTTATCTGCTTAATTCATCGGCTAGCAAGGTGTGGGCTGCCTTACAGAGAGAAGCCATAAGACAATTCAAGTATCTCTTTAAGCTTTTGCAAAGTTTCCTGCTTCTCTGCCAGCTCCCAATCTGTCACTGATAGGCAAGCAGGCTACAGCACAAGGGGAGGGGGGTGAAGTGAGTCCAGTGTCTAACTGCCAGTTTTACAGACACACAGAACATGAGATGTGAAGAATGATTTTTTGCTGGTTACTTAAACTCCTATTTTCAACCCATACCTTTTTTGATCTTTGGGTCCTAACAATTTAAGTTTATCCACCAAATTCTGACACTTTTACTGTTAGTTTACTATTGCATCCAAACTTCCCCTCCCACTTGGCACATTAGGAACACAGCAGCCTCATAAGCTGGCACAAACCATTCTTTTACAGAGACTATTCCCCATTGTCAGCGCCAGTCGGGTCTTTCATTTACCTATAAAACACTGGGATAGTGACCCTCGGCCCACAATAGGTAACAATAGGAATACAAGAAGAGTAAAAATATCATAACTCCCCACACTATAGGGAGAATCAAACACTAATTAACTTGTCTCTGCAGTACTGTTGTTTTTTCAATAAGGTTACAGCAGCAACAGAAAGGGTAAACATGAGAAAGGAGAAACTAAACACACAGAAGAAAGTTAGCCTTGCGATCTTTCTAGATCACTTAACTAAATAGCGCTTAAATCATCAGGCAATCAACCTCCGATGACGTCAGGCAATCAACCTCTGGTGTTTGGTATACCTCAAATCTTTTTTTTATCTGTCTGGGACAGCAGGTGACGTAACTTTTTACCTTAGACAACGTCCCCAAATGTCTCTGTCTTCGAACACCGGATTATCAAGATATTATACGATCAATCCCAGTGTCGGCAATTAAAACACATTAAACCAGAATCAAACAGAAAGAGAAGAAGAGACTCTTAGAAAGAATTAAGAATAATTTAAATTATCTTACCTCTCAAACACCAGGAGGACTGGATCACGAAGTTTGAAACCAGACAGTGGATCTGGGTCTCAGGTCCCCACCCCTAAGTCACCACTAACGTTGAGTGGGGGGACTTTGAAGTCCAATACTCACCAAAGTTTTTGTTGGGACCATCTGACCCGAAATGCACTTGTTGGTTCCAGCTATAGAAGGACAAAAAATGTTAGGATTACTCTTCTCTTGTGATCAGTCGAACTCCAGATGTGTTGAAAAGCAGACAATTTATTTCAGATGTGTCACACAAAAGGATGATGCTTACAAGCCAAAAGATGCAGTAAGAATCACACAAAGAGATGTACATCCCCCTCCTAATATTTACAATAATATACAGTAGCTATAACGCTTCTATTGGCTGAGGAAACACAGAAAGCATGCCTGGTACAAAATGGTACTTTATTTGGCCAATTAGTGTTTCCTGTACAGTCTTGTTCTACCTGGTGACCCCGCCCCCCTCTGACGCACAGGGACTTGACGGTACTTACCTGTGGCATTCCCCGTGATGTCAGAAGGGGGCGGGGTTAAGCCTAATCATCCTACAACTTACTATGGAGTAGGGATAAGCTTCGAGTTTGAGTCGAACATGAGCTGTTCGCCAGTTCGCCGAACAGCGAACAATTCGAAAGCCGCGGAATACCCTTTAAAAGTCTATGGGAGAAATCAAAAGTGCAAATTTTAAAGGCTTATATGCATGGTATTGTCATAAAAAGTGTTTGGGGACCTGGGTCCTGCCCCAGGGGACATGGATCAATGCAGAAAAAAGTTTTAAAAACGGGCGTTTTTTTCGGGAGCAGTGATTTTAATAATGCTTAAAGTGAAACAATAAAAGTGTAATATTCCTTTAAATTTTGTACCTGGGGGTGTCTATAGTATGCCTGTAAAGGGGCGCATGTTTCCTGTGTTTAGCAAAATTACACTTTCAAAGGAAAAAAAGTCATTTAAAACTGCTCGCGGCAATTAATGAATTGCCGGTCCGACAATACACATAAAAGTTCATTGATAAAAACAGCATGGAAATTCCCTACAGGGGAAACCCGAACCAAAATTATAAAAAAAAATGACCTGGGGGTCCCCCTAAATTCCATACCAGGCCCTTCAGGTTTTTTTTAAAAATGGCGTGGGGTCCCCCTCAAAATCTATACCAGACCCTTCAGGTCTGGTATGGATTTTAGGGGAACCCCGCAGCAGAATTAAAAAAAATGGTGTGGGGTCCCCCCAAAAATCCATACCAGACCCTTATCCGAGCACGCAACCTGGCAGGCCGCAGGAAAAGAGGGGGGGTCGAGAGAGCGGCCCCCCTCCTGAACTGTACCAGGCCACATGCCCTCAACATTGGGAGGGTGCTTTGGGTTAGTCCCCCAAAACACCTTGTCCCCATGTTGATGGGGACAAGGGCCTCATCCCCACAACCCTTGCCCAGTGGTTGTGGGGGTCTGCAGGCGGGATCGGAATCTGGAAGCACCCTTTAACAAGGGGACCCCCAAATCCCGGCCCTCCCCCCTGTGTGAAATGGTAAGGGGGTACAAAAGTACCCCTACCATTTCACAAAAAAAGTGTCAAAAATGTTAAAAATGACAAGAGACGGTTTTGACAATTCCTTTATTTGAATGCTTCTTCTTTCTTCTTTCTTCTATCTTCTATCTCCTACCGTCAGAAGAGGAGAAGCGTCACACAGCGGGAGCCTCCCTCCATGTCATCATGGATGCGGAGCAGCCAGAGGAGAAGGGAAGAAGACGCCGCGGAGGAAGATGCTGGACGAGAACACCGGAGGAAGAACCAGAAGAATCAGAAGAAGAAGAAGATGGAGAAAGAAACCGAAGGAAGATAGAAGATAGAAGAAAGAAGATAGAAGACAGAAGAAAGAAGAAGCATTTAAATAAAGGAATTGTCAAAAACTGTCTCTTGTCATTTTTAACATTTTTGACAGTTTTTTTTTGTGAAATGGTAGGGGTACTTTTGTACCCCCTTACCATTTCACACAGGGGGGAGGGCCGGGATCTGGGGGTCCCCTTGTTAAAGGGGGCTTCCAGATTCCAATAAGCCCTCAGCCCACAGACCCCCACAACAACTGGGCAAGGGTTGTGGGGATGAGGCCCTTGTCCCCATCAACATGGGGACAAGGTGTTTTGGGGGGATACCCCAAAGCACCCTTCCAATGCTGAGGGCATGTGGCCTGGTACGGTTCAGGAGGGGGGGCGTTCTCTCATCCCCCCCTCTTTTCCTGTGGCCTGCCAGGTTGTGTGGCAGGCAGGAATTGTCAAAAACTGTCTCTTGTCATTTTTAAAATTTTTGACAGTTTTTTTGTGAAATGGTAGGGGTACTTCTGTACCCCCTTACCATTTCACACAGGGGGTAGGGCCGGGATCTGGGGGTCCCCTTGTTAAAGGGGGCTTCCAGATTCCAATAAGCCCCCAGCCCACAGACCCCCACAACCTCCGGGCATAGGTTGTGGGGATGAGGCCCTTGTCCCCATCAACATGGGGACAAGGTGTTTTTTTTAGGGAGCTACCCCAAAGCACCCTTCCAATGTTCAAGGCATGTGGCCTGGTACGGTTCAGGAGGGGGGGCGCTCTCTCATCCCCCCCTCTTTTCCTGCGGCCTGCCAGGTTCTGTGCTCGGATAAGGGTCTGGTATGGATTTTTGGGGGGACCCCACGCCATTTTTTAAAAAAATTTAGGTGCGGGGTTCCCCTTAAGATTCAAACCAGACCTGAAGGGCCTGGTATGCAATCTAGGGGGACCCCCCCATGTCTTTTTTTTTATAATTTTGGTTCGGGGTTCCCCTGTGGGGAATTCCCATGCTGTTTTTATCAATGAACTTTTATGTGTATTGTCTGAGCGGCAATTCATTAATAGCTGCAAGTAGTTTTAAATGACTTTTTTTCCTTTGAAATGTAATTTTGCTGTCAGACTGTTCTAAACACGGGAAACATGCTTCCCTTTACAGGCATACTATAGACACCCCCCAGGTACGATATTTATAGGAATATTACACTTTTATTGTTTCACTTTAAGCATTATTAAAATCACTGCTCCCGAAAAAACAGCCGTTTTTAAAACTTTTTTTGCATTGATCCATGTCCCCTGGGGCAGGACCCAGGTCCCCAAACACTTTTTATGACAATAACTTGCATATAAGCCTTTAAAATTAGCACTTTTGATTATTCATGTTCGTGTCCCATAGACTTTAACGGTGTTCGCGTGTTCGAACAAATTTTTTGCCTGTTCACAAGTTCTGGTGCGAACCGAACAGGGGGGTGTTCGGCAGATCCCTACTATGGAGTTAGTTAAACACTTCAGCCCCGGAAGGATTTACCCCCTTCCTGACAAGAGCACTTTTTACAATTTGGCACTGCGTTGCTTTAACTGCTAATTGCGCAGTCATGCAATGCTGTACCCAAACAAAATTTGCGTCCTTTTCTTCCCACAAATAGAGCTTTCTTTTGATGGTATTTGATCACCTCTGCCGTTTTTATTTTTTGCGCTATAAACAGAAAAAGACCGAAAATTTTGAAAAAAAATGATATTTTCTACTTTTTGTTATAAAAAAAATCCAATAAACTCAATTTTAGTCAAACATTTAGGCCAAAATGTATTCGGCCACATGTCTTTGGTAAAAAAAAGTCAATAAGCGTATATTTATTGGTTTGCGCAAAAGTTATAGCGTCTACAAGCTAGGGTACATTTTCTGGAATTTACACAGCTTTTAGTTTATGACTGCCTATGTCATTTCTTGAGGTGCTAAAATGGCAGGGCAGTACAAAACCCCCCCAAATGACCCCATTTTGGAAAGTAGACACCCCAAGGAAATTGCTGAGTGGCATGTTGAGCCCATTGAATATTAATTTTTTTGTCCCAAGTGATTGAATAATGACAAAAAAAATATTACAAAAAGTTGTCACTAAATGATATATTGCTCACACAGGCCATGGGCATATGTGGAATTGCACCCCAAAATACATTCAGCTGCTTCTCCTGAGTATGGGGATACCACATGTGTGGGACTTTTTGGGAGCCTAGCCGCGTACGGGGCCCCGAAAACCAATCACCGCCTTCAGGATTTCTAAGGGCGTAAATTTGATTTCACTCCTCACTACCTATCACAGTTTTGAAGGCCATAAAATGCCCAGATGGCACAAAACCTCCCCAAATGACCCCATTTTGGAAAGTAGACACCCCAAGCTATTTGCTGAGAGGCATGTTGAGTCAATGGAATATTTTATATTTTGACACAAGTTGCGGGAATGTTACACATTTTTTTTTTTTTTTTGCACAAAGTTGTCACTAAATGATATATTGCTCACACAGGCCATGGACATATGTGGAATTGCACCCCAAAATACATTTAGCTGCTTCTCCTAAGTATGGGGATGCCACATGTGTGGGACTTTTTGGGAGCCTAGCTGCGTACGGGGCCCCGAAAACCAATCACCGCCTTCAGGATTTCTAAGAGTGTAAATTTTTGATTTCACTCTTCACTGCCTATCACAGTTTCGGAGGCCATGGAATGCCCAGGTGGCACAACCCCCCCCAAATTACCCCATTTTGGAAAGTAGACACCCCAAGCTATTTGCTGAGAGGCATGGTGAGTATTTTGCAGCTCTCATTTGTTTTTGAAAATGAAGAAAGACAAGAAAAAACTTTTTTTTTTTCTTTTTTCAATTTTCAAAACTTTGTGACAAAAAGTAAGGTCTGCAAAATACTCACTATACCTCTCAGCAAATAGCTTGGGGTGTCTACTTTCCAAAATAGGGTCATTTGGGGGGGGGGTTGTGCCACCTGGGCATTCCATGGCCTCTGAAACTGTGATAGGCAGTGAAGAGTGAAATCAAAAATTTACGCCCTTAGAAAGCCTGAAGGCGGTGCTTGGTTTTCGGGGTCCCGTACGCGGCTAGGCTCCCAAAAAGTCTCACGCATGTGGAATCCCCGTACTCAGGAGAAGCAACATAATGTATTTTGGGGTGTAATTTCACATATTCCCATGGCATGTTTGATCAATATATCATTTAGTGACAACTTTGTGCAAAAAAAAAAAAAAATTGTCTTTCCCGCAACTTGTGTCACAATATAAAATATTCCATGGACTCGACATGCCTCTCAGCAAATAGCTTGGGGTGTCTACTTTCCAAAATGGGGTCATTTGGGGGTGTTTTGAACTGTCCTGGCATTTTATGCACAACATTTAGAAGCTTATGTCACACATCACCCACTCTTCTAACCACTTGAAGACAAAGCCCTTTCTGACACTTTTTGTTTACATGAAAAAAACTTTTTCAAATTTTAATGCACTAAAACACACTGTATTGCCCAAATGTTTGATGAAATATAAAAGATGATTTTAGGCCGAGTACATGGGTACCAAACATGACATGCTTTAAAATTGCGCACAAATGTGCAGTGGCAACAAAATACATTTTTAAAAGCCTTTACAGGTTACCACTTTAGATTTACAAGGGGGTCTACTGCTAAAATTACTACCCTCGATATAACCTTCGCGGTGATACCTCACATGCATGGTGCAATTGCTGTTTTCATTTGACGCCAGACCGACGCTTGCGTTCGCCTTAGCGCGAGAGCAGGGGGGGACAGGGGTGCTTTTTTTTTTTTTTTCTTTATTATATTTTTGCTTTTTTATCTTATTTTTAAACTGTTCCTTTCATTTTTTTTTAAAATAATTTTTATTGTTATCCCAGGGAATGTAAATATCCCCTATGATAGCAATAGGTAGTGACAGGTACTCTTTTTTAAAAAAAATTGGGGTCTATTAGACCCTAGATCTCTCCTCTGCCCTCAAAGCATCTGACCACACCAAGATCGGTGTGATAAAATGCTTTCCCAATTTCCCAATGGCGCTGAATACATCCGGCAAAATATAAGTCATGAAATGCTTGTAGCTTCCGGTTTCTTATGCCATAGAGATGTTTTTAGCCACTCTGGTCTCTGATCAGCTCTATGGTCAGCTGGCTGAATCACCGGCTGCATTCTCAGGTTCCCTGTTGAGACAGGAGAGACAGAGAAAAACACGGAAGACGGTGGGGGGGGGCATTCCCTCCCACTGCTTGTAAAAGCAGTCTAGAGGCTAATTAGCCGCTAGGATTGCTTTTACATGAAAGCCGACCGCTGGCTGAAAAGAATGATACCAAGATGATACCTAAAACCTGCAGGCATCAGTATAAAAAATTGTATACCTGAAAAGCAAACATGATAAAACATAATAACAAGAACAATAAAACATTGCAGAATAGAATAAAGTAAAAAAGAGCAGAACAATAGGGAGAGAATAGAGAGAGAGAGAACAATGAAACGACAACTATTTTTTTATACTTTATATATTTTTTTTTGTTTGTTTTTTACACTTTTTTTTGTAACTGTAACTTTTATAACTGTAACCGGTTCCAGGTTCGGGTCTCTCAAAATGCGATGGCATCTTGGGAGACCCTTTGAAAGTGTGCCTAGTTTGTGCAATGTTGTACCCTATGCTAATACTCAACTAGTGTATGGTAGCATTCAAAGCATTCACCAATGCAAAGACTAGGATTGTCAGGACAGGAGGGAAAATAATAGCGGGTGTCACGCCTATATCTGCGCTTGCTGCAGACACGACATCTTTTTGGGGGGGTTGGGTAGGGGTACTCGGGAGGACATAAAGAAAATGCCTCTCATGCAGCCGACTGCATTTGGTTGGGGATGTGAATGGGGGAAGTACGGGTGCTGCAGAAGTGGTGGGTTCCCAATTAGGATTGGTGAATGCAGCAGGAAGGGCATTATGGGCACGACAGGCCTGTGTTTGTCTTCTTCTTGGTGGCAGCGGGACACTACTTGTGCTTGCCACCTCACCAGCTTGAACTGCACTTATGGGACTCGCCACATCACCAAGTGTTACTGCAGTGCTGGTTTGACTACGACCGGGGTGTACTAGGCCGCTGGTGCTTGCCAGTTCACCAAAACGCTACAACAAAAAAAACTGTTAGTGATCGCAGGGATCAGGCCTGACTCTGCGAATGCTGCAGTTATGCGTTTAGTGTTTTGTAAGTGTCAGTGATTGATCGATACTGCACTTGGGTGGACTGGGCCTGGGCGGAGAGGCAAAATGCAGGTGCTAGCAGGTATCTGGGCTCATCCCGCTAACACTGCATTTTTGGGAACCCTAAACTGCTGGGGATGCTAGTATAGATCTGATCGGATCAGATATTGATCCGTTCGGATACTATACCACTAAGGGAGGTGTACGGTGCATGCGTGGGTGTTAGCGGTACTGACGCTAACCTGACGCTGCCTGGGGCTGGTGCTTGCCAGTTCACCAAAATGCTACCAAAAAAAAACTGTTAGCGATCGCAGGGATCAGGCCTGACTCTGCAAATGCTACAGTTATGCGTTTAGTGTTTTGTAAGTGACAGTGATCGATCGATACTGCACTTGGATGGGCTGGGCTGGGCTGGGCCGGGCGGAGGGACAAAACACAGGTGCTAGCAGGTATCTGGGCTGATCCCGCTAACACTGTTTTTGAGAACCCTAAACTGCTGGGGACGCTAGTATAGATCTGATCGGATCAGATATTGATCCGTTCAGATACTATACCACTAAGGGAGGCGTATGCTGCGTGCGTGGGTGTTAGCGGTACTTGCGCTAACCTGACGCTGCCTGGGGCGACGTATATCACCGCCGGGCGATCAGGGGGCTAAACCTTTATTAGGTAATAAACGGCGGGTGCCCTGACACTATAAAAAATAAACGAACTAACTAGCATCACCCGTAACGGTTATACGGTGATCAGTGGTGAAAGGGTTAACTAGGGGGCAATCAAGGGGTTAAAACCTTTATTAGGTAGTATATGGGGGTCCCTGACGCTATAAAACGCTGATGGCAAACCTAAATATTTACCTCCCTAACTAGCGTCACCAGTGACACTAATACAGCGATCAGAAAAATGATCGCTTAGTGACACTGGCGACTGGGGGTGATCAAGGGGTTAAAACTTTATTAGGGGGGTATCCTAGACCTAAAGGAGGCTAACACTAACCGCCCTACCACACTAACTGTCACAAACTGACACCAATGCAATAATCAGAAAAAAAAAACTGCTTGGTGTCAGTGTGACAGGGGGGAGGGGTGATTGGGGGGTGATCGGGAGGGGGATCAGGGGGTAAAGGGGGGTGTATTGTGTGCCTGGCATGTTCTACTGTGTGTGTGCTGGTGCACTCACATTGCAGTCTTCTCTCCTCGACGCCGGAACGGAAAATACCGAGCCGAGGAGAGATGACATAATTTCCTCTGCCTCTGTGTACTATACAGAGGCAGGGGAATGATCCGATTGGCTGGGAGCGATCGCGATGGGGGGGGGCCACGAATGGATGGCCTCCCCCTCATATCTGAACGCTCCCAGTCAGAAGCCGACTGCACCGGGGGGGTCCGATAGGCAACTGGTTAAAGCAAACGATATAGCAAGTTAATACAACAATGTGCTCAGAAGTCATCTTAAAAATCAGTCTCAGGGTTATTGTTTTTCTAATAGTCACACAATACACATTTAAAACTTTTCTAACAGTCTTGTTTGATTATCCCTAACAGCTTAGGAAAGTTTGCTTCGTATGTGGGCTTTGTTGGGGATGATAGAGTAGCTCCCAGGTATGCTAGATTCTGAGAAACCCATTGGCATGGGAATGCTTCCTTAACCACTTCAGCCCCGGAAGGATTTACCCCCTTCCTGACCAGAGCACTTTTTACAATTCGGCACTGCGTCGCTTTAACTGCTAATTACGCGGTCATGCAATGCTCTACCCAAACAAAATTTGCGTCCTTTTCTTCCCACAAATAGAGCTTTCTTTTGATGGTATTTGATCACCTCTGCCGTTTTTATTTTTTGCGCTATAAACGGAAAAAGACTGAAAATTTTGAAAAAAAATGATATATTCTACTTTTTGTTATAAAAAAAATCCAATAAACTAAATTTTAGTCATACATTTAGGCCAAAATGTATTCGGCCACATGTCTTTGGTAAAAAAAATGTCAATAAGCGTATATTTATTGGTTTGCGCAAAAGTTATAGCGTCTACAAACTAGGGTACATTTTCTGGAATTTACACAGCTTTTAGTTTATGACTGCCTATGTCATTTCTTGAGGTGCTAAAAGGGCAGGGCAGTACTAAACCCCCCCAAATGACCCCATTTTGGAAAGTAGACACCCCAAGGAAATTGCTGAGAGGCATGTTGAGCCCATTGAATATTTATTTTTTTTGTCCCAAGTGATTGAATAATGACGAAAAAAAAAAAAAAAAATTTACAAAAAGTTGTCACTAAATGATATATTGCTCACACAGGCCATGGGCATATGTGGAATTGCACCCCAAAATACATTCAGCTACTTCTCCTGAGTACGGGGATACCACATGTGTGGCACTTTTTGGGAGCCTAGCCGCGTACGGGGCCCCGAAAACCCAGCACCACCTTCAGGATTTCTAAGGGCATACATTTTTGATTTTACTCCTCACTACCTATCACAGTTTTGAAGGCTATAAAATGCCCAGGTGGCACAAACCCCCCCAAATGACCCCATTTTGGAAAGTAGACACCCCAAGCTATTTGCTGAGAGGCATGGTGAGTATTTTGCAGCTCTCATTTGTTTTTAAAAATGAAGAAAGACCAGAAAAAAATTTTTTTTTTCTTTTTTCAATTTTCAAAACTTTGTGACAAAAAGTGAGGTCTGCAAAATACTCACTATACCTCTCAGCAAATAGCTTGGGGTGTATACTTTCCAAAATGGGGTCATTTGGGGGGGGTTTGTGCCACCTGGGCATTCCATGGCCTCCGAAACTGTGATAGGCAGTGAAGAGTGAAATCAAAAATTTACGGCCTTAGAAAGCCTGAAGGCGGTGCTTGGTTTTCGGGGTTCCGTGCGCGGCTAGGCTCCCAAAAAGTCCCACACATGTGGTATCCCCGTACTCAAGAGAAGCAACAGAATTTATTTTGGGGTGTAATTTCACATATTCCCATGGCATGTTTGAGCAATATAACATTTAGTGACAACTTTGTGCAAAAAAAAAAAAAATTGTCTCTTTCCCGCTACTTGTGTCACAATATAAAATATTCCATGAACTCGACATGCCTCTCATCAAATAGCTTGGGGTGTCTACTTTCCAAAATGGGGTCATTTGGGGGGGGGGGGGGTTTGAACTGTCCTGGCATTTTATGCACAACATTTAGAAGCTTATGTCACACATCACCCACTCTTCTAACCACTTGAAGACAAAGCCCTTTCTGACACTTTTTGATTACATGAAAAAATTATTTTTTTTTGCAAGAAAATTACTTTGAACCCCCAAACATTATATATTATTTTAAAGCAAATGCCCTACAGATTAAAATGGTGGGTGTTTCATTTTTTTTTTTTCAAACAGTATTTGCGCAGCGATTTTCAAACGCATTTTTTGGGGAAAAAACACACTTTTTTAAATTTTAATGCACTAAAACACACTATATTGCCCAAATGTTTGATGAAATAAAAAAGATGATCTTAGGCCGAGTACATGGATACCAAACATGACATGCTTTAAAATTGCGCACAAACGTGCAGTGGCAACAAAATTAATACATTTTTAAAAGCCTTTAAAAGCCTTTACAGGTTACCACTTTAGATTTACAGAGGAGGTCTACTGCTAAAATTACTGCCCTCGATCTGACCTTCGCGGTGATACCTCACATGCATGGTGCAATTGCTGTTTACATTTGACGCCAGACCGCCGCTTGCGTTCGCCTTAGCGCGAGAGCAGGGGGGACAGGGGTGCTTTTTATTTATTTATTTTTTTCTTTATTATTTTTTTGCTTTTTTATCTTATTTTTAAACTGTTCCTTTCATTTTTTTTTTTTTTTAAATCATTTTTATTGTTATCTCAGGGAATGTAAATATCCCCTATGATAGCAATAGGTAGTGACAGGTACTCTTTTTTGAAAAAATTGGGGTCTATTAGACCCTAGATCTCTCCTCTGCCCTCAAAGCATCTGACCACACCAAGATCGGTGTGATAAAATGCTTCCCCTATTTCCCAATGGCGCTGTTTACATCCGGCGAAATCTAAGTCATAAAATGCTCGTAGCTTCCGGTTTCTTAGGCCATAGAGATGTTTGGAGCCACTCTGGTCTCTGATCAGCTCTATGGTCAGCTGGCTGAATCACCGGCTGCATTCTCAGGTTCCCTGTTGAGACAGGAGAGCCAGAGAAAAACACGGAAGATGGTGGGGGGGGGGCATTCCCTCCCACTGCTTGTAAAAGCAGTCTAGAGGCTAATTAGCCGCTAGGATTGCTTTTACATGAAAGCCGACCGCTGGCTGAAAAGAATGATACCAAGATGATACCTAAACCTGCAGGCATCATTCTGGTATAACCACTCAAAGTCGTGAATGGCGTACCTGAAGACAAAAAAATGGTTAACAATAAAGCACAGTAAACGGTAAAGTATAAAAAATTGCATATCTGAAAAGCAAACATGATAAAACATAATAACAATAAAACATTGCAGAATAGAATACAGTAAAAAAGAGCAGAACAATAGAGAGAGAATAGAGAGAGAGAACAATAAAACAACAACTATTTTTTTTTATTTTTGTTTGTGTTTTTTTTGCAAACTTATAACTTTTATAACGGTAACCGGTTCCAGGTTCGGGTCTCTCAAAATGCGATGGCATCTTGGGAGACCCTGTGAAAGTGTGCCTAGTCTGTGGAATGCTGTACCCTACGCTAATACTCAACTAGTGAATGGTAGCGTTCAAAACATTCACCACATGCAAAGACCAGGATTGTCAGGACAGGAGGGACAATAATAGCGGGTGTCACGTCTATATCCGCGCTTGCTGCAGACACGACATCTATTTTGGGGGGGTTTGTTGGGTAGGGGTACTCGGGAGGACATAAAAATGCCTCTCATGCAGCCGACTGCATTTGGTTGGGGATGTGAATGGGGGAAGTACGGGCGCTGCAGAAGTGGTGGGTTCCCAATTAGGATTGGCGAATGCAGCAGGAGGGGCATTATGGGCACGACGGGCCTGTGTTTGTCTTTTTGGTGGCAGCGGGACACTACTTGTGCTTGCCACCTCACCAGCTTGAACTGCACTTATGGGACTCGCCACGTCACCAAGTGTTACTGCAGTGCTGGTTTGACTACGACCGGGGTGTACTAGGCCGCTGGTGCTTGCCAGTTCACCAAAACGCTACCAAAAAAACTGTTAGCGATCGCAGGGATCAGGCCTGACTCTGCGAATGCTGCAGTTATGCGTTTAGTGTTTTGTAAGTGTCAGTGATCGATCGATACTGCACTTGGGTGGGCTGGGCTAGGCTGGGCGGAGGGGCAAAACGCAGGTGCTAACAGGTATCTGGGCTGATCCCGCTAACACTGCGTTTTTGGGAACCCTAAACTGCTGGGGACGCTAGTATAGATCTGATCGGATCAGATATTGATGCGATCAGATACTATACCACTAAGGGAGGCGTATGCTGCGTGCGTGGGTGTTAGCGGTACTGGCGCTAATCTGACGCTGCCTGGGGCGACGCATATCACCGCCGGGCGATTAGGGGGCTAAACCTTTATTCGGTAATAAACGGCGGGTGCCCTGACACTATAAAAAATAAACGAACTAACCAGCGTCACCCGTAACGGTTATACGGTGATCACTGGTGAAAGGGTTAACTAGGGGGCAATCAAGGGGTTAAAACATTTATTAGGTAGTATATGGGGGTCCCTGAAGCTATAAAACGCTGATGGCGAACCTAAATATTTACGTCCCTAACTAGCGGAACCAGTGACACTAATACAGCGATCAGAAAAATGATCGCTTAGCGACACTGGTGAGGGGGGGTGATCAAGGGGTTAAAACTTTATTAGGGGGGGTTAGGGGGGTACCCTAGACCTACAGGGGGGTAATACTAACTGTCCTACCACTGCTAACTGTCACAAACTGACACTATGCAGTAATCAGAAAAAAAAAAAAAAAACCTGCTTGGTGTCAGTTTGTGACGGGGGGGGTGATTGGGGGGGGATCGGGGGGCGATCGGGGGGGGGATCGGGGTGTTTAGTGTGCCTGGCATGTTCTACTGTGTATGTTTGTGTTGTGCACTTACATGTCATCTCTCCTCGGGCCGGAACGGAAACTCCCGAGCCGAGGAGAGATGACATCACATCCTCTGCCTCTGTGTACTATACAGAGGCAGGGGATGTTTCTCATTGGCTGGGAGCGATCCCGAGGGGGGGGGCCACGATCAGATGGCCTCCCCCTCGTCTCTCACTTCTCCCAGCCAAATGCCGACCGCAGCTGGCACCGGGGGGGGGGTCCGATCGGACCCCCCGCCCGCGGAAAGGCAATCACGTTCCAGGTACGTGATTTTGCCTGCCCGTGCCGCTCTGCTCACGTATATAGGCGTGAGGCGGTCGGCAAGTGGTTAAAAGTTGTCAAGATAGAGATACAACATGCAAGTATGGAATATTCCTATGTGTTAAATGAAAACTAGAACTAACAGGATATGGTTGGGCTGTGAAACCTACCCCCTACTGGACACAGTTAGTTCCCAAGGGGGTGTCTGGGGGGTATGAGTAGCATCCCTGACATATCTAATTCCTCAAGCTGTAATATGATGTATATTTATAATTATACTTGCTTCAAAATTGTACTTTGGAAGTAACAAAATTGTGACAACTCTCAGTGAATGTATTATACTTTATTCTATGTCATTTATTTACTAAAAATTCAATAAAAAACTATTGGAATTAAAAAAAAAAAAAAAACATGCTTGGGAATTGCCATAAACTGCACATGCTGTGTGGAAATATAATCCTTTTTAAAATGAAATAAAGGTAAAATAAGTAAAAGAAATAAAGAAACAAACAGTGTGGGGTTCCCCTTCAATTTTAAGCCAGACACTTATCCAGTCATGCAACCTAGGTGCCCAAGAAAGCAGCAAGCCTATGCCCATCCCCATTCATGTACCATACCAGGGCACATGCCTGCCATGGTTAAAGGCAAAGACCTCATCCCCACATCCCGTCACCAAATAGGATGTAGACGTTTGTGTGGGAACTCACCAGAATCTGGAAAAACCTGTTATAAAAGAGGGGCCCCAGATATATACCCCACTTTAAATTGATTATGATAATAGTAGACAATAGTACCCCTTTTTGCTTATTTATAGAAATATTTACATTTAAATAGACATGGGCAGAATGCCTTTTTTTCATTTTGGATGGATTCCTTAGGTTAAAATTGTTATTTAGTTATATTCATAATGTCAGAATGATTTGTTTTCGTATTTTTTTTGTATTTTTTTTTTTTTTCTTTTTCAAT
This sequence comes from Lithobates septentrionalis, assembly GCA_037952835.1. Lineage (NCBI taxonomy): Eukaryota > Metazoa > Chordata > Amphibia > Anura > Ranidae > Lithobates > Lithobates septentrionalis. The sequence goes on along the minus strand of JBBDGP010001153.1, from coordinate 507,327 downwards.
TCAAATTTTTTGTCTGTATTTGAAATTTGATTCCAATTCCATTCAATTTGACAAAATGAAAGCCTCCATTTTGGGCACAACAGAATATGTAACATGAAATTATAGGTAAGTTATCATCATTATAGTTTATAAAATTTGTTGAAGTACAAGAGTATCAACATGTGCTGGACCCCAAACACCTTGATGCTATTCAAAAAAAACCCACTAAATTATTTTATTGTAAATTATGGCAGCAACGTTGTGTGTTGTATAAGAAATTAATTAATATTACTAACATGAAACTCACATTATTGAAGTATACCTTAAGACACACATGCATAACAATTAAGGCCCCATGGTGCGAGCTCAGTTGGAGTCTGCCTGCTTAGCTGGGAATCTGTGCCCTGATCCCTGCAGAGCAAGCAGATGGCTGGTCCATGTCCACTCCGTTAATGCAGAGCGGACACAGACACAACCTGGCTGCATCTCTCGACAGTCAGATGTAAAACAACCCGGCTGCCATTCGATCTGATCCGACAGACAGATGGTAAACAGATGCCCATCCATCTGTTTTTAGTGGATAGGATCAAATTGGATGTCCATAGAGGAGACTGGTGGGTTCATTCGGGTCCGCCTGAAAAACTGACAGGCAGACCCAATCGGTCCACTAGTGTGAAATGGGCCTTAGTTGAATATAGTCATTGCAAGCATATTATGCCTTCACTTGTGCACACCATCCACTGCTGCAAGAATAGGGTTTGGGGGGAATCAAGAAGCAATAAAATGAGTATACAATAGTTTTACAATGCCATTTAAAAACAATTTATGCACAGTAGATCCATTCAACTGCATTTAAAGGCAGCTCGCCTTCTGAACATCAAGTACAGTAATGCAATCTATGAAAATAAAGGTAGCAGTATTATTAGGTAAGTTAGTGCAAGAGCTAAGATGAGCATAGTGCAGGAATAGTAACAAATAACCTATGCTAAATCATTACTTTTCATTTTTCAGTAGAGATAGATTAGTGGAAGGTAATTTTAAGTTGATAAACATGAATAAGAATAACTTTATTTTGTATATTTTAACTGGTTCTTGCCAGACGCAGATATGTTCACAAAAAATATTTTTTTTTTTGATGATTATACAAAATATGAGGAAGCCCTGTCAGTTAACATTGTCCCCTCCCCTGTGGCCAAAAGGGAACAACATTTTTTGATGTAGTTGGAAATGTCACATTTGGCCAAAATGTGCAAAATTTGGTCTTAACTGTGTATGACCAAATCCTGGAATGGTAATTCAACCCTGTGACAGATTTGGCAATCAATAAAGGGGCCTACACATTCTATGATAATCGGAGGGAAAATTCCATATTCTAAACAATAAGATAAGATTTTCATATAATGTGTGTACACAAATTTTAAGAGACAATTCAGACCTTCCAAAAGGAAATTAATGAAGGAGCAAACTGCACAATTTTTGTTGTTACTGAACAGAACTTACAATTTTCATCTAATGTGTACTGGTTTCGTACAATAAAACATCACATGAGAAATATTGTACATGATCGCAAAAAAAAAAAAAGAATTACAACTCAGAAGAACATGCAGCCATTCATAACCACAACATAAATATCATGGGCATTATAATAATAATGTATAAAAATATTTATATGACAGACAATATGTATGACACAATGGGGGTTATTTACAAAAGACAAATCCACTTTGCACTGAAAGTGCACTTGGAAGTGCAGTCGCTCTAAATCTAAGGGGTAGATCTGAAATGAGTGGAATCTCTGCTGATTTTATCATCCAATCATGTGCAAACTAAAATGCTGTTTTTTATTTTTCTTGGATCTACAGCGATTTTACTTCCAAGTGCACTTTCAGTGCACTCTCATGTGCACTTGCAGTACAAAGTGGATTTTCCTTTAGTAAATAACCCAATGTCCTTAATTGTGATGGGAGTCATACAGCAACATGTTAGTCTTCTTGTCTCTGTTGTCCCACGGAGCAGTATGGAGCAGAAAATAGGTTCTACCCTATTTGACCAGCACTCTTGGAATTAGCGCACCCAATATATATATATATATATATATATATATATATATATATATATATATATATATATATATATATATATATATATATATATATATATATATATATATATATATATATATATATATATATATATAGTGAATGTAAAAAAAATAAGCGCTGTGATGGATATTATGATAAAAAACCAAAAAACTCACAATCCAAATGAACTAATCAAATATAAGTAGAGTTGCTATCAATACGAGGTATTCAGAATCCCTTAAACATAAATCAACATATAGAAAAATTGAAGCGCTTTACTAAATGATCAGTCAACTTAAAATTATTGTGCAGATTTGTGCATACCACAAGTCATTACCAAAACCAGTGTGAAGACTGTGATAAAATACACTGAAAATGAAATTAAGTGTTCAAAAAGCTCCAATTCATTAAAATAACTATGCCAATGTGAGATAATAATGCACATACGTGAATATAATAAATTAATATTGAGTGAAAATAAAACCGGGACAACCGTCCACCAAAAAGTTGAAAAAAAAATTGTTATAATTGATTAGTGAATATAAATACCATAAGCTAAATATAAATGCGGATAAAAATAAAAATGAGTTAAAATAGACAACCACTCTGATGCTAGTACTAGGTTCAATTTAAGGAGAGAGTTTATAAAGGAAGATAATTCCAGTGAAAGTTTAAAAGTAGTCCCAGTAATTTAGTTTCTTAATTACTTAATTGAAGTATTCACTTGTCATTCCTGAACGATTATACCATCCAGCTTCAGCCTTATAAAAGTTGGTCATCTGATTCTCAACACCTATGATTATATGTAAGACAAGCAATGAACTAGATATAGGACACCAGCAAACCACTCAGAGATAAACTCACGTGCGCCCCATTGTGAGAAAACATATGGATATGCAAGTTGCAGTCAGCCGCTGTGGACGAGAAAAGGATCGCTGCAGTTCAAAGCCAAATGACAGACTGCAGAGAGCGTCCTAGGCTCCTCCCAACGCGTTGTGTCACCGTCACATGACTTTCTTAAGGATGATGATGATTTATATATATATATATATACACACACACACACACATTTTTTTTTTACTATCCCTAGTTGGTTTTGATAGTCTAGTTTGATCCTTAAGAGTTTATTTTACATACACATACATTGCTGTACATACACTACTGTTTTGTAATTCTCAAACTGTAACTCACCTGCATTGCTTACAAGTTCTACCTACATATGCTATAAAAGTTCTTTGCCTGTTCTTTTCTCTATATGTACTTACAGTAAAGACGGACATAGATGGTTTGAATGTTGGCTGGTTCAGCAGGGACCGGTTGAAATTCGAACCATCTATGGGCAGGATGATTGTACCCAAATCAATCCATTGATCCACCGGGAGCACACAATAGCTTTGTGGGAGGAAGAAAAGAAAATCGCACCACCTATGGCTGGCCTAAACCTCTATAAAGGGATTGAAACAAACAATTTGAAGGATCCTAGGTTACAAAAGGCATATATGTTGATCTGGACTTAAATGCACTAAAATTATTCATTCACCAGAATTATTGACAGTTTTATTTTTGACACGTTAATCTTCTTTGTACTAATGAGGTTTATTTAGAATATGTGAAGTGTTCTAAGTTATAAAATAAATATCTGACTTCAACATTTTGCTGTACATTACTGTGCAAAAGTTTTAAGCAGGTGTGAAGAAATAAAGTCAAATATATATTTTACTGGTTTATTTTTATCAATTTAAAAATGCAGAGTGAACGAACTGAAGAAAAATCTAAATGAAATCAACATTTTAATACCCTTTGACTTCAAAACAGAATCAATTCTTTTAGGTACACTTGCACAGCTTTTGAAGGAAATCAACTATAGTCAAAAATATGTTTAATTCATTTTTAAATTTGTTTCCAATTCGATTAAAATTAAATTTGAATTCAAACTACATTTTGTTTCGTTAGAATTTATTTTGGATTTGTTTAAATTAGCTCCTATTGTGATTTGGAGATTCAGATACATCCAAATTTCTAAAGATTGAAAAGTTTGTCCGATTTTAGTTTCGGAACAAAACGCAATGTACATGTCTACATTGAAATAAATGCACAGATCCCTTGACAAAGTATTTCAATTAAATGAAGACACACACACATTAGTGTCCTCTGTTGTAGCATCATCCAGTTGCCCAGCAATGTAATTCATCTGTTGCCTGCTGATCTTTACCCAGCACTCTCCAGCCTCAAAATGCCAGATTCGGGAGTTAAAAAAAAAAAAAGAAAAAGAAACCGGAAAAAAAATATTCCAAGCATGCTACTCAGCTCTAGTTGGGCAGAGTCTAGCGAATAGTTAATGCAATCTTCCTTGGAGCATTAAACTGAAGCTCTTGCAGCTCTCTTAGAGTCAGTACAAGAAATTCATGAGGATCTCAAACAAGATAAGAAAAAAAAGATCACAATAATCTTTTGCAATACAATCAACTTTTATCTATAGAATAAAAGGCAATCTATAAAACTCACATGTAACCATGTACACTGCTCCAAATCACCTTGTGATTTGCAGCAATGTACATGGCCGGTTATGGGATCTATAAGAAATAACAGCCTATGGCAATGCTAAAAATGACCATTGGCTTTTTACTTTCTTATTATGCCACGTACACACGGTCGGACTTTCTATCCTACTTGGTCCGGCACACTTTCCGACGGACTTTGTCCGCCAGGTGCGCCGGACTTTAAAACGGACGGACTTGCCCACACACGCCGGGACTTTCCGGCGGGCTAAGTCCGCCCGTCTTTCCGACGGACTTTCGCCGGAGTTCCTGGGTGATGTTGACCACGCCCCCTAAAACGTCACAGTCCCAGCATGCCCAGGGACTGTGACATCAAAAGGGGGCGGGGTCTCCGCCTATATAAGTCACAACGCAGCCCTCGGAGAGCAGTCCAGCCGGAGAGAGCGTTGTGTCAACATCTGGAGAAGAGAAGACAAGAAGCCCAGAAGTCCAGACCTCTGCTGGCAAGAGAGCTACCTGAAGACAGCAGAGGAGCCGGCCGAAGAACTGGAGAGAAGAGAGCGGAGAAGAACCAACCGGACGCCGGGAGAAGATGAAGCGGAGGGACCCCCGAAGCCGGAAGAAGACCCCCGAAGCCGGAGGAAGATTCCCCCCCCCGAGCTGTTTAATAAAATATTTTAAAAACCTGTGTAGTGTGTTTTATTACTTACACTTTTTCCCTAGGTGAATGGCTAGGGGTACCATGTACCCCATATTCATTCACATAGGGTGGGGGGCCGGGATCTGGGGGCCCCCTTATTAAAGGGGGCTCCCAGATTCCGATAAGCCCCCGCCCGCAGACCCCGACAACCAACGGCCAGGGTTGTCGGGAAGAGGCCCTTGTCCTCATCAACATGGGGACAAGGTGCTTTGGGGTGGGGGGGGCCCCGCACGGCGCCCCCCTCCCCCAAAGCACCCACCCCCCATGTTGAGGGAATGTGGCCTGGTACGGTTCAGGAGGGGGGGGGGCTCGCTCGTCCCCACCCCCTTTCCTGACCGGCCAGGCTGCGTGCTCGGATCGGGGTCTGGTATGGATTTTAGGGGGGACGTTTTTTCGGCGTAGGGGGTTCCCCTTTATAATCCATACCAGACCCAAGGGCCTGGTATGCCCCGCGCTCGCCGCAATAGGAAAATTTGTTTTTCCTATTGCAGCGAGCGCGAGATGCAATACCCTGCCCTCGTGTTGCATCTGGTCCGTCGGACCAGCATACACACGAGCGGGCTTTCCGTCGGACAAGCACACACACGAGCGGACTTTCCGCCCGAAACTGAGTCCGGCGGAAAGATTTAAAACTTTTTTCAAATCTAGGTCCGGCGGGCTTTTGGGAAAAAGTCCGCCGGAAAAGTCCGCCGGTGCCTACACACGGGCGGATTGTCCGGCACACTCTGGTCCGGCGGACCAAGTATGCCGGAAAGTCCGACCGTGTGTACGCGGCATTAGATGTCATTCTACATCGGGGCTCACACTGCACAGCCCTCCTCTGTACGTCTTACTGTCCACTTTCCAAGGCAATATGTTTTGGGGACTACCCCCCTTTTAAATAGTCTAAAATGGGCTATTGAGGAATAAGTCGTAGTAGTGCATATGTTTAAACCAGTCCATGAGCATTAGCAAAGTTCACCTCTACCATCAAACATTTTAAGTGGCATTTTTGAGCACCACAGATATTCCACCCACACCATCTGTACTAATAAGACATTTGCAAATGTTGTGTGTACTATAGCTAAATAGGTGAAAATACATTGGCTCCCACATTTTAAAACAGCTTGTGTTTTGCTATACGTTATTCCGTGTGCCTGTGCTTTCTCACAGCACCTATCTTCCATTAGACCCCTTTCACACTGGAGCATTCTTCAGGCGCTTTTGGGCTAAAAATAACACCTGTAAAGCGCCTGAAAAACACCTCCCCTGCAGTCCCAGTGTGAAAGCCAGAGTGTATTCACACTGGGGCAATACACTGGCAGGGCGTTAAAAAAAAAAAAAGTCCTGCAAGCAGCATCTTTGGGGCGGTGAAGGTGCACTGTATACACTGCTCCTCCACCGCTCCTGCCCATTGAAATGAATGGGCACCGCTGCCAAAGCGCCTGCAAAGTGCATTTAACCCTTTATTCGGCCGCTAGCGGGGGTTAAAATTGCCTCGCTAGTGGCCAAATAGCGCCGCTAAAATGACTGTAAGGCGCTGCTAGAAGTACCGGTGTTTTTACCGTCACAGCACGCCCAACTCAGTGTGAAAGCAGCCTTATGCTTGCAGTGATTGTAGCTGTATTAGTGCACTTGTAACAAGAACAATTGAGTACTGTCTGTGATACTTTTTTTATTTGCACTAATATTCAAAATTTTAGGACAAGTTTTTAGGGTGTGCCCTCTTCTGGTACTGCTTGGGCATTGAAGAAGGGGGCACACCTCAAAAGCTTGTCCTGAAAATATGGATGCTAGTGCAAATAAAATGTATCAGGGACAGCAATTGTTCTTGTCACAGCACTTACCTTTTTTTTATTTTCAAACACAGGGGTTATACACCACTCCGATGGTAAATCAACTCCAGAGTGTATAGAAAGCTCACAAGATTTTCACTTTAAGGAACAGATATAACTAAATGTTTTCAACAGACCAAAGGGGAGCAAATAGGAGAAGTTCATTGTTAGGGTTTAAATGCACTTTAATTGAAGTCTTGTATGTTGTATCCAGAATATGTTTTTCTTTTTGCAAATACAGTAGTTTCAACAATAATGTCCCAACATCATTGCAATCTCCATGAACTATATTATTTTTTAGACCCACAGGAACAGAGAGCAGAAGAAGACTTACATCATAGGTTAGTTTGGGAAGTTGGAGTGCTCCTTGAGCTAGGGGGCTAGGCAAAATTGGATCTAGGAAGGAAAAGCCTAGCAAACAAAAAGAAAACATGCACACTCTCATTTTTTCAGTACATCGATGTCAGATGACTGATGATACAGAATTGCTTTGATAACTTCAGCAAAAGGACAAAACATATATAATATAAAAGAAGTTTATTTGCTTTTAAATTATTTTTTTGAACAATTACTTTCTTTCTTTCACTATGAGTTACTATGTTTTTAATTGTTCTATTTTTAAAAAGGTAATGGTCTGACACTTGTTTTAAAATAAGAAATTTTTTTGTTCAATCCTTAAAATCCTTGCTAGCAACATAAGGAGATATTGTCTGCTTTCACTATAAAAAGAATGTGCACATATGCCCCATAAATAATAGCATCTGATGTTGCTATTTAACAACAAAATTTGAAAGAGATAAGGTGGCACACACTCTACCAAATCCTATTTCATTTTCATCTTATTTTTGCAGTACATATGGCAATAGATGAACTGTGTGACCTTTAGCTGCATGCTGTAAACCACTCTACAAAATTTCAATCGTGTGAACCTTTTTTTTTTGAGTTTTTGAATATAATACACTTTGTGGTATTTTCAAGTACAGTCCGAAAAACCCATTAAAAAGTTCCCAGTGACTTTTTCATTATGATCTAAGTGATGTTTAAACTAATCTTTAGCTAGCATATGTGTCTAAGGATCAGATTAATATTATATTATGATTATGCTAGAATGTAGAATAGTGCATTGTTTACTATCTTTTATATAATCAATAAATAATTATAATCCTGAAAAGGATTTAACTTATACATCATAACATTTTAATTGGCATACATAATATGCTTTACTAATATGCCTTGCTATTAAGATTTATATGATTAACTAATCAAAGGTTAATTAAAACATTTCACTCTGGAAAATGCTGTGTTGTAGCTTCTTCTGAAATTGTTTACAGATATTATGCAGAATTGTTTTATGCGAGAAGTTCCTTTATCATATGATGGTGCAACCTATCAATGGATTTTATTAGCATTGGGCAAGAAAAACGGTGGCGCCTTTTAAGGGACCATATGACTTTTGCATTTCAGGATTCAGGAATACACATTGAGAGATGTAGGATTTATATATCTATAATGAAAAGTACTGCTCACTTTTAAGCAGGGCTTGAAGTAGCAGTAATTAAAGAATAAAAAAGGGCTGTAACTAATGTGTGGATTATTCCTGGCACTGCCCACAATATACCAATTTTAAAGTTAATATAAATTGAAATGTTTGGAGATAACAGCAACTGTGGCCCAATAAAGGTGCTATTATACATTACCTGAATAATACAGCCTTGTGCAACACCTCTGAGTTTCCTTTAAACAATGTGTTTTTGTCTCTGCTATGGCATGGATATTTTTATTTCTTTCACTACCTCTGCTGATTTATATTTACTATCTAGCAACAGAGACCCCTTTATCTGATTGCTAAAGAACACCCTCCAGTCAGGGAACAGGACCTTGGTTACCAGCTATGGTGGGAGAGACAAGACCAAATCTTGTAAGAATCCCTTACACTAATGCCGCATACACACGATCGGATTTTCCGACAACAAATGTTCGATGGGAGCTAGTTGTCAGAAATTCCGACCGTGTGTAGGCTTCATCGGACACTGTTCTTCAGAACTTCTGACAAATAAAATTTGAGATATGGATCTCAAATTTTCCGAAAACAAAATCCGCTCTTGTAAATTCTGATCGTGTGTACACCATTCCAACACACAAGGTTCCATGCATGCTCTGAATCAATTAGGACACAGAAGTCGATCGGTCTGGTAAAACTAGCATTCGTAATGGAGATAGCACATTCGTCACGCTGCAAATTTTGAAATCTTTTAATGTAGCGCATTCTCTTCTTTTTTACAATGCTGGAATAATGAAGTTGTTTTGCTGCTCATATTCACACAGAGTTCTGAAAAAATGATTTCTTTCTTTATTATTTATTGTGATCTCCTGAATATTTTTTTTGTCAGATCTCCATAATGTTTTTAATTTTTGTTTATAGTTTTTTTTTTTTAATCAAGATCTCCTGCTTTTTTTTTTTCTAGTGCTCTCCTTAATATTGTTTTTCATTTTGTGTGTCAAGTTACCACAACACCATTATTATCTTGCATTTTTTGAACCTCAATGAGGTTGGTTTGTGTCCCTTGTTAATTTGACATTGTATTTAGGAAATGTACCTGCCTACTCACAAAAAAACTGTCCTTTTTTTACGTAAAACACATAGGCATGTATTTGTGAATACAAAATAGCCATTTATTATGGGTCATACAAAAATAAAGAGGAAGGCAACGCCGGAGAAACTGGTGAAATTGGCAAAGCCTTTTCACCCCAGGGCACACATCAACTATTTTACAGCCAAAATTGGTAGCATGAAGAGTCCATATAATAGGGAGCACAATCCAGTCCAGGACTCCAAGAGGTCAGGAACAGCAGCAGATGACATATATGTCCCCAGACTGTGGTCATACAACAGTCTGCATCTTTTGTCAGACCAGACTGAACCCAGGCCATCACAGCTTCCAGGCTGTGTTTTTGGAGTTGTGGCAGGAGGTGGAGGAGGAGGAGGATGGTCAAACTCACACAGGTGGGATTTGGTTGTGAGTTGGCCCCTCAACCCCTTATTTAGGGACAGATACATAATTTGCTCACAGATGAGGCATTGGCCCTCCTCCAATTCCTGCATTTTGGAAGCAAAGGCCTTTTGAAGAGTGGGGGTGGTTCTGGGGGCAGCATTAGCCTCCCGAATCAGCCCAAGTGCTGCCTCCTCCACATTACTCCCCTTCCTGGGCCTTTTGGTTGGAAGGCGGAGGGGAGGGACCTGAGATTCGGACAGGCTACTGGGCCGGGCCACCTCCTGGCTGCCACTTACCCCCGCCACCTCCTGGCTGCCACTTACCCCCACCACCTCCTGGCTACCACTTTCCCCTGCCACCTCTTGGCTGCCACATTCCACAGCCTCCTCCTTGCTGCCACATTCCACACCCTCCTCCTGGCTGAGGCTTTCCTGTGTATGAAAAAGGGACATAGTTTTAGTTTTTTATTCAATCAAACACAATTTTCAGCTCATGACTGTTGCAAATTGAATGTTAACAAATAGAACTATTGTTCTGACCCCAGCATTTTTCATTCTTGTCCCAAACATTTTTGGCCACTACTGTCTATTGATATGTAAAACACTTTATTAACCACTTGACCACTGGGCACTTAAACCCCCTAACAAGCAGACCAATTTTCAGCTTTCAGTGCTCTCACATTTTGAATGACAATTACTCAGTCATGCAACACTGTACCTATATGAAATTTTTATCCTTTTTTTTCACACAAATAGAGCTTTCTTCTGGTGGTATTTTTTTTTCAAATAACATTTTTTATTAATCCAAAAGTCAGGTAAGTTACAAAGACAATGATATCTTGTTGTACAAAATTTGCTATGCCAGCGACAAAACTGGCAAGTAACCAGCATCAAGAAACAATTATTCAGATGTAAAAAGCTTAGATTGGGTTCCATATATAGTGCAATAGTCGACATATAAATGTAGACATGGACCCTGACATCATCTAATAAACAAAAAAAGAGAAAGAAATAGTAGAGAAAAGAAAGAAAGAGAGGGGAGGGAAGGGAGGGAGAAGGAGGGGGAGGCTCCACCAATGGCTCAAGGAGGGTCTTCTCGTCTATGTCAGTCTTCCCAGACCTTATCATGTGTTTCCAATCTGTCTTGTAATCTAGCAGTCATTTTTTCCATTAGTTCTATATCCTTGATTCTGGTATATAGATCTGTTTGAGTAGGCGGTCTCTTCCAGTAAAGGGCTATGAGACACCTCGCGGCTGTCAAGATGTGCTGAAGCAGTTTTTTGGAGTGCTTAGGTATCTGTACACCAGATACCCCTAGGAGGAATAATTTAGGGGTTCTAGGGACCTGTACTCCCAGCAAGCGAGTTAGTAAAGATTGCGCCTCCGTCCAAAAAGGCACTATCTTGGGGCAGGACCAGTAAATGTGATATAATGTTCCCCTATCTCCCTGACATCTCCAGCATCTATCCGAGCTAGAAGGGTAAATGGCTCGGAGAACATCTGGTGTCATATACCAAAAGAAAATTATTTTGTAGGCGTTCTCCTTGTAGAGTGTACAGAGAGAGCTTTTAGCTGCCTGTGACCAAATTGTTTGCCAAGTCGCTTCTGGTATCTCTTCTCCCAATGCTCTCTCCCATCGAAGCATGTATGCATGCTTACCCTGAGTGGCAAAACAATACGAATTTAGCACCCTGTATATATCTGAGATTAAACCTCGACGTGCGGAACCTTCTAGCATCAGATTCTCAAATATGTTTGGAGTTGAGAATTGTAAATTCGGGGCTATCGACTGAGCATAGTGCCTGATCTGTAGATACCCATAAAATACCTGACGGGGCAGGTCAAATTTCCTTTGGAGATCGATAAATGAGAGCAATTTACGCGTGCAGGGGTGTACTAGATGACCAAAGTGAAATAAATTCCTTGTTGCCCATGGTGAGGGCATTTGATGTGTAAGGCCTGCAGGCAGTCTGGGGTTATAAAGAAAGGACGTAAGAAGTGATCTCTCCGAGCCCAACTTATGTGTTCTGGATAATTTATGCCAAAGAGAGCGAAGAAGAAACATAGGGCCCAGAAGCCGGGTCAAGTCCACCTCCACATTTGCATTCCAGAGCAAGCTATTTGGGTGTATGGGTGCCAGCCAGATTTTTTCAATTTCAGTCCATCTATTGTAAGATCGTTGGGGAAACCAGGATGCCAGGGCCCGCAGTTGGGCTGCTTGGTAATATTTGTTCAAGTTGGGGAACGCCAGTCCCCCTTCTGAACGTGCCGCCATTAATGCCCCGTACACACGGTCGGATTTTCCGATGGAAAATGTCCGATCGGAGCGTGTTGTCGGAAATTCCGACCGTGTGTGGGCTCCATCGGACATTTTCCATCGGATTTTCCGACACACAAAGTTGGAGAGCAGGAGATAAAATTTTCCGACAACAAAATCCAATCGCATCAATTCCGACCGTGTGTGGCCTGTTCCGACGCACAAAGTGCCACGCATGCTCAGAAGAAATTCCGACACGGAACAGCTCGTTCTGGTAAACTTAGCGTTCGCAATGAATACAGCACTTTCGTCACGCTGCAATGTCAAAAATGGTTTAATACAGCGCACTCTCTTCTTCTTTATAATGTGAGAAGAATGAAGTAGTTTTGCTGCTCATATTCACACACACTTCTCACAAAGTTTTAATTTTGTTTTGTTATTGGGATTCCCTGAATATATTATTAGTTGTCACATCTGACAGAATGTTTTTTTTTTTTTTTATTTAATTTTTTTTGGGATTTTAAGCCTTTTTTTTTTTAGATTTAATGTTTGTATTTTTTCAAAGGCTGATCTTTGTTCAATGTTATTTTTCTTTTTACTCCAGACTATTTGTGTGTGTGTTTTGTGTGTCAAGTTACCCCAACACCATTGATATCTTTTATTATTTAATCTCAAGGAGATTGTTTGTTGTTGGTGTCCCTTGTTCATTTTACATTGTATATTTGAAATGTACCTGAATTCTCACAAAAAAAGTGTCATTTTTGAAGTAAAACACATAGGAGAGTATAATTCAAAACAAAAATCCTTTATTAAGGGCTCAGAACCAAACAAAGAGGAAGGCAACACTGGATAAAACGGGAGAAATTAGCGAAGTCTGGGACCCCCACGGCAGACATCAATTCTTGAACATCAAAATTGGTGGCCTGAGGAGTCCATATGTAAGGGAGGGCAGTCTGGTCCAGAATTCGCAGAGATCCGGAAAGCAGCAGATGACATGTGTGTCACCAGGCTGTGGTACCACAAGAGGCTGCATCTTTTTGGCCGACCAGACTGGATCCAGGGTCCTCACTTTCTGGTCTTCCTTCCACGCTTCCTTCCGGGCTGTGGCTCTTCTGTTGGAGATGTGGCAGGAGGAGGAGTAGGACCTGGAGGAGGAGGAGGACTGGGAGGACCTGGAGGAGAAGGAGGAGGAGAAGGAGGACCTGCAGGAGGAGGAGGAGGACCATCGCAAAGGTGTGTCTGAGCTGTAATTTGGCCCCTCATACCTTTGTTAAGAGCCTCCAATATGAGCGACTCACACATGACATGTTGGCCCTCCTCCATCCTCTGCATTTTATAGGCAATGATGGCAGCAATGTCCTCCTCCATGGTCTGTCGTGCTCCCAGGACCTCTGTAGCCCTCCAAAAGAGTCCTCTGCCAGCCTCCTCTAGGGCACTCCTCCTGCCACTTTCTCTTTTCAGGGGGGGTGGAGGGACCAGCATATCAGCCAGCCGGCTTGGCCCGGCCACCTCCTGACTGAGACTTCCCTGTGTATGAAAAAGGGACATGGTTGTAATGTTTTGCATCATCAAACACAATCCTAAATTAGTACTCCCAACTAACATCTAGTTAACATCATTGATTGAACAAGCAGAAATATTTAGAGGAATGCTATACCTGGCTCAATCTGGGCTCCTCCACATGCGGCCTGGAACGCCCAGGTTGGGCGTCAGAAGCCTCAGCCGGGGGGGAAGGAAGCGTGGAAGGAAGACTGGAGAGGGATGGCCTGGGTTCAGTCTGGCCTTCCAGAAAATGCAGCCTGTCGTAGTACCACATCCTGGGGACATAGATGTCATCTGCTGCTCCGGATCTCTGTGAATCCAGGACTTTCTTGCGCTCCCTTAGATATGTACTCCTCAGGCCACCAATTAATATCTTTAAATAGGTGATGTCTGCCGTGGGGATCACCTGCTTCACAATTTCACACAATTGCTCCAGTGCTGCCTTCCTCTTTGCTTGGTTCTTGTAATGGGGGTGTTTAATCTCCCACAGACATGGCAGCTCCCTTAACATATCTATGAATACTGACATGAAGTCATTGTCTTTCACTAAGATATCCATGTTCACTGCAAGACATAACACAAGACAAAGCCTAATGTCAGACAAAACTCTCCTAATCTTGTTACAATATAGGCCTCAATGTAGAAGCAGTATAGGCACAAGTTTGTCTCTTACCTTTGTTCTTACGATCGGCGCGTCCAATGCTCCTTCCTCCGTTCACAGATCGTACGTAAGACACACGTGTGTTACGCTTTATATACACTGCGCATGTGTGTAACTCCGCCTGCCCCTGACGTTCTTTCTATTCTATTCCCCGCCCCTTTTCATTCTGCGCAGTGGGGGAAGAGCACATGGCGGAGTCACAGCAGGTGCGTGCTAATTACAGGAACGAGGAGGAGGAGGAGGAAAGCCCGGATCCGGACACGTCCCGATCCAGAAGGAGACGTTTTAAGGCCACAAATATGTCCTTTGGGGAGATGTTGGAGATGGTCGACATTAGGCATATGCCGAACACCCCCCTGTTCGGTTCGCACCAGAACATGCGAACAGGAAAAAAGTTTGTTCAAACACGCGAATACCATTAAAGTCTATGGGACACGAACATGAATAATCAAAAGTGCTAATTTTAAAGGCTTATATGCAAGTTATTGTCATAAAAAGTGTTTGGGGACCCGGGTCCTACCCCAGGGGACATGGATCAATGCAAAAAAAAGTTTTAAAAACGGCCGTTTTTTCAGGAGCAGTGATTTTAATAATGCTTAAAGTCAAACAATAAAAGTGTAATATCCCTTTAAATTTCGTACCTGGGGGGTGTCTATAGTTAGCCTGTAAAGGGGCGCATGTTTCCTGTGTTTAGAACAGTCTGACAGCAAAATGACATTTTGAAGGAAAAAACCCATGCTATTGCATTGCCGACAATGCACATAGAAGTTCATTGATAAAAACGGCATGGGAATTCCCCAAAGGGGAACCCCGAACCAAAATTAAAAAAAAAAAATGACATGGGAGTCCCCCTAAATTCCATACCAGGCCCTTCAGGTCTGGTATGGATATTAAGGGAACCCCGGCCAAAATTTAAAAAAAAAATGACGTGGGGTTCACCCTAAATTCCATACCAGACCCTTCAGGTCTGGTATGGATTTTAAGGGGAACCCCGCGCCAAAAAAAAAAAAACGGCATGGGGTCCCCCCAAAAATCCATACCAGACCCTTATCCGAGCACGCGACCTGGCAGGCCGCAGGAAAAGAGGGGGGGACGAGAGTGCGGCCCCCCCCCCTCCTGAACCGTACCAGGCCACATGCCCTCAACATTGGGAGGGTGCTTTGGGGTAGCCCCCCAAAACACCTTGTCCCCATGTTGATGAGGACAAGGGCCTCATCCCCACAACCCTGGCTGGTGGTTGTGGGGGTCTGCGGGCTGGGGGCTTATCAGGAATCTGGAAGCCCCCTTTAACAAGGGGACCCCCAGGTCCCGGCCCCCCCTTGTGTGAAATGATAAGGGGGTACTTACCCCTACCATTTCACTAAAAAACTGCCAAAAATGTTAAAAATGACAAGAGACAGTTTTTGACAATTCCTTTATTTAAATGCTTCTTCTTTCTTCTATCTTCCTTCATCTTCTGGTTCTTCTGGTTCTTCTGGCTCTTCTGGTTCTTCCTCCGGCGTTCTCGTGCAGCATCTCCTCCACGGCGTCTTCTATCTTCTTCTCCTCGGGCCGCTCCGCACCTATGGCATGGGGGGAGGCTCCTGCTCTTCTCTGCCAGAAGAACCAGAAGAACCAGAAGATGAAGGAAGTTAGAAGAAAGAAGAAGCATTTAAATAAAGGAATTGTCAAAAACTGTCTCTTGTCATTTTTAACATTTTTGACAGTTTTTTTGTGAAATGGTAGGGGTAAGTACCCCCTTACCATTTCACACAGGGGGGGGCCGGGATCTGGGGGTCCCCTTGTTAAAGGCGGCTTCCAGATTCCGATAAGCACCCCGCCCGCAGACCCCCACAACCACCAGCCAGGGTTGTGGGGATGAGGCCCTTGTCCTCAGCAACATGGGGACAAGGTGTTTTGGGGGGCTACCCCAAAGCACCCTCCCAATGTTGAGGGCATGTGGCCTGGTACGGTTCAGGAGGGGGGGGCGCACTCTCGTCCCCCCTCTTTTCCTGCGGCCTGCCAGGTTGCGTGCTCGGATAAGGGTCTGGTATGGAATTTAGGGGGAACCCCACGTCTTTTTTTTTTTTAATTTTGGCCGGGGTTCCCCTTAATATCCATACCAGACCTGAAGGGCCTGGTATGGAATTTAGGGGACCCCCACGTCATTTTTTTTTTAAATTTTGGTTCGGGGTTCCCATGCCGTTTTTATCAATGAACTTCTATGTGTATTATCGGCAATGCAATAGCCGCGGGTAGTTTTAAATGGGTTTTTCCTTCAAAATGTCATTTTGCTGTCAGACTGTTCTAAACACAGGAAGCATGCGCCCCTTTACAGGCATACTATAGACACCCCCCAGGTACGAAATTTAAAGGGATATTACACTTTTATTGTTTGACTTTAAGCATTATTAAAATCACTGCTCCTGAAAAAACTGCCGTTTTTAAAACTTTTTTTTGCATTGATCCATGTCCCCTGGGGCAGGACCCAGGTCCCCAAACACTTTTTATGACAATAACTTGCATATTAGCCTTTAAAATTAGCACTTTTGATTTCTCCCATAGACTTTTAAAGGGTGTTCCGCGGCATTCGAATTTGCCGCGAACACCCCAAATTGTTCGCTGTTCGGCGAACTTGCGAACAGCCAATGTTCAAGTCGAACGTGAGTTTGACTCGAACTCGAAGCTCATCCCTAGTCGACATCATGAAGAAGGCCGACTATAACGGAAAGTATGGGCCTTACCCCAACCCCAATATCAGAAAGGCCAAGATCATGGTGAAAGTGGTCAAAAGTCTTCACAAGAATTTCGGGGTATGACGATCGAAAGATCAGCTCAGGAAGCGGTGGTCGGACCTGAAATTAAGAGAGCCAGAGCAGTACCGAAAGATCCAGAGAGTGCTGCAAAAAAGTAAGTAGTTGTGCTGTGTTCCTATTCTTTCTGTCTTTATTCCGTTCGTGCTGCTCCATATGCTTTTCTTAATTGTACAGTTTAAAAGGGCAACTTTAATGTTCATGGGCCCATTATTCATTTGTTTTAAACATTTTTCTTTCGGCCTCTAAAGCACCATTGTTTAGGCCATATGCATTTTCCCACATTTTTTTTGGGCCTACTTGGATGCCAAATATTTGTTTGTGTAGATGGGTTTGTTACTAGAATGAAATGCAAACTAGATTCTGTGTAAGGAGAGGACACTGAGCAGCTGTTTTCACATCTGGACACTGGAGCACTAGTGTGGGACACAAGAACACCATTTTTATTAGGGGGGCCACACAGGTGCTCCAGTGTATACTATAGGGGTGTCTCCATCTGTGAAGCTTGTACTAAACAGGTAAAGTATTGCAGCTTGACAAAGGGCAATAAAAAAAATACATCTTGGAACTCGGCTAAAATAGACAATTGTACCCCACTTCCAAGCAATGTTTCCTATTTATAGTTCTGCCATCAAATATCTGTGTGCTAATTATACCATTTTTGTTTTACATAGGGGAGAAAAGACTCGGAGGACACCCCTCATCCGAGGAGACCACAGACCCCCCACCTATGGAAGAAGGGGAAATACCACCAACCCAAGAAGAGCAGGAGTAGGAAGAAGATGTGGTGGAAATTGGCACCACAACAGGTGAGTGTCTGCGACCACAGACTCAGGTAAGAGATGGATGGTGGCAGATTTTTGATACCTGTTTTTGTTTGGTTTCTCTCTTTTTAGGTGATCGTGATGTGAGGGATCGAGATCCTTTCACATCAGAATGTGCCCAGATCCTGATCAGGGAGATCATGGGGTGTAATGTCGAATTGCAAAACATCCAGAAAAAAATAAATGATGTGATTCAAAAAAATAATAACATCATTGATGTTTTGGGGCGAATTTAAAACCCCACAAAATCACTTTTTTGATTGTGGTCCAATGTTTTAAATCTTTTTGCAATGTTTTGAAAAGCCAAATTTGCAGGATGCACACAGTGTGCCAACATGTGCTATCTGCCATCACGGGAAATCAATGGACGCGTTTTGGGGGTGCAACCCCTTCCTCAATTATAAAGTAGCGGTGAGGAAGGGCTTGCTCCCCCAAAACACGTCCCTTGATCCCCCATGATGGCAGCTAGCACATGTTGAAATTCGTAAATTGGTGTGCATCTTCCAAATTTGGCTTTTCCAGGGGTGATTTCCCCCCATCTGAACGCAATATCAAACACAGTTCCTAAATACTCATGTCTGATATTGCCTTCAGGATTTACCTAATGTGAACTTTGTAAGTTCAAGTTTTTTGGCTTTCTTGTTGGTTTTACACAGGCCTGTTTTATCTTAAATGGACATTTTGATTTTTGATAATGCTACCCCAAAAATTGTTATACAACAAACATGTTGGTTTGTTTTAAAAACCTTTGGTAAATGCACATGTGATTGTGCAGGTATAAAAAAGTTGGTTAATCAAGAATGTGTGGATTATTGTCTCAACACTACAACACTGATGTAATTGCTGTTTTCTGCGAAAATGGGGGTTATTTCCTAAGGGCAAATCCACTTTGCACTACAAGTGCAGGTTCAGTGCAGTTGCAAGTGCACTTGTAGTGAAATGTGTTTTTGCATTTAGTAAATAACACCCAACAGTGCTTTGTATAATAAGGTTACACAATCACAACATTTTCTGGACTCAACACATTTCTGTCAGGGTCAGGTAAAACAAACACAAGCAGTAAATGTCCACAAAGAATTTCTTTTTTTGTTTTATTATAAAAAGGCTTCACAGATTTGCTGGCATATTGATAGCCCCCCTACCCACAAAGAACTCCAGGTAGCGTAACCAGACATCACGGGCACTCAGGGAGGGCAAGCCAGGACGGACGCTTTCAAGCGCCGTCAGTGTGGTTTGATGAATCATTCCGGCCTCAGGCCCAACTGAGCCAGCATAGTTGGCCGAATGTTTCCTTAAAAAGTTATGGAGAACACAGCACGCAAGTATAATATGGTCCAGTTTATACTCCGCCATATGGATGGGTCTCAGAAATAGGCGTAACCGGCTGGCCAGGATTCCAAATGTGTTCTCCACCACTCTTCGGGCTCTGGCCAGCCGGTAATTAAAAACCCTCTGTTCCGAGGTGAGGGTCCTCATTGGGAATTGCCGCATCAGGTGGTCCCCCAGCGCAAACGCTTCATCAGCAACGAACACAAATGGGAGTCCTTCCACATTGTCCTCTGGAGCTGGCAAGTCCAAGCTGCCATTCTGGAGATGCCTGTAAAACTCAGTCTGGGCGATGACTCCACCATCGGACATCCGGCCATTCTTCCCCACGTCCACATACAGGAAGTCGTAATTAGCCGACACCACCGCCAACATCACTATACTATTGAACCCCTTATAGTTGAAATAGTATGACCCTGAGTTGGGTGGTGGGACGATGTGGACGTGTTTCCCATCAATTGCCCCTTCACAGTTAGGAAAGCCCCACCGCTCGGCAAAGTGGGAGGCCACAGTCTGACATTCCTCTGGCGTGGAAGGAAACTGTTGAGGAAAAAACAATAAACATTACTATTTTTGATCAGAAACATGGCAAGCAGATTAGACAAAAACATTATGGGGCAACCTCCAGATAGCATTTAGGGGGAATTTAACAACGCCAAAGTATAAGGTACACCTATCATATTCCCCCTCCCCCCCCTCTCATGGGCCATTTCTAACATTATAGGGGGTGTGTGGAAATCTGGGACAGGTAACCCTCTTCACTTCATTGAGAGATTAATGCCTAAATACAGGGTATTACTTGGAACAGCCCCTCCTTAGTTACACTATTGGCAGACCACTGGACAGGTAAGAAGTGTCATAATACCAAGATAGAAATACACACTGTATACATTTGAGGACATTTGGACATTCTGCTATTACCTGTCAAGATAATAATAGGATACAAAAACTTTAAACAGTACCATTTGAAAGTATACAGGCAGGCCCTTGCACTACATGCTTTGGGGAATTCATCCATAAATCAGAGAACAAAAGAGATGGGTATAGTGTGTATGGGTTTGGCAAAGTCAGCAGATAGATGATTGAGGATAGAGAATTGGGATCAGCTGACTTAGCAGTTGGGGGAGAGTTATTAAAAATTATTTGGGGACACCACCAAAAAAAAGCCTCTGGCACTCTGCCTGAATTTAAAGCAAAAATAACATTTCAAAACATTTTAGGGGGTGTTTGGGGTAAAGCACTACTATGGAGCAGAAAAAATACATTGTTAAGTGACTACATGAGGTGAATATAGGGCCAGGAGACACCATGCTGGGGAGGTTATTGAAGGGCAAATATGTATGAAGGACCTAAACTAACAATTACATAAAAATCCAGCATGCATGAGAACAAAGGGGACTTTCACAGCATATTCCAATCATGGTAATTAGGGGATGAGGAAAGAAATACAATATATTAGCAAACATTCAATACAATAAAATGTGATATTAAAGGATAAAAATCTTACCTTCATATAGTCCTTCTGTAGGACCTGTATGATGGCAGAACAGGTCTCTGGGATGATGATCCCCAGAGCCTGGGGGGAGATGCCTGTCGAGAACTTGAAGTCCTGCAGGCTTCTCCCTGTGGCCAAATACCGCAGGGTAGCGACCAACCTCTGCTCAGGAGTGATGGCTTGCCTCATGCAGGTATCCTGCCTGCTAATATACAGTAAGGGGTCAGCGAAGCCAACAGACGGTGAAACACGGGGTCCGTCATCCTGAGAGAGTTCCTGAAATCATCAGGATTATTCTCACAGATCTCACGGAGCAAAGGCATATGACAGAACTGGTCACGCTGAAGCAACCAATTCTTGGTCCATGAACTCCTCCCCACCCTGTTCATGGACTGGACTTGTGTCAAGGTCAGGACCCCAACACCAAGCCCCCGCACAGCACAAACTCTACGAGGAGTACGCATACGAAACATGCCTAGGAAACGGTCGGCTGCTCAGAACGCACTGAAGAACAGCAAGGCCTGTGAAGAGCGACCTGAAAAACAGTAACGAACGAACAAGAATACAATGACTACTTAAAGTCACGCGGAACTTGCTGCACGCACTGAAGAGCGCATACCCACAAGCACAAACTGAACGGCAGAAAATGATCTGAAAGCCACGAGTCTGAAAAAGCGCGAATCGTCTCTCACCAAACTTTTACTAACACGAGATTAGCAAAAGGAGCCCAAAGGGTGCCGCGCTTGGTTCTGAACCGGCCTTTTCTAGTCTCGTTGTACGTGGTGTACGTGACCGCGTGGTTGGCGATCGGAAATTCCGACAACTTTGTGCGACCGTGTGTAGACAAAACAAGTTTGAGCCAACATCCG
Source organism: Lithobates septentrionalis (assembly GCA_037952835.1). Classification (NCBI taxonomy): domain Eukaryota; kingdom Metazoa; phylum Chordata; class Amphibia; order Anura; family Ranidae; genus Lithobates; species Lithobates septentrionalis. Next base: position 485,497 of record JBBDGP010001153.1, on the reverse strand, counting down.
TCTGAAAAAATCCTAGGATTTTGTTGTCGGAATGTCTGAACAAAGTCCGACCGTGTGTACGCCCCATAAGACTGATTGAGGTATTCTATGCCTCCTATAGTTCCAAACAAACTTCACTAAATCCGTCTGAAGCTTCCTCAGGTCTGACCGAGGGATTGAGACGGGAAGCGTCTGGAAGAGGTACAGAAGTTTGGGAAGGATGGTCATCTTTACAGAGGCCACACTCCCCAGGAGGGATATATGGTGGGCCTTCGACTTTTGTAGCAAATCCCTTATAGATCTATAGAGGGGAGGGAAGTTAGCTCTATATAGGGTAGTGTAGGACGGGGTGATCTGCACTCCTAAGTATTTCAGGGCTGTGGTTTTCCAGTGATATAGGAAACATTGCTGTAAATGCTGAACCTCTACTGGGGGGATATTTACAGGTAGGGCCTCTGATTTAGACACATTTATTTTGTAACCAGAAAGGGAGCGGTATAAATCTAGCTCAGCATGCAAATTGGGGAGTGATATCCTAGGCTGAGTCAGGGTAAGTATAATGTCGTCTGCGAATAGTGCTAGTTTAAAATCCCTGCCCCATACCGGAATCCCATGTATATTTGGGTTTTTACGAACCGCCGCTGCCAGAGGCTCAACACATAGCGCAAATAATAACGGCGAGAGAGGGCATCCCTGGCGAGTTCCATTCGCGATCGAAAAAGCTGATGATAGAGCAAAGGACGTCTTAACCTGAGAGGTGGGATTTGTGTATAAGTGTTGTATGGCCCGCAAAAAAGGGCCCCGGAACCCCATGTATTTCAATGTGGCAAACAGGAACGGCCATCCAAGGCGATCAAAGGCCTTTTCAGCATCCAGCCCTAGGACCAATGTTTCTAGACCATCCCTGTTTGCCACATCTATGAGATCAATAATCCGTCTCGTATTATCCCCCGCCTGACGGAGGGGGACAAAGACCACCTGATCCTTGTGTATTAAGGAGGGAAGTATTAGGTTCAATCGCATCGAGAGGAGCTTAGTAAAAAATTTTATATCAGAGTTTAGTAGTGCGATTGGCCTATAACTTGCACACAATGAAGGATCTTTTTCAGGTTTGGGGATCAACGTGAGGAATGATCTCTGCATATCTGAGGGAATAGGGGTTTGCTGAAGAAAGGCATTAGACAACTTGCACATATGGGGCAAGAGGGTTGGAAGAAATGTCTTATAGTATTCATAAGGGAGGCTATCGGGGCCGGGGGACTTGCGGGACGTAAACTTTTAACGGTGGCTGTCAGTTCTACCGATATCGGGGCGTTGAGGGAAAGTAGGTCTGACGCCTGAAGCTTAGGAATATCACTGTCTATTAAATATTCGTTCAGCTAAATCAGGGGGAAGTGGGTCATGCAGGATTTCTGGGTCATTATATAGGGCCATATAGAATTCTCCGAAGGCCTGAGCTATTTCCTGGGGGTGTGAGAGAAGTGTATCCCTTTTATTCTTTATTTGGTGAGGGGTGGTCATATGTGATCTCTCTGACAACTTACGTGCTAATAGTGAGTGGGCTTTGTTGCCTTTGTCGTAATACGTTTGCTTTAGTCTAAGGAGAGCTTTCTCTACCTGGCCTAATGCTAGATCCCGAAGTGTGGTACGCAAGCAAACAATTTTTTTAAGAAGGGGTAGGGATGGCAAAGTCTGTGGTTGGAGCTCTAAGGTTTTAAGATCTTTCTCTGCCTGAAGTTTGGATGCCTTCACATCCTTCTTCATGGCCGAGGATAGTGCTATACACCGCCCCCTGAAGACCGCCTTGTGAGCCTCCCAAAGAGTAGAAAGGGAGACATCTGATGTGTCATTTTCAAGAAAATAGTTCTGTAAGGTTGACTCGAGTTCTAGTTTAGATGGGGTGTGTTGAAGAACAAAGTTATTTAAGTGCCAGTGACATGGCTTATGTATATAAGTACCCATTTCCAAGGACATGGTCACAGGAGCGTGGTCGGACCAAGAGATGGGTAAGATCTGAGTATCCATAGTTTCACGAAGGGTGGTATTGTTAACAAAAAGGTAATCTATATGAGAGTGCATGCAGTGAGGGGCGGAGTAAAATGTATATTGTCTGTCTCCCGGGTGTAGAGCCCGCCATATATCAAAAAGAGCATAACGCCTAGTAAGTTGGCGAAATAGTTGTGATTCCCGAGCCACCCGGGTTTGTGGTTCTGTAGGGTTCATTACATGGCGATCTAGACCCACCGAATGACATAAATTAAAGTCTCCTCCAATGATTAAATATTCGTTGGGGGATTTAAATATTCGCGCTTAAACTCTGGTTAAAAAGTGTATTTGGCGGGTATTAGGGGCATACAGTACACAGATAGTGACCCCCTGCTCTTGCCATTGGCCACGTAGGATAATGTAGTGCCCATGTGGGTCTATAAGAGACTCAGTGCATTTGAAAGGGGAGCCTTTTTTAAATAGGATCGCCACTCCGGCTCTTTTGCGGGGACTAAACGCCTGGTAGACCTGAGGGTAGTACCTGGATGCAAATGTGAAGGCGTCTCCTTTATTAAAATGTGTTTCCTGCAGCAGGGCAAGGTCTGCCCCAGACTGCCTGAGCTCCCTCACAGCTAGATGTCTCTTTTTAATTGAGTTCAGGCCATGAACGTTAAGTGATATTATCTTAACCATAATCGTGGGTGTGTGTGAGCACAGCGTTACTTAGCTTATCCAGCCGCAGGGGTGTCCCAACATCCAGGGAAGAGAGGGACTCATACACAGGACATATCCCGTCAGTTCTCCAGAGCCGATGATGAGCCAGGGAAGGAGAGGGGGTGGGGGAGAGAAAAAAGAAGAAGAGAGAGGAAGAAAGAAAAAAGATATTAGTTATAAACACAACCAGTAGAAGCAAACAGTGCAAAGAGATCCCAAGCAATGCAAATCGCCCAGGATCTATTAAGTTCCAGTAAGTCTCCCCGAGCGGGACCCCCAAAAAGGGTCCGGTCCGGGGGGACATAGAGAACCTCGTAATCAAACACAACAGTGTTCAAAAAACCTCCTATTAAATAGGTAATAAAAGGGGAACTTTGGTTAGGTAAACCTAAAGGGGGATTAGTGACCAGAAAAAACACTACTGTCAAGTCTCCGATAGAAAGTGCCTGATGTGTAGCAGGAATTAACAGGCTTTGGGCCTAAAAAGGGGGGGTGCAAATATATCTAATGGGTGGGCCAGGCGAACCCAATATGGCAGTCATCCATTCCTAGGCTTAGTAGACCCTCGAGGAGAGTCCCTGTCCCTGGGGCGTTTCGTTGGAGGTATCTTCTGCCAGACCACTGGCGGAGGCGTTGGTGTTTCTACCAAGTCCCAGTCTTGAAGACGGGGAACAGGGATCTCCAGGGTGTTGCAAAAGTTATCTAGATCCTCTGGGAAGCGTAAGACAGCGGATTTTCCTTGATGGCGGGCTGTTAGACTGAAAGGAAAGCCCCATCGGTAAGTTATGTGGTTTTCCTGTAAAGAAGCTAGTAGAGGCTGGAGAAGTCTACGCTTTTGTAGGGTGATCCAGGAAAGATCGGGGTATAGCTGAATTGGCGCATTTCCATGAACCACCTTCCTGGGGACTCAGGCTTTTCACATGATGTCTTCCTTTAAGGGGAAGGAGTGGACTCTGCATATGACATCGCGTGGTCTGGAGGCAGGTCCTTTGGGTCGTAGGGCATGATGGGCACGGTCCATCTCTATAGGGTTATTCGGGGGGTCCCCCAATAAGTTGTTAAATAAAGATTGCAAAGTTTCGTGGAGATCCTCTGGGCCCTCTGGTTCTGGTAGACCCCTAATCCGAATGTTGTTTCTACGACCCCTATTATCTAAATCTTCAATATGGCGTTGCATATTCCTAAGCATTAGGTGGTGATCAGCTCCTTGTATTTGAGTGCGATGCGCAGCAAGTTTGGTCTCCTGAATCCCCTCCTCGCCCATCTCTACTCTCTCAGATAGATGTTTGAGGTTGGCATGAATTGTTTGGATTTCCGCCCGACATGCAGATTTAACTTCCTCAATAAGGAGTTTAAAGTCCTCTTTAGTGGGTATGGCTTGGAGACATGTCTGCCATGAGGAGTTTTGCTGGAGTCGTGGGTCGTCACCCATATATTGTTGCGGATATTGCAAAAAAGGGGGCTCCCTTTGTGGAGCAGGGGGGGGCTCAGATCTTGGTGCCTCACAGGGTTGCATGTGGGTGCCTTGCAGGTTTCCCCCTCTTAATAAAGGGGAGGGAAAAGCTGTTATTAAGCCATCTCTGTGGGTCACATTCGGAGAGCTAGTCACTTGTGCATAGGACAATGCCTGATCTGGGGCCCTTTCTGCCATTGTGGGGATATTGTGCCGTGCCTGTCTTTGTGGCTGAGGCAGGTCCAAGGCATAGTGGTGTTCCTGTAGGGGGGTACTTTCCCCAGTTTGCTTTGTCAGCGGGGGTCCCGAGGCCTGAGCATATTCCGGCTCCGGTAATGGGGGAAAGTCTCCTGAATTCAGTGAAGGGGCAGGGGACACTGCTCCTCCTGTAGAAAGAGCCGTGGATAGGCCTCAGAGCACCTGGTGTAGCTGGCTGCTGTGAGGCCTTGTATAGTGTCCCGGGGGTCATGCTGTAGCCCGCCATGGGGTGTATAGGGTTGTGATGGACTCACCCCTCCTGGGTCCCGAGAGCGCGAACCGCTCCTCTCCTGATCCAGCATCAGCGTGCTCTGTGGGTACAGCAGCGGTGGAAAGCTCGGCGGCTGCTGCGGCCTTGTGGAGGGAGAGCATGGCGGCGGCGCCATCTTGTCCATCCCGTCGTCTGAGCCGGAGGGAGGTTTAAAGTACTGCCGGAGGGTCGCAGAGGATCCGGAGGGTGGCACGGATGGTCCCCTGGGTTTAGAAGAGCGGGTTCTCCGATTCCCACCCATATACAGGTGCTTAAAATCCCCCTAATAGGCCGTTGGGCTGCAGGCAGGTGGAGAGCTACAGGTTCAGGCTTCCATACAGGGCAGCTTCCGGTCACGCCCCTGGGTGGTATTTTTATCACCGCTGGCTTCTTTATTTTTTGCGCTATAAAAGAAAAAAGACTGATCACACCTGATGTACTGACGGCCTATCTAATTTCTTGAGACCCTAACATGCCAGAAAAGTACAAATACCCCCCAAATGACCCCTTTTTGGAAAGAAGATATTCCAAGGTATTTAGAAAGATGCATGATGAGTTTTTTGAAGTTGTCATTTTTTCCCACAATTCTTTGCAAAATCAAGATTATTTTTCTTTTTTTTCCCCACAAAATTGTCATATTAGCAGGTTATTTCTCACACACAGCATATGCATACCACAAATTACACCCCAAAACACATTCTGCTTTTACTCCAGAGTATGGCGATACCACATGTGAGACTTTTAGACAGTGTGGCCACATACAGAGGCTCAACATGCACGGAGCACCTTCAGGTGTTTTGGAGCACCCAGGCCAGTTCTGACATTTCTCTCCTACATGTAAAAATCATCATTTAAAAATGACATAGAAACCCAAAACATTATATTTTTTTTTAGCAAAGACCCTAGAGAATACAATGGTGGTTGTTGCAACTTTTTATCTCATACTGTATTTGCGCAGCAATTTTTCGAACGCTTTTTTTTGGAAAAAAAACTGTTTTTTGTGCTTAAATAAAAACAAAACAGTAAAGTTAGCCCAATGTTTTTGTATAATGTGAAAGATGAAGTTATGCTGAGTAAATAGATACCTAACATGTCACCCTTCAAAACTGCACACGCTCGTGGAATGGTGCCAAACTTCGCTACTTAAAAATCCCCATAGCCAACGTTTTAAAATTTTTTACTGGTTACATGTTTTGGGTTACAGTGGAGGTCTAGGGCCAAAATTATTGCTCTCGCTCTACCAATCGCAGTGATACCTCACATGTGTGGTTTGAACATGTTTTCATATGTGGGCGGGACTTACATATGCGTTCGCTTTTGCATGCGAGCACACAGGGACAGGGGACGCTTTAATTTTTTTTTTTTATTGTTCATTTTACTTTATTTATTTTAGTTTGATGCTTTTTTCAAAAAAATACATTTTTTGATCACTTTTATTCCTATTACAAGGAATGTAAACATCCCTTGTAATAGGAATATGGCATGACAGGTCCTCTTTACAGTGAGATATGGGGTCAATAAGACCCCACATCTCACCTCTAGTCTGGGAAGCCTGAAATAAAAAAAAAATGATCCTGGATTTGATCGTAGTGGTGAGTCGGTAGAAGCACCTGAGGGTGGCGGAAGGGGGGGACGTCACCTCTCGCCTCCCGTAAGAACAATCAAGAAGTGGAACAGCCACTATGATCATTCTTATGGTGTAGGGAATCGCCAGCTGAAAAAGCTGATATCTGAATGATGCCTGTAGCTGCAGGCATCATTCAGATATCCCCGCACAAAATCAAGGCTGTTCTATGACGGCCGGCAGGCGGGAAGCGGTTAAAACACATTTTTTTAACACAAAGTTGTCCATTTATACAATATTTCTAACACATAGCATGTACGGCTGAGCATGGCCGAGTATGGCTGAGCATGGCCGAGTATGGCTGGGTATGGCTGAGTATGGTAGGGTGTTGCAGGGTATGGCTGGGTATCACTGAGTATTGCAGTGTATGGCTGGGTATTACCGAGTATTGCAGAGTATGGCTGGGTATTGCAGAGTATGACTGGGTATTGCAGAGTATGGCAGAGTATGGCAGGGTAGTGCAGGGTAGTGCAGGGTAGTGCAGGGTATGGCAGGGTAGTGCAGGGTATGGCAGGGTAGTGCAGGGTATGGCAGGGTATTGCAGAGTATGGCTGGGTATTGCAGAGTATGGCTGGGTATTGCAGAGTATGGCACGGTATTGCAGAGTATGGCACGGTATTGCAGAGTATGGCACGGTATTGCAGAGTATGGCACGGTATTGCAGAGTATGGCACGGTATTGCAAAGTATGGCACGGTATTGCAGAGTATGGCACGGTATTGCAGAGTATGGCACGGTATTGCAGAGTATGGCACGGTATTGCAGAGTATGGCACGGTATTGCAGAGTATGGCACGGTATTGCAGAGTATGGCAGGGTATTGCAGGGTATGGCTAGGTATTGCAGAGTATGCCAGGGTATTGCAGAGAATGGCAGGGTATGGCTGGGTATTGTAAAGTATGGCAGAGTATGGCTGGGTATGGCAGAGTATGGCAGGGTATTGCAGGGTATGGCAGAGTATTGCAGAGTATGGCAGGGTTTTGCAGAGTATTGCAGAGTATAGCACAGTATTGTAGGGTATGGCACAGTATTGTAGGGTATGGCACAGTATTGCAGGGTATGGCAGAGTATTGCAGGGTATGGCAGGGTATTGCAGAGTATTGTGGGGTATTGCAGAGTATTGCGGGGTATTGCAGGGTATTGCGGGGTATTGCAGAGTATTGTGGGGTATTGCAGAGTATTGCAGGGTATTGCAGAGTATTGCAGAGTATTGCGGGGTATTGCAGGGTATTGCAGAGTGTTGCAGGGTATTGCGGGGTATTGCAGAGTATTGCAGGGTATTGCAGAGTATGGCAGAGTATGGCAGAGTACTGCAGGATATTGCAGGGTATGGCAGGGTATGGCAGGGTATTGCAGAGTATTGCAGAGTATTGCGGGTTATTGCAGGGTATTGCGGGGTATTGCAGGGTATTGCAGAGTATTGCGGGATATTGCAGGGTATTGCAGAGTATTGCAGGGTATTGCAGAGTATTGCAGGATATGCAGAGTGTTGCAGGGTATTGCAGAGTGTTGCAGGGTATTTCAGAGTATTTCAGGGCATTGCAGAGTATTGCAGGGCATTGCAGAGTATTGCAGAGTATTGCAGAGTAGTGCAGGGTATTGCAGGGTATTGCAGAGTATTGCAGAGTATTGCAGAGTATTGCAGAGTATTGCAGAGTATTGCAGGGTATTGCAGGGTATTGCAGAGTAGTGCAGGGTATTGCAGGGCATTGCAGAGTATTGCGGGGCATTGCAGAGTATTGCGGGGCATTGCAGAGTATTGCGGGGCATTGCAGAGTATTGCGGGGCATTGCAGAGTATTGCGGGGCATTGCAGAGTATTGCGGGGCATTGCAGAGTATTGCGGGGCATTGCAGAGTAGTGCAGGGTATTGCTGAGCATGGAGGGATGGCTGAGGATGGATGGCTGCATGTGACTGCATTTGTCACAGAGCAGCGCTGTGGGCACTACACATCCAGCCCACAGCGCTGCTACCATGCGATCTCTCCCCCTCTGTACCGATCGGTACAAAGAGGGGGGGAACCAGAGTCATGACATGACGCCAGTTTGTTTCCATGTGATCACTCCGTCATTTGACGGAGCGATCACATGGTAAACGGCCGCGATCAGCAGCCGTTTACCGTGATCCGTGATGTGCCGGGTCCTCTGGACCCGGCGGTAATGGATGTTCTCGGGTGCGCGCCCCAGGGGGCGTGCAAGAGTGGGATTCTGGGAGGACATCACTGTACGCCCTCCCATAGTTAAGCAACCGCCTTGTAGCCGTCATCCGGCTAGGGGCTGGTTGCTAAGTGGTTAAATCAGCAATTAGTGATCAATAATAACATCTAGTTATCATCATTAATTTTACAACAAGAAATATGTAGAACAATGCTATACCTGGCTCAAGCTGAGCTCCTCCACTTCTTCCTGGCTGGAAGATCCAGGTTGGATGTCGGAAGCCTCAGCTGGGGTGGAACGAAGCGTGGAAGGAAAAGTGGAAGGAAGGGTTCAGAGTGATTGCCTGACTTCAGTCTGGTCTGACAGAAAACGCAGTCTGTAATAGTACCACAGCCTGGGGACATAAATGGCAACTGCTGCAGCTCCTGATGTAATGGAATCCTAGACCTTATTGTGCTCCCTATTATAAGTGCTCCTCAGCCCACAAATTTTTTCCTTCAAATAGGGGATGGGGTTTTGCGGCTTCATCAACTCCAGCAGTTTCTCCAGCGCTGCCTGCCTCTTTTGTTTATGATTTATAATGCAGATGTTTCACCTGCCACAGACAGGGCAGCTCTCTGTACTTGTCAATGAATAGGGGAGGAAGTTGTGATCATTGAAGCCATCCATTTTCTATGCAAGACACAACACAAGACAAACCCTAATGTCAGGCTAAACTCTCCTAATCTTGTCCCAATATACTGTAGGCCTCAATCTAGAAGCAGTATAGGCCACTGATGCACCACGTTAAACTTGTACCTTTGTTAGAACGATCGGCAATTCCACTACTCCTTCCTCCGCTCACAGATCATACGTACGACGCACGCGTGTTACGCTTTATCTACAGTGGGGGGGTGTGTGCAGGGGGCAGAGGACACTAGTGAGGCTGCATTGCCGGGCACTGGTGAGGCTGCATTGCTGGGCACTGGTGAGGCTGCATTGCTGGGCACTGGTGAGGCTGGATAGATGGGCACTGGTGAGGCTGCATAGATGGGCACAGCTGAGCCCTGCGTTCTTTATTTAGCGCACTCCCGAGCCCTACATTATTTACACAGCACACTCAGTGACAACACTGAAGAAATGACACTTTGCTTCAATGCAAAGCAGTGAGTGTACAGCTTGTATAACACTGTACATTTGCTGTCCCCTGAAAATAACTCAACACACAGCCATTAATGTCTAAACTGCTGGCAACAAAATTGAGTACACCCCTAAGTGAAAATGTCCAAATTGGGCCCAATTAGCCATATTCCCTCCCCGATTTCATGTGGCTCATTGGTGTTACAAGGTCTCAGGTGTGAATGGGGAGCAAGTGTGTTACATTAGGTGTTATCGCTCTCACTCTCTCTTATACTGGTCACTGGAAGTTCAACATGGCACCTCATGGCAAAGAACTCTCTGAGGGTCTGAAAAAAAGAATTGTTGCTCTACATAAAAATGGCCTAGGCTATAAGAAGATTGCCAAGACCCTGAAACTGAGCTGCAGCATGGTGGCCAAGACCATACAGTGGTTTAACAGGAAAGGTTCCACTCAGAACAGGCCTCGCCATGGTCGACCAATTAAGTTGAGTGCACGTGCTCTGTGTCATATCCAGAGATTGTCTTTGGGAAATAGATGTATGAGTGCTGCCAGCATTGCTGCAGAGGTTGAAGTGGTTGGGGGTAAACCTAAGACCATACGCCGCACACTGCATCAAATTGGTCTGCATGGCTGTCGTTCTAAAAGGAAGCCTCTTCTAAAGATGATGCACAAGAAAGCCCACAAACAGTTTGCTGAAGACAAGCAGACTAAGGACATGGATTACTGGAACCACGTCCTATGGTCTGGTGAGACCAAGATAAACTTATATGGTTCAGATGGTGTCAAGCGTGTAAGGCGGCAACCAGGTGTGAAGTACAAAGACAAGTGTCTTGCCTACACTCAAGCATGGTGGTGGGAGTGTCATGGTCTGGGGCTGCATGAGTGCTGCTGGCACTGGGGAGCTACAGTTCATTGAGTGAACCATAAATGCCAACATGTACTGTGACATACTGAAGCCGAGCATGATCCCCTCCCTTCGGAGACTGGGCCGCAGGGCAGTATTCCAACATGATAACGACCCAAACACACTTCCAAGATGACCACTGCCTTGCTAAAGAAGCTGAGGGTAAAGGTGATGGACTGGCCAAGCATGTCTCCAGACCTAAACTGATATTGTCATGGAGGAGTGGAAGAGGACTCTTGTGACAACCTGTGAAGCTCTGGTAAACTCCATGCCCAAGAGGGTTAAGGCAGTGCTGGAAAATAACGGTGGCCATACAAAATATTGGCACTTTGGGCTCAATTTGGACATTTTCACTTAGAGGTGTACTCACTTTTGTTGCCAGCGGTTTAGACATTAATGGTTGTGTGTTGACAGCAAATGTACACTGTTATACAAGCTGTACACTCACTACTTTACATTGTAGCAAAGTGTCATTTCTTCAATGTTGTCACATGAAAAGATATAATAAAATATTTACAAAAATGTGAGGGCTTTACTCACTTTTGTGAGATACTGTATATACATATCTATATGTCTATCTATCTATCTATATATAGATATAGATATAGATATAGATATAGATATAGATATATATAGATATATATCTATATATAGATATATATCAGATCTTTTTTAGACCTACTGTAGCAACGTCCCTGATTACAGTTAAGAAAACTGTGGTTTCATCTTATTTTTTCAGCCTTCTAAATCAGCCTTTCTCAACCTTTTGATCATGGAAAACCCTTGAAATAATTTGTTAGAAATATTTTTTTTTTCCAGCTTAAAATACAGTAGAGTGATCAGTAAGTCTCTGGGGACCCTGTAGAAAGTTTTAATTAAAGAATGTGTGACATTATCATAGCTCTTATTTTGACACCCAGGACAAATCATTTTTTTACACCCCCTGCTCTGTGAAACAAAAAAAAATATATTTTCAGTAACAATCCTGAACATAAATGAATATTAACAGAAAATAAACTAAGACATTAAAGTGTTTGTTACCCTAAAAATAAAAAAATGGATCCTGTTCCCTTAAAGCATGTTACACAGCACAGCGCTTGTGCTGTGTAACTTGGCCCCCCCGTATCACCTGAAATACCTGGCTGATCCTGCCTGGCTATACCCTCCCCCCCGTAAATTGATCATGGTATATCATGGCTGCTGAGCCCTGACACTGTGGTCAGTTTACGTGCCCCCATCATCTGTAGCCCTGCTCTCTGCTCTCTTGTGTCTCCTTAGTCCTTCTCCCCCTTCCCTCCCTGCCTGTCAGCTCTATCCGCTCCACGATCCTCCCCTCCTGGTGCAATCAAATCTATTATATAAGCATGCCATACCCTCTGTTATATAACGCTATTTGCCCCTGTGTCTGTGCTGTATAAAAAAGATGCTGATTATACCATATATCAGAGCATCTCCTGGTGCTCACGTGACTCCTGTTTCACTCTACTCTCTCCTCCCCTCCTCCCCAGCTGATGTCAGCCACCAGCAGATGTTCTGATATACGGTATAATGGGCATTTTTTTATACAGCACAGGCACAGGGGCACATAGCATTATATAACAGAGAGGGTGGCATGATCATCATATAGTGGGTTAACTACCACTTTTAAACCTGTCGTGTTCCATAACATAAGTGGCCATTATAAATGTGCTCCTTTACACTGGTGGTCATTTTGGGTGGAAGATTATTTAACAGTAGCTCACTGATCAAGAAACCCCTAGCAGTCTCAGGAGGAGCCCTAAGGTTGCAATTAGGATAGGCTGGCCAATCAATTATTGATTTGCATAGTCTTTTGCAAATGTTTTTTTTTTCTGCAGGTTTGATTCTCGCAAACAGGTTAAAAACTGAGGCCCTCTTCAAAAGGTCACTGAGGCCTTTTACATTCCACAATAGGGTAATATACTTTGCGGTCATATTAGACTAAAATGTGTAGATACTGTACATCCATGTTATTATATGCCTACAGAGATGGATGTGAGGTCCTGGACACACACAGTTTGTGTCCAGAACTGGTCCTCTGTCCCTATATACATAGAACCACTTGTATGTGTGACTATGTGCATACAGGCATGGTGTCCGTTAGCTGCTGGTTGCTGCTTTATGCAAACACCTGTGATTCCTGGAAGCAGAAATGTGCTACTTCTTGATGGTATATGGTGATCTTCAGCCATTTTGATAACGACTTACAAAAAGCAAAGACAAGGTTTATTAAAGGCAGATCATACCAGGAAGATTAGGTAAGACTCCATGTATTTTGTTTTGTTACTGTTCAAATCATATACTGTCAAAATATGGGTGGTCATAGAATCAATGGAGTTACGGTAATTAGGCAGCATCATTTATTTGTTGGTGAATGCTCAGTGCTTAATTGTCCAAACACCTCACTGCAGCCTTTGAAAACCACCCCTGAAAAAAAACTTTAAAAAGTCTTACAGCCAAAATACCACACACCTTCACCCCAGGTTAAAATGCAGCTTCTCGGTCACACATTCCCCTGCTGTGGTAAAGGCCCTCTCTGATATGACGTGCTGCAGGACTAGTACCTAGTGATTTTTGTGAAGGGAAGATAAAGTGAGGAATGAAGAGAAGTGCGGGTAGGGTCATGTTGTTGGGGAAGAAGTGGCTGCCTTGGGGTCCTCATCAGCAGGTGGTCAGTGCAAAAAGGGCAGGACCTGCAACTTATTCTGGTTTTCAGGTAGTTCACAGATCATGAAGGGGTTACCCCCTTTGGCCTTTTCTTCTTGGAACCTTGTTTTGTTCAGCTTTTTTGCTGCCAACTTTTCTAAATTAGATACTGCTTCCACCCAGTTCTTTTTGTGCATATTCGTGTGTTTCTTTGTGTATGTGCTACCCAAATATCTAGTACTTTTACCATGGCTAAGAGGCTGCACATCACATCAGTGCTGTTGACAGCTTATACGTTAAATAAAGCCCACACATCACAGCTCTTTTGATTTGCTGCCTGTTCAAATGCTCAGGTGGTAATGTTCAATTACTTTCAAGCAAATACCCACCTAAAGTCAATATTTTAAATATTTTGGGAATAACTGGGATAAAGGAATGAAAGAGGGAATGTGGGTTTGTGGTTTTGAAATATCTTGGTCCTGTGACAACGATCGGGCGGGTGCTGGAGGACATCGAGTCCCCGGGACCCCCAGATCAGCTTCCGCTGTGAATTATCACAGCAGATGTGGGCCGCTGGTGGCGCGCACGTGCCCCCTGCAGGCAGAAATTCAAAATCATACATATATATATATATATATATATATATATATATATATATATATATACTTGATTCTGTCCACAGCTGCTGCCCTGTAGCAGTAAAATAGTAAAATTGCAGTAAAAGTGCTATAAGGTGGTCAGCAAGTGGTTAAGCTTTTAAGAAAATACAGTGCAATAAATAGGAGCAAATACTATACTAATTGCTGAGCTTTCCAAGCTTTACTTTTTTGAGGACAACAATTACCTAAAGCTTTATGTTTTGTCTACCACTGGTAAATTCATGCCTGTTACTGTGGATTTAAAAAAATCAGGTTTCATCTACATCTACAATTATCTAAAAAAAATACAATTAAACAATAATGTATATTGCCCTGTACACACGGTCGGACATTGATCGGACATTCCGAAAACAAAATCCATGGATTTTTTCCAACGGATGTTGGCTCAAACTTGTCTTGCATACACATGGTCACACAAAGTTGTCGGAAAATCCGATCATTCTAAATGCGGTGACGTAAAACACGTACGTCGGGACTATAAACGGGGCAGTTGCCAATAGCTTTCGTCTCTTAATTTATTCTGAGCATGCGTGGCACTTTGCGTGTCAGATTTTTGTACACACGATCGGAATTTCCGACAACAGATTTTGTTGTCAAAAAATTTTATAGAAAGCACTCAAACTTTGTGTGTCGGAAATTCAGATGGAAAATGTGTGATGGAGTCTACACACGGTCGGGATTTCCAACAACAAGGTCCTATCACACATTTTCCATCGGAAAATCCGACCGTGTGTACAGGGCATAAGACTGGTGTACTTTTGCTCCTGCTATATTAAAGCCAACCACTAATGTAAAAGTTGAAAAATGTATTACACATGCAAATTATGTGAACTCAGCATGCAGTGTTGCTAATGCTGTCCGTGGGAATCATATTGTTGTGCAACAAAACAAACAACGTAAAGGCCTCTACAAGCATGTAATTGAAAGGACTGATGTTTTTCCAACCTCAGTCTTGAACAGGCATACAAAGGAGGACCCTCTTCCTGTTGAAAAGTAGTTCAAAAACCTTTTGTTTTTACATTTATACAGTATATTTCCTCCTGAACATTAGTCGGCTATCTTGCCTTTTTTGAAAATTCTTTGCCTATTAGCCTTGCAAAGACAAAATTGATTTTCAAGATTCATCCCCAATTGTCTTCAATGGGTTTTAGATTAAAGTTTTCAATTTCCAGAATTTACAATGAGTTCAACGAATGGCCAGTGATTTGAACCCAGGCACATTTGCTCATCACTATTTTGTAAACGCAAAATTTCACTTTTAAAGGAGTACATACTACTGCATCCACAACTTCATGATTAAGGCCTCCTAAGAATAATATTCAAAGAATTTGTGTATATTTAATATCGTCCTTTAACCTACAAAAACCCACTTCTCGCTCCCAAGTCTCTTTGCTTGCATACAGCTCTGGAGAGACTCCCTGCAATGTTGCACACTGATAGTATGAATCAAGTAAATTCTCATTATCATCAAACAGGTCAAACCCTGTCAGCATGATGCAAGAACTGTAGGATCTGACACTGCCAAAAATGTCCGTTTCTTTTTAATTTTGCAAAGTTTATAAATAAGGGAAAATCAATTAATTAAATATATCACACATTTATTTATGTTGTGTTATGCTAAATAAAATAAAAACCCTTGAATTGGTGTCAGGGTCTCTTTAAAGCAAATTTTGTAGGTACAAGGACTATGGCATATCTGTGTTGTGTGTTCAGTGAGACTCTGTCCTAGTTTATTATACACATTTAAAGAGGTCGTAAACCTCTGAAGAAAATCTACAAAAAAAAAAGAAAACCTGCAAGTCAAAGGCATAAAGAGCTAGTATTCACTACCAGCTCATTATGAAATACTTACCTTAGAACGATACCCTCCAGTTCTGCCCTCACTCCGCTCCCATGGCTGACATCTTTCCCAGAGTTACTTCTGGGTTCACGGGCTTCGGCGCTATGATTGAGCCTCAGTCACGGCACGTGTCCTGAAGAAATGGCACGAGCGGGCCGTTCCTTCAGTGTGCATGCAGCAATGGCATCGGCGGCAGCGTATATAGTAAATATCTCCTAAACGGTGCTAGTTTAGGAGACATTTACAGTACATACAGGTAAGCCTTACTATAGGTACCTGTAGGTACAATTAAAAAGGAAGACTTTACTTCCTCTTGAAGCTCCTCACACTGTAAGCTTAGTGTGGCCACATCCACTATTCACCATGGTATGCTACACGTGCTTCCACTTGCAGTGCTCCATGGTGCCCTAGAACCTTTACAATCTTTGCAATGCCCCTGGAGATCAATATCAACTTTAAAATTCAAATAGTTAACCTATTTTTATCCAAATAATGAATTGTATATATTTCCACACTGCCTGTTACTAGGGACTTTAGTATTATTTTACACGTGAAGTTGAATATTCAAAGCATTTTTGCCTAAATCCTTTGGGATTTATGTAAGAGTTAGAATCTGTTATTTCATAAGTGCAACCTTTTCTGTCAAGATAATAAATATCATTGCACATTGAATATACTGAACCACATGGGGATAGTACAAAGAGAAAGCTTCAAATGAATGCCATTCATATCATTACAAAGCAAAGTAAATGATGTACTGATACAGTAATACACATCAGCTGCTTGATCGCTCACTTGTTATTCATGGGTATCTGACTTTGCTGTAATTATATTGAGTTATCTCTGAAGTGCCAGAAACTTTTCCTAAAGATTTATTACACTAAATCTAGTCCAATCTAACCTTAAAGTTGAACTCGGGGCTGTGCAGTAAAGTATTTACATTTTCTTCCCCACCAGCTTATGAGGTATAGCATGGTAATTTATTTTAACCCACTGTCCTGCAACATAGATGGGCACTTTTACATCATCACGTACCGTGCAGTGCTTTCACTGCTATGATTACCAATGCAGGGTGGGGGAGTACTGACATTAGTGCTAGGGAGTATTGCATCCACTAATGCCAGTGCTGGGAGTTATTATTTTGTCCACTGGCAGCAATGTCGGGGGTTATTATTGCATCCATTGACACCAATGTTGCGGGTTATTATTGCATCCACTGGAACCAATGTTGGGGTTTATTATTGCATCCGTTGACACCAATGTTGGGGGGTATTATTGCACTCATTGGGCACCAGTGCTGGGTGGTATTATTGTTGCCACTGACAACAATGCTGCAAATTTTTGCACTCACTGACAACAGTTCTGGAGTTATTATTACTACTACTGACCCCAATAATAGGAGGCTGATATTGGGTCCACGGATACCAATGATTGAAGATTATTATTGCATCCACTGACAGCAGTGTTGGGGTTTATTTTTTTGCCAGTAACATCAATGAAGTGAGTAATATTGTGTCCACTGACAGCAATGATGGGCGATTATTATTGTGCCCACTGACACTAAGTTTGAGGGTTTTTATTGACTCACTAACACCAATGAATAGAGTTGTTATTGCGGCCACTGATGCCATTATTAAGAGTTATTATTGCACTCACTGACACCAATGATAAGGGTTATTATTGCACACACTGAAACCAATGATGGGGGACTATTATAGCATCCCCTGACACCAATTAAGGGGATTATTATTGCACTCACTGATATCAATGCTTGGGGTTTTTTCTTACTGCCACTGACAACAATACATTGGTTATTGTACTCCAACTTCTCTTCATGCATTGCGATATGCTGCAAAAAATGCAGCAGAACTGACATTTTTGGGCATTGAGGTTTATTACAGGCCATTCATTTTGAATGAGCAGCCTAATTGTGGTTTGCAGAGCATTTTCAGTCTTGCAGAAATGCACTACAGTCCATTTAACATGATTTCATATGGGTCCCATTCAAATCTGTGCATTTTCAACCGGTGCATTTTTTGTAAAGAGTCAGGGACTTTTTTGCCTGCAGCAGGTTGCATTTTTGGTTCTATGGACTTCAATGGAAGCCCAGCATATACACATCAAAAATGCAGTGCTTGAGTTTTTTATGTGTTTCCGCTAAGTTTTATGCTGTTTTTTTTTTCACATTACAACAGACACCTCCCAACAAAAAAGAAAAAGAAAAGCAATAAAACAAATGCAAAAAAAATGCTTAAAAAACGTGTGTGAAAAAATTGCATAATGCACAAGGAAAACATCTGCAACCTGCATAGGTGTGAACCTAGCCCAAAGTAATGTTTCAGTTGGTTTCTAACAGCTCACAACTTCTGATGTTTGTTTATAATAGAAGGCTGGCAGACAAGCTTTTGCTATCATATAAAATAAGAGGAGAAGAATTTTATTTCAATGCTTTTGTTGTAAACTTTGAAGAGAAATTTAGACTACAAATAAGTCCGGATGCACTCTTCATATCCTTTACTAAGAAGTACACAAAATGGACATCACAAAGCAGTGGGGGCAGAAGATGGATAATTTGTTTTTCACCATCCAGGGGCTTAATCACTGCGATTGGTTATGATTAAGCACCTGGTCAGTGCAAAATACATTATCCATCTTCTCTCTCATACTGCTTTGTTATGTCTGCCTTGTGCAATTCCTAATAAAGCATATGAAGAGTGCAGCCATCCAAACTCATTTGTGTCCTATAACAGCAGCAGGTCAGGCATGCACCTTCTAGAGAAGTGCTATGCAGTGAGCTAAGGAGCATGAGCAGCAGTCTGGAGCGATGTGCAGTTATTTGAAGATACATTTCTCCACAGAACTTGTAGATACAAAAGTCAATAATGGCTTGTTTAAAAGGGGTTGTAAAGGTATTTTTTTTTTAGTAACAAACATGTTATACTTACCTCCACTGTGCAGCTTGTTTTGCACAGAGTGGCCCCGAACCTGATCTTCTGGGGCCCCTCGGCGGCTGTCTCAGCTCCTCCACGCAAGAACTGAACACCTTCATGCGAGCTCTCTCGCATGGTGTTTAGTTCTTGCGGGCGCGCTCCCGTGATACAGCTGGTGGCAATCGGTAACACTCGGCATGCATTGAGATGAAAAAACGTGAACCTTTACAACCCTTTTAAAGCACTTGTAAATTAGATGTGCATACTTTGCTGTACATAGTCAGGCACAGGTAAATTTTAAATATATATTTACTTTTAATACTTTAGAGTGTATCTATAGTCATTTTTTGTTTTAGACAGAAGGGAGAAGTGTTCGAACCCTTATCATTTGTGCTACTTGAACGAAAAAGTAGAGCCGGCAACTCCTAAGTCCATGTGAGTTACTTTATTTGTACATGACAGTGAGCATACAACAGGGGCTTGTGCAATTCGACAGAAAGCCTTGATCACAGCACATAATAAGATGGGACACAAAGTATGTATAGTATAATACACAAGCTCCACCTCTCCATTATTATACTCATTAATTATATAATAAAAAAATCAATGGCAGGTGTAACACTGAGAATGCAGTATTGAGACAATCAGTAAATTGATGCAAATGTAAAGGATTCGACAAACACAGGAAAAAGGTATACAAAGAATTTAAAACAAATGTTACAGATAGAAAAAGAAATCAACCAATACCCGTGTTTATTTTAGAAAAAGATCCACATCATATCAGAAGTTCAAACCAGCAGGCATTCTGGTCTGAAGGTTAAAGATCCACCACACCTTCCTCTCAAAAAGTTTACGGTGTGTATCACCTCTGTGGGGGGATATTTTAACCATTTCCAAACAACAAAAATTAAATGACTTTGGGTCAAAAGAACTAAAATACTTGAACAGAATATCATTTCTAAATATCTGCCCATTCTATTTGCAGATAAGTATCTTGTTCCTGTGTTGTCAGATTCTAATCCAACAAACACCTTGGGCAGTATCTTGCCTCTTAATTTATTCCAGTTGGCTTGGCTCACAGAAGGACCTAGTTACAAAGTACTGGGTCTAATGCCCCGTACACATGGTCGGATTTTCCGATGGACAATGTCCGATCGGAGCGTGTTGTCGGAAAATCCAACCGTGTGTGGGCTCCATCGGACATTTTCCATCGGATTTTCCGACACACAAAGTTGGACAGCAGGAGATAAAATTTTCCGACAACAAAATCCGATCGCGTCAATTCCGACCGTGTGTGGCCTGTTCCGACGCACAAAGTGCCACGCATGCTCAGAAGAAATTCCGACACGGGACAGCTCGTTCTGGTAAACTTAGCGTTCGCAATGGATACAGCACTTTCGTCACGCTGCAATGTTCAAAATGGTTTAATACAGCGCACTCTCTTCTTCTTTATAATGTGACAAGAATATAGTAGTTTTGCTGCTCATATTCACACACACTTCTCACAAATTTATTTCGTTACTATTTATCGGGATTCCCTCAATATATTTTGATTTCTCACATCTGACAACATATTTTTGTATATATATATATATATATTTTTTTTTTTTTGGCTTTAATGTAGAATCTTTTTTTGTGTTTCTCTTTTTTTTTTGTTTTGTTTTTTTGGTGATTTTGATTTGTACTCCCGAAAATGTTTGTGTGTTTTTTGTGACAAGTTCCCACAACACCATTAATATGTTGTTCTATTTAATCTGTAGGAGATTGTTTGGTGTTGTTGTCCCTTGTTAATTTCACATTGTACTTTAGAAATGTACCTGAATACTCACCAACAAACTGTCCTTTTTGGATGAAAACACACACAGGAGAGTAGAATTTCCCAAAAAATCTTTTATTAAGGGGTCACAACTATAAAAAAACAAAGAGGGAGGCAAAGCTGGAGAAACTGCAGAAATTGGCGAAGCCTGGGACCCCCAGGGCAGACATCAATTATTTAAAAGCAAAATTGGTGGCCTGAGGAGTCCATATCTTAGGGAGGGCAGTCTGGTCCAGAAGTCCCAGAGATCCGGAAAGCAGCAGATGACATCTATGTCCCCAGGCTGTGGTCATACGAGAGACTGCATCTTCTGTCAGACCAGACTGAACACAGGGCACTCACTCTTTGGTCTTCCTTCCACGCTTCCTTACAGGCTTTGGCTGTGGTGGTGGAGTTGTGCCAGCAGGAGGAGGAGGAGGATCGTCCATCTCAATGACATCCGTCTTGGGTGTCAGTTCCCCACTCTCCCCCTTACGTAGGACTTTATAAATCAGGTCCTCAGACGGTTAGACAGGCTAATTTGGTTGGTCAGCAGACTGGTTGGTAAGTTGAGCTATGGAATTGTCTTTGTCTTACATGTATATGCCCTCCATGTGCTCCTTACTGTGAAGGCCAGTTATGGGTGTGGGCGGTGGCCAGTGTTTTGTTACTGTTCGTAAATGTGGGTCAGGGACACACTGGACACCTTTGCTGCCATTGTGCCCTTGCTGGGTGTCCAGTGTGCTCCTGTCCCTTTAAGGGGGCTTGGGCCGCCTCCAGGCTCACCTGCCTCACACCTATCCATTCAATGCATGTGCTTCCACTGTGGAGACACTTATAAATTTAGTAGTGTTAGGACTGCAAGTAATACAGGGTGCCTTGACGAGGCCTTGCAGCTTTCACATGCGTTTGCAAATGTGTGCTAACTAAACCCCTGCTTTTAACAGACGGTTAGACAGGCTAATTTGGTTGGTCAGCAGACTGGTTGGTAAGTTGAGCTATGGAATTGTCTTTGTCTTACATGTATATGCCCTCCATGTGCTCCTTACTGTGAAGGCCAGTTATGGGTGTGGGCGGTGGCCAGTGTTTTGTTACTGTTCGTAAATGTGGGTCAGGGACACACTGGACACCTTTGCTGCCATTGTGCCCTTGCTGGGTGTCCAGTGTGCTCCTGTCCCTTTTAAGGGGGCTTGGGCCGCCTCCAGGCTCACCTGCCTCACACCTATCCATTCAATGCATGTGCTTCCACTGTGGAGACACTTATAAATTTAGTAGTGTTAGGACTGCAAGTAATACAGGGTGCCTTGACGAGGCCTTGCAGCTTTCACATGCGTTTGCAAATGTGTGCTAACTAAACCCCTGCTTTTAACAGACGGTTAGACAGGCTAATTTGGTTGGTCAGCAGACTGGTTGGTAAGTTGAGCTATGGAATTGTCTTTGTCTTACATGTATATGCCCTCCATGTGCTCCTTACTGTGAAGGCCAGTTATGGGTGTGGGCGGTGGCCAGTGTTTTGTTACTGTTCGTAAATGTGGGTCAGGGACACACTGGACACCTTTGCTGCCATTGTGCCCTTGCTGGGTGTCCAGTGTGCTCCTGTCCCTTTAAGGGGGCTTGGGCCGCCTCCAGGCTCACCTGCCTCACACCTATCCATTCAATGCATGTGCTTCCACTGTGGAGACACTTATAAATTTAGTAGTGTTAGGACTGCAAGTAATACAGGGTGCCTTGACGAGGCCTTGCAGCTTTCACATGCGTTTGCAAATGTGTGCTAACTAAACCCCTGCTTTTAACAGACGGTTAGACAGGCTAATTTGGTTGGTCAGCAGACTGGTTGGTAAGTTGAGCTATGGAATTGTCTTTGTCTTACAGGTCCTCAGAGAGCCTGCGTTGGCCCTCCTGCATGCCCTGCAATTTTGTGGCAGCCATGCAGGCAAAGGCCTCTTCAGGACTGGGGAAGGCTCGGAGGGATGCAGAAGCCTCCTGGATCAGCCTGTATGCTGAATCCTGCACAGGACTGGGAGTGGCCTTCCTGGCCCTTTTGTATGGCAGGCGGAGGGGAGGGACCTGAGACTCAGTCAGGCTGCGACTGGTCCCAGGCTTCTCTTGGCTGACACTTAGCCCCGCCTCCTCCTGGCTGCCACTAATCCCCGCCTCCTCCTGACTGCCACATTCCACAGCCTCCTCCTGGCTGAGGTCTTCCTGTGTATGAAAAAGGGACATAGTTTTAGTATTTTTTACATCAATCACACACAATTTTCACCTCCTCACTGCTGCAAATTGAATGTTAACAAATATAACAGACTATCCTTCTGAGCCCAGCAGTTTTCATTCTTGTCCCAATTTTGGGTGCCCACTACTGTTTATTGATATGTAAAACACTTTTTTTCATCAGCAATTAATGATAAATAATAACATCTAGTAAACATCATTTCTTTATTGCCCAGAAATCAGTAGAATAATGCTATACCTGACTCCAGCTGGGCTCCTCCACTTCTTCCTGGCAGGAAGGCCCAGGTTGGACATCAGAAGCCTCAGCTGGGATGGAAGGAAGCGTGGAAGGAAGAGTAGAGAGGGATTCCCTGACCTCAGTGTGGTCTGACAGAAATCGCAGTCTCTCATAGTACCACAGCCTGGGTACATAAACGTCATCTGCTGCAGCTCCGGACCTCTGGGAATCTGTGACCTTCTTACGCTCCCTAAGATAAGTGCTCCTCAGGCCACCAATTTTAGCTTTTAAATAAGGGATGGTTGCTGTGGGGACCACCGGCTTCACCAACTCCAGCAGTTTCTCCAGCGCTGCCTGCCTCTTCTGTTTGTGGTTATAATGTGGATGTCTGACCTGCCACAGACAGGGCAGCTCTCTGTACTTGTCAATAAACAGGGGCAGGAAATTGTGGTCGTTGAACCCATCCATTTTCTCTGCAAGACACAACACAAGACAAACCCTAATGTCAGGCCAAACTCCCCTAATCTTGTTACAATATAGGCTTCCATTTCGAAGCAGTATAGGCCCAAGTTTAGATCTTACCTTCGTTAGCACGATCGGCGTCTCCGATGCTCCTTCCTCCGCTCACAGATCGTACGTAAGACGCGCGCGTGTTACGCTTTATACACACTGCGCATGCGTATAACTCCGCCCGCCCCTGACGTTCTTTCTAGTCTATTCCCTGCCCCTTTTCGCTCGGCGCAGTGGGGGAAGAGCACATGGCGGATAGACAGCAGGTGCGTGCTAACTGTAGCAACGAGGAGGAGGAGGAGGAGGAAAGGCTGGAGCCTGAAACGTCCCGATCCAGAAGGAGATTTAAGGACTCAAATATGTCCTTTGGGGAGATGTTGAGATGGCGGACATCTTGAAGAAGGCCGACTATGACGGGAAGTATGGGCCTTACCCCAACCCCAATGTCCGAAAGGCCAAGATCATGGTGAAAGTGGTCAGGAGTCTGCACTGGAATTTCGGGGTACGGCGATCGTAAGATCAGCTCAGGAAGCGGTGATCGGACCTCAAATCACGAGAACATGAGCAGTACAGAAAGATCCGGAGAGTGCTGCAAAAAAGTAAGTAGTTGTGCTGTGTTCCTGTTCTTTATGTTTCTTACGTTCGTGCTGCTCCATGTGCTTTTAGGAACTGTTGTACAGTTTAAAATGGCCACTTTCATGTTCATGGGCACATTATTCGTTCGGATCACACATTTTTCTTTCGGACTATAAAATACCATTGTTTAGGCCATATGCATTTGGCCACCGTTTTGAGGCCCTATACTTGTCTTCAAAGAATTGGGTTGTGTAGATGGCTTTGTTACTAGAATGAAATGCAAACTAGATTCTGTGTAAGGAGAGGACACTCAGCAGCTGTTTTCACATCTGGACACTGGAGAACTAGTGTGGGACACAAGAACACCATTTTTATTAGGGGGGGGCACACAGGTGCTCCAGTGTATACTATAGGGGGGGGCTCCATCTGTGAAGCTTGTACTAAACAGGTAAAGTATTGCAGCTTGACAAAGGACACTAATAAAATTACATCTTGGAACTCTGCTAAAATAGACAATTGTACCCCACTTCCAAGCAATGTTTCATCTTTATAGTTCTGCCATCAAATATCTGTGTGCTAATTATACCATTTTTGTTTTACATAGGGGAGAAAAGACTCGGAGGACACCCCTCATCCGAGGAGACCAGAGCCCCCCCCTCTGGAAGAAGGTGAAATCCCCCCAACACAAGCTGAGCAGGAGGATGAAGACGTGGTGGAACTAGTCACCACAACAGGTGAGTGTCTGCAACCACAGGCTCAAGAAAGAGATGGATGGCGGCATTTTTTGAAACGTAATTTATTTTGGGTTTCCTCTCTTTTTAGGTGATCGTGAGGGTGTGGATGAAGATCCTTTCACATCCGAAAGTGCCCAGATCCTGATCGGGGAGATCATGGGGTGTAATTTACAATTGGAAATCATCAATCAAAACATCAATGATGCTATTCCAAAATATAATAACATCATTGATGTTTTGGGGCGAGTTTAAAGCCCCTCCAAATCACTTTCTTCTTTTGTGTGCTACAATGTGCTAAATGTTTTTGTGATTTTTCCCAAAGCCAAATTTGGAGGATGCACACAGTGTGTCAACATGTGCTATCTGCCATCACGGGAGATCAATGGACGCGTTTTGGGGGTGCAACCCCTTCCTCAATAATAAAGTAGCGGTGAGGAAGGGCTTTCTCCCCCAAAACACGTCCCTTGATCCCCCCTGATGGCAGATAGCACATGTTAACATTGTGAAATTTGTGTGCATCTTCCAAATTTGGCTTTTCCTGGGGTGATTTCCCCCCATCTGAACGCAATATCAAACACAGTTCCTAAATACTCATGTCTGATATTGCCTTCAGGTTCTACCAAATGTGAACTTTGTAAGATCAAGATTTGTGTCTTTCTTGTTGGTTTTACACAGGCCTGTTTTCTATAAAATGGACATTTTGATTTTGGATAATGACACCACAAAAATTGGTATACAACAAACATGTCGGTTTGTCAGAAAAACCTTTGGTAAATGCACATGTGATTGTGCAGGTATTAAAAAGATTGTTCATCAAGAATGTGTGGATTATTGTCTCAACGCTAAAACACTTTTGGGGTGATGTAATTGTTGTTTTATGAGAAAATGGGGGTAATTTCCTAAGGGCAAATCCACTTTGCACTACAAGTGCAGTTTCAGTGCAGTTGCAAGTGCACTTGTAGTGAAAAGTGTCTTTGCATTTAGTAAATAACAGCCAACAGTGCTTTGTAAGGTTACCCAATCACAACATTTTCTGGACTCCACACATTTCTGTCAGGGTCAGCTCAAACAGAAGCAGTAAATGTCCACAAAGAAGAGCAAAGTCCGACCGTGTGTACACCCTATTATAGTTGTGGCTTAAATACTTGCCGCTTCTGTGACAAACATTCTAAGAACCACAAGGCTGTTATCTCCTGTGCTACTGGCAGGGAAATGAAAATTCATGACTTTATTAATTGCAGTTCCAACAATGTTGTATATGTTGTAGATTGCATTACCTGTAAAAAAAACAGTACATGGACTGTACTCCGTCCCAAGATTAGCAAGCACTTTCATGGAGCTTCCTATACCAATGACGAAAAATGTGTCAAATGTTTCCAAACATTTTAGATATGTTCACTCATGACAGCGCATAAGCCCCTGTTTTTTATTCACTGTCATGTACAAAAAAAAACCTCACATGGACTTAGAAGTTGTCGGCTCTACTTTTTCATTCAAGTAGTACTTGTGATTGATAATTGGAGGACATCTGAGCCAGAGCACACGTTCTGTGGATTCCAGTACAGGCTTGCATATGGATTCCACTGTTCTGAGCACTGCACCTGCCTCATCTTATCCTATTTTACTGATATTTGGGGCTTCATTACAGATTTTCTCTCACTGCCTTTTCTGAGTACATTACCTCATTGTGTACAATATTTGTTACTGTTATAAAAAGTATATATACAAAACAATTCAAATCTCATATATGCTTTAACATAGCAATAATATGTCATTATTAGGGTAATAATGTGCCATCTTCAAATTGTTCTCCTATATTATCACTCTGTCCTGTGGGCTTCTAAATAAGAATAAAGGTGTCCTGTACAGCACACATTACACTGGGATCCACTGTTGTCACCAAAATCGCAACTAAAAAAAGGCCTTGCATCCATTGCTGTAGTGCATGCTCGTGGACAAGAAAATGGTTGCAGAGGAAGAAAAATATGCAGTACTGAGATACAAAAAAAGGTTGAAAAAGGAGACAACAGTATTTTAAAATGAAAAATGTCAATTGGTTATGCATACATAATGCTTTACAAAACAAATTTCATTCAGCTGGGATTTATATGTAATCATTTTAATGTGACAATTTGCTGTTTAATAGCATTTTACTTTGTATTGATTCTGCTTATTAATAAATAAATCCATCCATACTCCAATCAACCAAAAATTTCCGACCCACAACTCACAATAGTAAAGGGACAAGGAATTATGGATTTATAATTTTTATATATTTTTTT
Organism: Lithobates septentrionalis; assembly: GCA_037952835.1. Classification (NCBI taxonomy): domain Eukaryota; kingdom Metazoa; phylum Chordata; class Amphibia; order Anura; family Ranidae; genus Lithobates; species Lithobates septentrionalis. The sequence continues at coordinate 458,616 of JBBDGP010001153.1, read as the reverse complement.
TTTCAATAAAATTGGCTAGTTAAACAATTTTTTTTAAAGCATCTTTTTTGTCTATTTTCTAATCCTTCCCAACTCAATCCAAAATTACAAAAAATGTTTTTTGGCTTGACATACTCATTATTTTTTTTTATCCAGGCCGGGCTTCCATTTCTTGATAGAGCTACTGTATATGAGACTGTAGGGACATATTTTTCTATGACTTTATTTAATAATGAACCCAAAATATCCCACCCACAACTCCATCAGAATGGTGGAAGGGAAGAAAGGAATACAGTAGGACTTTAAGTGTGGCACCAAAGGGAGTGCAAATAATATACTGTATATAAAATACACAAATATTTTTATTTGTAAATATTAAAAGCACATATACATGTTTCTACAGATACAGTATATCTGTCAATGGGCGTAAAAATGGATCAACATGTCCCACAAACAAGTCGCTTTCTTGGGATCCACGCCACTTGATGCTACATTCAATTCTTATCTATAAAGATAAGTAATTGCATAATTACATAAATCAAAGACATACCATATAGACAAAAATATAGAAATATACAAACATTAAGCAAATGTGTGGTAGGGTAACAGCTAACCGGGGGGGGGGGGGGGAGCAGAGAAGAAAGAAGAATAAAAGCACCAGACAGACAGCACACCACAGACCTGCTACCAATCCCCCCCCCCCCGAAAAAAAAATTCTTGTATAGATATTTCCACCAGGGGTAAAGTTGTCAGGCTGTATATTGTCAAATATACCAGTAGCAAGAGGACATATTTACATAGTGCAGTACGACCAGTTGTCAAGTGTAATTACAGTGGGATACCAGCATACAAGTTAGTAAGTAGTAAGGCAAATGGCTGTTAGTACTGTAGGGTGGTTAACCATATGGTTTTGAACCCTGTCTGTTTTTGTTTTTTTTGCTATCTGAAGCTTCATTGAAGAGATATACTCTTATGTTGCATCCTGCTGACAATGGGTTTACCAGACAAGAAGAAAGGGAAAGCCTTCAAAAGGAGCACAAACAGAAATACAAATCCGACAGGACTTTTTTTATGAAACTGTTTATTTAAAACATTCAACATGCTTGTATAGCCACATTATGTTTTACCTGAACAGAAAATAGGGAAGAATTAGAACGTCTTTCAAATGTGTTTTCTGTCCATGTCCCTACTATGCACATTTAACCTATTTTTCTTGGTGACAACTATCATGAAATGATTGGAAATCCTCTTTTCAATTAGTTTTTATTGAAAATTCAACAGTAAAATAATACATAGTACATCTGAGAGTTATACAATACTGCAGAGGTTGCACCTTTTCATCTGCACGGGAATCCAGTACCAAATCAAGTTAGTAAGAAAAATAAGGAGTTGTTCCTTTAATTGAGTCAAATGATCGCGTTTACCTTGTGACCATCTTAAGTAATGGCGTCGCACCTGTGATCCAGGCACACCCAATGGGTTCTAACTGTGCCACAGATCACTGGCCCGCACAGACAAATAGTGTCATGCACACTTCCATATGACTGTTGCTTACTATTTCAATTATTTGTTATAATTTCCCTAATCGATCTATTTTGTATTTGGGTATATCTCCCAAAGCTCATACAAAAATGAAGAAAAAGAACATTTTAACAGTTTAACAGAAAGAACGTTAACAAGTTACATGTACCATCTAAAAAATGCATGTATCTAATAATGCAAGTAATTTACCTATCCCTAATTGGTAGGATATTGCGCTACCCATGATTCCCAGGATATATTACATTTTGGGATATTATGGCTTTTTATGGCAAATTTTTTTTCATATGTGTATTGTGTTTTAACTCTATTTATAACTTCTGACAACAGAGGAGTCTCTTTAGATTTCCATTTAGAAGTTATGGTTAGTTTTGCTGCAATTAGTATGTGAGTAATTAGAGATCTATATTTGTTTGGGATTAAGTGCATTCCTATGTTAAGAAGTGCCAACTGTGGCGAGGGTATAATAGTTTCTCCTGTAACTTTATTGATTAGGGAAAACACCTCCTTCCAAAAAGTTCTGACTTCCTTGCAGCTCCATAGTATATGTAGGATGCATCCCCTTCATCCGCAGTCCCTCCTGCAATTGGGAGAGGAATCTGGGTAAGTCCGTGCCAGTCTTACTGGAGTTAAGTAGGTTCTATATAGTATTTTCAGTAGCAATTCCCAGTGGTTTACACAGTGGGAGTATCGAAAGTGGGATTGGATGGCCATTTGCCAATCCTTCTGTGTATAGAGATTACCCAGCTCCATTTCCCAGTTTTGCATGTTTGAGGATTTATGAAAACCACCACTATATTGTAGCTTGTCATAAAACCACAACAGTCCTTTTGTGCTGTCTCGGTCGGAGTTCAAGCGTGTCCATGTTTCTCTGTGGATATTATAGTGTATATTGGGGTTGTTTTTATGAAAGTAGGTGAGTTGGATATAGGGGTATGAAGTGGGTTTGGGGTATTTGCTAACCAGTTCTCTATAGGTCTGTATCTCTTCTCTTATCCATGGCTGAACATTAAAATTCAGTATAACGTGTTCGTATATCTGCAGTGGAAAGTTTGTGCATTTATCTTTAGTATCCTGAGGTACCACAGCATGCAGGTTGTTCCACGCTAGTAGTGTGGCGTCTATGAATGGGAAAGGCTTATGAATTGACTTCAGATGGGTCAGACTTGACAATAGTAAGGCCGGCAGGCTTCTATTACCGACTATACACTTCTCAATCTGGACCCATAATTTATCAGAGTTGGTATCAAACCAATCTTTAGTTTGATCCAGTCGAGCAGCCAAGTAGTAGTTTTAAACATATTAGGGAAGTTTACTCCACTATTTAATTTATGCTTCATTAGTAAAGGAAATTAAATCTTGTTCATCTTCTTTCCCCAAATGAAGCGCCTGAGAAGTTTTTCTACCTCTCTAAAGAAATGATCTGGTATAATGATTGGTATGGTTCTAAAATAATATATGATTTTAGGTAGCAGTGTCATTTTGAGAGCTGCAATCCTCCCAACCCAGGACATTTCGAATTTCGATATATGTTGCAGGTCCTGTTTAATTGTCTCTAACAGTTTAGGGAAATTTGCTTCATAGGTGGATAGCTATTGGGTATGATAGAGTAACTCCTAAGTATGCTAAATTGTGAGGTACCCATTGAAACGGGAAGGTTCCTTTAAGATGCTCTTTCATTTTCTTTGTCAACCCTATCACCAGAATAGATGACTTATTGGAGTTCAATTTGTAGTAAGATGCCCCCCCAAATTCATTTAAAATCGATTGTACCTTCGTCAGTGAAGAGGCCAGACTAGTTAACGTCAAAACAACATCATCGGCAAACAACCCAATTTTATGGGAGTAGCCTCCTATTTCAATACCTGCGATTGAGTCTCAAGATCTAATGGCCTCTGCCAGGGGTTCGATTATTAAGGTAAAAATCAGTGGCGAGAGAGGACAGCCCTGACGTGTGCCATTAGTTATGCGAAACATGTCAGAAAGGACATTAGAGGTAAATACTCTTGCTGTGGGCTTTGTGTAAAGGGCTATAATTGCTTTGAGTATTGTGCCGCTCAGACCAAATTTCTGCAGAGTCGCATTCAGGAAACCCCAATGTACCCTGTCAAACGCTTTTTCAGCGTCAAGCGTCAGTACCACAGTGGGGGCCCCTCCAGCCTCTGCCACCTGCAGGAGGTTATATAGTCTACAAGTGCCATCGGGTGCCTGTCGGCCTTTCACAAAGTCCACCTGGTCTGCTTTAACCAGTTCTGGTGTGATTATTGCTAAACGATTGGCAATAAGCTTTGCATAGATTTTTAAGTCAGTATTGAGCAGTGAAATTGGCCTAAAGTTTTGAGGGCAATCCGGCCTCTTCCCTGGTTTAGGCAAGGCTATGACAGTGGCTTGGAGCATCTCTTCGGGAAAAGAGGCATTTGAGGCAGCATAAGTGAAAAGTCTTTGTAAATATGGTGCGAGAGTTGATGCAAAGGCCTGGTAATATTCTGCTGAAAAGCCATCACTCCCTGGCGATTTAGATTTGGGGAGTGATTTAATTATGTCTAGAATTTCTTTGTCTAGAATCAGTGAGTTCAGAAATTTAAGGGCTTCAGTGGTAAGCTTGGGTAACGTTACGGAGTTCAAAAAGGAATTTATGGTGAAGTCGTTAGGTTGTGGGGTGTTAAGGTCCGAAGCTAAATTATATAAATCACTATAATACTTTTGAAAAGCATTGGCTAGTTTGTTTGTGTGAAAAACTGTCTTTCCCGTGTGGGGGTCAGTCATAGAGGTTAGTCTAGAGTACTGTTGTTTTTTTCTAATGTAATTAGCCAAAAGTTTGCCTGCTTTGTTTCCGTGTGCATAATAATTAGCCTTAAAACGTTTAAGAGAGTTTGTATGCTCTTCCAATAGGGTCTGCCTAAGCTGTTGTCTGTAATCTAAGAGTGACTTTGTGATGGTAGGGGAGGGGTTTTGTTTATTCTGTAATTCTAGGGATTGTAGGGTGGACAAGAGAGTGGCAATTTTTTTTTGCCTTCTGCCTCTTTTCCCTAGCTGCTGCCTGTATCAACAAGCCTCTGCCATAGGCTTTATGAGCGCACCATAAATACATTACATTGGTTTCGGCATTGTCAATAAGTTGAAAGTATTCATCAAGCAGTTTAGCTATTTGCCCTTTGTGGTGAGGGTTAGAAAGTAAAGACACATTATTCCTCCATAGATATGTAGGGTTGCAGGAGAGTTGTTCATTTATTGTGATTGTCACTGGTGCATGGTCCGACCAAGTTATAGTGTGGATTTTTACTTCCAGAGTCCTTTGTAGAGTAGTGAGATCGGACAAGATCATATCAATCCTTGAGTAGGAGTTATGAGGGGCTGAAAAGTATGTATAGTCAAGTTCTGAAGCATTGGTGCATCTCCATGAATCATACAGGCCCAATTCTGTAAGGAGTGGCTTAATTTCATACCTGTGTGTACTTTTAGAAGAAGAGCAGTCCATATATTTATCTACTACACAGTTAAAGTCCCCGCAAATGAGTAAAGAACCTTTAGTATGTTTTTTTTATACATTGGTGGAGGGACTTTAGGAATGAAGCTTGTCCAGTATTAGGTGCGTATAAATTAACTATGGTGTACTCCACATTGTTCAGGTCACAAACTAAGATGATGTACCTTCCTTTTGGGTCTGTACTGACCTCATGGAGATTGAAAGCAACAGACTTGTTTATTGCAATCATTGTTCCTCTTTTCTTAGATGTGGCGCAGGCTTGAAAGATATGTGGGAAGGATTTATCGGAGCATTTCGGTTGTTTGCTTTGGGAAAAGTGGGTCTCCTGAACACACAATATGTCACCCTCAAGCTTTTTTGCTTCCTGCCACATCACCCTTCTTTTAAACGGGCTATTTAGACCGTTGACATTAAAAGATATCAATTTAATGGTCATAGTCAATCTGTGGGTGAGATTCTAGATATAAAGCTATGCAACTGAAAATCATACGAAATTCACTAGTTTTACCTGAAGGTGGCAGCGAAGGATAGGATTTGAAGTAGTAATAGATGGGATCTTTGTATAGTTCTGCTTGATCTGCAAACACAAGCTGCATCCAGAGTGCAGGTTCATCATAACTTTGTGGTACATGTAAAAAAGAGAAAATTGAGAAAAAAAACAAGAAAACATATATAACACAAAAAATAACATTATATGCGAAAATTTTTTGCTCCTGAGCATTGAGGGGGTCTGTGCTCCCCGAGATCCAGTAACCCATCCAGGTTAGGCTAATGTATAATGTGAGGAGTTACAAGTGCAGGTGAACTATTCCTCCGTTATCACCCATGTTTGACTTTTTGCCATTCCTGCGATATTTTATGAGAATGTGACGGTGTAGGGTTTTCGTCCTCCTCCGGGAGAAGCTGCCACTTTCTGGCCAGCTTCAAACCGTTCTCTAAGTTGGTGATAGCATAGGATTTGCTTTCTCTTGTGACAATAATTTTAGTCGGAAAACCCCAAGTGTAAGGTATTTTGTGGTTTTGGAAAAGCTTTGTCAGTGTAGCCAGGTTTCTGGGGGCTTGCATAGTATGTTGCGAGATATCAGAGGATACAGAGATGTCTGCATATGGATCAGGAAGTGGGGAGTTTTTCCTGGTATATCGCATGAGATCTTCCTTTACATGAAAAAAATGAATGCGTGCTATTACATCTCTAGGCACTTTTTCTGGTAGGTGCTTTGGTTTGGGCATGCGATGTGCACGATCTACAATCACCTCCCTCTTCAGTGTTTCTGGTAGCAATGCTGATATAAATTGCTGTACATATTTCCTGAGGTCCGCAGGCATAACAGATTCAGACACCCCTCTCAATTTCACATTGTTCCTTCTGGAACGGTCTTCTAAATCTGCAAAATGTTACTTTTAATCGCCTGTATCTCGTCTTCTGCTGCATTATAAGCATCTACAAGCTCATTGTGGGCTGTGGCAAACTCCCCCATCTTGTCTTCAGTATGTGAGACTCTGTCCCCAATGGCAGTCACTTCAGCTTTCAGCCATGTTGTGCATTCCATCAAGTCTCTGTGCAGCGAACCCCTCAAAGTCACTAGCATTTCTTTCATTAAAGTATCAGTCAGTGGCTGATACAGGGTGGGGAAATCATGCATTTGTTCTATGAACTCCTTAGTGCTGTCCTGAGATATGTCATGTCCCCCTTGCTCACCTGGATATCTGTGCTCTTCTGACCACTTCTGTGACGCTTTCTGTGGGCTCTGCATGGGTGATGTTCCTGGGGAGGGTCTGTTGCTGTACCCTGGGGATGATGCCTGGTGCCTGCCGTCTTTCTGAGATGCCGATCCGCCGCCATGGCCGCGCCTCGAGTTGTAGGCCTCGGAGCCATCTTGGGTTCCTTGAGGTTCTAAGCTGTAGAAATCAGTCAGCTTTTTTGGGCCTGGCTCGGGTTTTCTTTTAAACATCTCGGCGGCTGGTGATAGCTGGGCTCTTAGGGAGGTTGATTCTCCTCACTGTGCCGTCTGGCGTCACTTCTTTCAGCTGGATGGGACTGGATTCTCCTGGAGCTCTCTCCTTAAGCTGCCATCTCCTTGGCTGCTGGCCACGCCCCCCGATTGGAAACCCTTAACTTTACAGTTGTCACCAGAACAAGAGGTGAGGAGAAATCTTCCAATTGGAACACCTGACTCTGTTACACCTGTCTAAATCGGGAGATCCTCTCAATTTGAAATTTTTTTTGAAAAATATTTTTTTGAAAAATATTTATTGGGTTTTTTTACTTTACATTAGTGCATGGTAAATGAATTCTGAGTCATATACAGTCATGTAATAAAACACAAAACACAAAAAAAAACACAAAAAAAACCAAAAAAAAAAGGACAAAAATCAGTAACAAAGTTACAAAAATTACCTGTATAACATTATTACAGCATCAGGATAAAGTCACAGCTTAAACCTTAGTGGAAGCAACGTTTGGAGTATTAAAAAATAAAAATGGTAACCTCAAATATTGAACTAGCTATAGCAGTGGCGGTGGGTGAGGTTGACAGGTGAGGGTGTGAAAAAATCATGACCGTCAAGGAGCTTCAAAGATTTGTTTTCGTGGTTCAGGGCGGAAAAAATGCAGAGGGGTCAGACAGATTGGATAATTTAAGGTTGCCTAGGGAGTTTGTTAGGTCTTGTTTTAGATACAAATCCATATAGCGAAATGGTTGCATGAGTTTTTGTAGATCCTTTTGGGCGAACGTGTGTTCCATGAATTTACGCCATCTCTTGAAGACTCGTGAGGTGGAGCGAAAGTTCAATACAATGGTGTCTAACCTTTCCAGATAGAAAAGCGATAAGAGGGCTTTTTTCAACGCTGGTAAATGTGGCGGTGTTGACTTGATCCAATGAGACATGATAGTTCTGCGGGCCACCAGGAGGCAGATCTGCATCCAGTGGGAGATATGAAGCGGACTCTTTGCTGGTGGCGTGGACAAGGGTGGTTCACAGCCAAACAGACATATAAGGTAATGTCTTGGGATCCGTATTTTAGTGATGTTGTAGATGAAGTTCAGTACAGAGTCCCAATATGTAATGATGGGTTGGCAGTCCCAGAGGTGGTGAAGCAGTGTAGGGTGTGGTGTGGAACACCAGGGGCACCGCTCTTGGGCTGGTTCTGCCTTGTTAATACAGAAAGGGTAGTTTGCCCTGTGGATAATTTTGAATTGCGTCTCACGCCATGTTTCGATATGGTAAGTTTGTGCACTTGTCTGTATCCTTCAATGATTTTCTCCAGAAGGTCTTCGTCCTCAAATATTTGAGACCACTTTTTGAATGGTTTAAGATGAAATTTGACAGTCTGATGGGCAATAAGGTGAGAGTATAGGCTGGAAATGGAGTAGTCGTCTCCGCGTAGTACAGTATCAATAAATTACTGTTACTGAGGGTATCCGTTCCAGGTCTGTAGCATGATCGTAAATAACTGACCAATTGGTGGTAGAAGAAGACGTGTGTGTCGCTGGTAGACAGAATTCCCTTGATAGGGTTTGGAAGGATTTAAACTCGCCAGGGCTATTGAGGTACATTGAAGTAATGTTAGTAAGACCCTTAGCACTCCATTGTTCAAAGGCTTTGTGTAGAGTGGACGGGAGAAACATAGGGTTGCCCTGGATTGGCAGGTGGCAAGAAATACTGGAGGGTAACATCAGCAGTCTCTGCACCTCTCTCCAAGCTATAATTGTGTACTTGATGAGTACTCGATTTGAGGTATGTTGGTAATTTGTTAGGATTTGAGTGAAGAATGGCTGGTAGAGCATGTGGGAAGGTCGAGGCACCCTCGAGTATGGTATTGGAGTATCTAGATTTGCCAGATATCCAGTCAAGGCTCTGTCTGAGTAGGCAGGCGAGATTGTAAAAACTTATATTGGGCAGGCCCGCTCCCCCTTCAGACTTCGGGAGACACAGTTTTTGTAGTGCAATGCGTGATTTGGGCAGGCCCACCCCCCTTCAGACTTCGGGAGACGCAGTTTTTGTAGTGCAATGCGTGATTTTTTGTGAGGCAATAAAAAGGCGGACAATGCCCTATGGATATTTTTTACATCAGAGTGCTTTAATAAAAGAGGTATGGTCTGCATAGGGTAGAGTAGGCGTCAAACGACACCATTTTAAAAAGGTGACAACTCCCAAAGAGAGGGGGTGCTGCCCAAGCTTTCAGCTCCTTTTACAATTTTTGATATTAATGGTGGGAAGTTGAGTGTATATAAAGTGGAAGGGGCTCGGCCGATGTGAATGCCCAAATACATAATGTGTTGCGTTGCTATGGCAAAAGGAGAATGGAGTCGCCATTTGGTAGACATCCTGGGATGGAGTGATAGAACTTTGATTTTGTCAAAGTTAATTCGAAAGCCTGAGCACAGTCAGAAAGTATAAAAGAGTTTTCGGAGTCTATCAAAGTCTGTGAGGGGTTCTGTGGCGAACAACAATATGTCGTTCGCAAATAGGGTGGAACGGAGAGTTTTGTTACATATTGTGATGCCAGATGAGTTGAGTAGTCTGGATAAAGACTCAATAGCGATGTTGAAAAGTAGAGGGGAGATGGGGCATCCCTGTCTAGTTCCTTTTGTCAGGGGGATCATATCAGAGATAAAGTCGGGGTGACCAGACGCGCAGTTGGGGATTCGTACATTCGCTGTAAGAAACGCACGATGGGGGGGCCCGAAAAACCGAAGTCCACCATCACTCTAAATAGCCAGGACCAACTGATATTGTCAAAAGCCTTTTCGGCATCAAGTGACATTATGACGACATCTTGTTCAGGGTTCAATCTAGCATATTCTAATGCCATCAGAACCTTGCATATGTTTAGGGGGGCTGAACATCCCTGGACAAATCCTGGGTGTAATAAAGAGGAGAGTAGGTGGGCTAAGTGTGACGCAATTATCTTGGATAGTATTTTGACATCTACATTGATTAATGAGATTGGGCGGTACGATCCTGGAAGTGAGGTGTCCTTACCTTTTTTAGTGATTAGTATAATATGTGCCTGTGTTCCTGTAGGGAGATAGAGGCCCCCATCGCACATGGCTGCATATACATGTTTCAGGGTATTGGGAATAAAGTCTTTAGTTAACTTATAAAATTCGGCTGTATAGCCGTCCGGGTCTGGGACTTTAGCAGATTTGATCGTCAGTTGGATATCCTTAACGGTGATGGGTGCCTTAAGAGCAGCTAAATTGTCCTCCTGAATCTTGGGCAAGGAGGGCTTCGGCAGTTGGTTGGTCATTCGGGTCCGCCGAGTATAGAGTAGTGTAATAGTCTGCTAATAGTTTACTAATTTCAGTAGGTGAGGTAACCAGTGCGCCAGCCATATTTTTTAGGGCAGAGATATGGGTGGGTCACCTTGGCCCCGTGCAGAGTTTCGACAGCAGTTACCAAACCTATGAATGTGTAAAGTAGCATAGGAGGTTTTAGCCACTTTTTGTTGCTCAGTCCATAGGTCAAATTCTCGTTTGGCTTTTCTCCAGGTGTGTATGTTGTCGAGTGTATGATTAAGTGTAAGTAGTTTGTTTGCTGAGTAGGGATGGGTTTTATGTTTGGGTCGAACATGAGTTCAACTCGAACATTGGCTGTTCGCCAGTTCGCCGAACAGCGAACAATTTGGGGTGTTAGTGGCAAATTCGAAAGCCGTGGAACACCGTTTAAAAGCCTATGGGAGAAATCAAAAGTGCTAATTTTAAGGGTTAATATGCAAGTTATTGTCATAAAAATGTTTGGGGACCAGGGTCCTGCCCCAGGGGACATGTATCAATGCAAAAAAAGTTTTAAAAAACGCTGTTTTTTCGGGAGCAGTGATTTTAATAATGTTTAAAGTGAAACAATAAAAGTGTAATAGTCCTTTAAATTTCGTACCTGTGGGGTGTCTATAGTATGCCTGTACCGCTTGAGCGTACGATCGCTCCACAAAGCGGTCCATATGAGCCCACTATGTAGCGGTGATGGATGGGGGTTACCTCGAAGCTCAGGCCAGGGTAATCAGTTTTGGATTTATGTTGCAGTAAAGTAAGACTTTTCTTCCTTCATTGCCACTTGTATTAGTATGTATGCACATATGTATGCACGTACATTTGCGCATCATTTTTAAATATGTGTGATTTTTTTTTCACTTAACTCTCATGGTTTTCTGTTTTGGACCATGGTTCCTTCTTCTGAAGTAGGTGCAAAAGACTGTATAGTAATGAATATTCTGGATTGGTACAAAAATATTCCCTTCTGCTCATTAAACAGGGGTGAGTGAAATCCTTTGCCAACTGACATTCCCTCTGGGATCTTATAGTTATTCTTGACATAGGAGGTCAAATGCATTTTCCACTTGATTTAACTATCAAAGGTGCTAAAATTGAAACTGAAATTAGGTGCATCCAACAGAGAGTAAGATTTTCTGGTCTCAGGAAATAGAAGCAAATTTGATGCCAAAGAGACATTGATGAAATTTAAATATGAAAACATATTTCACCTGTTTCATTTCAAATTTGGAATATTTTCTGTATAGTTAACGATTTATGCTGATTTGTGCATTTATGCCACGATTTAATATAATTTTGGACTCTGTGGATGCTATTCCAGCTGTCTACTAATCAAATGGAAAAAAAAAAAAACAATTGGTCATCTTCCATTGTCCTATTAATTGTAAATTGTTTACAAGGTTCTCTAGCCAACTGTAAAAAAAAATAAATTTAAATATATATACACAGTGCCTTGCAAAAGTATTCACCCCCTTGGCTTTTTACCTATTGTGTTACATTACGGCCTTTAGTTCAATGTTTTAATCTAAATTATATGTGATGGATCAGAACACAATAGACTAAGTTGAAGTAAAATTTGAAAAATATATACATAAAACTATTTTTCAGCAATAAAAAAAATGATTGGCATGTGCGTTTGCATTCACCCCCTTTGTTATGAAGCCCATAAAAACTCTGGTGCAACCAATTACCTTCAGAAGTCACATAATTAGTGAAATGATGTCCACCTGTGTGCAATCTAAGTGTCACGTGATCTGTCATTACATATACACACCTTTTTGAAAGGCCCCAGAGGCTGCAACACCTAAGCAAGAGGCACCACTAAACAAAGACTGCCATGAAGACCAAGGAACTCTCCAAACAAGTAAGGGACATTGTTGTTGAGAAGTACAATTCAGGATTAGGTTATAAAAAAATATCCAAATCTTTGATGATCCCTAGGAGCACCATCAAATCTACCATAACCAAATGGAAAGAACATGGCACAACAGCAAACCTGCCAAGAGATGGCCGCACACCAAAACACACGGGCCGGGCAAGGAGGGCCTTAATCAGAGAGGCAGCACAGATTCCTAAGGTAACCTTGGAGGAGCTGCAGAGTTCCACGGCAGAGACTGGAGTATCTGTACATAGGACAACAATAATCCGTATGCTCCATAGAGTTGGGCTTTATGGCAGAGTGGCCAGAAGAAAGCCATTACTTTCAGCAAAAAACAAAATGGCATGTTTTGAGTTTTAGCGAAAAGGCATGTGGGAGACTTCCAAAATGTATGGAGGAAGGTGCCCTGGTCTGATGAGACTAAAATTGAACTTTTTGGCCATCAAAGAAAATGCTATGTCTGGCGCAAACCCAACACATCTCCCAAAGAACACCATCCCCACAGTGAAACATGGTGGTGGCAGCATCATGCTGTGGGGATGTTTTTCAGTAGTCGGGACTGGGAAACTGGTCAGGGTTAAGGGAAAGATGGATGGTTCTAAATACAGGGATATTCTTGAGAAAAACCTGTACCACTCTGTGTGTGATTTGAGGCTAGGATGGAGGTTCACCTTCCAGCAGGACAATGACCCCAAACACACTGCTAAAGCAACACTTGAGTGGTTTAAGGGGAAACATGTAAATGTATTGTAATGGCCTAGTCAAAGCCCAGACCTCAATCCAATAGAAAATCTGTGGTCAGATTTAAAGATTGCTGTTCACAAGTGCAAAACATCCAACTTGAAGGAGCTGGAGCAGTTTTGCAAGGAGGAATGGGCAAAAATCCCAGTGGTAAGATGTGGCAAGCTCATAGAGACTTATCCAAAGCGACTTAGAGCTATGATAGCCGCAAAAGGTGGCTCTACAAAGTATTGACATTAGGGGGTGAATAGTTATGCACATTGACTTTTTCTGTTATTTTGTCCTATTTGTTGTTTGCTTCACAATAAAAAAAAAAATCTTCAAAGTTGTGGGCATGTTATGTAAATTAAATGATGCAAATCCTCAAACAATCCATGTTAATTCCAGGTTGTGAGACAACAAAGTACGAAAAATGCCAAGGAGGTGAATACTTTTGCAAGGCACTGTACATATATTTAAAGAAGCTGAACTTACGTAAAACAGGTTTTATATGACTAAACCTTTACTATTCTTACCTAAATGCGCTCATATCTCAATAATCCTTATCAATATTTGTTCATTTCTTAATTTTCAATACCAAGAAAAAAAGAAAATAGTATAAAGGTAAACAATACAATGAGATGTGGGGGGCAATTCTTTCTCCAGCAGGTGGGAATTCATATCCTGACCGCATTTAAAGAAAGGTTAAGGTATATCAAAATAGATTTTCTGTACCTGTGTCTAGAAAGATGTGAGAGTTGGAGAAGATAATTCACTAGTTCACTGAGTTCTATTTCTCTGCTAATAATACAGACTTCTCTCCAAAGTTTGTAACAGGATCAGAAAATATGTTGCAGAGTTCCCACAGCTTCTTTACATCTTTAGATAGAATGTGAAGCATGTAAGTATATTTTGTTGAGGAGTGAGGGGACTCTGTACCAACATTTTATAGGCAGATTCCTAAAAATTGCTAGCAATGGATGAACAAAAAGGGAAAGTACAGTATTTAATATTTTTACTCAGAGGTAAGGGCAATATTGAGATCCTTTTCTCATTTTGTTATGAACAGGGGTGTGAAGGTACCTGGTGGTGCAATGAGAGCTCAATAGGCAAGAGAAACCGAGTTCCCCAATGACTCATTGTTAAATGTTCAAAAGGAGTCAGTGTGGCCTGTTTATGTTCTATAGGGAATAGTGTCAGTAGATAGTGTGATGACTGAGCCTGCAGTTGTCTATTGGAAAGTCTAACATGGTTCTTATGTCTGTAATTGAAAAAGAAACATTGGCAGACATGAGATCCTTTAGAAGGAGAGCGCATGCGCGGCGGCTCCTGACATGGACGCTTAGTCAGGGAGCTCCGTCCCGCTTCAGCAGACCGAGCCTCCGCAGCGGCACTTGGACCGGCGTTCGGCGCCTGGATTTCCCCCCTACGGACACCGGAAGACTCAGGGACTCTCCCGATGTACTCGGGAGCAGTTAAGAGGAACTTAAAGCCTGCATTTGAAGCCGCTCTGTTCCACGCTGAGACAGCTAAGATGGCGGCCGCTCCTCACTGCTCTGCAGCTACATGCCCTCCCTGTGCCCAGCTCACAGCATCCCCCTCCCTGCTACAACAAAACTCCTTCACAGGTAACTCTCCCCTGGAACCAGCTTCCCCAGCATCCACCGCATCTCTCCTAGAACACTCCCTGACAGGACTGGAGTACTCCCCCATGGATGCAGGCCCTCCCCAGGCACACCAGCTAATACAGCCCGGGGATTCAGGCCTACTACAACCGACCTCTGTGGCAGACATGTTTGCCAAGTTTGCTGAACTACTGGACAGAGGCCTGCACAACACAGCCCTGAAAATAACAAATGACATTAAAGCAGACCTACAGCATATAGGCACCCGCATAGACCTCATTGAGTCCAACCTAGATTCCACCATTTTGAGAACAAACCATAACACTACCTGTATACAGACCCTCCAGGAGCAATTAGAGACTGCCAATGCCAAACTTGATGACCTCGAAAACCGAAATCGGAGGTACAATTTTAGAATCAGGGGGCTCCCTGAATCGTTTAAGGATATTCCTGAAACTATACAATCCTTTCTTAAGGAATTACTCCCTGATGCACCTCAACACAGACTGGAGCTGGATAGGGCTCATAGAGCTCTCAGACCTCCTAGGGCGGACGGACTCCCCCGTGATGTTGTGGTGAAACCGCACTTCTTCTCCGTCAAGGAGGAGGTCATGAGGAAATCAAGATCCATGCCTAAAATTGTGTTTCAGGGTCATCAGCTGCAAATCTTTGCTGATTTATCCCCCCTCACTATCCAAAAAAGAGGGCCCTAAAGCCACTACTTCAAATCCTGATGGATAGAGAAATTAACTACTGGTGGCTCTTCCCATTCCAACTTAAACTAATCTTCAAAGGCAAGGCTTATACCTTTGGATCCCTGCAGGAAGGAGAACGACTGTTTCTACAACTGGGCCTCATCAACCAAGACCCTAATGCCCGTCAGTTGGGACCTCAACCAAACTCTGCGAAAAGACATATGCCCACCAGTCCCCTGAATCCGGTTTGGGAGAAGGCCAGATCCAAGAAGTCCAAGGAAACTATCCCTCCATGACTTCCGTGACTCGTTTATTCTCCAGGACTCACCTTTTTTTCTTTGTCTCTTTTTCTTCTCAGCTACTGGCTGAGATGACGGAGCCCCCCCCACTTGAGCTTCCCGTGACAGGTTTTCCATTCACTGTTTAGATGATCTCATGCCTCGGCTGAGGCGGTGTCGGGTACCTCTCAAACTGGGGAGGACAATGAATAAGATATTTTATTTTATTTTTTTTTATTTTTTTATTTTTTTTATTTTTTTTTTGACCCCTTTAGAATGCTCCATTACTACCTCTAGGCGGGAGTTGCGGGAAGTACTTATGGTGCCTGTCTAATGCAGATGAAAATTTTTTTTATTTTTTTTTATTTTTTTTTATTTATTTTTTTTTTTTATAATCCACAAGGTTTTGGGGGGCTATAGCAAATGTACGCCTTCCCCAACAGTCCTTTTCGCTTCCCCCTCCTGTGTACCCCTTGTCCTTATTCACAGTTCACCATCACATATCCAGGTCCACATTTATTTGTTTGTTAACTGTTTAATTTTTACAAGCATTATCAGTTTACTGATGCACTTCCACCTCCAAGTTTTCCTTAGTATACATCAATGTTAGCAGAGGGAGTGCTAGGTTAATGCCGGCCCCAGTGCCTTCATCCTGTTAATCGCTAACCATATTAAGCGGCCACTCTGCTGAAGTGGTGTTCATGCGCCCCCTCCTGTCTAGTGGCTCAGGTAGATTACCCTACCCTGGACAGGACCATTCCCTGCCTTCGGGAGGGACTTCAGTGTGACACACACTTTCCGATGGAGGACTCTGTCCCCTCCACTCTACGGGAGACTCTCTTGTCCCCCGTCTTTCTTTCATGCTTTTTCTTTTTTCTTCCCCAACAATGTCTTATTTTACATTTCCCCGTAGAAGTCGGCTGGGGGGATATATCCGGACAACAACAGGACATCTGACCGGTCTTCGCTTGCTATGCGGGATGTCTTGGTATCCGTGGACGTCACATGGTAAGAGCTGCAGATTTCCTAGCCCTGCCCCCTCTACTGCTCGATGGCTGATGACCCACCGATAAATACACCACTTAAAATAATATCACATAATGCGCAAGGCCTAAACTCACCGACAAAAAGGCGCAAAGTCTTTCAATACCTACATGCACAAAAAGCAGACATAGTTCTCCTCCAGGAGACGCATTTCCCCAAACGCTTCAATCCATCTTTTATACACTCCAAATTCCCCTTCTTCACACTAGCCAATGCGGAAGATAAAACAAAGGGGGTGGGCATTTTTATCTCTAAACGATGCAAATTTACCCTCAAATCTGAACACAGGGACCCTGATGGTCGCTATATCCTCATTGTGGGGGAATTAGACGACCAACTGTATTCTTTGATTTCGTACTATGCCCCCAACAGAGGCCAACTAGCCTTCTTTCAATGCCTGTTTACAACACTAACACCACTGCTGGAGGGCACAGTGATATTTGGAGGCGACTCTAATTCGGCCTTTGACCAGGGCCTAGACAAGTCTCGCCCCCCTGGTAAACGCCTCACCAGACCCACTAAACAGAGTCTACGTATAGCCAAACTAATCTTTCAACATGGTCTCGTTGATATATGGAGGGAAGTAAATCCCACCCTACGAGACTTCACACACTTCTCTAACCCCCATAGATCCTTCGCGAGAATCGATCATATCCTCATCGCTCCTGCTTCTATTCCCCTAACGAACAGGGCATATATCAAAGATGTAGTCTGGTCGGACCACTCACTGGTGATCCTTTCCATTCAGCGCCCACTGGGCCCTAAACCCAGCAGGCGTTGGAGACTTAATGAGTCCATCCTGAGTGATCCGATTAGAACTAAAGAAATCAAAACCAATATTTGCAATTACTTCACCACAAACGACCAACCAGAAACTAGCCCTTCATGTCTTTGGGCAGCACATAAGGCCGTAATTAGAGGTCATCTGATCCAAATTGCCTCTCAGATTAATAAAGCCAACAAAGCTGACATAGAGAAGTTAGATAAGGATTATGCAGCCTTACTTAAAAAACACAAGGCCGACCCAAGAGCTGTTCCCACCAGCAAGTTGGATGCAGCTCGCACGGCATTGAACCTCGCCCTGACCACACGGGCCGAAAAATGGCTACGGTGGAATCGATCCCGATTCTATTGCCAAGGCGATAGAATTGGTCCTATGCTTGCAGGCAGGCTGTCCCCGAAATTTAAATCCCCAGCCCTTCCCAAGATCAAAATCCAAGGCGGCACTCTGTCCCAGAACCCTAAACGAATAATGGGGGAATTCCTGACCTTCTACAAATCCCTCTATAGTGGTGAAAACGGTCCCACTACAGAGACGTGGATCACTTCCTAGACAACATACAAATCCCCAAATTAGAAGAAAGACACCGCCAGAAACTAGACTCACCTATTTCCGCTGAGGAAGTATGTGCAGTGATTAAACACTTGAAATCTCACTCGGCGCCTGGCCCAGATGGTTTCTCCATACCATATTACAAATCGTTCTCTTCCATTCTTGCCCCTTATATGGCCCGATTCTTTAACGCGCTACGGCAGGGGACTTCACTAGAAGCCTCACTTAACACGGCATATATTACGGTCATCCCTAAACCTGATAAAGATGCCAGCTCGGTTAGCAACTATAGACCAATATCTCTCATTAATAATGACTTAAAGATTCTGACTAAGATCCTTGCAGACCGCCTGGCCTCCTTCATTAGACTATACATTAACAAAGACCAAGTGGGCTTCATCCCAGGGAGGCAGGGACCTGACCAAACTAGACGAGCGATTGATATAATATCTCTTCTCAATTCTAACTGGGACGGGGGCCCTCCCAGACAGGGATGTTTACTCTCTCTAGACCTCCAAAAAGCATTTGATACTGTCCAATGGCCATATATCTTCAACACTCTTCAAAGATGGGGATTTGGGAATTCATTTCTTAATGTCATGCATGCCCTTTACTCAACCCCCTCGGCTCAGGTGCGTCTGCAGGGATTTTACTCGGAATCCTTCCCCATAGCTAGAGGCACCAGACAGGGCTGCCCCCTATCCCCATTGATTTTTGCCATAGCAATTGAATCCTTGGCGATAGCCATCAGAAACAACCCGAATATTCACGGCATTCAAAGTGGCCCCAAGTGTCATAAATGCGCATTATTTGCGGATGACATCTTACTATTCGTTTCCTCCCCAATAACGTCACTCCCCAACGTATGTCGCCTCCTAGATGAATTCGGGGCAGCATCAGGCCTTAGAGTTAATTACGATAAATCACAGGCACTCAATATTAACATCCCAGAACCTCACTTGACCGGGCTCAGGGAGAGCTTCCGGTTCTCCTGGAACGACTCCTCCATCTCATACCTGGGGATCAAACTGACCCCCAGGATAGAACTTCTACACCAAGCCAATTACCCACCTCTCTACAAGAAACTGGAGGAAGACCTCTCCCGGTGGTCCCGGCTATCATTGTCATGGCTGGGTAGAATCAACACAATTAAGATGACTCTACTCCCTCGCATTCTCTACTATTTTAGAGCCCTCCCGATTCCTGTAGACAAAACTCGCCTACAACAACTCCAGGCTAAAATCGTCAAATACATTTGGGGTAGAGGGGGACACAGATTCCCCAAAGCAGTCCTGTTCAGATCTAGAACTGAAGGGGGCATGGGACTTCCAAATCTGCTGTGGTACTTGCAAGCTGCTCATTTAGCTCAGATCTCGGCGGTATACTCACGCTGGGAACGACCTGACTGGATTCACATAGAAAGACAGGCAGTCCCTCTCCACACTCTAGACTACCTTCTCTGGAGCCATTGAAAACTCAGACCCTCCATACTTTCCCCAACCCTGTCACACTCCTTCGCACTCTGGGACAGTCTACGTTGCAACCAACATCTGACTTCCCCCACAAAACCATTGCAACACTTATTTCGAAATCCTGATTTCCCTCCGGGCCTTGACATATCAGCATTTAAATGGTGGCTCGACAAAGGGTTATACAGGATAGGGCACTTCCTTAGACCTCTTGGCCCACTCTCCAAAGCATTCTGTGTTAGTAACCTAGACATGCCTGTCTCTGAATCTTTCAGATTCTCTCAAATCTCAAACTTCTTACATAAAAGGTGTAAAACACTCCCGAATGGGCCCCAAATAACTCCCTATGAAGTATGGTGTGGTCAGGCCAGTGAACAGAGGGGGGGCATCTCGGTAATCTATAGAGCCCTGTCCTCCGCGCAATCCAAGACGTCTTACATGCAGGCTTGGGAATCTGATCTTTCCCAACACTGGACATTGGAAACGTGGCACAGGAACTTTTTCCAATCCTACAAAGGTATCCTTAACTCCAACCTCATGGAAGCTAGTTTAAAAGTGTTGACTAGATGGTACCTGGTCCCTTCAAAACTGGCGCACATGTACCCGTCAGCATCTCCCCTATGTTTTCGGGGATGCGGTCTTAAAGGCGATATGCTCCATATATGGTGGACTTGCCCCAGAGTCCGACCATATTGGCACAAGATCTTCTCTTGGATTGGCAAGCTAACCTCAATACCTATCCAAATGTCCCCCCTCATAGCGCTCCTTAACTTCCCAGTGAAAGAAGCCTCCAGGATTACTCAACGCCTTATATTCTTTATCATTTTAGGTGCCAAACTCACCCTGGCTCATGCATGGAAAAAACTTCTGGTTTCATCACTTCTAGCCAAAAGAAAGATCTCTTGGATTATGAACCAAGAGAAGATGGCAAGTGTAATCCTGGACCGCTCAGCCAAATTTGAACAAATTTGGGAACCCTGGGCTACCTTTGTGGGGGTCACCCTCTAATTATCTCCTCCTGAATGTCTCCTTCCGGCTCTTTCTCCCCAGTCGACTCGTAATCACCTCTTCTATCGTTTACCCCT
The DNA here is from genome assembly GCA_037952835.1 of Lithobates septentrionalis. NCBI lineage: Eukaryota > Metazoa > Chordata > Amphibia > Anura > Ranidae > Lithobates > Lithobates septentrionalis. The sequence goes on along the minus strand of JBBDGP010001153.1, from coordinate 438,210 downwards.
TCTTTCTTTTTCCTACCTTTTCTTTCCTCTCGTATTCTTTTCTATCACCTACCTCTCTAGGTCAGTCTTGGATCTCAGCCATTGATTGACTGGTTGTGACCGGAGCCGGGGTCAGGATTTACCCTGCTCCCGGTCCCAACTTTGACTACAAGCTAGTTTCTTACGGACATGTCGCTGTACTACATCCCTCTTATATACACCATGTGATCCCATGAGTGTGTCCCTTTTTGTATTTTACTGAGCAGTCTTTTACAGAACTCAAAATTGTTCCCTTGTCCAGAACACTTTGGACTAGTTTATACACTTACTGTTCTACAACTAGTTTTATTAACCCTCTACATTTTCTTTTTATTTACACAAGATAAATCAATAGCTTCATTATCCATGATGGGGGGAGGCTGAGGGGGTAGGAAGCTTCGCCACAGCTTGTGCCCAGTTGGGGTGGCGGACCTTCCCCCCCCTTCTACACTTCTGAATGGATAAAGCTCCTGGGACCATATTTGATACCCGGGGATTCCGATCAATTCACTTGACAAGTTATGTTTGTTTTATGCAGATATGTTTTGTAATTATATCATTGATTACTATGTTTTCCACATGACCATGTTGGTCACCCCAAGACAAATGGCTCACGTTGTATCTATAACATGTGCTGTATTCCTTTCATCCACTCTTGAAAAATAAAATATATTGAAACAGAGATCCTTTAGAAGGTATTTGTTGGCAGTCACAAATAGGGATGAGCTTCGAGTTTGAGTCGAACTCATGTTCAACTCGAACATTGGCTGTTTGCAAGTTCGCCGAACAGCGAACAATTTGGGGTGTTCATGGCAAATTCAAATGCCGCGGAACAACCTTTAAAAGTCTATGGGAGAAATCAAAAGTGCTAATTTTAAAGGCTTATATGCAAGTTATTGTCATAAAAAGTGTTTGAGGACCTGGGTCCTGCCCCAGGGGACATGTATCAATGCAAAAAAAAGTTTTAAAAACAGCAGTTTTTTCAGGAGCAGTGATTTTAATAATGCTTAAAGTCAAACAATAAAAGTGTAATATCCCTTTAAATTTCGTAGCTGGGGGGTGTCTATAGTATGCCTGTAAAGGGGCGCATGTTTCCCGTGTTTAGAACAGTCTGACAGCAAAATGACATTTCGAAGGAAAAAAACCATTTAAAACTACCCGCGGCTATTGCATTGCCGACAATACACATAGAAGTTGATTGATAAAAACGGCATGGGAATTCCCCACAGGGAAACCCCGAACCAAAATTTAAAAAAAAATGACGTGGGAGTCCCCCTAAATTCCATACCAGGCCCTTCAGGTCTGGTATGGATATTAAGGGGAACGCCGGTCAAAATTTTTTTAAAAATGACGTGGGATTCCCCCTAAATTCCATACCAGACCCTTCAGGTCTGGTATGGATTTTAAGGGGAAACCCGCGCCAAAATTAAAAAAAAACGTGTTTGGGGACCTGGGTCCTGCCCCAGGGGACATGGACCAATGCAAAAAAAAGTTTTAAAAACGGCCGTTTTTTAGGGAGCAGTGATTTTAATAATTCTTAAAGTGAAACAATAAAAGTGTAATATCCCTTTAAATTTCGTACCTGGGCTGTATCTATAGTATGCCTGTAAAGGGGCGCATGTTTCCCATGTTTAGAACAGTCTGACAGCAAAATGACATTTCAAAGGAAAAAAAGTCATTTAAACTATTTGCGGCTATTAATGAATTGCCGGTCCGACAATACACATAGAGGTTCATTGATAAAAACGAAATGGGAATTCCCCACAGGGGAACCCCGAACCAAAAATTAAAAAAAAAATGACATGGGGGTCCCCCTAAATTCCATACCAGGCCCTTCAGGTCTGGTATGGATATTAAGGGGAACCCCGGCCAAAATTTATAAAAAAAAATGGCGTGTGGTCCCCCTCAAAATCTATACCAGACCCTTCAGGTCTGGTATGGATTTTAAGGGGAACCCCGTGCCAAAATTTAAAAAAAAAACGGCGTGGGGTCCCCCCAAAAATCTATACCAGACCCTTATCTGAGCACGCAACCTGGCAGGCCACAGGAAAAGAGGGGGGACGGGAGAGCACCCCCCTGAACCATACCAGGCCACATGCCCTCAACATTGGGAGGGTGCTTTGGGGTAGCCCCCAAAAACACCTTGTCCCCATGTTGATGAGGACAAGGGCCACATCCCCACAACCCTGGCCGGTGGTTGTGGGGGTCTGCAGGCGGGGGGCTTATCGGAATCTGGAAGCCCCCTTTAACAAGGGGACCCCCAGATCCCGGCCCTCCCCCCTGTGTGAAATGGTAAGGGAGTACAAAAGTACCCCTATCATTTCACTAAAAAACTGTCAATTCCTTTATTTAAATGCTTCTTCTTTCTTCTATCTTTTATCTTCCTTTGGTTTCTTCCTCCATCTTCTTCTTCTTCTGGTTCTTCCGGTTATTCCTCCGGTGTTCTCGTCCGGAATCTTCCTCCGCAGCGCCGGCGTCTTCTTCCCTTCTTCTCCTCAGGCCGCTCCACATCCATGATGGCATGGAGGGAGGCTCCCGCTCTTCTCTTCATCTTCTTGTCTTTATCTTCTTGTCTTCATCTTCTTGTCTTCCTCTTCTTTTCAGGCCGCTCCGCATCCATGATGGCATGGAGGGAGGCTCCGGCTGTGTGACGCTTCTCCTCTTCTGACGGTTCTTAAATAACGGGGGACGGGGCCACCCAGTGACCCCACTCCCCTCTGACGCACGGTGACTTGACGGGACTTCCCTGTGGCATCATGGGGAATCCCGTCAAGACCCCGTGCGTCAGAGGGGGGCGGGGTAACCGGGTGGCCCTGCCCCCCATTATTTAAGAACCGTCAGAAGAGGAGAAGCGTCACACAGCGGGAGCCTCCCTCCATGCCATCATGGATGCGGAGCCGCCCGAAAAGAAGATGAAGACAAGAAGATGAAGAGAAGAGCGGGAGCCTCCCTCCATGCCATCATGGATGCGGAGCGGCCCGAGGAGAAGAAGGGAAGAAGACGCCGACACCGCGGAGGAAGATGCCGGACGAGAATACCGGAGGAAGAGCCAGAAGAGCCAGAAGAAGAAGAAGATGGAGGAAGAAACCGAAGGAAGATAGAAGATAGAGGATAGAAGAAAGAAAAAAGAAGAAGCATTTAAATGAAGGAATTGTCAAAAACTGTCTCTTGTCATTTTTAACATTTTTGACAGTTTTTTAGTGAAATGGTAGGGGTACTTTTGTACCCCCTTACCATTTCACACAGGGGGGAGGGCCAGGATCTGGGGGTTCCCTTGTTAAAGGGGGCTTCCAGATTCCGATAAGCCCCCAGCCTGCAGACCCCCACAACCACTGGCCAGGGCTGTGGGGATGAGGCCCTTGTCCTCATGAACATGGGGACAAGGTGTTTTGGGGGACTACACCAAAGCACCCTCCGATTGTTGGGGGCATGTGGCCTGGTTCGGTTCAGGGGGGGCACTCTCTCGTCCCCCCTCTTTTCCTGTGGCCTGCCAGGTTGCATGCTCGGATAAGGGTCTGGTATGGATTTTTAGGGGGACCCCACGCCGTTTTTTTTTTAATTTTGGCACGGGGTTACCCTTAAAATCCTTAGATTTTGAGTGGGGCCCCACGCCTTTTTTTTTTTTTTTTTTGGCCGGGGTTCCCCTTAATATCCATACCAGACCTGAAGGGCCTGGTATGAAATTTAGGGGGACCCCCACGTATTTTTTTTTAAACATTTTGGTTCGGGGTTCCCCTGTGGGGAATTCCCATGCCATTTTTTCAATGAACTTCTATGTGTATTGTCGGACCGGCAATGCATTAATAGCCGTGAGTAGTTTTAAATGACTTTTTTTCCTTTGAAATGTCATTTTGCTGTCAGACTGTTCTAAACACAAGAATCATGTGCCTCTTACAGGCATACTGTAGACACCCCCCAGGTACAAAATTTAAAGGGATATTTACACTTTTATTGTTTCACTTTAAGCATTATTAAAATCACTACTCCCGAAAAAACAGCCATTTTTAAAACTTTTTTTTGCATTGATCCATGTCCCCTGGGGCAGGACCCAGGTCCCCAAACACTTTTTATGACAATAACTTGCATATAAGCCTTTAAAATTAGCACTTTTGATTATTCATGTTCGTGTCCCATAGACTTTAACGGTGTTCGCGTGTTAGAACAAATTTTTTGCCTGTTCGCATGTTCTGGTGCAAACCGAACAAGGGGGTGTTTGGCTCATCCCTATTAAGGATGGTCCAAACCGGTTCGGTTCGCACCAGAACATCACGAACAGGCAAAAAGTTCTAGTGAACATGCAAACCCTAGTAAAGTCTATGGGACACGATCATGAAAAATCAAAAGTTTTCATTTTAAAGGGTTATATGCAAGTTATTGCCATAAAAAGTGTATGTGGACCTGGGTACTGCCCTAGGGGATATATATCAATGCAAAAAAAAGTTTTTAAAACAACCGTTTTTTCAGGAGCAGTGATTTTAATAATGCTTAAAGCATAACTCCACTTTTGTTAAAAAAAAAACATTCCCCTATGGGTGATTGATGTACATTGCAAGGATTATAACAACTTGTGTTGTAGATTCCTACCTTTTTGTTATTTGGAAGAAATTCCTCTGTGTTTCTCTGTGCCTCTGTTCTGAGTGGATCTAATGAGAGGGGTTTCATAATTAACCGTCATGTGTGCAGCTGCAGGGCACTAATGAGGAAATCTGCTGGGCCTGCATCCCTTTAGATGTGCTCCTATTGAAAGAATATCTACAAAAATGACATTTATGTTGTAGGGGATGCCTGAAATCTGACATGTATCTTAGGCACACTTCTGGGAAAATTGGGGTTTCTGGGAGGTGGTCTGTACACACTTTGTGTTCAGAACAACTCCAGGTAGCCATATTGCAATGCATTCTCAGAAAATTACAGTGGCTGCAGATTGAAAAGGAAAGGTAATTTTTAAAAACATTTAATTACAATATGATTGGTGTTGCAATTATATGTGCTATATTATTTTCTCTTTATTTTCTATTTTTTTCCCTACGAAAGTGGAGTTAGCCTTTAAAGTGAAGCATTAAAAATTAAAGTTTCTTTTAAATATCGTGTCTGGGTGGTCCCCTTAGTCTGCTGTTAAAGTGGGGCATCTGTGCGATGTGTTGAACAGTGCAGCAGCAAAATGACATTTCCAAAAGAAAAAAATGTCATTTAAACTTGCTTGCGGCTGTAATGTATTGCCAGCTCCCAGCAATATAGATTCAAAAAATCAAGGAAAAAAAATGGTGTGCACCCCCCAGTCCATACCAGGCCGGGCCTGGTATGGATTTTAAGGGGAACTCTATGCCAAAATAAAAAAAATTGGTGAAAATCCATACCAGACCCTTATCCGAGCAAGCAGCCTGGCAGAACAGGAAAGGGCGCGGATTCCTTTATTAATAAAGGAGTTGTCAAAAACTGTCTGTTGTGGTTTTTACTTTTTGTCAATTTTTGGGGTGAACGGGTAGGGGTAAAATGTACCTGATGCCCATTCACATAGGGGGATCCCAGATTCTGATAAGCCCCCCACCTGTAGACCCCGACAACCAATGTCCAGGGTTGTTAGGAAGAGGCTATTGTCCCCATCAACATGGGGACAAGGTGCTTTGGGGACCCCAAAGCACCCTCTCCATGTTGAGGACAAGGAGGACAAGTGGCCTGGTATAGTTCAGGAGGGGGGCGCTCACTCGCCCCCCTTCCAGGTCTTCCTGGCCTGCTTGCTCAGATAAAGGTCTGGTATGGATTTTTGGGGGGGGGGCCCACGCCTTTTATTTTTTGGCATGGGGTTCCCCTTAAAATCCATGCCAGACCCAAAGGGCATGGTATGGATTTTGAAGGGGGACCCCACACTGTTTTTTAAAAAAAATTGTCATGGTATTCCCCTTAAAATCTATACCAGACCCAAAGGGCCTGGTATGTATTTTGGGGGGGACCCCACGCTGTTTTTTTCTTAATTCTGTCATAGTGTTCCCCTTAACCACTTCAATGCACTGTATTATATACTTTGCACTGCACTATATACCCTGCACTGTATATTATACTGTACACCGTCTGCACTGTATTATATACTGTACACTGCCTGCACTTATATACTGTACACTGACTGCACTGTACAGTATTAAATACTTTACACTGAATGCAATGTAGTATATACTGTACACGGCCCGCACTGTATATATATTCTACACTGACATATCTTCTACAGGGACTGCACTGTATATATATATATATATATATATATATATATATATATATATATACTAAACTTCCTGCACGCCACTAACTAACCTGCCTAATCTAGCTCCAGTTCTCAATATCCACGTTTTCACACTACATACGGCGACCATGTAAGCAGCCTTATATAGTGTGGGATGTGGATCTCTGAGCCATGATTGGCCAAAGGCAACCTGTCTTTGGCCAATCATGGCTCTCACAGCAGATCACGCTGTGATTGGCCAAAGCATGCAGGTCAGGTGCATGCTTTGGCCAATCAGCAGCCGTCAATGCACTGCGATCCTGTCCTTACATTACACTGAATCATTTTTGAAGAAGCATTATAGTTTCAAACACATCTACACAACATCACCACATTTTTGGAATATGACAAATTATCAAGACCTAAAACAAAAAAAAAAAAGAAAAACAAACATCATTTTCTTAGTATCATATGTATTTTCAAAAGAACGGTCTTTAGGAACGTTGCTGTATAAACGAAAAGCATATGGATCAGCATGCAAGTTAAGTATCTCAATAGGAACACACAACAAGTACTTACTTTTTTAAGCAGCTTCTTTATTCGCAAATATTGTTCAGGCTCCCTAGTTTTTCACTACAAGGTGCACTTGTAGTGAAAAATGAATTTGCCTTTTGAAAATAACACCCCTATGTCTAATTAACAAGGGACACCAACCTCATTAAGGTTCAATAAAACAGTAAAAATTATTAAGGTTATTGTGGTAACTTGAAACTCAAAAAAAAAACTAACATTTTGTATAATTTAGCATACATTGTAAAATAGATATTGTTTAAATCACCAAAAAATAAAGACGAGTCCAAAAAATAATTTTCTAATTTAGTTCTGGAGATCTGGCTTTTAAAAAATATCATATTAGTCATGGCATGAGGATAAATCATGAAGAAAGTTGTTTGTGAGAATTCTGTGTGAATATAAGCAGCAAAACAACTTCATTCCTCTCGCATTATAAAGAAAAAACGAATGCGCTGTATTAAAAGATCACAGAAGAGGAATGTGCTAGCTTCAATATGAAGGCTAGTTTTACCAGACCGAGCGCTTCCATCTTGTACTTGCTTCAGAGCATGCGTCAGTTTGGGTCCGTCAGACTAGCACACAGACGACCGTTTGTACGCTAGAAAGCAGAGTCCGTCAGACAGATTTGAAACATGTTTCAAATCTAAGTCCATCAAACTTTTGAGAAAACAAAGTCCGCTTGAGCCCACACACGATCGAATTGTCCAACAAAATCCGGTACGCCGGACCAAGTATTGCATAAAGTCCGATCATGTGTATGCGGCATAAGTCTCCATGTTCTTAAATAGGGAGAGAAGTTTGTAGGAGACTCTCAGCTGAGATTTGATGCCAAAGATATAGCAAGAATGTTGGGATTTTAGGAATGAGGATGGATGAGAGTTGAAAGGGTTTTAAAACAGATAAAGTAACTGGGGAAGGATAAAAATGGTTAAAACTGCATTTCTGACACAATGTGGTAAACCATATGTCAAAGATATAACCTTTTTTTCATATCCTGTTTGGTAGTATATAATATACTATAATTACCTATACATTTTGACCACCCACCTGATATTGAGTATGTTCCATGGGGGCATAGATGCCATGAGGCATCTGAAGGTATGCTATGGTATCTGGCATCAAGCCATCAGTAGTAGATCCTTTAAATCCTGTAAGTTGCTAGGTGGGGTCTCCATAGACTTGTTTTTCCAGCACATTCCACAGATTGATTGAATTGAGATCTGGAAAATTTGGTAGCCTAGTCAACTCCTCAAACTCATCGTTGTGTTCTCAAAACCAATCTTGAACCATTTTTACATTGTGGCAGAGCACATCATCCTGCCGAAAGAGGCCACTTTGTCAGCAACAATGTTTAGGTAGTTGGTACATGTCAAGTAACATCCACATAAATGGACGCAAGGTTTCCCATCATAAAATTTCCCATTGCTTCCACCAGCTTGCCTTCTTCCCATACTGCATCCTGATGCTTTCCATTCTACATGTAGCTGATGCACACACACCTGTCCATCCACGTGATGTGAAAAAAATATGATTCATAATACAATGCCACCTTCTTCCATTGCTCCGTAGTTCAAAATTGATGCTCATGTGCCCATTGTAGGCACTCTTGGCTGTGGACACGGGTCAGCATGAGCACCCTGGTTGGTCTGCATCTACATAGCTCCATATGCAAAAAAACTGTGATGCCCATTTTTTTTGTTTTCAACACATCAACTTCAGGGACAACACACTTACTTGCTGTCTAATGTATCCCACTGACTTTCATATACCATTGTAACAAGATAATCAATGTTCAAAGTTTTATCATTCTTCATAGGTGTTCAATTCAGTGATCAGGTTGGGGAATGTAGTTTCTGGGTCAGTGATGAAATGCATGGCAGAAAGTAGCTTTCAAAATTTCCTGGTAATCTCATCAAATGCTTTTTCAGCATTGGTGAAAAGGAGGCATATGGGAGCAGTACACATATGAGCTAGTTGTGTGGCATTTAGAACTCTGATGGTGTTGTCTTTTGCTTCCCTTCCAGACAAAAAGCCTGTTTGGTTTGGGTGAATGATCAGTTGGAGAATGGGGAGTAGTCTATTAGCCATAATTTTTGTATACCACCTACAGGTATATTGTCTGTATAGTGGATACACAGATACGTTGGCAGATTATTCGGTATAAGGAGGGAAGATCAATCCCAGGACATTGGGTTTCATGGGTTTAAGATCAATATGTCATAGGATGGTGGAAAATAGGATATAGACTAGCATACTAAAATATAGAAGTAAATATTGTAAAGGATGTCCTGAGTAGAGATGGGCCAAACACCTCCCTGTTCAGTTTACACCAGAACTCCCAAACAGAAAAAAAAATGAATGACATGACATTTAAATTGCTGGCAGTACAATACCATTGCCAGCAATAAATGGCCAAATAAAAAAAATGCATGGTTGTCCCCCCAAAATCCATACCAGACCCTTATCCGATCACACAGCCTGGCAGGCCAGGAAAGGGGGGGTGAGCCAGAACCCCCCCTCCTGATTCATACCAGGCCACATGCCCTCCCCATGGGGGGTGGGTGCTTTTGGGCTCTGCCCCCCCACCCCACAGCACCTTGTCTCCATGTTGATGGGGACAAGGGCCTCATTCCCATAACCCTGGGCTGTGGTTGTGGGGGTCGGCATGGACGAGGAGGAGGGATAGAACTGACAAATCTCGCATCAACACCAGCTGTATAGAGATGTGGGGGCATACAAGCTGCAGCACTGAGCCCTGTTCTGCATCCTTCCAAGTTGCAAGCAGAGTTACCCTGTGTGATGTGAACTAAATATATCATCCCTGCCCATGCTTGCTGGACCACATGTCAGCAGTAACATGGACTTTGCGGCTGACTGCCTTGCCCAAAAATGCCACAAAATTGCCTTCCACGTGAAGGTAGAGAGCTGGAATGGCCTTACGTGAAAAGAAATAGTGACTTGGAACCTGCCATTGTGGTACAGCACATTCTGCAAAGTCAGTTAAGGGGGCAGAATCCACCAGACGAAAAGGCAGAAGTTGTAGAGCCAGCAGCTTTGACAAGCTTGCAATTAGACGCTGGGCATGTACTGTCAAGCAATTTTTCTGCACCTGTTTGACAGGTGCATATCATTGCAATTTTTGACAGCAAGGCCAATTCTTGCTTTCATCAAGAGTACTTCTATAGGGTTACGGTGTGAAGGAGCCACCGACACCCAAAGAACAATTTTTTCTGCACCCGTTACAGAAGTATAAATCCAAAGTCTGTGGTAGAGACCTCAGGATTTATCAAAAAAAATCTCTAAACTTGTTCCCTGTGCACTACATTGTAGCCTCATCATACAGACTGGCTTACAAAATAAAGAAAGCTTGCAGGAAAAATGTTATTTCTTGCGCTTTATAACTTCAATTATTGATGCAGCCACTTCTATACACTGTACAGATGTGCCACTTTACAGGTGGACTAAGGTGACCCCCCAGGCACTATAATGAAAGGAATTTTTCATTTTTCATTTTCAATCATTTTTATGGAATATTTTCAAAACGCTTAATGACCAGTATAAACAGAAATCAAAAATTTACAGTTGACATGGATTACATCTAGATGAAATGAATACAGCCTGGTCTCCAGAGAGACCTAGCAAGTAGGAAATAAGCATGGTATGGAACATAGAATAGTTGATCCCCATGCCGTGGGCTACCACCTGGTAAACCTGAACTAAAGGATGAGGGAACCCGAGGGCCATGCACCTAGTAACGGTTGCAACACATATGGTTCCCAGGTGCCCCCTAGCAGATAATCCTGAAAACCCTGAATGAGGGAACATCGAAGCTCCTCTAGGTATCCCAGATACTATTGTGAAGGGCACAGCAATCAAGCAGTAGGAATTTCTCATTTTTATACTTTCACTTTAAGCATCAATAAATTACTGCTCATTTAAAAATGACATTTTTTACAAACTTTTTTTCATTGATACATGTCCCCCGGGGCAGTACCTGGACCCCCATAACCATTGTATGCCCAATTACTTGCATATAAGCCTTCAAAATTGGCACTTTTGATTTTTCACATTCGGGTGTCAAAGACTTCAATGGGGTTTGTTATTCGGTTCCGAACATTCCAGGTGTTCGAAAGTTCTGATGTGAACCAAACAGGGTCGTTCAGCCCATCCCTAAATGGGATATAACTAGCATGAAAACAAGAAAGGGCGGGACCAAGAAAAATAAGACTATGCAGACTGAATGCAAAAGAATTGTGTTAATATCCCGTCAAAAGAGCAGAAGCAAGCCCGAAGTGCCCAAAAGAGAAAAGAAAGAGCAACAGGCGCCTCTTAGTAACATTGTAATATTTGCCTGCATAAAACATGCCACTAAATGATCTTCTGCCCAACAAACTTCTGCTAGAGCTGAAATGGCTGACAACTGGACTCTGACCGTACTGTAGCTAAGCCCTTTGTCTAGGGCTGATTGCAAGAACCAAGACATTACGAGAGGGAGACTCAGGATTGAACAGAATAATCGCTGCCACCTCAAAGAGCTTTTCCACACTCCATAGTATGTAGCATTCAAGGATATCTTCCTCTGACATCTTCTGCTACGTCCTTTTGGGCTAGCCTGCTTCTTACAATAGCTAGGCCATCAAATTGAGCTGTAACATATTGGGGTGAAGCATGCCATCCTGAAGAAGATCTCTGGACCTTGGAAGTGCAACTGGCGGATCTAACAACTGCCTCAATATTGGAAACTATCGACAGTTTGTCTTCAGGATTAGAGAAGTTGGATAAAATATGTATACAGGCCAGAAAATCCAGTGCTTGGACAGCGCTTCCTGGCCCCTGGCTCTCGGATGGAAGTACTGGAAGAAGAACACTGGCAGCTGAGCATTGAAAGGAGATGCCATTAATCCACTTCCAGGATGCCCCACTGAGTAGCCAGTTGTAGAAGACATTTCTGATTCAACAACCATTTATTTAGATACAGAAAGAATGTTAATTGTCTGCTCTCACATTCTCCACCCTGGGAAGGTAAGAGACTGACAAGACCAATAGATTGCACTACGCCTATCGAAAGATTTGAGCCACAATCTGCATAATGCTCCTTGTTACTCCCTGGGTTGGCACATATGCTACTGCCATCCTGTTGTCTGTTTGATACCTCACATGACAGCCCTAAAGCAAGGAATGCATCTTCCTTGAGCAACCTGGTCCTGACAGTGAGCTCCCCAACCTTTTAGGCTTGCGTTGGAAGTGTACTTACTTCTGTGACCAAAACCAGAAGGGCTTGCCTTAGGTAGTCTGGTTTTAGTCCACCATGTCAAAGCTTTTTTGACAAAATGGGGAAGCACTATCTGCTAACCTAGAGAGCTCTTGTCCCACTGCTGGTGTAAAGCAAACTGAAGGTGCGTTAATTGCCATTGAGCCCAGGCCACTATGGGGACTACTGTGTTCCATCAGCCCCAAGTCCCCCATATAATGCCTTGCAGATATTGAATGACTCATATTCAGAGCTCAGACAGTTCTGTTTCAGAGGTATATCTTTTTCTGTGGAAGGAACACCTTCCCCACCGCTGTCGAATGAAAAACCCAGATACTCTAACCTCTGAGGGAACTAGCTGTCTCTTGCTAAAGTTAATCAACCAACCAAATCTCTGTAGCACCTCCAGGGCCCTCGCCCAATGATTCAGAAGTCCTTGAAATACTTCCACTGCCTTCCTTCCATCCTAAGGCATCTCATCAGCCTTAGAAAGGAGGAAATAAAAAGTGGACATAAGTCATTCTCCTTCACACATTCTTTTGAAGAGTCTGAAGAAGGTTGGTTGGCCTGAGAAGCTCTTGAGACCAGTTACTGGTTTTGAAATGAAAACTGGACCTTGCCAAAATAGATGATCATTGCACAAGATGAGTCCAAACAGCTCTTTTTAGAGTGTCTTGACCACATGCTTCATGAATTGTGACAATTGTGCCTAGCATCACCTTAATCACTGACTGCCTCAACAAAGCAGGATTCATACAGTCATGCTTCTCTGCATCTTCTTTGGAAGAGTCTGAGGAGGGTTGATTAGCCTGAAAAGGCTCTGAGACTAGCTGACTGGTTCTGGAAGGAAAACTGGCTGTTGCCAGAATAGATAATCTCTGCACAGGTTAAGTGGAAACAATGCCTTTAGAGGCATCGTAAGGCTATTATAATGTCATATGGAAATCTACTAGCAGGCTAGCGGGCACAGGTGCAAAACAGGAAAGTACCTGCGGTGATAACCTTTTAATAGATATACGGGAACTAGTTAGTTTATTATACCGCACATCTGGGCCTGTGGCCAAATGTTCCAGGACTGAGAGTATCTTAAAAGGTTATTTTCATATTGCTTCGCTTCTGAGAATTTAAGTTATCTCTAGGCAAAATATAAGTTTCTGACGTCAATAGTAACCTTTCTATAAAACATATGTGCCTTCACCTGATAGGACCAACTATATAGCCCTTCTCTTTCCTTTGTGGCAACCCCCCATATGTTGTATAATCAATTATTGATATAAAACCAATGTATGTGAATAATACAGTTGTACTCTTGATAACGCTTCACAGTGTATGGTGTCTTGATTACCCAATCGATTGAAAGATCTTCTTGGTGTCCAAGTCCAGCTCGAGTAAAGGAAGAGATTGAGGGTGAACTTGACCACTGACCAGTTGACCCTTAGAAATGGTACCAGGAGTGGGGTTCTGAAGTACCGGTCAAAAGGTAAGGTCTCTAAATTCTTTTTTTGAGAGATCCTTGTTTGCCGGACTCCAGAATCCTGGTAAGGTCAAGTATCTCGTCAAGTTTAAATAGAACTTAAAAAGTATTGTCCCCGCTAGGTTGGCTAGGACCAGAGAAAGTGAATATATATATATATATATATATATATATATATATATATATATATATATATATATATATATATATATATATATATATATATATATATATATATATATATATATATATATATTCCAACTAAATATAAAGGACTGGACATTTGAGAACATCTATGGTTTATTAAGATATGTCTGATAAAACAAAGGTGGCCACCAAGAGTGAGAAGTTTCACGCAGGACACTGCGATAATTGTAGTCTTGGTTTATTGTTTGTATATAAAGGATCTAAGGCAATATTCACTGCAACATGTACAGGGGGCTACAACATAAAATTGGGAAGGGACCTTATTTTGAAGAGGGGGATCCAAAGACTTGGACCCTGAGATTTAACATTCACAATCAGGTCCCTTTGAAGCCAAATTTAACGGTTGCTGGTGTTAGGAGTATTATTGAACATTTTTTTAAGCAAACTTATACTGTCTGTCCTAATTCATTGCTGGTTTGTGATCGTAGAGATTTGTATAGATAAATGAAATAATGGAAAAATCATTTGGAAAAGGCGAGTTCTGGTGGTAAGTCAGAACAACCCACACCAATTGATTTTGTGTCTGGAAACTGTGGAAAATATTATACTTTATAAGACTCTGGTTCATCCGCATCTGGAGTATTCTGTCCAGTTCTGGCCACCAATCCACAGAAGGTATGAGCTAGAGCTGGAGAGAGTGTAGAGAAGGGCAACTAAATGAATATGGGGACTGGAGGACCTCAATTATGAGGAACGACTACAAGCACTAAATTTATTTATAACTCCAGAAGAGACGCTTGAGCAGAGATATGTTAGTGTTATACCAATATCTCAACGGTGATCCCAGGGTAAGTATGAAACTTTTAAGTCGCAGGGAGTGTAAGAGGACACGGGGCCACACGATGAGACAGCAGTTTAACATTAAGCTGCGTAGGGGTTTTTTCCCAGTCAGGAGGTAAGGATGTGGAACTCCCTTCCACAATCGGTGGTGTTGGCAGGAAGTATGGATAGTTTTAAAAGACTCTTGGATGGGCATCTTAGTGAAAACAATATATGAGGATATAGGTATTGATTTTTATACACACACACACACACACACACACACACACCTACATATGTTGAACTGGGTGGATTGTTGTCATTATTTAACCTTACCAACCATGTAACTATGTAACTATGTATTGAAGGGAGAGTGGGACCAGCTCCCTAGATTCTGTAAAACCAAAACACAATTAGTCCATTAGTCTGGATATCAACAAATCGGACAGCAACATCCAGTCATGTAAACTGAATAATGTAAATAATTTGATAAAATAATTTAATAAAAACAGTTCATAGGAAAAAAAAAAACAGTTCATGAAAACAGTCATATAGATCCACAATGCTTGGAAGAAAAGTTTGGAAACATATTGCAAAATGACAAGCTGTCCAGGGAGCAACAGGGATTAAACCAGGAGAGCCATCTGAACCATCACAAGCTGTAACAGATGGAGGGTTGGTGATGGAACCCAAGTGTAATAGATATGCAGGCGACCTGCGGAACCCCCGCTGGATGTGAGGTGTGTACCCTGATGGGATGACTCACTGGCTCCGGGTGCCGCTCCACAGGTCCTGCGTAGAGAGACACAGTCGCTTGGCCGCAAAGGGGGAGAGAGCTGAGACTCTGTCTGGCAGTGGGCGATGACGTTAGCCCCGCTGAGATGCCCTTCAGAGGAGGAAGGGCTTGGCTTCACTGGTGAGAGCCGCTAGCGTGTCAGCTGATCAGACACTTTACCACTCACATGCGGGTGCGTGTCCCCTCAAAGCTGGATCACCTGTTTCCTGAATGGTGTCACTCAAAGGATACAGCTGTGCAGTGTTTGATGCAAAATAGGGAATTAAAATCAGAAAAAAGGGTAGTAAATGTCACCAATGTTGGGCAGTGTGGGGGTCCCAGATTTGAATGGATGGTCGCAAAGACCCATAACAAGACCAAACCACTGTAGAAGAGTTGCCTTGATGACGCGTTTCGCGCCTCATCGCTTTATCAATGTCAAGGATGGAGGCAACTAAAAAGGTTTAAAAAAAAAATTGAAGGGGAGGGGAAATCAGAAGTTAGGGCGGGAGCAATTAACCTAATGTGATAGTGGGAAAGATTATACCTCCAATATTAACCCCTTGTTGCTCGGAGGACTCACAATAAAAACCTAAAAAAATAATCATTCTATAAAATATATTAACAGGGGGGCGTGGCCTGGACGGAGACCGAGATGGCAGCATAAGCCAAGAGCTCCTGCAATCCGGGGACAGATCTTAGCTTGACGGGGAGCCCACATCTTGAATATAGCATGAGCAGATCCACCCGGAGTTCCTCAACGTCTCGGATCACATTAGATCCAGGTACGCAGCTCAGCAGAAACATCCCTGACATATTTCGCACCCAAAGACTGTCCGCACACGCGGCCTCACAGGCCCAGGCGCCGGCCTCTCCTACTGAACGGCCCGACACGCAGACCATGGGTACTCTCACTCCCACAACCGATGCCGGACGAGCACACATGCTAAACCTGTTCGACCTGGAAAAAGTAGCATCGGACATTAAAAGCACGGTGACGGCAGCTATTGCTGACCTAAAGTCGGACATGCAGGCGATTGCACACCGCATTGACACGGTAGAACAAACAACCGTGACTCATGCAGCAGCCATCCGCCAGGTCCAATCTGCCTATGACTCACAACTCTCCCAAATGTTCGATCTCCATAGGCATGTCGAGGACCTCGATAATCGCGGCCGCCGGCATAACATAAGAGTAAGAGGGATACCTGAAAATATTGATCCAAATTCAATACAGCAAACCCTGTGTACACTATTCAATGATCTAATAGGAAGACCTGCAGACTCACCCATCGACATGGAGAGGGCCCACCGTGCTCTACGCCCCCAGCCCAGGGAGAATGAACCACCCAGAGATATTGTGTGTTGTCTGGTTAACTTTCCCCTTAAAGAGGAAATACTACGGAAAGCCAGGGAAAGAGGCCGAGTAATCTTTAATGGGACAGAAGTAAAGCTCTTCCAGGACCTGTCACAGATTACACTACAAAACAGAAGAGCCCTAAGACCTTTATTGGATGCACTACGCACTAGGAACATTCAGTATCGCTGGAAATTTCCCTTTGCCCTAACTGCGTCCACCAGGGGACGCTCTGCCATTCTCCGCACACCAGAGGAACTGAAGAACTTCTGCGATCAACTCGATATACCACGGATCGAGCTTCCGGAATGGTATGACCTCTTCTTCCCCTCGGAACCATGGCATCCGGTTACCCTCAACCCATCTCCAAAAGCACCGCGCCAGAGATCACGCAGACGCAAGGCAGGATCGGCATCCCCGAAAGCACACTCATCTCGTCGAGATCTCTACCAACGAAGCCCTGCTCGTGCTCCGATGTCCCCCCCGGGACGCAATCATCCGGAGGATTGACGTCGCCCGCTCAGCCATGCCGCAACAGCAGTGAGTTTCTGATTTAACCCCCGATGAACACTACCCCCTCATCTTCTACCGCGTTCTAAGCTATACATCAGGAAGGCAGCCACTTGTTATCCCCTGGCACTTCTCATCCTCACCCGACTCGCCCCTACCCAACTTTTCCTTCTTATGATACACAGGAACTTCCCCACATCTCACAAACTGGTCAAGTCTCCCTCTGGAAAATAACATTCAGGACTCGAAAGATCAGATCTTTAAATCCCTTTTTTTTTTTTTTTTTTTTTTTTTTTTAGGCCTTAGGTATTCTTGCCGGGGGATGAGGAACAGCAGATCTTACCGATCTTTTTCACAAATGTACACACCCCAAAATCACCTAACTTGAATCTCTCACAGAACAGAACAAGATCTGCCTTCCCTCTCCCTCCGTAGGATATGGTTAAGTATTTCCTCCTTATCCACAAAAGTAGATAAAGCATGTATATCATTAACAGTTAAAAACAATGTATAAAGAACGATATCTTTAAGGTAAACGATTTTATGCATTTAGCAAAGGTAAACTCATGGCTATCCTGACCACCAGGGGCGGGGTCCTTACCCGATCCGAAGAGCCCCTCAGGGGGGTTCCTCCTTCTTACTTGAACTTTCACTACTTCCCACGCAACTTACACTTGTAGTGGGTAGGAGAGTTTCCACTAATCCGGACGTCCCTGGTCCTCAGTGAGCTATCCACCTATCACAGGAACTTGATCACATACAATGCGCTCTACCAGGTGAATGGGTCCCCCAGAGGGGTTATCCAACAAGCCATAACCTCACAAACTCATTATCGCGCAATATGACCCTTCCGTACAAACGTGGATAATAATTTTTCTTTTTTCTTTTTAGTATCCCCTATCCCCCACCCTTCATCCTCCCCCTCCCTCCTCCCTTCCTTTCCTCTTCCTCCCAACGCCCCCTGCATCTGATCCCCCCATCCATCCAGCCTTCCCTTTCCTCACCCCCATCTTTGTCCCCCCTCACGAGAACTGCCATCTTAGTATTCACCTCTAAAGATAGTGATTAGCTTTCCGTCTAGCAGGAAAAGCTTATGTTTGATATATCCCCCACAATGTGTATCGGATAGCGGTTATCAGTGTTCTTGTTATTATTCTTGTATCTGTTCCAGGGGAATTACACTGTTATTTTCTCCCCCATGTTGGATAAGCTCAATACATGGCTGACTCGGTAAGGGATACAGCTTATAGGCTATTTCTACTATGATGTATTAGGTTTATGTTTTCCTGAGGATTGCCTTATGTTTCTATTCACGGGTTACTTTACTGTGACACCGGTGGTTCTATAGTAGAGTATAATGTTATGTGGGCTCCCCCCCTTAAAATCTTAAAACCACATAAACACAAAACTACAAATCTTCAACTTATATTTCTCCACTTAAGCAGAGAGGCGGATCTGTCCCCCGATCCACACCCGATCGAGGTTCCCCGTCTTTTCTCGCTCCCCCACACAGCAAGTCCCTAAGGACGCCAGCTGATACTCCAGAACTTTTTTTTTCTCTCCCCCTAGGCGAGGCAGATCTTCTAAACCTCGCCTCTGGTGTATCTTCCCTACTCGATTCCTCTCTTCTCCCTTGCCCTATCTTACCCTACTTACTCCCCTTTTTTTCTCTCCTTCTCTCCTTACCACTTCCTTTTCTCGTTTCCTTCCTTCTTTGTTCCCTACACTCTAAACCAACTCCTGCTTTATTTCTCCGTACCCCTCCTCTCCCTTTCTTCTCTTCTCTTCCCCCTCCTTTTTCTTCTCCCTCTCTTTGCTACTTTTCTCTCTCTCTTGTTCGGCTCCTTGGCTCCGGGGGTTCACTAACCCCGTTCAACCCCCCCCTGACAGCCCCCCCACAGTGTCCACCACTACTTACCGAATTGCACTTTGGTGGGGCCTGACCCCCAGACGCAAACAAGTGCATAACCATGCAATCGAAATCATTACCCGATCTTTCATTAAAGCTAAAATGTATATCCCTTAACGTGAAAGGTCTTAACCTTCCTGAGAAACGCTCCCAGGTCTTGACATCTCTCTCTAAACACAAAGCTCATTTTATTTTTTTGCAAGAGACCCACTTCCGCTCCGACACAATACCTAAACTTGCCAACAACACATATCGTATAGCTCACCATGCCACTAACCCAGATGCCAAAACGAAAGGTGTCTCAATATTAATCTCCAAACATGCAAACTTTTTACTCTCAGACTCATTGATTGACCCGGCGGGTAGATATATCTTCCTCAAAGGGAAGTACGCAAATAAACCAATAACATTAGCAAACGTCTACTGCCCCAATGAACATCAAGTCTCCTTCTTTAGAGACATCTGCGACCGACTGACAACCTTCCAGGAAGGATTAGTTCTCCTTGGAGGAGATTTCAACGTACCCCTAAATCCACTATTGGACTCATCATCAGGCTCTTCTACCCTAACATACAAGGCCCTACGTCAGATCAAAACCCAATTGCAAAACCTGACCCTTCATGACACATGGCGCACACTATCACCCACAGTAAAAGATTACACATTTTTCTCTGCCCCTCACCAAAAGTATTCTAGAATCGACTATTTTTTCCTCTCCCAATCCGATCTCTCATTTTTAAATCAGTCCACGATAGAACCCATGTTTCTATCAGACCATCACCCCATCACGGTCACTCTAGCCTTCCCCGAAACCCACCCTCGTACTAAAGTATGGCGATTTAACCCTTCACTGCTGAGGATACGCACATGCATCCTCAACTACTTTGCTGAGAATTCGTCTCCTGAAATATCTCCTATCTCCCTATGGGAGGCTCATAAGTGTGTGGTCCGGGGGGAGCTGATGGCACTGGCAGCTAAAACCAAAAAACTGAACCAAGAACTTATTAACTCACTTATCGGAACAATTAAATCCCTGGAAAGAGCACACAAACAGACACAGGCAGTCGCCACCTTACAAGAACTATCTCACGCACGCGCTCTTTTAAAAATAGAACTGGACAGACGCTCTAGCAGACGCTACATCCTCTCCCAGAGGATCTTTTACGAGCAAGGGAACAAATGTGGCCGCTTGCTGGCACGTTCGGTCCAATCTGCTAAAGCTTCTACCAGAATACACCATTTAAGCAATTCCAAGGGGGATCTCCTGGTCAAGAACGAGGAAATAGCTAGAGAATTTGAGACTTTTTACTCAAAACTATATAACTTATATCCTGATCAAAGGTCTCAAAACGCACAGAAAACCCGCTCTGACCTCATTAAATCCTTCCTCTCCAAATATAGCCCCAAGCCTATATCACCCCAACTTAAACTAGAACTCGATAAACCCATATCTTTAAATGAAATTGCGGTGGCAATTAAACAAATGAAACTTGGCAAAAGCCCTGGTCCCGACGGATACACTCTCCAATACTATAAAACATTTGCAGACATCCTTTCCCCTACACTCTTAGCTACATTTAACACATTAGCTGATGCCCAATTTGATCCTTCCAGAATGCTAATGGCTCATATCACGGTCATACCAAAAGAGGGTAAAGACCCTTCATCAGTCGCGAACTACAGGCCAATATCCCTATTAAACGTAGACATCAAATTGTATGCAAAAATCCTTGCTACTAGACTACTCCCCTTAATACCAAACCTTATATCCCTGGACCAGGTAGGGTTTGTCCCGGGCAGAGAAGCCCGAGACAACGTAATCCGTACGTTAAACTTACACCACTGGATTACGGCCACTAAAACCCAGGGTTTTCTTCTCTCCCTAGACGCCGAGAAGGCGTTTGACAGGGTGGCCTGGGACTACATGCACGAAACTCTCTCGGCGATTGGGATCGGAAACCGTATGCTTTCCTCTATTATGGCCCTGTATTCTGGTCCCTCCGCTGCAGTTAGAGTCAATGGCCTCCTGTCAGGCGCCTTCTCGGTCAAGAATGGCACACGTCAGGGATGCCCTCTATCACCACTTCTCTATATCCTCACCTTAGAGCCCTTCCTCAACAAACTAAGAAACAATCCTGATATTCGGGGCATTGTGGTAAAAGGGAGAGAGTACAAGGTTGCGGCATTCGCCGACGACATTTTGCTCTCACTACAAGCACCCAGTGTCTCGCTCCCAAATCTTCTACAGGAAATTGATCTCTTTAACAAAATATCCAACTTAAAGATCAACCACACTAAATCACAGGCCCTGAATATCTCGCTACCCCCCCAAGAAGTGACAAGCTGTCAAGAATCCTTTCCGTTTCAATGGCAAAAAAACGCCCTAACCTACCTAGGAATACAAATCCCACCCATTTTATCAAATCTATACACACTGAATTTCCAGGTAGCTCTTCTTAAAGCCCAAAACTTTCTTAAAGAATGGAAGACGTTAAATGTCTCCTGGTTTGGGCGAGCAGCTCTGATTAAAATGCTTATCTTACCGCGCCTTCTATACCTCATACAAACAATACCAATAGCCCTGCCAACTAACTTTTTTACAACATATCAAAAAATCTGCTCAACATTTTTATGGAGAGATTCCCCCCCCCGCATTAAATATTCTAGACTCACCTTATCCAAATCCAGGGGCGGAATAGGACTGCCGGATTTGAACAAATACTATAGCGCAAGCCATCTCACGAGGATAGCGGATTGGAATATCCACTCCCTTAAGAAATCCTGGATTCCCCTGGAAAATGCTGTGTCACATCTTCCTTTACACTTAATCCCATGGTTACCCCCTAAGCACTGGCCACAATCAATAATGACACACCCACTAATCTATCCGTCCCTATTAGCATTCAAAAAGGCTTCACTTAAGGGGAACTTAGCCTCAATCCCGGGCCCCTTAACTTCCTTGAGAGGAAATCCTGATTTCCC
Organism: Lithobates septentrionalis; assembly: GCA_037952835.1. Lineage (NCBI taxonomy): Eukaryota > Metazoa > Chordata > Amphibia > Anura > Ranidae > Lithobates > Lithobates septentrionalis. The sequence continues at coordinate 416,181 of JBBDGP010001153.1, read as the reverse complement.
TCCAGGCTCCCACACCAACTTTTTACAGAAAGAATGGCCACATGAAGACGTTCTAATCATGCACTTCTATCAGGATGGGAAAATCATGCCCCATGAAAAACTCATAGAAATATCCAAAACCTCTGCATTTTCCTTCTGGACTTACAGGCAAATCAGACACTTTCTGGAATCCCACGCCAATCAAACCCACGGGATTAAACAGCTCACTCAGTTTGAAACCCTGTGTCACCGTAAAATCCCACAAAGACATCTCATCTCTCTTTTGTACACTTTGCTAAATGACCCCTTGACATCTACTATCTCACCTTCTCAGAGTGCATGGAACAGAGACCTTTCGACACCCTTAACTAGCGAGGAATGGAATAAGGTCCATGAGTACATACACAAAGGTTCATTGAATGTCACTACACAAGAGAACGGATATAAGATAGCTACCAGGTGGTATAGAACCCCCTCAAGACTTCACAAATTTAAATCCTCTATCCCCAACACCTGCTGGCGATGTGGAGTGGAAGTGGGTACAATGCTCCATATATGGTGGGACTGCGCAATCCTCCAACCTTTTTGGAAGGAGGTCCACAAATTAATAACACAAATTACCACATTTACTCTTGACTATACCCCAGCCCAATACCTTCTACACCACACCTCATTATCCAAACGAAACTACTTCAAATCCCTAGCGATGCATCTGGTGAATGCTGCTAGACTATGCGTCCCTAAACACTGGCAATCGACATCGGTACCATCAATCGGTGAATGGTTTGCAAGAATTTCCAAAACGAAAGACATGGAAGAGCTCATTCATGTTTCTCAGGATAGGACTCAGAAGTTCACGGCTACATGGTCCTGTTGGATACACTTCACGACCACTGAGGGATACCGCCAATATCTTCCACGAGCCTCCACACAAACATAACTGTGTTCATTCAGGAAGGCACTTCTGTTGGTGCCTCCTCTGTAGGGTTTGGGGGGGGGATTTGGTTACACCCCGGAGCCACCCTCTTCTATTTTCACTTGCCTTATTTCCAAACGCTACCCTCCCTACCCCCTCTTTTCTTTAATATACACCTTACTCCTCGCTCTAAACCCTTTCCCCTTTCCTTCTTATCTAATACGACTCTCTTTATCCCATGAATCACTCTAGGCTCCCACATCTACATTCCTGGGGGTCTACCAACTTTATCCTCTTGTCTCCTCTTTATTATTTTACTCTTTCACTTCAAAGTACCCCTCTCTTTTTCTCTTGAGTATTCCCCCCCCCCCTTTTCTTTCCCCTCTTTTCTTTTTTTTCCCTTTTTCTTCTTCTTTTCCCCCTTTTCCCTCTTCCCCCTTCCTCTCTACCCCCTTCCCCTTTTCTCTTCTCCTTTTCTTCTCTCTTTACTTTTTAGACTATTTTATTCTCCTTTCTTTGGTTTGCAACCATTGTACAGTTGTCTTTCGTACATTAGGCCCTAAGATGAGGGCACTCACTTGTCGATCTGGAAACTTCGAGACATTTAACATTTGTGCCCGGAGGGGTCTCGACGTTTCCTGAGCCCTTACCCGGGACTGGCCCGGTGCGCGGCTCTCCCCTTAATACTCGCCAAATGATGATGTGAGTGGGGGGAGTTCGGCACTGGAATATAACACCCTGTTGAGAAGTTTCACGTTTTTGCTTCCAACATTAACATAAATCTCTCTCCAGATCAACCTCCTACTAACATTTTGTTGGAAAACGTTTGAATCCAATGTTGTTTGTTATTTAAGCTAAATGACGATTGTACATGATTCTATGTACGAATTCTGTATGTTATATATTTTTTTCTATACAATAAAATCTTTATGGAAAAAAAAAAAAAAATGAAAAAAAAAAAATATATATTAACAGATAAAAATGAAGACAAAATACATTTTGATAAAAAATATATATAATGATAAACTTTAAAAAAAAAAAGAGAGAAACCAACAGGCTCTACACAAAACTACACGTCTCTACTTCTTCATTTAACCCCTTAGGAGCAAGAGAGTCAAACATATATATCCAGAAGATTTCTCGCTTAGACAACAATGAGAATCTCTCATTACTGGTTAACGTCCCCTTGGGGATGGTTTCTATCACAAGGACTTCTAGATGTTTAATATCCTTGTTATGGAAATGAAGAAAATGCCAGGGAACACTGTGTTCATCGCTCCCCTTGGAAATAAGTCTACGGTGGTCGCCCACTCTAGCTCGTAATGCGCGAATGGTCCGACCTACATAGAGGAGGCCACATGGACACCGTAAAACATAGATTACGAAACCTGTAGAGCAGGTGATAAATTGCCTGATCTCATAATTTTTTCCTAAGTTGGTGGTAATAGTCTTAGTGCCATGGGCAATAAATTGACATGCAAGACAACCTCTTTTTTTACACTGAAAAATGCCCTTCCTGTCGTCAAAATAAGACCTAATGTCAAGAGGGGATTTGGTGGACTTATTTGATATTTTACTAGGTGCTAATAGATTTTTTATAGTACGAGCTTTAACCTGTAGGAACCTCTGGTAGTACCGGAGCTAAGCGTTGATCTAATAATAGAATATGGTAATTTTTTTTATGATTTTGGATATAGACTTGAAGCTATCATTGAAAGTGGAAACAAATCTGACTCTATGATTTTTTCTTGATTCCTCTCTCGGGGGTTTTGGTCTTAGAGGGAGGATTCATATTGGACAAAAAGGCATCACTGATAAGTTCATATGGATAACCCTTCTCTTCGAACTTTTTAATCATTGTGGCCCCTTGTTCAACATAATCCTCCATTTTGGAACAGTTTTGTCTCAGTCTGTTGAATTGGCCATTTGGGATGTTGCTTTTCCATGAAGAGTGATGGCAACTTCTAAAATGAAGATAAGAATTGCCACTAGTTGGCTTCACATGGTTCTTTGTAATAATCTTATTTTGATCGTGAGCCAGTACTAGGTCCAAGAAAACGAGTTCATGAGGATCCAATACGTGTGTAAAGGCCAAACCCTGGGAGTTGGAATTGCAATGGGCCAAAAAGGAGGGAAACAGCTCCGGGCCTCCGCTCCATATGAGCACAATGTCATCGATGTACCGGCCAAAATAGACAATGTGCTCAGCAAATAGATTGTTGGCCCAGATATTGTCCTCCTCCCACAGGCCCATAGTAAAATTTGCCTCCATAGCAGTTCCCCTTTGTTGTACATACAATTGGTCACAAAAAGTAAAATAATTATGTTTGAGACAGAAATCTGTGCCCTGAACCAAAAATTGTGACTGCAACGAGTTAAAATACACACTTTTGACCAAAAAGTGTTGTACGGCCCCCAGGCCTACTTCATGGGGTATGGAAGTATAGAGGGACGAAACATCAAGAGAAGCCCACCAATACCCCTCCTCCCATGTGTAGTTTTGAAGAGCTTTAATCACTTTGTTGGAGTCCTTGATATACGAAGGTAATTGACACACCAAGGGCTGTAGATAGAAGTCAATGTATTTAGAGAGACCATTGCTAAAGCTATTAGTACTGGCCACGATTGATCTACCTGGGGGGTCAACCAGTGATTTATGAATCTTCGGGAGGTGGTAAAAATACGGGGTGCTACACTCAGAAGGCAATAAAAATTGTTTTTCCTTGTTGGTGAGCACTCCGTTTCGCTATGCCTCCTGTACCAACAGCTTAAGTTCCAACTAAAAAACTGGTAGAGGATCAGACTGTAATTTCAAATACGTATTTGTGTCAGCCAACAGCCGACTTGCCTCTTTAATGTAATCCGCCCGATTTTGTACCACTAGGCTTCCCCCCTTATCTGCCTGCCTAATGGTAATGTTAGTGTTAGCCATTAGATCCTTTAGAGCCAAACTCTCTACTTTATTTAAGTTCAGATGTTTTTGAGTTTTGGATCTATCACAAAGTAGCAGAAGATCTTTATACATGGCTTGATAGTAAGTTTCTATATGGGGGCCTTTTGAATTAGTTGGAAAAAAGGTGGATTTAAGTCTAAAGGGGGTGTGCATTACCGGTGGTTCTAATCCAGCAGTAGGAACATACCCCTCTATATGGCCCTCCGCCCATAGGTCCTCAAGGGCCTGTAATGCCTCTTCATCACGCTCCATGGGAGATTTGATCTCAGGTATAGGGGCCAATATAGGGTTGTTCTCGTTCCTACTTTTTTTATGAATAGCCAATGGATTGGGAGCATAATGACATTTTAACGTTAAAGAGTGTATGAAACGATGTAGATCTTTAAATAGGCCAAATTTGTTAGGGCCTATGGAGGGAGAAAAACCTAAGCCTTTTTGAAGCAAAAGTTCTTCAGAGGGAGTAAGAGTATGGGAGGACAGATTATATATTTTTATCGTACTTTCCCCTATATTGGTTCTGACCTCTCTTTTTTGTTTATTCTTCCTAATGGTTCCTCCTCTTCATCCTCTTCTAGTTTTCTTTTTTCTTTGTTGGCTCCCTTTGGAGGGAATGTCTGAAAATTTTGGCTGTTAGGGGACAATGTTTGGCGATTGGTATCCTGTAAGTCATAGACGCCAGCATTGTCCTTGGGCCTGGCTCCCAATAGAATATAGTCCTCCAAATTGCGAGACAGAGGACTGTAGCTATTGTGGATGGGTATATTATAGGCCAGTTGGGATTGGGTGATGGCTGGTGATGCCTCATACCCTATTGTAGAAGGGATGAGTGGTACCGTCAGAGAGGAGGAGGACACAGGAGGGGAAGGGTTTCTCTCTGGCTCACTGCCTTCAAAACTGAAGCACTGGAACTGGTCGGTCTCAGACTTGGCCTATCTGACATATGTTGACTCATTTTAGAGATTGATGACGGATATTTAGGTCTTTTGGAATTGTGTTTATTTGACTTAGTATTCTTAAATTTAGATTTGTTTCTGGCTTTTATTTGAGTTGTATGTATTACTGTTTCATTACCCTCTTGTTTAGGGCGTCGCCAGTCAAATACTTGGCCATTTCCATAATCAAAGAGGTCACGTTCTAAATTATTCGTTTTTTTATAAAACAAAGAGTCTTCATCCTTTTCCACATTTCTATTTAAAACTAGAAGCCACTTGGAAAACAAACAGGAGGTACTGAATTCCTGAATAACGGCCTCTTTCTCTTTGGCTTGCTGTTGTGCTATTTCCAATTTACTCTCTCTTTGAGTAATGAGAATCTTAATCCATTTGATCGTACAGAACTCTGCCAATGACCTCTACTCCATATGGAGGTCTTCGTCCAAGAAGCTACATTCGTTCTTGATGCGGAGTCCTCTAGGGGTAATTCCTAATTCTATATACTTTTTGAGAAATGCTAAATCCCACCATTGGGTCTGCTTGTACTGTTTAGCATCCTGCAACTGTAGAAACGCTTTCCTCATATGGATTTCAAAGGCCTCTGTATGTGGCAAGTGTATAGAAGCATCATTGGTTACTTCAGCATGCAGTGATGAGTTATTTTTACTGGTGCCAATATTCTCAAAAATGGCTTGTAGCCGATGAGTTCTGTCAAAACTCATAATGAATAAAAAAACATTTTTTTAAATAATCTCCCGCCCTAGGGAAATGAACCAAAAATAAAAAAAAATTATACTAAAATAAATAATGAGATGCTGTGAAACAACAATTGTAATATACACCTTCCTGTAAAAGGTGTCCCCCTCTAGGACAACCCCAGGTGACTAACTAAAGGCTGCTAGTAAAGTCCAGAGAAAAACACACACAAAACAATAGCAATTTCCCAGCGCCAATATATATAGACACCCGGGGAGCTAAAATATAATATATGGTGGCTAGGAGGGGGAATAAGATATCAGTGCAGCTGGAATGACCATAGCTGATAGATATGGATAAACAACAAAACCAAAACACAATTAGTCCAGCGTTCTGGATATCAACAAATCAGACTGCAACATCCAGACATGTAAACTGAATAATGTGAATAATTTGATAAAATAATTTAATAAAAACCTTACCAACCATGTAACTATGTAACTATGTATTGCAGGGAGAGTGGGACCAGCTCCCTAGATTCTGTGGTGTTGAGATAACCAGTCAGAAGTGACACATGCAGATAGAAGAGAGAAGAGAATGGAGAGAGAAATCGCACTTGGTGCTTTGGAATAAGATTAGCATACACTATAGTGGGATATGCTGTGTTCATTTTTTTAATTTCAGAGGCTCACAACCACTTTAAAGCAGCCCATAGATTACTCTATTTTCTTTCTCTTTTCCTTCCTTTTGGGTGTCATTTCCTGTCATTGTTTATAGTACTGTGCCTGCAGGAGGCATCCCCCTATTGTGTTCTGCCATTGGGGGGGGTTGGGGGGCAGTTTCCCGGCTGGAAGAACTAATTGATTACTGATAGTGGCTATAGCTGCCCGCAGTAAACAAATTTAAAAAAATCCAACAGGCTGGTTGTACCTAACTTGATAATTGGATCGACTTGGGTACAATCAGCCTGCCCACACATGGATCGAATCTCAGCAGGTCTTTGCTGAATCAGCTGAATTTATTTTCATGTATGGGTGGTTTAAATAGGCAGGGATAACACCATATGATTAGAATTTGAGAGCTCGGAAGACTCTGTGTTGTCAGATCAAACAGAAAAGGTAGAAGTACACTATATTTTTTATCAAATACATTTTTATTGAACATTTTTCCAAAAATACAGTCCACAATGGTACAGAGTACATAGTATAAGGTATTTAACGTGTTTGTTAAAAAAAGCATGTAGTATACATATTGCAGACAGAAAAAAACGTTTTATTCATTTGTGCCATTGGAGTTCAATGGACAGTAAGGCACTTAGTGTCCCGTTGTTTTAACCTTGTCCGAGGACTTGGAGGTGGGGATTCAACTTTAATATAAAAGAACAATAACAAGTAACAAATAAAATTTCCAGAGGTCTCTAGCTCACTATCGAGGTGGGTCTGTTTCATTCAGATTGTCAATATTTTTATATTCATTTGATTTGTCTGAGAAGAATCCAAAGGTCCCACTGTTTGTGGAAGCGAGGGATATTTCCTTCTTTGTGGGCCATAATTTGCTCGTATTTAAAGGCTTCATCAACTTTTTTGATAACTTCACTAATGTTTGGGGATAAGTTAGATTTCCACTTTCTAGTAATTGTCAGTGTAGATGCCATTAGATTTGTATCACTAATGGTCTAAGTGTTGGTGGGTATTGGTTAAAATGGCCATTTCTGCACTGCCGGGGTAGACAATGCCTGTGGTTTTGGATATTAGGTGAAAAACTGCTCTCCAAAAGCTCCTAAGATTAGGGCATTCCCATAGCATATGTAGTAGGGTGCCCACTTTACCACAGCCTCGCCAGCATTTATTAGAGTGAGAGTTGGAAAATTTAGCAGTAATGAAAGGGGTATAGTACCATCTGAGTAGTATTTTTTGTGCCATCTCCCAGTATGTAGTGGATCTTGTGTAGCATTGGTTATAGTTGTGCCTTTTCCCACTGTTCTACTGAGAACAATGTTGCAAGGTCTTTTTACCACTTCTGAAGAGGTGAGGACTTAGTGAAAGTTTTTTTCTGTTGTAGTAAATTGTAAAATAAGGAAATCCCTTTTGTAGATTTATGTATGATGTTTCAAAAGGACCATGCTTTGTGTGGTATTCTAGTTGGTATCAAAGGATGTGCTTTTAGGAATGTGACTATCCTTGTGTAGGTGTAATGATCCGATGATAACAGTGAATGCTTCTGTTTTAGCAATTGGAATGGAATTATTTTTCCCTTGTGCAGAAGGTCTGTGATTAGTGTGATCCCTTATTGTTCCCAGGTAGAAATCGGTAAATCTGCTATATGGGTTTGAATAGATGATAAGGAAATTGGGGTATCTGTTAGGTATGTTGTAGACTGCATAGAGGAGCAGAATTGTTTCCATGTGTCCATCATCAGTTGTATAATAGGGTGATTGGATTTGAAAGGACTGCTTGAGAAGGAGTTAGCTAGTAGTGTGGAGATTAAAGAATTTGGGGAGATCCAGTCCCTCTCTATAGATGTCCAATGTTTCAGTGAGTGTGAATGAAACCAGTATTTAGTTTGGTCTAGAAGGCTTGCTGTGAAGAAGTCCCTCAGAATAGGAAGCCCCATGCCACCTGCTGTTTTGTGTTTTAGTAAGGAGGACTGGGAGCATCTCGGTTTTTTATCGGTCCATACAAATTTATATATTTGTGTTTGCATACACTTAATGAATGATGCTGGTATCGAGATTCAGAGAACTTGAAAGTAGTAAAAAATTTTTGGTAGGATAAGCATTTTGTATGCTGCCACTCTTCCTGACATTGATAGGTAGAAGGGTTTTAGCCTATTTAGTTTAGACTGAGTGGACGATATGAGAGGTAAGAAATTTATTTAAAATAGGTTGGAACTTGGAGTTGTCAGATAGACTCCTAGGTATTGAATGGGTTTACTAGACCAAGGGTATGGAAATCTTGATGACAGATTTTGTTTAAGGTCTTCGTCTATGTTTATTGCTAGTATGTTAGATCTGGATGCATTTATTTTATAGTAGGAAATTTTTATTAAATTGGTTCAATATCTTGTGTACTGCCGGAAGAGAGGTGTTTGGTTTGGACAAGGATAGGATCACATCATCTGCAAACAGTGAGATAGAGTGTGATTTTTGTGAGACAAGAATGTAATTTAAGTCTGGGTGGGATTTTATTTTTTCAGCTAAGGGTTCCATTAAAAGGACAAATATCAAGGGGGATAATGGGCACCCTTTCCTTGTCCCATTGGTGATATTAAAGCTGTCCGAGAACATACCTTCTGGAAAAACCATAGCTGAAGGATTGGTGTATAGTGCTAATATAGCTGAACCTATTGTACCTATTATACCAAATTTAGACGTGTTTCAGATATCCCCAATGAATCCTGTCAAAGGTCTTCTCCGTGTCTAAAGACAGGAGCAAAGAGGAGACCTTTGACGACTCTGCTATATGAATGAGATTTAGAGTTTTCCGTGTAGTGTCAGAAGCTTGTCGGCCTGGGATAAAGCCGACTTGATCTAGTTTTGCCAGACTAGGCAGAAACTGAGCTAGTCTGTAAGCAATAATTTTGGCATATATCTTCAAATCTACATTCAGTAGTGAGATGGGTCAGAAATTTTGTGGAGAATCAGGTGTCTTGCCTGGTTTGGGGAGTGTCACGATTGTGGCGTTTAGCATTTCTGGAGGAAGCAAAGCTTTGGGAACAGCAGTCTCATATACTTTTAATAAGAACGAGCTTAATATGGAATAGTATGTGCAGTAGTATTTGGAGGAAAACCCATCCGGTCCTGGAGATTTGTTCTTAGGCAGGGACATAATTATTTTTTGAATTTCTTCTAGGGATATAGAGTCATTAAGTAATTTTTGTTGTCCTCCTATTAGTTTAGGCATAGAGATGGATTTCAGAAATTCCTGGATCATCTCAGGGGAGGGTTGTGTAGTTGATTTGTTATATTTTAAGTTTTATGCCCCGTACACACGGTCGGACTTTGTTCGGACATTCCGACAACAAAATCCTAGGATTTTTTCAGACGGATGTTGGCTCAAACTTGTCTTGCATACACACGGTCACAAAAAGTTGTCGGAAAATCTGATCGTTCTAAACGCGGTGACGTAAAACACGTACGTCGGGACTATAAACGGGGCAGTAGCCAATAGCTTTCACCTCTTTATTTATTCTGAGCATGCGTGGCACTTTGTCCGTCGGATTTGTGTACACACGATCGGAATTTCCGACAACGGATTTTGTTGTCGGAAAATTTTATCTCCTGCTCTCCAACTTTGTGTGTCGGAAAATCCGATGGAAAATGTCCGATGGAGCCCACACACGGTCGGAATTTCCGACAACACGCTCCGATCGGACATTTTCCATCGGAAAATCCGACCGTGTGTACGGTGGATATAAAGGGAGACTGGAGGCCTGACAATCAGATCATGATCTCCTGCAGGCCAGGATGAATGCTACTGCTGCCAGGTTCTTTCTACACTAGAGCCCCTATTTTTGCATGATCGCCACCAAGCTTATCACATTGAACTTTTCAACAAGTCCAGCATTACCTCCAGCCTACACGATTTTTACAACTGATAAGGTAAACTTCTTGTTATTTCACCTTTATTCCACACAGCACTTTCCACCACCCTACATACACACTTTCACATTTTGATTGGCTTTTCACCTAATTTTAGACTTTTTTTACTTTTTAGTTTACTTTTCATTTTTGTTTTCACACAGCAGGCACCAAGCAAGCACCATGTCATGTTACCACATCATGCACCACCTCATTCACACTATCCTCCACCACATAATGCACTCCTCTCCATTTAGGCCATCGTTGTTGTTGTTTTTCCTTTTTTTTTTTTTTTCACACACACACCTTTCCCCCTCTTTTTCACCCATTTCATCCTTCTTATTTACCTATCCATTATAATAGACCTACCATACCACTGCATTGTTGGATCACACGATCATCAAATTTATGGGATGGAATTAACATCTCAATATATTTACATAGTAAAAATCCTATCCAACGCCAGTCTCCACATAGACAAATTGGAAACACTCAGTACTTTACCAAGTTAATTATTAAACTTCCTCTAACTAATACATGGCTATTCTTGGGTTTCTGTTGCAGGTGTGGGCTCCTCCCCCTCATCTCCCCTCCTCCCCCCCCCTCCCGGGGGGGCGCGCTAAGTGTGGCTCCTTGTAAGCCCCCTGAGGCTGGCTCTCCTGGGAGAGTGAGGGTGGCCCCCCGAGCCCCCCGGTGTTTCCATTGGCCCTCAGCACATATCCTGGACTAGAGAACACCCATTCTACCACTTAGCGGTAAAGACTCATTATCTTGGTTTAATCCAAGTGATGCACAATAATATATATATTTATCTATTTGAATTTAATTTATGTAATTCTTTTTTAGATCCAACTGTCCCCCTGAAGAGACCATATACAGGTCGAAACGCATCGGGGCTTGCTATTTATGTAACATTATGTAACCTAACTATGTGTATTAATATGTGTTTGTTACTGCACTGGGGAAGAAGATGTGTGTTACTGTACCAGATGATTCTCTATACTGTACTTCAAACCATGATATTGGATAAAACTTTTTATACATCCATTAAGAACTTCCTTTCATTATGTGCATTGCTGTTGTAAAGCCCCATGGGGAAAATAATTTTTCTTTAATCCAATTTCGGGGTGTGCAGCCTTTCTTGTCTCTTTTTATATGTGTCTTCCTTTTTTCATATTCTAGTCCAAAGTTTAGTGGAATGATGTCGATTCCAGTCTATAAGTCTGACCAGATGAGTTGCGTAGTAATATTTACGGAGGTCTGGTACTGCCAGACCACCGTAAAGTTTAGGTAGGGTAAGTAGTCGTCTGGAGAGTCTGGGCTTTTTATTGGCCCAAATGAAGTCAAAGAATAATGTATTAGTCTGGGCAAAATATGATGAGGGGATCTGGATCGGTAGAGCTTGTAGTAGATATAAAAATTTGGGGAGGATACACATCTTGAGAATATTGTATCTACCGAACCATGAGTGTAGACCTGTCTGCCATTTGGTTAATAAGGACCGGATCGCAGTTAATAACGGGGGGGAATTTAACGCAAATACCTGGGACATTTTGGAGGGGATGTGAGTACCTAAATATTTCAGTGCCTTAGTTGTCCATTTGAAGTTGAAGCTTTCTCTAAGGGACGTAAGTAGTCGGGAATGTAGTCCTATGCCCATAGCTTTGGACTTGGTAAGGTTAATTTTCAGGTTAGATATACTACTATATTCCTTAAATTCTTGCAGAAGGTTTGGGAGGGACGCCATCGGGTTAATAAGTGAGAACAGCATGTCGTCCACGTAAGCGGCTACCTTCTGCTGAGAATTTCCTATCTCAACCCCGTTTATGTCAGGATTGGACCTTATAGTGCACAGGAAGGGCTCCAATGACAGGGCGAAAAGGAGTGGGGATAACGGGCACCCCTGACGGGTTCCGTCTTTGATCGTAAAAGAGTCGGACAGAATCCCATTAGCTCGAGCCCGGGCCGTGGGGTCCGAGTAGAGTGAGTTTATCCAGTTGAGCATCGTGTTGCCCAAGCCCACATAGCCCAAAACAGAGGTCATGTAGTGCCAATTCACCCTGTCAAAGGCCTTCTCTGCATCTACGCTTAAAACAACACATGGGTTCTTATTTTGATTAACTACATGGATGAGGTTCAACACCTTGATCGTGTTGTCCCTTGCTTCCCTGGTTGGGACGAATCCAACTTGATCCAAATGGATCAAGTCCGGGAGGTGTTTTTGGATCCTGTTGGCCAATATTTTAGTGAAGATTTTCAAATCTACATTGAGGAGAGAAATCGGCCTATAACTTCCACAGGCCGAAGGATCTTTCCCATCCTTAAGTATCACTCCTATATGAGCAGATAGAGTGTCCCTTGAGATGGTCGTGCCGGAACCCAATGAATTAAAAAAATTAAGCATTGGTTCTCCCAGGGATTGGGGCAGGATTTTGGAATATTGCACCATTAGCCCATCAGGTCCCGGGGCTTTCCCTGATTTACTAGCACCCACCCCTACCTGTAGCTCTTCCGTGGTTATCGGTTCCTCTAGGGATTCCCTAGTTTCAATAGGAAGTGTGGGCAGGCCTGAGCTTTGAAGGTATGCGTCAATTTGGTCTTGTGGAGAAGGAGGTTGTTGTAAATTATACAGTGATGCATAGAAATCTCTAAATTCCTTAGTGATGTTTCGGGGTAATGTAACCTTCTGGCCTGAGGGTGTCATAACGTGGGGGATGTAGTTTGCTAGAACCTGTTCTTTTAGGGAGTTAGCTAGGAGTTTACCGCACTTGTTCCCCGATTCATAATTCATGCGTCGGCAGATCTGGATCGCCGCTTTGGCCCGAAATAACATGAGATCCGTAATTTTATTGCGTAAGAGCAGGATTTCGCCTCATCAGAAGGCGTTTGGGCATGTTTGTGTCTAGCTTCAACTGTGTGTAACTCATCCAGAAGAGATTTCATTTGTGTTGTGAGCTGCCTTTTGTTTCAAATATTTTATTGGTAAATTCACATACAGCTGTTACATTAAGTTCCATACATAGTTTCAATTGAATATATGACAGTGAACATAAAAATAATGCCTGAGATATTTGGCTTAATGAAAACTAAGTGCTAGGATAACATGTATATTTCTAAATTGTGCGGCATGTTGGAACTACGTACGTATATATTTGAGAGATTAAAGGGAGGTATGGTCCCTTTTTTAACACTATAAATCTGGGCCAGTCCCCAATAACAGTGGTGGGGGGGCCCTCAAAAGTATTGCTAGTAACAGAGTATATTACTTATTTTCAGTTTTGGAGGGTAGGGTGGAATGGAGAGGTGAAATTATGAAAAAGGAGGGGTAGTAAAGAGGGGGTATAGGCGGGAAAGTAGTAGATAGGAGAAGGGGGAAGAGGGGGGTGCCGGCCAGCCCGCGTGGGCGCAGGTGCCAAAATAGAGTCTCGGGGTGACATCCAGGTCTGCTTAAAGCATTACCAGGTCCTCGTCGATATCTGTTGGCAAAAAGTGTTCCACCCAGGGTCGCCAGACTCTGTTGTGTTGGGTGGCTTTATCTAGGATTTTTGCCTCTGTTTTGCTATGTATCATTGCTTGGGTAATCCTATTCTTTGTTTCGATTATGTTGAGAGTGGGGGTTTTCCAGGCCTTAGCTATCGTCTGTTTGGCTGCTGTGAATAAATGTAGGAGAAGTCGGAGTTGTGATCTGGTATAGTCTTGTGGAAAGAGGTTGAGGAGGGCTATTTTGGGGTTGGGGGATAAAGTGGTTTGGTGTAGGGTGGTTGCCATCTGAAATATTATCGCCCAGAAGCGTTGTACTTGTGGACATGTCCACCATATATGTAGGTGCGTGCCCCTTTCCCCACAACCTCTGAAACAGTTTGGGGAGGAGTCTGGTAGAAACTTAACAATTCTAGCTGGGACTAGATACCAGCGCATTAGCACTTTATAGTTCGCTTCTGAGGCAATAACATTCTGGGATGAGTTTTTTGTGTTAGACCATATGGTCGACCAGTCTTCTGGTTCGAGAGTAGTGTCGAGATCTCTCAACCATCTTTGTGCATATGTGGGTAGATCTGGGGGTGGTAATGTAAGATGGGAGTATAAGCGGGAGATAATACCAGGGGCATGCGGATCAGACTCGCACATATGTTCAAACTCGGTCAGAGTATCCAGACCAGAGTTGGTTTTTATAGTTTCTTGTACAAAATGCTTAATTTGGAGGTAGCGGATACATTCCCTGTGAGGAAGTTGTGTTTGCTCCTGGATAATTGGAAAGGGTTTCACAGTGTCTCCACTAACGAGATCACAAATGCGAGTCAGACCCGCCTGGACCCAGGCATGGAATGAGGTTGGTTCTGTGTAGGCTGGGAGGAATTGAGGGTGACCTAAGTAAGACAGAAGTGGGGAGTGTGGAGAGATTAGTTTAAATGGAGCTTTTAGTCTATCCCAAAGTTTAAGAGTGTGAAGTGTTAACGGATTAGCTATGGGTCCTCTAGCTGATGTAGGAAGCCATAGTAGATTACCTATATTAAGCGGGTGTAAATCAATGGCTTCGAGGGCCACCCAAAGTGGGGTCTCCGTCTTGGCATGGTATAAAATAGACTGTGCTAGGCGGGCTGCGTGGTAGTAGTGTGAGAAATTGGGGATACCTAGGCCACCGTAGAGCTTGTTGCGGAGAAGAATCGGTCTCGCCACTCTGGGTCTAGTAGGACCCCATATATATTTGAAAACTTTATTCTGTACAATCCTATGGTAATAAGGAGGGACTTTGATAGGGAGCACTCTATATAAGTATAACAGTTTCGGTAATAGGGACATTTTCACAGCAGCTATGCGTCCCAGCCAGGAGACACATAGTGGTAACCAGGTATTTAGTAAGGAAGATATTTGTGAAAGCATTGGGAGGTAATTAGATTGGAACAGGTTGGCGGGGTCCTTAGTGAGCTTGATCCCTAAATATGGGATCGATGTGGTAGACCAGAGGAAGGGGAAATTGCTACGTAATGTTTCTAGATCAGTTTGTGGCAGGGACACATCGAGGGCCCTCGATTTGGTTTGGTTGACTTCAAGTCCAGATATGTTAGAAAATTTATCTAGGATGTTCATAAGGTTGGGTAATGTGGTGTGGGGTGAAGTAATGAAGAGAAGTGCATCATCAGCGAAGAGGCACACTTTGTGGGAGGTGGATGCTATGTCTAAGCCTCGGATATCGGGATTAGATCTAATCAGGGCTGCCAGGGGTTCGATAGTGAGTGCGAAGAGCAGGGGGGATAAAGGGCATCCCTGTCTAGTCCCCCGTGCTATTGGAAAAGGATCTGATCGGAATCCGGAATAGTGTACATACGCTTGTGGGTGGTTATAAAGGGCCTTGATCCAATTTAAGAAGTTGGGACCGAAGCCCCAACGTTGGAGGATAAAAATTAGGTAGGGCCATGAGACTGTATCGAAGGCTTTGCGTATATCTAAGGAAAGGAGGTGCATGGGGATCTTACGGGAACGAGCCAGATGTTGCAAAAGGATTACTCGTCTGATATTATCGCTCGCTTGTCGTTTGGGTATAAAGCCAACCTGGTCTTTGTGTATCAAGCCACCAATGATGGGATTGAGGCGTAGGGCGAGGACTTTAGCTAGAATCTTAATATCCACATTAAGAAGTGAGATTGGTCTATAGTTGGACCATAACGTGCTATCAGTGTTTGGTTTGGGGATCATAGAGATGATAGCAGTCAATGTGTCCCTGCCAAAAGAGTGTTGTTTTAGTATAGTATTGAATGTGTTGGTAAGAAGGGGGGCAAGTTCAGTGGCAAACTTTTTATAGTAGAGACTGGGGAGGCCATCAGGGCCTGGGCGCTTATTAGGTTTTAGGGTTTTAATGGCTGCTAGTACTTCGTCTGTCGAGATCGCGCTCTCCATCAGCTCACGACTGGATTCAGACAAGGTTGGTATAGGTAAGTTATGAAACAGTTTTTCTGCTTGGCGTAGTGGAAATGCTGTTTTAGAATCATATAGATTTGCCAACTGTTTACGGAACTCCGAGAGAACCTTAACAGGATTGCTAGTAATTTCGTCCTTGGCCAGTCTGAGTCTAATGGGAACACGAGCACGGTCTGGTCTACGTAGACGCAGGGCCAGATAGGTGTCTGGTTTATTTGCTTTTGTATAAATCGTGTGGCTTGTTCTACGAATAGTTTTATCAGCCGTCTCGGCTAAGATTAGATCTAGTTCCAGCTTAATTTTTTCTAATGTTAATTTGCGTGATTCAGTTGGGTCGGATTGGAATAAAAGGAAACTATTATGGTAATCTGATTCAAGTTGGCGTAATTTGAGCTTCTTGTCTCTATTAAGATGGGATGCCACTGAGATACATGTGCCACGAATTACGGGTTTGTGTGCTTCCCAGAGGAGGACGGGGGAGATGTCGGGGGTTGCATTGTGTTTTAGGTAGTCTTTAAGGGCTACTTGAATATCTAGGCAGTATGATGGATTGGTTAAGAGGGAATCATTCATACACCATGATCTATTAGTAGATTGTGGGATTAGGGATGACACTGTGGTAATAACGGCACAGTGATCTGTCCATGTAATTGGTTGGATGTGTGAGTGAAGGAGAAGTGGTGCAGAAGCTATTGAGGTGAATATATGGTCAATCCTAGAAAATGATTTGTGTGGATGTGAATAAAATGTATAGTTTCTCTTGGAGGGATTGAGTTCTCTCCACGTGTCTAGGAGGGAGGCTGACTGTATAAGTTTGCGAAATTGTGAAGAGGGGGAGTAATGTTCAGGGGCATAGGGAGATTTGTCTGCGTGTGGTTGTAGTATTGAGTTGGAGTCTCCGCAGAGGAACAAAGTTCCCTTGCAGTGTGCTTGCACAACTTGTAAAAGATGCGAAAAAAAGGGATTCGGGTTTGTATTGGGGGCGTAATAGGAGACGAGGGTTGTGGGTATGTCCTGTAATAGTCCCACTAGGATAAGATAGCGACCTTCAGGGTCTTTTATTTCGGTGAGGGGGGTAAATGGCATGGTGTGGTGAAAAGCGAGTAAAACTCCTCTGTGTTTTGTTTTAGCTGAAGCAGTAAATACCTGTGGATATTTGGAGCTAAAAAATCTCGGTGTTTGGTGTATGGAGAAATGGGTTTCCTGGAGGGCTACGATTTTAGCTTTCAGGGACGCAAAGGTTTGAAATGCTTTTACTCGTTTATGTGGGGAATTTAACCCCTTAACGTTCAGGGTGAGACTTTCAAGTGGGGCCATATGGGGTGTGTGGGTGGTAAGTATCAAAGAAGAAAAAGGGGGGGCCCACGCAGGTCAACCGGCACAGAAAGAGGGAGGGGAGTAGAGATATAGAGTCAAAAAGGGGGGAGAGGGAGGGGGGAGGGAGGGAGAGCATAGTGGGTTGGGTGGAGCACTGAGCGCCCCCCCTGATAAGGGGGCAGCGCGTCAGTAGAGCCCGACTAATGCGTGCACTGACTCTGCGACCGAGGTTTCGGTCAAAGAGTGGATGCACCGCTGAGGGGGTAAGCATTGACTGCTCCCCGCCGCAACCGGGAGCAGCAAGTGATTAAAGTGATTTAAAAAGTAGGTATAATGGAAAACCACAAAACAAAATAGAATAAAATGAAAATTACGAAATCGTTCCCATTGCCCCCTGATAATGTTAATATCAGCAAAATATCAAGTATAGGGTGGGGGGTGGGGAACATAAGAGCGTATGGTACAGTTCTATTCAATAACTGCTAAGCACACATGTGAGTTCTCGGGTGTTGATATTCACCATAAAAATTAGTGTCTACGAGTTGAGGGGAGGGGGGGTTGGAGAGGAAGGGGGGTGGGATAGGGAGGAATAAGGGAGGGAAAATCTGGGAGGGGAAGGGAGAAAGGAGGAGGGGAGGGTTGGAGGGGGGAAAGAAGGGAGGAGGGGGAATAGGGAGGAGGGGGGGGGGGGAGAGGGGGGGGGGTGGGAAGAGGGGGGAGGAGGGGGAGGAGGGGGGGATGAGGATGATATGGGGTACATACTAGGAAAGTGTGCATGAAATTCTCGGTAAATTAGACAAAACATAGAGGCTATCTAGTTGATTCATTACCGGTATTAAATCTTGAAAACGACAGAGTAGCGGGGTTCACCCGGTTCACAAAATGTAAACCAGGTCAAGTACGCTCTGGGTATGTGCAAAACAGAATTGTGCGTTTAAGAACAACATGGGGATAATAACGAATAAAAAGGGGAAAATTAAGTGTAAAAGAAAAATTGAACAACACAACTGAACCTGAGAGGGCCTTAAAAGGCCCGCGAGCCCTGAAAAGAAAACAATTTCAGGTTACCATATATCCGTTCTTGACGGGAGTCCTCTAGCAGGTCTCGGTCACAAGTGGGGTCTCTGAGGTGGCATGGAGACATTCTCTACATGTGCAACCGAGTACCTGCGTATTCAAAAAAGAAGAGGAGACAAAAAGAATAGAAAAGGTAGTTCCTTTGTTTTCAGCATGGAGCTCGGGATTTCGGGCTGCGATAGGAGTATTCGGATAATCTGGCTGGAGTTCCCTTCCGGATGGATGGCGGTCCGGAGTTTTTCCGTTTGGGAGTAATGGTGTACGGTTGCGAAGCAGATCTGGCTGGAGTGCGAGGAAGGGCTGTGTCTGAATGGGCAGACTGGGGAGATAGGTTGAGTGATTCCAGCAGCTTTTGGAGAGATTCTGGTGTGGTGGAGGTATGTTGCTGACCTTGATAGGAGAATTGCAAAGCGAACGGGAACCGCCATGTGTACTTAAGTTGATGATGTATAAGTACCTGTAGTTGAGGCTTCATGGCGCGGCGTTTAGCGATCGTGAGGGGTGCCAAGTCAGAAAACAATTGATATGTATGACTCTGGAATTGCAAGGGGTTGTTGTTGCGGGCGGCCGCCAGGAGCTGTTCCTTCGTGCGAAAAAAGTGCAGCTTGATGATAATGTCTCTAGGTGGACCGTCTGTTTGGCGCCTGGTGAGTGCTCTGTGAATTCTGTCGAATTCAAGTCGTTCGATGGGTATGGAGGGTGCTAGTTCTTGGAAAAGTGCTGTTGTAAAAGATTGCAGGTCATCAATTGTTTCTGGGATGCCTCTGAGGCGTAGATTGGATCTGCGGGAGCGATTCTCCGCGTCCTCGAGGCGGGATAAAAGCATAGAGTTCTCCTCTCTGAGAGCAATTTGCTCTTGTGCTTGTTCCTGGAGGGTGAGTTCTATGTCATCAACCCTTGTCTCTAGGTCTGCTGTGCGCTGGCCTATCTCGCGTATCTCACGTGTCAGACTAGTGGTGATCTGGTCTGATGTTGCTTTAAGGGCCTTATGTAACATAGATTCCATGACTCTCATAAAGGCAGCTTGTGACATACCTGTATCAGGGGCGGGTGGTGAGCCCCCTGAGCCTTCTTGTATGTCAGTCTCCTCCTCGCTGTCAGGTATATCAGAGCGAGCTGGAGATGTTGTTGAGAGATCAGCCAGGTTCCGGGCCTTCGACGCCATCTTGGAGGAAGCGCGGGCCAGCGCTTCTTTGATGGGTTTATGGTTCGGTTTTCGGCGGTGGCCCGTTAACACCATACCGGAAGGGGCACTGATGTGTGGAGAAGCGATCCCCGTGGAAATGGTTCCGATTTGTCGGTTCAGTTAGGCTTTATAGTCCCGGGTGTGCGGCGGGGAGTGCGGAGCTTCACAGAGACACGTCTGCCATGTAAAGCCTCGCGCATGCGCCCCCGTGAGCTGCCTTTTAACTGTTGCCCCGTGCTTGATTAGGACGCCACGGATTACAGCCTTGTGTGCCTCCCAAATTATTCTGGGGTCACTGTTTGTCTTAAAATAAAAGTCTAATTCCCTAAGTACATCGTTACAGATTTCTTCATCCTGAAGAAGACTTTCATTAAGTCTCCATGTCCGATTCTTAGAGGTAAAATTGTCAGTCAGGGCATATGTCAACATTATCGGAGCATGGTCCGACCATGTAATTGATTCAATCAAGGAACTACGGACAGCGTGCAATTGGGCGTGAGGGATTAGGAAGTAGTCTATTCGGGAGTATATTTTATGTGGAAGGAGTAAAAATGGTAATCTCTCTCAGTTGGGTGAAGAAGTCTCCAGACATCAATCATTTGAGCTTTGTGTAGAGAGCGTGCAATGCGCTTCCGGACTGTCGGTGTAATTGAGGAATGACCCGAAGAGGTATCCTCTGTGGGGATCAACGGAACGTTGAAGTCCCCACCTAGGATCAGCTGACCCCTCTGGAACTCCGTCAGTGCATCTATTGTTTTGTTTATGAAAAAGTCTTGTTGACTATTAGGCGCATACATATTGGTCAATGTTACCTCTATCCCAACAATAACTCCTCTGAGGAACAAATCGCGTCCCTCTGGATCATTTTTCGCCTCTGCGCATGTCCACGGGACAGAGCGGGAAATGAATATGGAAACCCCCCATGATTTAGCAGCCACAAAAGTGGAGTGATAGGCCCACGGATATAATTTGTTTTTCAGGATGGGGAGGTTGTCCCTTTTGAAGTGAGTCTCCTGTAGAAACGCCACATTAACTTTATGGCGACAGAGATCATTGATCAACATCCTTCTTTTCTCAGGCACATTAAGGCCCTTCACATTTAGGGAGAACACATTCACCGTCTCCATGTCCCCTAGCTGAAGGTTGTAAGTCAGGAGTGGAAATATATGTGGGGTTGGGTTTAGGGGGGGGATGGGGGGCAGGGTGGGAGAAAGAAGAAAAAGGGAGAGAAGGAGTAGAAACAAGTCAAATAAGTGAGAGATATAAAAAGAGATATCGAGGTTGCACTCTTTGGGTGCAGTAATATCAATCTAAAGAGGTAGCACACTAGTGCTAATACGCTCATCAGTTAACTGCTGATAAACGAGCGTAAACCTAAGTGGAGGTGTAGGAAGCGATAGTCAGATTAGAACCCATCGACCTCCCTCTCCCAACTCAGTTGAAATAAGTATGTCAGTATTGGTATGATAACGACTATAAAAGTTGCTAGGTAAAATTAGAATACAGGATAGAACACTGAAACGACCTGTCACAAACAGAATGCAGAACTGTATATTGTGCCGCCATCAGGCAATCACTTAACATTCCCAACCAATTCCTCAGCTATCTTCGGCTGAACCCATAGTGGTAGTAGAGCCATTTCCCCCCCCCCCCCCCCCACATAGGCACACATGTTACTTTCAGGTGCAGAGTCCATGACTATTTACTTTAAGCTGCAGCATGGAAAACTAAACTTTGGAAACTATGACCATCCGCCTAGTAGTTTCCTCGTGATAAAGCTGTAATGCTTTCCTATTACCTATTACCACATGAGTCATTAAGTTTCCGACGTCACAGACCCCTCCCTTCTAACATCTTTATCAAAAGCATGCACATATCAAATGAAATGACACTTTAAGAACACTGAGGAATGCTTCTAGCTCAGAGCATGTAATGTACACCCTTCTAATAACATGAGTTCCTTACTTGCTGTAAACGGGACTGTTCACCATGATCATAAACACAGGGGGAGTTCAAAGGTCATTGTCTCCTTCTGGTAAAAAAAAGGTAATACCTAGAATCTGCAGATATAATCCAGTCCATGACCCTCACTGTTGTTATGACTCTGAATCCTTAGCCCAGAAAACCACCCCAGGGATCAGGGAGCCAATCATGTTCGGAACATACATAAACTGCCAAGTCTCTGAGTCCATTTACTCATAACAAGTGGGGTAGTTTAACTGTAAATTTGTGGGGTGAACAAGTCTGCTGGCATTCGAGTGGGGGTATAGTGGGTATGCCGAGATCAAGGGCTCAATTTAATCCAAACAACCGCATAGTAGTGGATGAGGATCAGGTCAGGGCAAAATTGATATCATGATGTAAAGTTACAACTCACGTGTACCCTCAGCTGAGGGCGCCCGATGCCTTCTCCTAGATCGCTGCTGGCGTGGATGCTGAAAGTTCCGTTGGGAAGAGGAACTTGGACGATCCGTTTGGCGAGGGAGAAGAGCCAGCCAGTTAGGAACTGCAATCGGTTCCGCTTCCAGGAAGGTAAAGAGGTCCGGCAGGTCTTGGGGAGAGCGTAGACTGAAGGTGCTGGATCCTTTAGGGAAATTCACCACTAAGGGGTATCCCCAGCGGTACGTGCATCCCTGCCGGCGAGCCATGTCCAGGATTGGTCTCAGTTTTGCCCTTCTCTGTAGAGTTGCTCTCGAGAGGTCTGGCAGGATCTTGATCGCCGCACCATCAAATTCCACCGCTCCTTGGTCCCAGGCCTTACGTAGGATAAGTTCTTTTTGTGTGTAACGGTGGATCCTGCAGATCACATCCCGCGGTCTGTCCGGATCTGTCGATCTGGGCCCCAATGACCTGTGGACACGGTCTAATTCCAGTGAAGCCGGAGGGGCTCCCAGGACCTGCTGAAAGATGGCTATTACAGACGCTTCTAGGTCCTCCGCTCCTGTAGCCTCAGGAAGACCCCGTAGCCGCAGGTTATTGCGGCGACTACAGTCCTCCATGTCTTCCAAACGTAGTTGTAACTCCACTGCTGTGGCCGCTTGTGACTCTTGGGAATGCTCTAAAACCGCAACCCGTTGAGCAAGTGCAGACAGAGAGGTTTCCCCCGAATCCACCCTCTCTGCGATTGTCTGGAGCTCCGCTCTGATTTCCTGCACATCGCGGGTGTGTGCCTCCTCAACCCAGGATATGAGGGCCTCGATATCCGATCTAGTGGGCAAGGCCTCAATGTCTGCCTTGGTAGGAAGAGCACGTAGGATAGCATGGAGCTCCTCCGGAATTCCAGAATGTCTCTGTGCTGTGCCTGCCATATTTGAGCCGAGGATCGCTGGTGTGTCTGAAAGGCAGTCTGAAGACACAGACTAATTCGGGGACAGAGGTGAGGCTAGCACATCTGAGTCTGCCATAGAGTGTCCACGTGGTGCTGCAACTATGGTGCCTGGTGATCTCCTCTGTTGGCCGCGGAAGTATCTACGAATACTGCTCCGTGGGGTTGCTATCTGGCCTCCATTTGTCGCAGATCTTGTCCTGTATCTTTTGGGGGTTAGCATTCCTCCTTCATGGGTTGTAGAAGGTTCGTGCAGGGCCGTCTTTAACGCAGGGCAAAAGGGGCAGCTGCCCTGGGCCCTGTCAATGTTGTGGGGCCCAAAGCAGCTGCCTCATACTTACCAACTTTCCTAGTTTAAATTCCCTCATCCCTTGAGGTTTTAATCTCATTCTGTGTCCGAATATCTCAGTGTGAAGTTCTGTTATTAATGCCCAGCTCTGTCTTGTTGTGTACAGATGACTCACCTGCATACCCTGTGTTTAAATGTAAATACCGGCATTGATATGTAAATAGCAGCAGCATTGATATGTAAATAGTGGCAGAGAGGCAGCATTCTATGTAAACAGAGGTGGTATTCATATGTAAATCATGCCCCCCTGAGGTCATATCCACCATCACCTATACTGAATGCTACCCACTGGGGAGATAAAGGGGCATGCTTGAAAGTCCTGTCTAAAACTGTGGTGATTAAGCCTACCATCAGCCTGTTCTGCAAAGGTAAGCAAATTAGTGGTGGAGGGTAGTGTGTGTGGTGTGCAGAGGTAGGCAGAGAAGGAATTACAGTTTGGGGTGACAGGTGAGCAAGGTCCAGTCCATGGTGTGCAGCCAGTGAGGAGATGATGTGCTGTAACCTCTAGCAACTAATCAGTAAGCAGTAATGATGTGCAGTAACCAATCAGTGAGCAGTATTGATGTATAGTAATCTCTAGCAAGCAATCAACAAGCAGAAATCATGTTCTGTAACCTCTAGCAACTAATTAGTGAGCCGAAATGTGTGCTGTAACCTCTAGTAACCAGTCAGTGAGCAGTAATGATACACTGTAACCTCTGGCAACCAATCGCAATCACTGTCTGATCTGATTCAGTAAAACTGATTTTGAGTCTACCTGCTATTTATTGTATGTCTCAGAGCAGGTGGAGAGCAAAACTGCATGGGGGGCCCCAAGAAAATTTTTGCCCAGGGTCCAATCAATATTAAAGACGGCCCTGGGTTCGTGAGTGGGAGAGGGGACAGTCAGGAGCTCTTTGGAAACACGTCCTCACTCCGCCATCGCTAGGCCACACCCCCCATTTCTTTTTTGTTTATATTAAATATTTTTTATCTATTTATTATATTGTTATTACACAGTTAGCAAAAAAGGAAAAAAAAAAGTTGAGAAATACAGCTTTTTAAAATATTGTGTAATGTTTTAGAGTGCATAATACTATTACTGGTATACCTACCCACTCCCTCCCTTCCAACCCTCACCCCCCCTACCCTTACACTCACACCAACTAGTCCTTAGTTATATATACATTCTAATGATTACTCTCAATTAGGGATGAGCCGAACACCCCCCGGTTCGGTTCGCACCAGAACCCGCGAACGGACCGAAAGTTCGCACGAACGTTAGAACCCCATTGACGTCTATGGGACTCGAACGTTCGAAATCAAAAGTGCTCATTTTAAAGGCTAATTTGCATGGTATTGTCCTAAAAAAGGGTTTGGGGACCCGGGTCCTACCCCAGGGGACATGTATCAATGCAAAAAAAACTTTTAAAAACGGCCGTTTTTTCGGGAGCAGTGATTTTAATGATGCTTAAAGTAAAAAAAAAAAAGTGAAATATTCCTTTAAATATCGTACCTGGGGGGTGTCTATAGTATGCCTGTAAAGTGACGCGTGTTTCCCATGTTTAGAACAGTCCCTGCACCAAATGTCATTTTTAAAGGAAAAAATCTCATTTAAAACTGCTTGCGGGTTTAATGTCATGTCGGGTCATGGCAATATGGATGAAAATCAGTGAGACAAACGGCATGGGTACCCCCCAGTCCATTACCAGGCCCTTTGGGTCTTGTATGGATATTAAGGGGAACCCCGCACCCAAATTAAAATAAGGAAAGGTGTGGGACCACCAGGCCCTATATACTCTGAACAGCAGTATACAGGCGGTGCAAACAAGACAGGGACTGTAGGTTTGTTGTTAAGTAGAATCTCTTTGTAATTTTGAACGGGTACATTTTTAACGTGTTTAGCTCCAGCCAAAAAATCTTTTTTAAGCTTTTTGGAAAACATAGGGAAGGGTTATCACCCCTGTGACATTTGTTTTGCTGTCTTTCCTCCTCTTCAGAAGATTTCACCTCACTTTTTTGTCCCAATGAAAAATGTTTTTTGAAAATTTGGGTTTTTTTGTGGAACAAGGATTGGAAAGCATCAGTGGAAAGAAGAAATTGTTTTCCCATATTAACTCTTACAGGAGAGAATTTCCCTTCCTAGGGGTAGATTTCATCTCACTTCCTGTTGTCTCCTTCCGTTTGCAAGTAGGAGTCGTTTGTAAGTTAGATGTTTGAAAGTAGGGTCCTGCCCTATATACTCAGCAGAAATTTGGGCCTTAGGTGTTGCTGTGGCCACAACACTGTAAGCCCTCACAGGGCCCTGCTGTGAAATATTAGATCAAGAATTGTAATTACATGCCCCTGTTGAACAGGAGCTGAAAAATTAGGCCTTAGGCACTGGTGCTGGTGCCACAACACTGCAACCCCTCACAGACACTCTAGTTGGAACGCAGGAACGAGCCCTGCTGCAAAGTATTGCTTCAAAAATTGTAATTACACGCCCCTGTTAGACAGGGGCAGAAAAATTGGGCCTTAGGCACTGGTGCTGGTGCCACAACACTGCAACCCCTCACAGACACTCTAGTTGGAACGCAGGAACGAGCCCTGCTGCAAAGTATTGCTTCAAAAATTGTAATTACACGCCCCTGTTAGACAGGGGCAGAAAAATTGGGCCTTAGGCACTGGTGCTGGTGCCACAACACTGCAACCCCTCACAGACACTCTAGTTGGAATGTAGGAACGAGGCCTGCTGCAAAGTATTACATCAAAAATTGTAATTACACGCCCCTGTTAAACAGGGGCTGAAAAATTGTGCCTTAGGCACTGGTGGTGGCGCCCAGAACCAAAAATGTTCTTACAAGCTATCAGCGTGATGATTGAGGAGGAAGAGGATAATTACTCAGGGATAGTCACTCAGCATCAGCATAGGCAGTCTTTGAAGGGATCTGAGATTTCAAAAAAAATTATTCGGTTACATCAGCATCAGGTGCTTGGTAGCTGGTGGTGATCCAAGACTGATTCATTTTTATGAAGGTCAGCCGATCGACCGAGTCGGTGGACAGACGCACCCTGTGATCGGTTACCACGCCTCCAGCAGCACTGAATGTGCGTTCCGAAAGAACGCTGGATGCAGGACAGGCCAGTAGCTCAATTGCATACTGTGCAAGCTCTGGCCAGTGATCCATCCTCAAGACCCAGTAACCCAGAGGAATTTCGGTGGGAAAGGTGTCCAAGTCTGATCTTGCCCCTAGGTATTCCTGCACCATGTAAAACAGACGCTGGCGATGGTTGCTGGAACCGATCATACCTTGGGGCTGCGGACCAAAAAATTGTCTGAACGCATCGGTCAGACGGCCACCTTCTCCACCGCTCCTTCTTTGACTGACCGAAGCCTCAGCAACACGTTGTCCAGAAACAGGAGTTTGTAACCTCCCAGTCTCTGGGAACGCGTTGCACAGACCTTTCTGCAAGGCCTCCCGAAGATGTTTCATCCTCTGCTCCCTCTGCGATGGCAAGATAAGGTCCGCAACCTTACCCTTGTAACGTGGATCAAGGAGGGTTGCCAGCCAGTATTGGTCCTTCTCCTTGATACCACGAATACGAGGATCCTTACGCAGGCTTTGCAGGATCAGGGAGGCCATGCAGCGTAGGTTTGCTGAGGCATTCGGTCCGGAGTCCTCTGGGTCACTAAGGACAACAACGTCCGCAGCCACCTCCTCCCAGCCACGTACAAGTCCATGTGTTCCTTGGGACTGATCCCTTAAAGACTGCTGCTGATGCTGAGTGCCAGGCTCCACCTCCATACTGACACAATCTTCCTCCTCCTCCTCCTCCTCCTCGTCCTCTTCCTGTGTGATCGGCGGGCACGCAGGAACACTGTCTGGATAAAGGGGGCCTTGAGAGCTAAGGAAGTCCTCCTCTTCCTGCCTCTGTTCTGCCTCAAGTGCCCTGTCCATTATTCCACGCAGCGTGTGCTCCAACAGGTGGACAAGGGGGACAGTGTCACTGATGCATGCACTGTCAGTGCTCACCATCCTCGTGGCCTCCTCGAATGGTGACAGGACAGTGCATGCATCCCTGATCATGGCCCACTGGCGTGGGGAAAAAAAACCAAGCTCCCCTGACCCTGTCCTGGTGCCATAGTCGCACAGGTACTCATTGATGGCCCTCTGCTACGTGTGCAGCCGCTGCAGCATGGCCAATGTTGAGTTCCACCTGGTGGGCATGTCACAGATTAGGCGGTTCTTTGGCAGGTTAAACTCCTTTTGGAGGTCCGTCAGCCGAGCACTGGCATTATATGACCGGCGGAAATGCACACAGACTTTCCTGGCCTGCCTCAGGACATCCTGTAAGCCCGGGTACCTGCCCAAGAACCGCTGCACCACCAAGTTAAGGACGTGAGCCAAACAGGGCACATGGGTCAGTTGTCCCTGTCGGAGGGCAGAGAGGAGGTTGGTGCCATTGTCGCAAACCACCATTCCTGCCTTAAGTTGGCGTGGCGTCAACCACCTCTGAACCTGCCCCTGCAGAGCTGACAGAACCTCTGCCCCAGTGTGGCTCCTGTCCCCCAAGCACACCAGCTCAAGCACCGCATGGCATCTTTTGGCCTGCGTACTTGCGTAGCCCCTTGAACGCCTACGGAGCACCGCTGGTTCCGAGGAAGAGGCCATGGAGGAAGAAGAAGAGGAGGGGGTGGAGGAGAGAGGTGTGTCACAATCAGCATTTTGGAGGCGTGGTGGCGGAACAACCTCCAACACTACTGCACCTTGCCCTGCATCCTTCCCAGCTGCCAGCAGAGTCACCCAATGCGCCGTGAAACTTAGGTAATGTCCCTGTCCATGCCTGCTGGACCATGAGTCAGCGGTAATATGCACCTTACCGCTGACCGCCCTGTCCAGCGAGGCATGGACATTGCCTTCCACATGCCGGTAGAGAGCCGGAATTGCCTTCCGTGAGAAAAAGTGGCGTTTGGGTACCTGCCACTGAGGAACCGCACATTCCACAAACTCACGGAAGGGGGCAGAGTCTACCAACTGAAAAGGCAGCAGTTGAAGTGCTAGCAATTTTGCCAAGCTAGCATTCAACCGCTGGGCATGTGGATGGCTGGGAGCAAACTTCTTTCGGTGGTGCAGCAGCTGGGGCAGGGAAATTTGCCTGGTACAATCTGACGTCGGTGTACCAAAAGCAGATTGCCCACAAGTACTTGGCTGTGACACACCTAATTCTACACCTTCATTCCTCTCACTGCAGGTCTCAGAGAGGACTGAAGGTCTAGTGGGGTTGGAAATCTCAGCTGATGAGGAGCAAGGAGAGATCCTCTTTGTTCTTTGGTGTGGGTCTTTTAGATACGCTTGCCAACGAACTGCATGGCAGGTCAACATATGTCTGGTCAAGCATGTGGTACCCAAGCGGGAGATGTTTTGGCCACGCGAGATACGCTTGAGACATATGTTGCAAATAGCAGCGGTGCGATCTGATGCACTCGTCTCAAAAAAGGCCCACACCAAAGAACTTTTTGAATAACGCGCAGAGACTGCAGCGCCCTGCACATGTGGAGCTTTGGGGTGTGATGCAGTCAATGTGCTACCCTTAGGCTGGCCCCTGGAGGGCATCCTGCCTCGTTGGTGATGTGCCGCCGCCTCCTCCTCCTCCTCCTCTCTCCTATCAGGCACCCACGTTGAGTCAGTGACCTCATCATCTCCTCCCTCCTCATCACTGGAGCAAACCTGGCAGTATGCTGCAGCAGGGGGAGCATGACTGCCAGATTGCTGTCCTTCTTGGGCACCCCCTCTGTCCGTGCTCATGTTACTGCCTTCATCGAGCTCAGTATCATCATCAGAGCCTTCCAAACGCTGGGCATCCTCCTGGAGCATGTACCCAACACTGTGGTCAAACAGTTCGAGGGAATCCTCAGGAGGACATGGTGGAGCTAGGGAAGGAGTCACTGATGACATTGAGCTGAGGGAAGAGGCCGCTGCTTTGCCAGACAAAGCACCCTGGGCATGGGTGAGAGAGGATGAGGAGGATGAGGACGGCTTGGTCATCCACTCGACCAAGTCTTCCTCATGTTGCGGCTCAACACGGCCAGCTGCCGAAAAAAAGGCCAAGCGTGTCCCATGGCCACGTGCTGATGAGGATGCACCGTCTCCACGACCAGCACTAGACACAGAGCCTGCTTGCCCTCTCTTATTGGCTTGTGACTGTCTGCCTCTCCTTCTTGGCCTTCCAGACATACTAATGGCCTGTAGCTGCACTAAGCTGGGATAGAACACCTGTAATTTTCTTCAGGTAGCTTTATATACTGTAACCAGACAAGCCTGCCTGTCAGTAGGAAGATAACAGGAACGGATCTAGCTGAAAACTGTGAGCAGGACGCACTGCACTAAATGTAAATAGCAGGAACGGATCTAGCTGAACACTGTGAGCAGGACGCACTGCACTAAATGTAAATAGCAGGAACAGATCTAGCTGAACACTGTGAGCAGGACGCACTGACTGCACTAAATGTAAATAGCAGGAACAGATCTAGCTGAACACTGTGAGCAGGACGCACTGCACTAAATGTAAATAGCAGGAACGGATCTAGCTGAACACTGTGAGCAGGACGCACTGCACTAAATGTAAATAGCAGGAACGGATCTAGCTGAACACTGTGAGCAGGACGCACTGCACTAAATGTAAATAGCAGGAACGGATCTAGCTGAACACTGTGAGCAGGACGCACTGCACTAAATGTAAATAGCAGGAACGGATCTAGCTGAACACTGTGAGCAGGACGCACTGCACTAAATGTAAATAGCAGGAACGGATCTAGCTGAACACTGTGAGCAGGACGCACTGACTGCACTAAATGTAAATAGCAGGAACAGATCTAGCTGAACACTGTGAGCAGGACGCACTGCACTAAATGTAAATAGCAGGAACGGATCTAGCTGAACACTGTGAGCAGGACGCACTGCACTAAATGTAAATAGCAGGAACGGATCTAGCTGAACACTGTGAGCAGGACGCACTGCACTAAATGTAAATAGCAGGAACGGATCTAGCTGAACACTGTGAGCAGGACGCACTGCACTAAATGTAAATAGCAGGAACGGATCTAGCTGAACACTGTGAGCAGGACGCACTGACTGCACTAAATGTAAATAGCAGGAACAGATCTAGCTGAACACTGTGAGCAGGACGCACTGCACTAAATGTAAATAGCAGGAACGGATCTAGCTGAACACTGTGAGCAGGACGCACTGACTGCACTAAATGTAAATAGCAGGAACAGATCTAGCTGAACACTGTGAGCAGGACGCACTGCACTAAATGTAAATAGCAGGAACGGATCTAGCTGAACACTGTGAGCAGGACGCACTGCACTAAATGTAAATAGCAGGAACAGATCTAGCTGAACACTGTGAGCAGGACGCACTGCACTAAATGTAAATAGCAGGAACGGATCTAGCTGAACACTGTGAGCAGGACGCACTGCACTAAATGTAAATAGCAGGAACAGATCTAGCTGAACACTGTGAGCAGGACGCACTGCACTAAATGTAAATAGCAGGAACGGATCTAGCTGAACACTGTGAGCAGGACGCACTGCACTAAATGTAAATAGCAGGAACGGATCTAGCTAAACACTGTGAGCAGGACGCACTGCACTAAATGTAAATAGCAGGAACGGATCTAGCTGAACACTGTGAGCAGGACGCACTGCACTAAATGTAAATAGCAGGAACGGATCTAGCTGAACACTGTGAGCAGAACGCACTGACTGCACTAAATGTAAATAGCAGGAACAGATCTAGCTGAACACTGTGAGCAGGACGCACTGCACTAAATGTAAATAGCAGGAATGGATCTAGCTGAACACTGTGAGCAGGACGCACTGCACTAAATGTAAATAGCAGGAACGGATCTAGCTGAACACTGTGAGCAGGACGCACTGCACTAAATGTAAATAGCAGGAACGGATCTAGCTGAACACTGTGAGCAGGACGCACTGCACCAAATGTAAATAGTCTAGATAGAAGATAACAGGAATGGATCTAGCTAAACTGAATACAGTGTATATATATATATGCAACACCTGGGATGCATATATATACAAAATACACTGTAAGTGCAGCTAACTGACTGACTGTTCTGCCTAATCTATCTAACTCAAATCAAATGACACTGTCTGTCTCTCTCTCTATCTCTCAGCACACCGGAACACACACTACACAGGGCCGCCGTGCAGGCGGCCTTATATAGTGTGGGGCGTGTACTAAATCCCCTGAGCCATAATTGGCCAAAGCCACCCTGGCTTTGGCCAATTACAGCTCTCTCTACTGACGGCGCTGTGATTGGCCAAGCATGCGGGTCATAGTGCATGCTTGGCCAATCATCAGCCAGCAATGCACTGCGATGCCGCAGTGAATTATGGGCCGTGACGCGCCACACGAATTTGGCGCGAACGGCCCATATCGTTCACAATTCGACGGACGGTCGAACAGCCGATGTTCGAGTCGAACATGGGTTCGACTCGAACACGAAGCTCATCCCTACTCTCAATCGATAAATAGAGACGCTCCAGAGGGTCAGGAAAAAATACCAGAGGGAGGGGCCTTCAAACTTCTCAAAAGAGGAGGGCTGGGAACGATAAAGATAAGAAAAAAGGAAAAGAAAAGAAAAAAGTCTCAATACATTCACTACCCTCCCCCTATGGGGGATGCCCATACGCACGGATGCAGGGATGCACAGACGCATGGGGGACTTCCCTGTGGTATCCCTGTGGCATTCCCCGTGACGTCAGAGGGGGGCAGGGTCACCGGGTGGCTCCGCCCTCCATTATTTAAGAACTGTCAGAAGAGGAGAAGCATCACACAGCGGGAGCCTCCCATCATGGATGCGGAGCAGCCCGAGGAGAAGAAGGGAAGAAGACACCGCGGAGGAAGATGACGGACGAGAACACCGGAGGAAGAACCAGAAGAACCAGAAGAACCAGATGGAGGAAGAAACCAAAGGAAGATAGAAGATAGAAGAAAGAAGACAGAAGAAAGAAGAATCATTTAAATAAAGGAATTGTCAAAAACTGTTTCTTGTCATTTTTAACATTTTTGACACTTTTTTTGTGAAATGGTAGCCCTCACCAATTTACACAGGGGGAGGGCCGGGATCTGGGGGTCGAGATTCCGATAAGCCCCCTGCCCGCAGACCCCCACAACCACCGGGCAAGGGTTGTGGGGATGAGGCCCTTGTCCCCATCAACATGGGGACAAGGTGTTCTGGGGGCTACCCCAAAGCACCCTCCCAATATTGAGGGCATGTGACCTGGTACGGTTCAGGAGGGGGGGTGCTCTCTCGTCCCCCCTCTTTTCCTGTGGCCTGCCAGGTTGCGTGCTCGGATAAGGGTCTGGTATGGATTTTTTGGGGGACCCCACGCCATTTTTATTTTATTTTGGCGCGGGGTTCCTCTTAAAATCAATACCAGACCTGAAGGGTCTGGTATAGATTTTGAGGGGGACCCCACACCATTTTTTTTTTACTTTTGGCCGGGGTTCCCCTTAATATCCATACCAGACCTGAAGGGCCTAGTATGGAATTTGGGGGGACCCCCATGCATTTTTTTTAAAATTTTGGTTTGGGGTTCCCCTTAATATTCATACCAGAACCCAAAGGGCCTGGTAATGGACTGTGGGGGAATCCCAGGCCGATTTTATCAATGAACTTTTATGTGTATTGTCGGGTCCGACAATTCATTAATAGCCAGTGTCTTGCAGAGAAAGTTCCCCCGGCGGATAAGGACCCCCCTGTACTGCGCATGTGCTGCACTTGCACGTTATGAACGACTACGGAGCCGCCTAAAATCTATGAAGTTGAACAGCTGATCGTCAACTCTACACGGCGCCTGCGTACTACATTCTGCCTTGAGTCCAGGTTCAAGCCCCACCATCCAAGTGGACATAGAAATAGACTAAAAATATGCCGAACGAAGCGAGGCCATGCCCGAAGCGTGGCGAGCGAAGCGAGCCCACAAGGGGCCCGGTTACAGGCGCCCTGTACAGCTGACTCACAGGTGTTCAGCTTCGGCTATTTTCGGCGGCTCGTACTGCGCAAGCGCTGTGCCTGCGCAGTACAGGGGAATCCTTATCTGCCGGGGGAACTTTCTCGGCAGAACATCGGCACTAGCGCTAGCACTTTTAAATGACTTTTTTCTTCCTTTAGAAATGTAATTTTGCTGTCAGACTGTTCTAAACACGGGAAAAATGTGCCACTTTACAGGCATACTATAGACACCCCCCAGGTACGAAATTTAAAGGAATATTACACTTTTATTGTTTCACTTTAAACATTATTAAAATCACTGCTCCCGAAAAAACTGCCATTTAAAAAACTTTTTTTGCCATTGATACATGTCCCCTGGGGCAGGACCCGGTTCCCCAAAACACTTTTTATGACAATAACTTGCATATTAACCTTTAAAATTAGCACTTTTGATTATTCATGTTCGTGTCACATAGACTTTAATGGTGTTCGCACAAATGTTTTGTCTGTTCTCATGTTCTGCTGCAAACCGAACAGGGTGGATGTTCGGCCCATCCCTAGTTCTCATTGAGAATCATGGGGTTCAACTTGTCAAGCAACTCGGAGGTCCAAAGTCGCCCAACTGTGAAACAAGACATATATATTTTAATAGAAAGGAGCGCTCATTTATACTTGCATTTACAGTGGGGATGGAAAGTATTCAGACCTCCTTAAATTTTTCACTCCTTGTTATATTGCAGCCATTTGCTAAAATTATTTAAGTTCATTTTTTTTCCTCATTAATGTACACACAGCACCCCATATTGACAGAAAAACCCAGAATTGTTGACATTTTTGCAGATTTATTAAAAAAGAAAAACTGAAATATCACATGGTCCTAAGTATTCAGACACTTTGCTCAGTATTTAGTAGAAGCACCCTTTTGATCTAATACAGCCATGAGTCTTTTTGGGAAGGATGCAACAAGTTTTTCACACCTGGATTTGGGGATCCTCTGCCATTCCTCCCTGCAGATCCTCT
Organism: Lithobates septentrionalis; assembly: GCA_037952835.1. Lineage (NCBI taxonomy): Eukaryota > Metazoa > Chordata > Amphibia > Anura > Ranidae > Lithobates > Lithobates septentrionalis. The sequence continues at coordinate 381,952 of JBBDGP010001153.1, read as the reverse complement.
CCAGTTCTGTCAGGTTGGATGGTAAACGTTGGTGGACAGCCATTTCTAGGTCTCTCCAGAGATGCTCAATTGGGTTTAAGTCAGGGCTCTGGCTGGGCCATTCACGAAGAGTCACAGAGTTGTTGTGAAGCCACTCCTTCATTATTTTAGCTGTGTGCTTAGGGTCATTGTCTTGTTGGAAGGTAAACCTTCGGTCCAATCAGAGGTCCTGAGCACTCTGGAGAAGGTTTTCGTCCAGGATATCCCCGTACTTGGCTGCATTCATCTTTCCCTCGATTGCAACCAGACGTCCTGTCCCTGCAGCTGAGAAGCACCCCCACAGCATGATGCTGCCACCACCATGCTTCACTGTTGGGACTGTATTGGACAGGTGATGAGCAGTGCCTGGTTTTCTCCACACATACTGCTTAGAATTAAGGCTAAAAAGTTCTATCTTGGTCTCATCAGACCAGAGAATCTTATTTCTCACCATCTTGGAGTCCTTCAGGTGTTTTTTAGCAAACTCCATGCAGGCTTTCATGTGTCTTGCACTGAGGAGGGGCTTTCGTCGGGCCACTCTGCCATAAAGCCCTGACTGGTGGAGGTGGAGTGATGGTTGACTTTCTACAACTTTCTCCCATTTCCCGACTGCATCTCTGGAGCTCAGCCACAGTGATCTTTGGGTTCTTCTTTACCTCTCTCACCAAGGCTCTTCTCCCCCGATAGCTCAGTTTGGCCGGATGGCCAGCTCTAGGAGAGGTTCTGGTACTCCCAAACGTCTTCCATTTAAGGATTATGGAGGCCACTGTGCTCTTAAGAACCTTAAGTGCAGCAGAAATTTTTTTGTAACTTTGGCCAGATCTGTGCCTTGCCACAATTCTGTTTCTGAGCTCTTCAGGCAGTTCCTTTGACCTCATGATTCTCATTTGCTCTGACATGCACTGTGAGCTGTAAGGTCTTTTATAGACAGGTGTGTGGCTTTCCTAATCAAGTCCAATCAGTATAATCAAACACAGCTGGACTCAAATGAAGGTGTAGAACCATCTCAAGGATGATCAGAAGAAATGGACAGCACCTGAGTTAAATATATGAGTGTCAGAGCAAAGAGTCTCAATACTTAGGACCATGTGATATTTCAGTTTTTCTTTTTTAATAAATCTGCAAAAATGTCAACAATTCTGTGTTTTTCTGTCAATATGGGGTGCTGTGTGTACATTAATAAGGAAAAAAAAAAATAACTGAAATGATTTTGGCAAACAGCTGCAATATAACAAAGATTGAAAAATGTAAGGGGGTCTAAACACATTCCGTCCTCACTGTACATCAGCAGAACATATGCAGAAAGTGATGTGTGCACATGGGCCAGAAGCAAATGTGTGGGGATGCCAAACAAATCAATGAACCCCACCCACACCAAATCTAACTACCACATCCACCCCCGCATTGATTAAGCACAAGTACATATCATACCCTTATCCGAAAAATGAGCAGCACCTCCTCTTTGCTAAAGAGGGACCTCGCCATGTCCACCTAGATGGAGATCCTGACCAGCACAGGAACTTCCGGGTGATTACAATGACTTATTTCTGGGTCAGAATGCAAAACCACACTCTTTTGATCGCTGCTGCAAATATTTGATCGCAACCACGATTAGACTTTTATTATTTTTGTTTATTTGCAGATATGCAAAATTGTATTTCTACTTATGATATTTAAAGGCGGTCAATAAGAAATGGTGTCCCTGGGTTAGCAGCAGGTGAATGACAAAAACAAAAGGCCCAGTTTTAGTCCTGGTTCACACTGACAGAGGGAGGAAATCGTTCAGCTGAAATCACACACTTTCATTCCCGCATGTCAGTCCCAACTGCAGGGGTAATTTCAGAGACATCTGTGCAGGGTTCTGCACTGATATCAATATAAATTGCACCCCAAAGTCGCACCAATTAAAACAGTGCAATTGTCACCGCTTTGACATGTCAAATCGCACCAATGTGAACTAAAGCTGACACATACAACACTGCCTATCCACCAGCTGAATTCATCACCTGCAATTCTCCACAGCTGTTATATATAAAGATTCCACCTTTATCATTAACTTGCAGGTGTGCAGAAGCCTAGGTTTACATTGGAGCGATTTGTCATGCGATTTGAGAGATCAAATCACATGACTATTGGCAGCAATGGCACTGTTCCAATCGATGCAAACATTTTTTGTGGCGCCGCACCAATTTGCTAAAGTAGTTCCTGCACTACTTTTGCTGATTTCAGGTACGACTTCAATAGACATTTGTGTATGAAGACACAGGGATTGTCTATCAAGTAGTACCTGAAATCACACTGACTTTGCTACTTTGAAATCGTGCTACTTCAAGTGAAGTAGCGCGATTTCAAAGTAGCATCAATGTGAACCAGGGCAAAGAGATTAGTTTTTTGGTGCACAAATACATATTGAAATAAAATATAAGAGATATTGCACTTTCCCAAAACCACCACCCACAAAAACTAAAGAGAAAGAAAAGTAGAAGAAAAAAAAAACACCACAACAAAGCTCAATAATGTACTTTTATTTTACCAGCAGAAAAAAAATAAAATTACATTAATTTACTAGCTTCAGGACAGGATATATGGTGCTACATTTAGCAATGGGATTTTAAGGGCCCTGCTCATAGGAGCTTACCATCTAAAATTTGACAAAACCTTGGAGTGGACACAGCTTTAATTTCACAGCACTTCTTTAGCGAAGACACAGTTCCAAAACACGTGGAACATGTCCTCCACTCCTCCACAGCCCTCCCTTGGACACAACTCCGATCTTACCAAATCCCTACTTCTCAGAAAACTCATGGTTGTCAGACATTCCATAAAGGACATCCAGGATATGTCCCTTTGACAGTTAGTCACTCCTCTTGTGCTCATACTCCTCCAGATTTGCACACTTTCCTTCTCTCTTAAGTACTGTATCCCATTAGGAAAAATCTCCCCAGCAATCCAAGCTTTAAGTTTCTTTTTATCACCAACCTCCCTCCCTCCCCAGACCCCCCAACCTCCATCCTTCCCAGATCTTGGTTAGGACCAAAAAATACTGAGGAACGACCCATGCCTGTGGCTTTTCCAGGGCCCACCTGTAGAGTCCCCATCTTGTAAACAATCTTCCTCCAAGGTACTGCATCATCTCCTTCCCGATTCCGTTACCTCTTATGCCGCGTACACACGGTCGGACTTTTCGTCTACAAAAGTCAGACAGCCTGTCCGACAGACTTCCGGCAGACTTTCGGCGGACTTGCGGCGTACTTGCGGCATACTTTCTAACGAACGGACTTGCCTACACACGACCACACAAAAGTCCGACGGATTCGTACGTGATGACGTACACTGGACTAAAATAAGGAAGTTCATAGCCAGTAGCCAATAGGTGCCCTAGCGTGGCTTTTTGTCCGTCGGACTAGCACACAGACGAGCGGATTTCGGGGTCCGTCGTAGTTACGACGTAAAGATTTGAAGCATGTTTCAAATCTAAAGTACGTCGGATTTGAGGCTAAAAAAGTCAGTTGAAAGTCCGGAGAAGCCCACACACGATCGGATTACCAGCCAGCTTTAGTCCGTCAGCGTCCGTTGGACTTTTGTAGACGAAAAGTCCGACCGTGTGTACGCGGCATTAGGGTCCTTATCAACATCACCCAGTAATGCAGCATCAAAAAGTCCCCGATCTTTGGAAGTCCAAAGCCACCTTTGACCCTTGGTTTAGTAATCTTCTCCCTTGCACACTTCTCCATCCTCCCTCCCCAAAAGAACAAGAACAGTAGCCTCATCATCTTCCTCACCCAACCATCAGGAGGCGGGAATATAACAGAGACATACAACATAATCGGAAAGATCACTGACTTGATGATGAGAACTTTCCCGGTGCAGGACAATTCACGCATCCGCCACATAGACAACTTTTCCTCCACTCGCTCAGTCACCTTCTGAAAACTGCGACTTCCCCTCAACTCCCTGTCAAAACACACACCCAGCACCTGCATCCTCTCCACTAGGGATGAGCTTCGAGTTCGAGTCGAACTCATGTTCTACTCGAACATTGGCTGTTCGCAAGTTCGCCGAACAGCGAACAATTTGGGGTGTTCGCGGCAAATTCGAATGCCGCGGAACACCCTTTAAAAGTCTATGGGAGAAATCAAAAGTGCTAATTTTAAAGGCTTATATGCAAGTTATTGTCATAAAAAGTGTTTGGGGACCCGGGTCCTGCCCCAGGGGACATGGATCAATGCAAAAAAAAGTTTTAAAAACGGACGTTTTTTCAGGAACAGTGATTTTATTAATGCTTAAAGTCAAACAATAAAAGTGTAATATCCCTTTAAATTTCGTACCTGGGGGGTGTCTATAGTATGCCTGTAAAGGGGCGCATGTTTCCTGTGTTTAGAACAGTCTGACAGCAAAATGACATTTGGAAGGAAAAAACTCATTTAAAACTACCCGCGGCTATTGCATTGCCGACAATACACATAGAAGTTCATTGATAAAAACGGCATGGGAATTCCCCACAGGGCAACCCCGAACCAAAATAAAAAAAAAAAAAATGTGGGGGTCCCCCTAAATTCCATACAAGGCCCTTCAGGTCTGGTATGGATATTAAGGGGAACCCCAGCCAAAATTTAAAAAAAAAATTGACGTGGGGTTCCCCCTAAATTCCATACCAGACCCTTCAGGTCTGGTATGGATTTTAAGGGGAACCCCGCGCCAAAAAAAAACGGCGTGGGGTCCCCCTAAAAATCCATACCAGACCCTTATCCGAGCACGCAACCTGGCAGGCCGCAGGAAAAGAGGGGGGGACGAGAGTGCGCCCCCCCCCCTCCTGAACCGTACCAGGCCACATGCCCTCAACATTGGGAGGGTGCTTTGGGGTAGCCCCCCAAAACACCTTGTCCCCATGTTGATGAAGACAAGGGCCTCATCCCCACAACCCTGGCCGGTGGTTGTGGGGGTCTGCGGGTGGGGGGCTTATCGGAATCTGGAAGCCCCCTTTAACAAGGGGACCCCCAGATCCCGGCCCCCCCCTGTGTGAAATGGTAAGGGGGTACTTACCCCTACCATTTCACAAAAAAACTGTCAAAAATGTTAAAAATGACAAGAGACAGTTTTTGACAATTCCTTTATTTAAATGCTTCTTCTTTCTTCCTTCATCTTCTTCTTCTTCTGGTTCTTCTGGCTCTTCTGGTTCTTCCTCCGGCGTTCTCGTCCAGCATCTCCTCCGCGGCGTCTTCTATCTTCTTCTCCTCGGGCCGCTCCGCACCCATGGCATGGGGGGAGGCTCCCGCTCTTCTCTTCATCTTCTTCTCTTCTTCATCTTCTTCTTCATCTTCTTCTTCTTCTTCTCTTCTTCCTTCTTCTCTTCTTCCTTCTTCTCTTCTTCATTTCTTCTCCGGGCCGCTCCGCAGCCATGCTGGCATGGTGGGAGGCTCCCGCTGTGTGACGGCGTCTCTTCGTCTGACGGTTCTTAAATAACGGGGGGCGGGGCCACCCGGTGACCCCGCCCCCCTCTGACGCACGGTGACTTGACGGGACTTCCCTGTGACATCACGGGGAATGCCACAGGGAAGTCCCGTCATGTCCCGTGCGTCAGAGGGGGGGCGGGGTCACCGGGTGGCCCCGCCCCCGTTATTTAAGAACCGTCAGACGAAGAGACGCCGTCACACAGCGGGAGCCTCCCACCATGCCAGCATGGCTGCGGAGCGGCCCGGAGAAGAAATGAAGAAGAGAAGAAGGAAGAAGAGAAGAAGAAGAAGAAGATGAAGAAGAAGATGAAGAAGAGAAGAAGATGAAGAGAAGAGCGGGAGCCTCCCCCCATGCCATGGGTGCGGAGCGGCCCGAGGAGAAGAAGATAGAAGACGCCGCGGAGGAGATGCTGGACGAGAACGCCGGAGGAAGAACCAGAAGAGCCAGAAGAACCAGAAGAAGAAGAAGATGAAGGAAGAAAGAAGAAGCATTTAAATAAAGGAATTGTCAAAAACTGTCTCTTGTCATTTTTAACATTTTTGACAGTTTTTTTGTGAAATGGTAGGGGTAAGTACCCCCTTACCATTTCACACAGGGGGGGGGCCGGGATCTGGGGGTCCCCTTGTTAAAGGGGGCTTCCAGATTCCGATAAGCCCCCCGCCCGCAGACCCCCACAACCACCGGCCAGGGTTGTGGGGATGAGGCCCTTGTCTTCATCAACATGGGGACAAGGTGTTTTGGGGGGCTACCCCAAAGCACCCTCCCAATGTTGAGGGCATGTGGCCTGGTACGGTTCAGGAGGGGGGGGGCCGCACTCTCGTCCCCCCCTCTTTTCCTGCGGCCTGCCAGGTTGCGTGCTCGGATAAGGGTCTGGTATGGATCTTTAGGGGGACCCCACGCCGTTTTTTTTTTTTTTTTGGCGCGGGGTTCCCCTTAAAATCCATACCAGACCTGAAGGGTCTGGTATGGAATTTAGGGGGAACCCCACGTCAATTTTTTTTAAAAATTTTGGCTGGGGTTCCCCTTAATATCCATACCAGACCTGAAGGGCCTTGTATGGAATTTAGGGGGACTCCCACATCATTTTTTTTTTTTAATTTTGGTTCGGGGTTGCCCTGTGGGGAATTCCCATGCCGTTTTTATCAATGAACTTCTATGTGTATTGTCGGCAATGCAATAGCCGCGGTAGTTTTAAATGTGTTTTTTCCTTCAAAATGTCATTTTGCTGTCAGACTGTTCTAAACACGGGAAACATGCGCCCCTTTACAGGCATACTATAGACACCCCCCAGGTATGAAATTTAAAGGGATATTACACTTTTATTGTTTGACTTTAAGCATTAATAAAATCACTGCTCCTGAAAAAACGGCCGTTTTTAAAACTTTTTTTTGCATTGATTCATGTCCCCTGGGGCAGGACCCAGGTCCCCAAACACTTTTATTGACAATAACTTGCATATTAGCCTTTAAAATTAGCACTTTTGATTATTCATGTTCGTGTCCCATAGACTTTAACGGTGTTCGCGTGTTCGAACAAATTTTTTTCCTGTTCGCATGTTCTGGTGCGAACCGAACAGGGGGGTGTTCGGCTCATCCCTACTCTCCACCTTCTGACTCCATCCCTCATTCACCTCCAGCTCACGGCCCACATTACACACCTGACACTTACTCCAATTCACACTCATCCTAGACACACTGCAGAACAGACTCACCTGCAATCCACCAACAAAACATCATCCATGTACCCCAACACTTTCACACTCCTTCCACCACTGCCAGGCACAAACACACCCTTGAATGCCTTGTCCTTCTTCACTGCACTCAGTAATGGCTCCATCACGCAGATGAACATCAAAGGCGATAGGGGGCACCCCTGCCTAACCCCAGACATCACAGGGATACTCCCCCCTAGGGTACCGTTGACCAAAACCTGACTTGAGATACCTTTGTATAGTCCTCTGATAACCTTCATCAGCTGGTCCAGAAAACCCAGGACCTCCAGAATCTGAAACAGAAACTGATGGGAGACTTTGTCGTAGGTCTTTTCAAGGTCAATCGACTCTAGCAGGCATGGCAAGTTGTTAGATTGCGCGTAGTATACGACATCCCTCAGTAATGATAGATTGTCGGAAATCCGCCGACCAGGAACAGCAAACACCTGCTGCTCCCCAATCACTTCGCCAATCACAAGCTTGACTCGATCGGCAATCAACCTTGCCACAATCTTGTAGTCAACGTTCAACAGTGTAATTGGCCGCCGATTCTGAATGTCTCTCTTATCGCCCTTTTTATAGATGAGGGTAATCACCCCCTCCCTTAAGGACTTTGGCATCTCCCCCACTTCAAACACCAGCCTCACCAACTCACACACCTCATTCTTCATCACCTCCTATGCTTTACAAAAGAACTCAACAGTCAACCCATCCTTCCCAGGTGTCTTATTCTGGTTCATCCCATCACTCGCTTCAGTTCCTCCTCAGACACAACCACACACATACCAAACCTATCCTCCTCAGACAATCTTGCATCCACTTTCTCGCAATACTCCCGCATCTCCTCAGCACTTACTCCACGTCCGCCTGCAAACAAATCCGTATAAAACTCACTCACCGCCTCCATCACCTTCTCACCATTCACCTCCTGTCCCTGCACCATCACTGATTTCATCACATTGCATCCCCTCAAGAGCTTCTTGAAGAAGATCTGCGAACATGTCTCCCCTTCCTCCATGTCCTTCACTTTAGCTTGGAAGATTAGCTTCTTCCCTCTCATCACCCAAGCTTTCTTTATCTCCTCCCAAAGCTTTCCAATCTCCTCTTTTAACTCCCAGACTCCCTGCCTTAATTTAAGCAGGAGTCTCAACCTATGCTGGAGAGCCCTCCCCTCTTGTTTCTCTTTCCTTGCCTTCTTTACACCTGCTTGAAGAAAGAAGAGCTTGATTCGCTCCTTCAGCCAGTCCCACCACTCGAAAAAGGATTCAAAATCCCCCTTTCTTCCCAACCACACTTTATATTGCAGAGCAAACTTCTCAAAAATCCCTTGGTCTTCCAATAACAGATTACTTAATTTTCAGATTCCTCTCCCAGTCTTGACATCTTGATCAAAAATAAACCTTCCCACCAAAACCTGATGGTCGGAGAAAGACACCTCCCATTGCTTCCACTCTGCGACCTTCAGTGCCCTGGAACCTGAAATAAAGTCAATTTGGGATTTCACGCTTCCCTTATCTGAGAAAAAGGTTGCTGGGGCTTTACCATTTCCATAGTAGCAAACGGCTCCATCCTGCAAACAAAAATCCTGCAAAATTGCATTAAAAGCTGTGCCGGTGACATCGGTCTGGCTTTCACCTTTGCCTACTCTATCTTCAGCAGTCCTAATAAGATTAAAGTCTCCAGCAACAATGGTCTTTCCTCTCCCCACAATGTGGAGCCTCAAAATTTCCAACAAATCTATCCTGGCATTTTTTCACACTGGTGCATAAACACATACCAACTTAAAGGATTCTTCCAAGTAGGTAAACATTACACGCAGAACTCTTCCTATCACCACTTCCTCCCATGATTCAACTTTAATTTCTGGGTTTTTAAAGAGCACCCCCATCCCTTCACTTCTATTTTCCGCAGCACAAGACCAAACCGCTGGTCCTGCAGACCAGTCCCCATGGCCTGGAGCATACCACAAACCACACTCTTGCAAACACAAGACATCACACTCAATCTTAGCCAACTCAGACAAAACAGCTGCACGACGATAGACAGATCCAATCGGATGCACATTCATACTACATATAGAGAAAGCCATGAGAAGGATCAAAAAAACCCTGCAGAACACACTAAACCCCCCCCCCCCATCAGGAAGCTCTTTTCCACTTCTGTTCCCTGTACCTTTTACAAGAGGATCAACTGATTCACTCACCAAATATTGCATGGCAGGAGAACCTACCAAGCCCAATGGCGATGTTGCTCCACTTGAATCATCTGACACTTGTGAATCCATACTTAAACTCAGCAGTACACACACACCACCACCTGGGCTTAAACCCAGAGACAAGTCCCATTTAGGCTTCTTTCTCCGTGCCTCACTCTCCTGCTCCACCTCAGGCCCTGGTCTTTGAGTAGCAATTAAAAGGTCTTTTGATTCTGACCCCTCCTTCCTCTTCACCTCCAGCACCTCCATATCCTCAGCCCACTCGCCAAGCTCCTCATCTACATATTGACTCTCCTGTTCTGCCTCCACCTGTTTTATCAAAGCGATCAACTCTTCACACACTCCACCCACCTCCCTCCCTCCATGCCTTCATCCGCCACAGCTTCTTCCGCCTCACCAACCTGCATCTCATTATCCCCCTCCTCTGTCAGAATAATATTCACTCCACTTTTACCCATACTCCCTTGCAGTTCCTGTCCGACACCTTCTTTGGACCTACTACCAGGGTTTTCAGCATCTGGGGGGGTCGGTGCCTTTCCACCTTCTGTGCTGGCCACCTGCTCACCCCCCTCATCCGCCCGCTCAGTCTCCTGATCCTCCGGTTCCCGGCTCATATTTTGCCCTGTAAACCGCCGTCTCTGCACAGCCTCCGCATACGAGAACACCTTCCTCCCCACTATTTTCGGACAGTTTCTGACCATATGCTCCCCTAAACCACACAGGTCACATTTTTTTTCCTCCTTCACTCTGCTGCATTGTGTCCCGGCTTCAAGCACACTCTACAGCAATGCTTAGAAGGGCAGTCCTCACGAATATGCCCATACTGAAAGCACCCCCTGCAGTAACGGGGTTGCCCAGAATAGAAAACAGTACACCGCTCCCCAGCAATGGTAAATGCAGGGGGAGGGTGACACACGCCACAAAAACCTGATGTGTCCCTCTTCATGTGTACTTTAAAATGCAGTTTACCTCTATACATGCCATACTGGTTATAAAGCTTCTCTCCTCGGTCAGCCGCCACACAATACCGCAACAAAATTCCGGCTCCAAAAAAGAATTATAACTATGTACAGTCATGGTCTTCAATCCAGGATCAAACAATAAACTGACATCCATCTTCTTAGTTAGCAAATTTCCTCCCAGATCCGCCTTCACCCAATTCTCATATGCAGCTTGGCAGGTATCCTCAGTATGAAAAGAAACATTGTATTGACCACAAAATCTTGGAGAGCAAATAAATCACTGACCTGTAAATTCAGCAACTTCTGTAAAACATCCATAGCAATCGTCTTCAGACCCACTTCGCCATGATATTCAGGCTTTGTCTGGATTCTCATAGAATTTCTCAAACGCATCGGACCTCGCGACATAGCGACATCCTTTTTTGGTTCCGCCTTTATTTGGCCTCTCATTTATCTGGGGGTCCCCCCAGAAGAGGGGCCCCCAGAACACCCCCAACTCAAAACCTAGACAAATATGACACCCGATCGTAAGTCAGGAGGCCGAGCAGCACTCCGTAAGGAAGATTCTGGCCTGTTCTTAGGCCCTGCTTCTCCCCCACAAATCACAAGCAAAAAACCTGACCTTCTCAGGCCAAACGAACCCCCCTACTGCAGGTCTTTATATAAGAGAGGTTGTATTGTTAGCACATTGACACACCCAAAAAAAGTACACGCCCACCAGTATCTTTCAATCTGTCTCTTCATGTATGTCTAAAGGGATTGCACCTGACGAGCAGGAACACATAATAGTATTTGCAACTGTGTTAGCCCTTGGCTATGTGCATCAAATCTCTAACTACAGGACAAAGATCAAAGTCAATTTGCAACCACATAAACAAAGCAACAGTTTTCTAAGCATATGTACCCATGCAGTGTAAACCCTAAAATTTTAAATGACCAAGTCCCTGGGCATGATTAGTGCTAATAAACATTAACATCAGTCCCTGGCTGCAATGAGCTTCCAATCTAAAGTCCAAAATTAACTTTCTTACATTAGCACCTATTTCGACAGGAGAAAATAGGATGCCAGCATGTCTTTGGATTGTGGTGAGAAAATAACACTGGGAGAACATATAAACTTCCACACAAGCATTAGCATGTTGGGGAATTGAACCAACATCCCAGGTGCTGCTAGACAGAACTGCTACCCACTTAGCCACCAGGCAGCCCCACACATGTTCTCTGCATCTCTGTGGTGTGAACCAGCCCTAAGTCCATATCCATGCTCAGTGTCACAAGCAATATACAATATATTGGCCTAAGTATTGGGACGCCTGCCTTTAAATGCACATGAACTGTAATGACATCCCAGTATTAGTATTGGGTTCAAAACTCATTTGGCCCACCCTTTGCAGCTATAACAGCTTCAACTCTTCTTGTCCACAAGGTTTAGGAGTGTGTCTATGGGAATGTTTGACCATTCTTCCAAGTGCATTCGTGAGTCCAGGCACTGATGTTGGACAAGAAGGCCTGACTTACAGTCTCCTCTCTAATTCATCCCCAAGGTGTTTTGTTGTGTTGAGGTCAGGACTCTGTCCAGGCCAGTCAAGTTCCTCCACCCCAAACTCCCTCATCCATGTCTTTATGGACCTTGCTTTGTGCACTGGTCCAAATGATTTGGTGGAGGGGGGATTATGATGTGGGGTTGTTTTTCAGGGGTTGGGCTTGGCCTCTTAGTTCCAGTGAAGGGAACTCTTAAGGTGTCAGCATACCAAGACATTTTGTACAATTTCATGCTCTCAACTTTGTGGGAACAGTTTGGGGAAAGCCCCTTCCTGTTCCAACATGACTGCACACCAGTGCACAAAGCAAGGTCCATAAAGACATGGAAGAGGAAGTTTGGGTGGAGAAACTTGACTCACCTGCACAGAGTAATGGCCTCAACCAGATAGAACACCATTTGGCTGAATTAGAGTAGAGACTGCGAGCCAGGCCTTCTCATCCAACATCAGTGCCTGGCCTCACAAATGCACTTATGGAAGAATGATCAAACATTCCCATAGGCACACTAAACCTTGTGGACAGCCTTCCCAGAAGCTGTTCTAGCTACAAAGGGTGGGCCAAATCAAATTTTAACCCTACGGACTAAGACTGGGCTGCCATTAAAGTTCATGTGTGTGTAAAGGCAGGCGTCCCAACACTTTTGGCTAAATAGTGTATATGGAAAAGACTTAAAATGGTGGTGGAACCCTCCTACACATAAATACTACATTTAGACAAAGTTATAGGACCTGGGAGATGAGACAACTTCTGAAGCAACATGGTTGGGATTTGAACCCAGACCCTCAGGGATGCTAAGCAGAAGCTCTAACCTCTAAGCCGCAGAGCTGCCACATATGAGAACATCCTACACATAAATACACATAAAAACACATAAAAACACATAAAAACACATAAATACTGCATTTCTTTGGACATACAGGTGATGGAATTACATTACTCAAGAGTTATTCTTCTTGATTTATTCTGTGATATTTGGTGTTTTTTGTGGGTGAGAGTAGAATATTACCCTCAAATTTTTGGGAATTACATTTTGATTTCTGGTGTTGGTACACATATCACATTTTTTGGGCTCAAATTATGAATATTTGGAAATAATAAAAAGCACAAAAAATTGTGATTCATTTTACATTTGCATCAGCAATGGTATTGTTTGTGGATTATAAAGACACCTTGTGTGAGTTTGGGTAAAGATTGTTGTGAGATTGAGAGTAATGCCGCGTACACACGGTCGGACTTTTCAGCTACAAAAGTCCGACAGCCTGTCCGACAGACTTCCGGCGGACTTTCGGCGGACTTGCGGCAGACTTTCTAACGAACGGACTTGCCTACACACGACCACACAAAAGTTCGCCAGCCTAGTACGCGGTGACGTACACCAAGTCCGGCGAGACTATAAAACGGAAGTTCAATAGCCCGTACGACACCCTTTGGGCTCCTTCTGCTAATCTCGTGTTTATCTCGTGTTAGTAGAAGTTTGGTGAGAGACGATTCGCGCTTGTGAGACTCGTATTTTTCAGTTCGTTTTAACTGTTGTTCAGTCTGTGCTTGTGAGGTTTGTATCTGCTTTTCACTGCGTTTGGTCAGTTGGCATTGAGAAATCTTTGTTTTATTGTCCGCTCGTTCCTGATTTTCAGGTCGCTCTTCACAGGCCTTGCTGTTCTTCAGTGCGTTCTGTTTAGTGCGTTCTGACCAGCCAACCGTTTTGAAACCATGTTACCTGTACGTACTCGTCGTCGAGCTCGTGCATTGTATGTGTTTGGTGCTGTAGTTTATTCTTCAGACCAAGACCAGTCCATGAACAGGGCGAGGAGGAGTTCATGGACCAAGAATTGGTTGCTCCAGCGTGACCAGTTCTGTCACATGCCATTGCTCCGTGAGATCCGTGAGAATAATCCTGAGGATTTCAGGAACTTTCTCCGGATGACGGACCCCGTTTTTGACCGTTTGGTGGCTTTGCTGACCCCCTATATCAGCAGGCAGGATACCTGCATGAGGCAAGCCATCACTCCGGAGCAGAGGCTAGTTGCCACGTTGCGGTACTTGGCGACAGGGAGAAGCCTGCAGGACCTCAAGTTCTCGACAGGCATCTCCCCCCAGGCTCTGGGGATCATTATCCCAGAGACCTGTTCTGCCATCATCCAGGTCCTGTAGAAGGACTATATTAAGGTAAGATATTTTTCTTTTATTAGCATCACATGTTCTTTTATGTAATCTTTGATAATGCAATGTATTTCTTGCCTCAAACACTATTTACCATCATTGCAATATAGTGTGAATGTCCCCTTTTTCTCCTCACACATGCAGGATTTTTTTCCTGTTCTTTTTTGTCATGCATGTATATTTTTCTTCAATAACCTCCCCAGCATGCAATGATGGGCACATATCCACCTAGTCTACTCATTTTGAATGTATTTTGTTTGAGTGTATTTAGTGTGGTTATAATTAGCAATTAGCTTGATTTCCCAACCCCCTCCCCCCACCTAAACTCAATCCAAATAGTGTGCTTATAATTAGCAATTAGCTTGATTTCCCAACCCCCTCCCCCCCACCTAAACTCAATCCAAATAGTGTGCTTATAATTAGCAATTAGCTTGATTTCCCAACCCCCTCCCCCCCACCTAAACTCAATCCAAATAGTGTGCTTATAATTAGCAATTAGCTTGATTTCCCAACCCCCTCCCCCCCACCTAAACTCAATCCAAATAGTGTGCTTATAATTAGCAATTAGCTTGATTTCCCAACACCCTCCCCCCCACCTAAACTCAATCCAAATAGTGTGCTTATAATTAGCAATTAGCTTGATTTCCCAACCCCCTCCCCCCCACCTAAACTCAATCCAAATAGTGTGCTTATAATTAGCAATTAGCTTGATTTACCAACCCCCCCCACCCTCGTAAAAATTTGCTAGAATGTTCTGTGGTGTTGATTTGTATAAAGCAGATATATGTTGCACTTTGCAAAATGCATGTGCACTCTACAAGTGCATTTGTTCCAGTGCTTTAGTAAATGAGCAGAAGCTCTGCTGATTTCCATCATCAAATCATATGCAAGCCACAAAGTGTTTTCATTAATTGCCCTTGCATGTGATTGTGTACTCCTTGCAACATGACTGCCTTTTTACCTTACCTCATTTACTATAAGCTGGGTAGCAACTGCACTTGCAGAGTGCGACAACTGCAGTCTTGTAGCCTTTTTAGTCCCTAAATCCCTGCGTGTCCTAAAAGTAATCTTTTTTATGTATTTCACAACCCCCTAAAATGTAATCAATGTTCCATCAGAGGGGGTGAGCAATCTGATAAGTGTGCCTTTCCATATTAGTTCTTCCCGAAGATTTAAATTTTTTAATGTTATACTGATGCTGGGGAATAATGTTTTTAATTGTATAATTTTCTTGCAATGTTATCTTCAAAATTACTGATTTTGGTTTTCTTGTTTGATTCCCCAGTTTTCTTCAACGCCACAGGAATGGCAGACTGTGGCATCCCATTTTGCCACCCGTTGTAACTTTCCCAATTGTGGAGGGGCTATAGATGGGAAACATGTCCACATCGTGCCACCACCCCATTCGGGGTCATACTATTTTAATTATAAGGGGTTCCACAGTATTGTTTTAATGGCGGTGGTGTCGGCACACTATGAATTTTTATATGTGGACGTGGGGAAGAATGGCCGGATGTCGGATGGAGGAGTATTTGCCCAGACGGAGTTCTGCCAGCGTCTCCAGAGTGGTGGCCTGGGATTGCCACCTGATGCAGATAACGTGGAAGGACTCCCCTTTGTCTTCATTGCAGATGAAGCCTTCGCTCTGAGCAAGCACCTCATGAGGCCATTCCCCCAAAGAACCCTCACCCCGGAGAGGAGGGTTTTTAATTTCCGGCTGGCCAGAGCTAGAAGAGTGGTTGAAAATGCGTTTGGGATTCTGGCCAGCCGGTTCCGCCTGTTTCAAACCTCCATAAATTTGGCGGAATACAAACTTAATTTTATCATTTTATGTTGCTGCATCCTGCACAACTTTTTACACCAACATTCTCCAAATTATATGGTAACAGTTGGGCCTGAGGCCGGACTTATCAATGACAACCTTACGGGCCTGGATCCTGTCCGTACTGGCTTGGCCCCCCAAAGTGCCCGTCAAGTTAGACAGCAATATTTTAATTATTTTATGGGTAGGGGGGCCATTTCAATGGGCCAGGATATCTAAATATTTTAAATAAAAAAATTCTTGATGAAATCTTGAATTATATTTATTGCTTGCCTTTCTTTTGGGCTTTCTCCTAGGTTATGGTCGAGCAGTTGTAGTGCCAACTGTATTTTCCTTTTAAATGTCTAAATAAGCTCCATTGCCACTGTAAACAACTTTTTTAAAATTATAACCAAACTGATACTGAGCATTGAAATAACAAACCACACATTTATTTAATTCCTAAGCAGATGTTTTTATTAATCGTTGTTATGCATTCAGTAATGCATTTAGTATAAAATGTTCCTAGCTAAAAATATAATGATATCTTAATAATTTAGAAAAATATAATTATAGTTAAATATTTTTACATAATAAAAAATACAATTTTTTGGGCATTTTGATTTTAGCAAACAGGCTTTTTTTTATTTTTATTTTTTTGGTTTTTTAAAATCCTTTTTTTTTTTTGGTTTTTTAAAATCCTTTTTTTTTGTGTTTTTTAAAATCCTTTTTTTTTGGGGGGTTTTTTTAAAATCCTTTTTTTTTTTTCTTTTTTTTTTTTAAATACTTTTTTTTTTTTTTTTTGGCTTTTTAAGGTATTTTCTCTAAACAGCCCTCCTTTTTTAAATGATGTTAAACAGCCATATAATTTCACCAAAAATAATAAAGAGAAGGCCCAGAATGGGGTCAGCAAACCAGGAAATGAAGGACATGATCGATGTTTTGGGGTTTCAAAAAGGGCATTTAGATTCGACCCAAAACATCAATCATGTCCTTCATTTCCTGCTGCATACGATCCAGCCGATTACGCATTTCATCGATCTCCCCATTCCAGGCCATTATTTGACCAATTAGCCGTTGGGCACTGTCTGAGGTGAAATAGTCACTTCTTGTACCTAAAGTGGAATGAAACAAAAAAAATGTGTTTAGAAATATGCACACATACATAGTTTACCTTACCATAAAGCTGGTGTCTCAGACACTGACCTGGTGGGGTGCCCATGTCGCATAATTCCTGAACATCCTCGGGGGTGGCGCTGTTGCTTGACTCAAGCACAACCAGATCACCTAAAATAGAGTTGAAAAATTACATAAAAGAAAAGGCAGCCATGCATAGATTACCGTAAGCTGGTGTGTCAGACACTCACCTGGTGGGGTGCCCATGTCGCCCACCTCTCCTTCCTCCACATCCTCAGTGGGGCTTGGGCTGATTTCCCAAGTATGTTCTTTTGCTTGGGGTGGACTGTGTTCTTGTTGGCTGAGTGATTTTTCCCCTATGTGAACCAAAAAATTAATATACTTAGCACACAGATATTTTAGTACATAGTAATTTTCAAACATTTGTAGTGAAGTGGTGTACAAATGTTCTGTTTGTGTAGAGTTCCTATTTTACCTAAATATTTAAATTTCTAAAGACATATCGGATAGATAGATATCTAGATATCATTATCTATAAATATAGTTAATAATCTTTTGATCTCTCTCTCTCTATATCTCTAACAAAATATAAATATCAAACAAAATGTAACGAAAAAAAAATATATAACTTAAAATATTCCAAACTAATTTTTTACATTTCTATATCTATCTATATCTATCTATATCTATATATCTCCATATCTCCATCTACCTATATCTATCTATCTATCTATCTATCTATCTATCTATCTATCTATCTATCTATCTATCTATCTATCTATCTATCTATCTATCTATCTATCTATCTATCTATCTATATTCATACATATATATATATATATATATATATATATATATATATATATATATATATATATATATATATATATATATATATATATATATATATATATATATATTCATATATACATATATATATATAGATATATATATATATATATATATTCATATATACATATATATATAGATATATATATATTCATATATACATATATATATAGATATGTAACGAGGTTTATTAAAAGATCGTTTGAAACAATGAGCAAAAAAATCGTATAGGAATGAAAAGCACATGGAGCAGTATACAAGGTAATAAACACAAGAGAAAAACACGACAAGTACTTACTTTTTTTCAGCACTTTACGGATCCGTCTGTACTGATCCGGCTCCCGGAGTTTGAGGTCAGACCATCTTTTTCTAATTTGATCCTTGGAGCGCTGTACCCCAAAATAAGCCTGTAAAGTGTCCACCACCTTCGCCATTACTTTGGCCTTGCGCAAATTTGGCCGGGCGTACGGCCCATACTTCCCATCATAGTCCTTTTTTTTAAGAATGGCCACCATTTCTACCATCTCTTCAAAGGACATATTGGAGGCCTTAAATCTAGGCCTCACAGATCTTGACGTTCCGGCCTCCGGGCTTTCTTCGCTACCTGAGATAGTACACACCTGATGTGTCTCCGCCATTATTCACCCCACTACGCGCCGTAAATAAAAATGGGCGGAGAACATTAGTTAAAATCGAACGTCAGGGGCGGGCGACGCAGGCGGAGTTTCACACATGCGTAGTGTATAAAGAGGGGCCTTGTGCACGTGTCGTACGTACGTTCTGTGCGTAGAATTAGGGGGCGGAGAACATGAGTTAAAATCGAACGTCAGGGGCGGGTGACGCAGGCGGAGTTTCACACATGCGTAGTGTATAAAGAGGGGCCTTGTGCACGTGTCGTACGTACGTTCTGTGCGTAGGTGATAGTGGACCGGGACGTTACTAAACGAAGGTAATTTTAAAATTATATTTTTTTTATGGTCATGACTTTGTAGCAAGCGGCTTATATGGCTTGACAGATTGATGAGGCCTACATAGGGAGAAGATGATGAGGGTTTAGCAGAAACCTAATAAGTGTTTTTTGTCTTGTGACTTTATCTTTTCCAGATATAATGAATCCCCTATTTAAGGATCCAGAGTTCCTTACAGCTTTCATATCTAAATATCGAGAGATGAGGAATTTGTGGGAGGTGAAAAACCCTCAGTATTATGCAAAGCATGTGAGGAAGTCAACGCTGGAGAGACTTCTGTCCTTTGTCCAGGCGACCATCCCGGAAGCAACAATGGAGACATTGCTCAAGAAAATTGGGGTCTTGAGGAATATGTATAAGAGGGAGCATAAGAAGATCCAGGAATCAATGAGATCAGGAGCATCAGCAGATGATGTTTATGTACCCAGGCTGTGGTACTACAATCAACTCCGTTTACTTGATGACCAGACTGAAGCCAGGGCATCACTTTCAACCCTTCCCTCCACCCTTCCCTCCACCCTTCCCTCCACCCCAGCAGAGGCTGATGAGGAGCAAGCTGGGTCTTCCATCCTGGATGAACCGGATATGACCATCTGGAGTCAGGTAAATTAGTTTAAACAATATTTACTGTACTAATATTAATGAGGTTAACTGGATGTTATAATTGTCTCAAAGATTTTTGCCCTCAAAATTGTGTATACATATCAATTGACAGGAGTGGCTAAATATGTTTCGCACCTGCTAGAAAAAATTAGGGTGTCTGATTAGACTCTTTTATTAAAGAGATGTATTCACATTGAATTTGCTAGTCATGAGAAGCAAATTGTGTGTCATTGATGAACCCCAAAAAAAAAAATAAAACTATGTCCTTTTTTTATACACAGGATGAGTCCATCCAGGAGGAATGTGTGGAAAGTGGCAGGCAGGAGGAGACCGGGCCCATGGACAGCCTGGAGGAGGCCGGATTCACCATCATCCTGGAGGAGGCTGGGCCCAGTGTCAGGCAGGAGGTGGCTAGTCCCAGTGAGGTGGCTGGGCCAAGTGAGGTGGCTGGTCCCAGTGAGGTGGCTGGGCCTAGTAGGAGCATGACCCAATCCCAAGTGCCTCCCCTCCGCCTTCCCAAAAAAAGGGCCAGGAAGGGGACGGTCACACAGGAGGCATCCCTGCGCCTCATGCAAGAGGCCACCCGTTTTTTGAGGAGCCCCCCGAAGCGGAAGAGTCCTATGGCTGCTACTTAGCCAGCAGGCTTCTTCAAATGGATTGGGACCAGCGCCTCATTTGCGAGCGCCTATTTGGGGAAACTATCCAGAAGGGGCTGCAGGGCACGCTAACCCGAAACACCCAACTACATGAGGCAGCCCCCCTCCTCCTCCTCCTCCTCCTCCTCCTGCCACAACTGAAACACCACAGCCACAGCCTCCAAAGAAGGCTACAGGGAAGGCTGCAGGGAAGGCTGCAGGGCAGCGTGGAGGAAAGGCTGCAGGGAAGAGAAGAAAGTGATGACCTGGGTTCAGTCTGGTCTGACAGAAGACGCAGGCTGTTGTAGGACCACAGTCTGGGGACATCTATATCATCTGCTGGTGCTGTTGATCTCTGGGATTCTTGGACCAGATTGTGCTCCCTCTTATATGGACTCCTCAAGATCCCAATTTTCTTGTACACCGACTTTTTCCAGCGTTGACTTCCTCTTTATTTTATTTTGACCATGAATAAATGGATCTTTTTTGAGTTTATGAAAAGACTTTATGTGTTTTCTTTTAAATCATTGATTTTACACACAATGTTAAATTAACAAGGGACAACAATCTCATTGAGTTTGCAAAAACGCACCAAAAATACATTAATAATGTTAATAATGTTCGAGTGGTAAGTCTTGAAAAAAAAAAAAGATACATAACCGAAAACGGTGCTTTGGGTTAACTTTATCTAAAAAATAAAAAAAAAAACACTAGAAAAACAAAACTATAATAATGGGTTCTTTGTGGTAACTTTACAAACCTAAAAAAAAAAAAAGACAAATACAAATGGGTTCTTTGTGGTAACTTTACTAACACAAAAAAAATAAAAAAACAAATATAGAGATAAACATATAAAAAAGTTCAACAACAATCATAAAATAAATATCTGGATAAAAATTAAACGAAAATATGACTCCACACAAAAAAATAAAAAAAAAAGGGTAAAAAGTATTATTAGTATGGAAACATTGTTTTTAAAAAGCATACTATATCATTCATGAGATCAAAGAGAAAAAGAATCCAGAAATCAGTTTGGGAGAACTCTGTTTGAATATGAACAGCAAAACACCTTCGTTCTTTATAGCATTCGTAAAGAAGACATAAAATGCGCTGCATTCAACGATCACAGATTTTGCAGCGTGATGGATGTGCTACCTACAATACGAACACTAGTTTTACTAGACCGAGTGCTTCCGTTTAGTTTTTGCTTATGAGCATGCGTAGTTTTTTTGTCCGTCGGACTAGCATACAGACGAGCGGACTTCGGGGTCCATCGTAGTTACGACGTAAAGATTTGAAGCATGTTTCAAATCTAAAGTCCGTCGGATTTGAGGCTAAAAAAGTCAGTTGAAAGTCCGGAGAAGCCCACACACGATCGGATTACCAGCCAGCTTTAGTCCGTCAGCGTCCGTTGGACTTTTGTAGACGAAAAGTCCGACCGTGTGTACGCGGCATAACAAGTGAAAGTGACAGAGAAAAATATATTTTACCAAAACATCAAAACATTCCACATTCTAGTATTCTTAAAATCAAAATATTTTAAGTAGAAGCAACAATGTTGTAAAGGAAAATTTATTTCACAGAAAGATACATTTCATCTCAACATTAAAAGGTTTTTTTTTGTGAAAGTTAGAATTGTTCCATTAGAATCAATGGCTGAAACTTGATTTTGACTAAAATAGAGCAGATTTTCACTTAAAAAAAAATGCTCTCTAATTAGCTCTCATTTTGGTATTTACTATAGTGCCGGCTAAAAAAGACACTTGAGCTAAAATGAGAGTTATTTTTAGGTCTGAGCATGCTCAGTTGTGTTGGCACCTAGTTGTCCAAAATGGGGAATTTTTCACTTCTCAGACTTTTAAAGATATTTCAGTGTAGAAATCACTTTTTCACACAGTTTAAAAACAGATTATCTTTAAATAATATACTGCATATTTCAGCACCATTTAGGCAATTATATCATGCTCTAAACATTATTTCCTTGTGCACTGCTCCAGGTTTTAGCAGAGTAAGGGTTTGGGCGCTATTTGGTTTCAGGGAACTATAGTAAATTCGATTTTGGGAGTATTTTCTCACCAGCGCTATAGTGAATACCGTTTTAGTGCTAATTAGTGCTAATTACAGCGAATTAGCCCTATTGGCGCTAATTAGCGCTAATTCACGGTAATTAGCGCTAATTAGTGCTGCAGCTCTATAGTAAATGACCCCCATAGTATCTGAGGTAACCATATCATCTTTATTAAATTGCAACATCCTGCTACAGATAATGGTAATCGGCGCCAAATATCTCCTTTTTGCTTTAATTTAAGTAGTAGTGGGGCTAGGCCATCATAAATGTATGTCGCTAGCGATCCAAACACCGAGATATTTCAATTTTCCAACTACTTTCAGTTTGGGGGTTCCAGACGGTATCTGGTTGCCAAATGGGTCAACCGGTAACAAAGCAGATTTGTCCCAGTTGATAACCAGACCAGAAAATCGTCCAAACTCACCAACCATTTGTATCACCGCTTATAACAAAGTTTGAACATCTCCGAGAAAAAACAGAACGTCGTCCGCAAACAGTGCTATGCTATCTTCTTCTGTCCACCTCCGAAACCCTTGAATACCTGGCACTAATCTAGTCATTATTGCTAGTGAATCCATCACGAGGGTGATTAATAAGGGGGAGAGGGGACAGCCCCGTCTCGTCCCTCTCTCCAACTGGAAAAGATTAGAATATTCATTGTTAATTTTTATTTTTGCTCTTGGTTCGGTATAGAGTATTTTCACCCACCTAATGAAGGAGGGGCCAAACCCGAATCTCTCTAGCACTCTCCATAGGTAGTTCCATTCCAGGCTTTCGAAGGCCTTTGCTGCGTTCAGGGCCAATATGGCCCTAGAGCCTCCGTTATCTGTTGGAATCTGCATATTTAAGAGGACTCTTCTAATGTTGATACTAGTTGACCTATTCGGAATAAAGCCTGACTGGTCAGGATGTATAAGGTTTTAAATACATCCATTCATTCGGGTTGCTAGCACTCTGGCCAAGATTTTTACATCTGTGTATAGTAAAGAGATTGGGCGATAAGAGGAGGCAACAATAGTGGCTTCCGACATTGAAGTGGGCAGTCTTCCACTGGTAAATGCCCATTCCAATGTCTTCAGCAACTCCGGGAGCAATATCTCTCCTTATCGTTTATCAACTTCTATTGGGAGCCCATCCGGGGCTGACGACTTTTGATTGGGCATCCTGGCTACTGCTCGCCGCACTTCATCCAAGGTCACTGGTGCATCTATCTCCATTTTATCTTTTTCTGTCAAAGTCGGGATTATTATTCCCTGTAATAAGTCTT
This sequence comes from Lithobates septentrionalis, assembly GCA_037952835.1. NCBI lineage: Eukaryota > Metazoa > Chordata > Amphibia > Anura > Ranidae > Lithobates > Lithobates septentrionalis. The sequence goes on along the minus strand of JBBDGP010001153.1, from coordinate 358,562 downwards.
CCATATTTTCCCTCTCAATTACCCTATTGGACTTGTAGAGGGACCTGTAATATTCACTAAATGCATGTATTATCTCTGTTGCGTCGGTAGAGATCTCTCCACTTGTATTCCTGACCGCCGAGACAGCAGAGGGAGGGGTATTGGATCTAATCAGTAGGGACAATATATGGCCAACTCTCTCCTCTTCTCCAAATTTGCACTGTCTCTGAAATATTCGTCTGTTCTCTATCTTTCTCATAGTAGTCATTTTGTAAGCTTGTTGCTTACCTAGCCATTCCCTCTTTCTATCTGGGGTTGGGTCTTCTATGTGCCGCCTCTCTGACAAAATCACCTCATTTCTGATTTCCCTTTCCCACTCACTAGATTTCCCCTTAACTCTTGCCACTTGTTGGATCAAGAGACCTATAAGATAGGCCTTCAAGGAGTCCCAGACCACTCCCGCTGATGCTGTATCTGTATTTATTTGAATAAATTCATTTAATTTGGCCACCACTTCTTCAGAATTGCCAATCAATTCCAACCAACAAAGGTTCATTTTCCATTCTCTTGGATGGGCTTTACCCCCTGCATTTATTGTCAACGCAAGTGGGGAATGGTCGGAGACTCCTCTTGGGCCATACTCTATATTCCTTACCAACACTGATGCCTCTCTATTGACTAAGGACATGTCAATTCGAGATAGGGTGAGGTAGGAACTTGAAAAGCAGGAGTATTGTCATTCCTGTGGGTACTGAGTTCGCCATATATCACAAAGCCCTGTTTCGTGTAAGAATCGGGATAGCCGGCCCTCCCCTATTCCATTAGGACTATTACCTGGTGGGAATCTATCTAAGCCCTTAACTAGGACTTCGTTGAAATCCCCCACCATAATGACTAGGGTTCCAAACTTTGTCCAGTGTAAATTTCAACAATTCTTGTAGAACCTCAAATTTAAATGGGGGGATGTAGATGTTGGCCAACACATATAATTTATTCTCAATCAAGCAGAGCAAGAAAATATACCGGCCCTGTGTATCAATACAGCTCTCCCCGCAGGAGAACACTATTTCTCTCCCAACCATTATGCTCACCCCCTTGAATACGAGGAGTGGACAGAATGGTATTGGGTTTGAAATTTCTGGTTACGAAGTTGTGGAATAGTATCTTTAGTTAAGTGCATCTCCTGGAGGCAGAGCAGTCCGGGGCCCCTTCCCTCTAGTGCAGACAGAACCGTAGTTCTCTTTATTGGGTCCCCTAAACCTTGGACGTTCCAAGAGATTATACTAAACGCCTTGTCTTGCATGGAAACGTATAAAAATAATACAATTATGGAAAAAAAAGGAGCAAATAAATTGATAGATAGACAGAACCTGATCCATCCAATAACCCATTTCTCTCCCCTCCACCTTAAATACTTTCTCTTATCCATACATTTTTCCCTTTCCTCATAACCCATCCGTTTGTGTCTTGAACCGTATTAATATTTGTGGCGTGTATCCTTTATCACCTACCCTACCCACTCTACCCTTATTCCCCGCTCCTCTCACCTCCCCCTCTCCAACATCTCCCCACCCCTGCCCAACTGGGCTTTCGGTAAGGGGTTCACCCGTGACCATTCCATACCTTCCCCACCTCACAAACCAAATCGATAATCTTAAAAATTTTAGTGCAAAGTATAACCGATATGGGAGCCTTAATTGCTCCTTTGCTCTCATTCTTGTGTACAGCTAAACATTCAAATCAAAGTGCATTCTCTCTCCTCCACTCCTAATATTCTAATCAACCATTATTATTAATGTGATATTATTGCAATATTAAAGTGCCAACAAAGTAATAATCAAAAATGTGATGGGAAGAATAAAGAAGAAAAACCCAAAAGACCTCTCTCCTCTCTCCTCCTGGGGACCTATATATGTGAAATATATATATATATATGGGGGGTGGGAGAAACAAAAGAAAAGGGGGCAGCAATCAAATAAGAGAAAAAAAGGGAAGAGGAAAAAAAAAGAAGAAAAGGGGAAAAAGCTCTCCACCCTCCCATCACCGTCCCTCCCCACAATGCAAAAACAAATCAGGTGAAAACAGTGAAGGTTCCATGCCCTTCAAGGCTGTGAGTCCTTTTTGTTTTCCTCTAAACACTGTGCCACGACGGCTGGAGAGTTAAAAAACAAAGTTCCTAATGCTGTCACCCGCAGGCAAGCCGGGTACAGCAATGCATATGGATTCTTGTATTTCATCAGGCTACGCTTGATGGATGTAAATACAGCTCTATGCTTTTGAAGATCTGACGAGAACTCAGGATAGAATGAGACCTTGACCCCATTGTACTTAGTATCCCCCATCTCTCTAGCCTTCTGTAACAGGGCCACCTTATCGTTATAGTTAAGAAATTTCAGGAGTAGCGGTCTAGGGTAATCGCCTGCCTGGTAGGTTTTAAGGGGGACTCGGTGTGCTCTTTCAGTCCCAAATAATGGTGTAAAAGTAGTGGGCCCAAAAGTCTCCCTAAACCACCCCTCCAGAAATATTATCGGGTTGGGGCCCTTGCTTCGCTCTGGGAGGCCTATCACTAGCACGTTACTTCTGTGACTTCTATTCTCCATTTCATTGTGTTTATTCGCCTGTATGTCCATTTGTTCCTTAAGCCCTTTAATTTCCCGCCTCAATGGGTACAAACCATCCTCAACTGTGCTGACTCTTTCTTCCAAAGCAGCAATCCTTTCCACAATCTTACAAAGTTCTTGCCCAGTGGTAAGTATTTCCTCCTTGATGCTTTTTAGCTGAGCATCAAGGCTAGTAATTGAATCTTTACAGTCATTAACTGCATTGAATACATCTCTCAATGAGGGCTCCTCCTTCACTAATATGGAGTCAACCGCAGGGGTCATCTCAGGTACTACCGCAGATGTTGGGAATACAATTCCTGATTTTCATCCCCCTGGCACTTTAGTACTCACTGTTTTGGTGGTTGCAGGGGTAGATGGATTTTAGGATACCTGTCCTTGGCTTTTCCTGTCTGTTAAAGAGCCCATCTGTACTTTGGCTTGCGTTGTTGCCTGTTGACAGCCCCCTTCAGCAGGTGACAGAGAGGCTGTATGGGCGTATCGCTCTAGTTTGGCTGCTGCAGCAGCTGCCGCCTGGGTCCCCTTCTCCTTTGCAATGCGTGTTGGTTGAGATCCCTCCTAGGGTGGCTGTTCCTCCATTAATCGTTTTCTGGACATATTGACTGTGAACAGATTCTTTAAGGAGTCAAAAGTTATTATTAATAATTATAACAGTTAACACTGTTGGTTTATTGTGAGGGGGGGGGGATTAGAGCCTCACTCCCTCCTCATGAATAATATAAAATTTAAACTTGCACTGAATGGTGAAAAAAGAGTGAAAAAGAAAACTAAAGCAGCTGCCACACACAAAGTGCTACTCACTAGAAATTTAAAATTATGGAAATGTGGCGCTCGCAAATGTTATTAAACATGTGTGACCAAGTGTAGATGAGTGCAGATGTGAATATACAAAGCAAAAAACATATAGAAATAAAGTCCAAATAAATGTGCTGAATGTTCTGATCCACAATGGAAAAAAACTTTTGAAGTGCAATAGACCACAGACGCTCCAGGACTTTTCAGGTGCAGAAACGCCACCCCCACACGTGTCCCCACTCACCAAATGGCGATGACCCCCAGCTTTTCAGTCTGGGGGTCACTTCAGGCTTATGTGATGGTATCCAGAGAAGCTCAGGAGTAGTGTTGTGCACATCAGATCAAAGGATTTCTTGTTGGAATTTCTCAGCAGAATCACCAGGCACCAAAAAAGGATAAAAAAATGGAACTAATAGTGAGAAGTTTGAAAAGGGAATTATTCCACATACAAATGGGTACTTACAAAATAGTTGATAAAAACAGGCATGTAAAGGGATTAGAGATGGATCTGGATGCTGCTCATGGCGTGCGTTCCAGAAACCAGGAAGTGCGTTCCAAGGAGCAGGAAATGACGTCAGTGCCACCGGAAATACGTCGTCATGTTTCGCCAACCTACAGGGCGTTATCAAAGACCTCTCACTCCCTCCTCCTTCCGCTCGCCGTGCACACTCGCTCGCGGGTCTCAGTCTCTCAGCATCCCTCTGTATCAGCTCACTTCACGTCGCTCCATGTCAGCTGGGTTGAGCAAGCAGGTTCCACAATGAGGTCTCTATCATTCTATCGATTGAGTTCCCGCGAGATCACAAGTGTCCTCAGCCTCGGCGTCCCCGCTTTCAATTCTCCACCCCTGAACTCAAAGCTCTCCACACCGGACTGTAAGGGAAGCCGGGGGGGGGTCAGGCATCTCTCCCGAGCTGAACACTCTCAATCCTAAATGGCAGAGATGATAAGCAGCGGAGTGTAGGAGAAGCACCGCTCCCTCTCACTCACTCGCTTTCACACTCTCCTGCATCCGGTGACGCCCCCAACTGCTTTAATTTCAGATTTGAAGTGGTTTGTGAGGGATAAAATATCAGCATGGATTGTGCTGCGTAATGAAACAAGCATGCCTTTTAAAGTTGTGTCAATCACAAGTTGGTTCTTAGTAGGGAACTCTAAGATGGAGTCCTGTAGTTCCCTGGTATCATTGCGAGAGATGTCTGTTTCTCCTGCATTTCCCTCTGTGTCAGCCTTTTGTAGGTTCTGCTGTTTTTCCCTAACTGGGCTGGATGAGGAGGAGGATGACTGGGAGTGAGGGATCTGACCATGATGTGGCTTGTGCTTATGGGAAGAATATTGTTGTGCAGTATCACCCTGTCCTGAGTGGCTGCTGTGTGCTTTACCAGTGTGCTTACTGGCTCTATCTTGAGTGTACATGCGGTGGGGCTGGTGAAAGAAGTCCGTCATTCTACCTATTTTGCCAGTCTCTTTTCTCTTCCTGGACATGCTGCCACTATGTGCCCGAAGGTCTTGTATGGATTTTGGGGGGGGGGGGGTTTTCTTAATTCAGTAACAGGGTTTCCCTTAACCACTTCAATGCACTATTATATAGTCTGCACTGACTGCACTGTATATATATAGTGCCGTGAAAAAGTATTTGCCCCCTTCCTGATTTTTTATTTATTTTTTTGCATATTTCTCACACTTACATGATTCACATCATTAAACAGATTTTTTATATTACACAAAGATAACCTGAGTAAGTCCAAGTTACAGTTTTTAAATTATTATTTCATTTATTAAGGGAAAAAAGCTGTTCAAACCTGACTGGCCCTATGTGAAAAAGTAATTGCCCCCTCCCATGCTGAATCATGAATGAACTGTGATTAGCCATAATTTTTTGGTAAGCTGAGTTAAATTTCACTTGCCACACCCAGGCCTGATTACTGCCAGACCTGTTGAATCAAAAAATCACTTAAATAGAAGCTGTCTGACAAAGTGAAGCAGGCTAAAAGATCTTAGAAAAGCAACACATCATGCATCATGATCTAAAGAAATTCAAGAACAGATGAGAAACAAAGTCATTGACATGTATCAGTCTGGAAAGGATTACAAAGCCATTTATATGGCTTTGGGACACCAGCGAACCACGGTGAGAGCCATTATCTACAAATGGCTAAAATTTGGAACAGTGGTGAACCTTACCAGGAGTGGCCGGCCAACCAAAATTACTCCAAGAGCACAACGACGACTCATCCAGGAGGCCAAGAAGAACCCAGAATAAAATCTAAGGAACTGCAGGCCTCACTTGCCTCAGGTAAGTTTGTGATTCAACAATAAGAAAGAGACTGGGCAAAAATGTCATCCATGGGAGAGTTCCAAGGCCAAAGCCACTGCTGACCAAAAAGAACACAAAGGCTCATCTCACATTTACCAAAAAACATCTTGATTATCCCCAAGACTTTTAGGCAAATTATCTGTGAACTGATGAGACAAAAATATAACTTTTTGGAAGGTGTGCGTCCTGTTACATCTGGCATAAAACTAATGCACCATTTTATAACAAGAACATCATACCAACAGTCAGACAGTCAGGTGGTGGTAGCATGATGGTCTGGGGCTGCTTTGCAGCTTCAGGACCTGGACGACATACCATAATTGATGGAACCATGAATTCTGAGCTCTACCAGAAATTCCTATAGGAGAATGTCCATCAGTTTGTGAACTCAAGCTCAAGTGCACTTGGGTTATGCAGCAGGACAATGATTCGAAACACAACAGCAAGTCCACCTACAAATGGTTGAAACAAATCAAAATTTAGGTTTTGGAGTGGCCCAGTCAAAGCCTGGACTTAAATCCAATTGAGATGCTGTATCATGACCTTACACAGGCCGTTCATGCTGGAAAACCCTCCAATGTGGCTGAATTAAAACAATTCTGCAAAGAAGAGTGGGCCAAAATTGCTCCACAGCAATGTGAAAGACTCATTGCCAGTTATCACAAAACGCTTGATTGCAGTTGTTGCTGCCAAGGGTGGCACAACCAGGTTTAGGGGGCAATTAATTTTTCACATAAAGCCAGGCAGGTTTGCACAGCTTTTTTCCCTAATAAATGAAACCATTATTTAAAAACTGCATTTTGTATTTACTCGGGTTATCTTTGTGTAATAATAAAATTTGTTTGATGATCTGACTCATTTAAGTGTGACAAATATGCAAAAAAATAAAAAAAATCTGAATGCGGCAAAATACTTTTTCACAGCATTATATATATATATATATATATATATATACATATACATATACATGCCACTAACTAACCTGCCTAATCTAGCTCAAGTTCTCTGTCTCCTCCACGTTATCACACTACATACCACCGTGTAAGCAGCCTTATATAGTGTGGGACATGGGACATGGACATGGCCCCCTGAGCCATGGTTAGCCAAAGGCACCCTGCCTTTGGCTAATCATGGCTCTCACATCAGATCATGCTGTGACTGGCCAAAGCATGCAGGTCATGTGCATGTTTTGGCCAATCAGCAGCCTTCAATGCACTGCGAATTAGTGCATTATGGGGCACTCCGCGGCGCTCAAATTTGCCATGAACGCCCCATATGTTTGGTTAGTTTGCGAACCAACGAACACCCAATGTTCAAGTCAAACTTACGTTTAATTCGAACATCGGGACCATCCCTAAGCAGCAGTTGTTTTCCTGTACTTTCAGCATATTTAAAGAGATACAACATAGGGAAATGGGCATGGTTTATAGAGATTCACTAAATGTGTATGCATTTTTTGCCTTGCATTTCCACACTTTTTTATTGGAGCCCTTAATTTGCAATTTAACTGGTAGCTCAGACATTAGGATAAGAAAGAAAGTATAATAACAAATTATCTAAGGATTTATCTTTTGCATCAGAAAGAAATAAACAGTTCTAAGTGTATCCAAGTGAAAGATCACAGAGGTCATTCTCAGAGAGATACATGGTTCTGAACAACTTAAAAACAGACCTCATTAAATAGTCTAATTACTGAAAAAAATATTTTGTTTACAGTCAAATCTATTTTTCTATTTTAAAAATATTATTCATTTAACTTACATGCTTTAAACACATAAATTGCAAATGAGTATTGAAACAGGTCCAAAAAATAGTGCACCATATCAATTATTATTTTTTATTACCTTTTTGACAACCATATAGATGAACATAAGAGAATGTATCTTAGGCCTCTTTCACACGGGGTGGGCTCCGTTGCAGTCCACCTGCCCAGTGGGGAATCTGTCCGCTGATCCACGGTGAGAAAGTGAATGGCCGGTCTGTCTCCAAGCTTCTTAGCATAGAGGACACAGCCCACTCTCCTCTATGAGTGGTCAGATGTAAACAGACTATCCTATCTGATCCACCAGACTCATGGGGAACATCCCCATCCGTTTGTTTTTGCAGACAGGATCAGATCGGATGTCGGCGGGTGTCAACAGACACATGTCGTTGACACCTGCCACTCCATAGAGGGCAATGGATGGTCTAATTGGGTCCACCTAAAAAAACGCTAGGTGGAACTTATCGGTCCACCCATGTGAAAGGGCCCTTACAAAAATAGCACAGGGCGTGAACTGCAGTTCATCATTACACTGACAGTAACGAACAGTAGACACTGTCCAACAAACTTTCAGCCCAGGTAATTAGTTCTGCATGTGTGATGCAAAAGTGGCCTACACATCATCTAAATGGAATTTAAAAGTAAGACTTTACTTATACAATTATAGTGATCTTAATTTATAAGCTGAATAACCCCCCTCAACCACACTTAACGAGACACATGAATACTAGGGATGCACCGATACCATTCAATTTACAATGAGTACAAGTACCGATACTTTTTCTTTTAGTACTTGCCGATACCAATTACCGATACCTACCGCAACTGTTTTGTTTTAACTTCAGCAGTCAGCAATGGTACAAAGCATTGAAAAGTTATTTACAAATTAAATAAATTGATTTTTTTTTTACTGTAGCGCCTTTTCAATGTGAAATGTGTAAATATATGTTAATATATATGTGTAAAAATATTCACTAACAAAGCAAACAAAAAAAAAGTTTGAATTATTATCGTTTATAAAATAGATGTGAACAAAAGAAAAAAAGCAATAAAATAATAATTAAATGGAGGAGAGTAGGGAGTTAATTAATGAAGAAGATAAAGAAACAGAAATATACAAAAAGAAACAATGTTTCTTTTTATTTTAGTGTTTCAGGGCTGAGCAATGTTGTTAATAAACATTGCTGGCTGCTTTTTTTTTGACAGCTCCAATTACCGGACTTCTTTAACACTGGGGAGACCCACTGGCAGCTCAAAGAACCAAGCCTGAAAGTATCGGTTTCAGGTATCGGTGCATTTGCACAAGTACCAATACTTGTGCAAAAATACTCGGTATCAGGACAGATACCGATACCGATACTAGCATCGGTGCGACCCTAATGAATACCATTTGCTGTTACATTAACTACACCCAAATTGCAGCCTTTTTTCACTATTTTACTGCTAATATCTTCAATAAATCTAACTTCACATCGTTTAACCCACTCAAAAAACACCCCCCTCCTCCTTTTTTTTAGAGTGTCGCCCATTCTATTATTTTTTTCTCTCTCTAACTCTTCTATTCCCACCTAACCCAATCTGCACCCAAGTCTGAGTAGACCTAATTAAGTCTCCGGACCTGTCAATAATTAAGAGGACTTCATTGGCCTGAGTACCTACTTATATAACCAGTGCACCTTATACCCTACATCCTCACAAGCCAAAAAGTTTCAGGGGTCTGTTAGATAATAAGCCCATAGAATATATGCTCTGGCAACTAGCCATACTCCAAAAGCAACATACTGATGCAATTTTTCTTACTAATCCGATGTTACTAATTTCAAGGAAATTATATGCTGGTACAAGAAACACACTGCTTATTCTGTATTAATACACACATGATTCTTTCATTGGTATATATGATAACCATTGCTTACATTCTTGAACTTTTCATATGCTCCACTGTCTTGCTACTAATACTGTTGGATACTGTTACAATATACTTCAGTTCAGTTGTTGTACTGCTGTAACCCATCCCTTTTATTCTTTTCAATAAAAATCTGTTTGGATTATAGTGATCTCAATTTATATGGCTTACTACATGAATGCAAAACAATTATAAGATCATCTGTACTCCAGCTGTGCATGCTTAGTATTAGAAGGAGGGTTCAGAAAACAGAATTAATGCAGACAACTTTTGGTTGTGAAATATAGCCTAATGCTATAGGAATGATCACCTTTGTATCTCAGATTTACTCGGAGGCACACAAGATTTGAACCTAATATTGTGGAATTCCAGCATCAACCTTTGCAATCATTTACAAAGGGTTGATCTCTCTGTGACATGTTGGTCAGGGCTGATTATAAAGGTGAAAGAATTGATAGACCTATTTAATTTCTCAAGCCGCACAAGTAACACAGACAGTAGGCTGTGTGGTTGTGTGTAACAAAGTTTTTTTTTTTTTTTTTAATAACTGAGTAACTGGGAGTACCTTTATTACCTGGGAGTACCTTTAGTACATGGGAGCACCTTTTATTTTCTGGGAGTAACTTTGGTACCTGGGAGTACCTTTAGTACCTGGGAGTACCTTTTAGGTCCTGGAAGTAACTTTAGTAACAAAGTACTGGGGAATACCTTTAGTACCTGGGAGAAACAGAGTAACTGGGAGTGCCCTTAATATCTGGGAGGGACTGGGAGTACCCTTAATAACTGGAGTACCCTTAGTAACTGGGAGTGCTGAGTGTCACGGGCTGCTGAGAGTGACACAGGGTGCTGTGAAGTGACATGGGGTGCTGTGAAGTGACATGGGGTGCTGAGTGTGAGCAGGGTGCTGAGGGTAAGCGGGGTGCTGTAAAGTGTTGCAGGGTGCTGTGAAGTGTCAAGGAGTGCTGAGAGTGACACTGGGTGCTGTGAAGTGACACAGGGTGCTGTGAAGTGACACAAATTGCTGAGAGTGGCATGGGGTGCTGAGAGTGAGGCAAGGTGCTGATAGTGGTATGGAGTGCTGAGAGTGGTACGAGGTTCTGAGAGTGGCATGGAGTTCTGAGAATGGAGCGGGGTGCTGAGAAGTGGCGCAAGGTGCTGAGAAGTAACACAAGGCACTGAGAGTGACGCAAGGTGCTGAGAGTGATGCAGGGTGCTGAAAGGAGCTGTGAGGTAATTGTAGTAGCTGTAGCACCAGGGGAGAGTAGAATAGAGTACCAATAGCAAGTCCTTACTTATTATCCTCATCAGAATAGAGGGTAAAAATGTCCAGCCGGATTGGTGATGCCACTCAGTGCACATCCTGCTCCATGTATGTGTTCCTTGATGAACCAATCAAGGCTGTGTGAGATGTCAGCTTGTTGTTTCTCTGAAAACACAAACTTGCCACCACTCTCATTTATAGCTGGCTATCGCAGTAAGCAGCTTTGGGAGGCTAAAACAGGTACCAACAAGTGTCTGGGGACCTGTTTTAGCCTCCCAAAGCTGCTTACTGCGATAGCCAGCTATAAATGAGAGTGGTGGCAAGTTTGTGTTATCACGTGAGTGTTTGTATTGGTCCAGCAGTGCACCAACACCTTTGCAGCCATTGTGCTATTGCTGGGTGTTTGGTGTGCTCCTGTACCTTTAAGGAGGGGTGGGCTCCCCTCCAGCCACCTGCCCTCATTTATCCATTAAATGCATGTGCTTCCACTGTGGGGACACTCATACGTTAGTGTTAGGACCACAGATACAAGGGTGCCGTGACGTGGCTCTGTGGCTCACGCATGCATTTGCAAATGCGTGCGGACTAAACCCCTTTTTTAACGCTTACTGTTAGATAGGTCAATTTGGTTGTCTGCAAGCTGGTGGTAAGTAGACTTTGGCTTTTTCCTGGGCATTCCCCAGACACTTGTTGTTTCTCTGAAAGCCCATATCCTAGATCTAGAAAACAAGATGGCAACACTGCGCAGCATCAACAACCTGGAAAGGAGTTTGGACATTACCCAGCAGGTGCTGGTGGGGGCCAGTGTAGAGGAGGTTGGAGACATGGAGGCACAGGAGCCAGAGGTAGGTAGCTGGGTGACAGCTAGAAGGAGGGGTAGAGGGAAAAGCAGTAGGGAGGCTAGTCCTGAGTTGGTACACCCCAACAAATATGCCAAGTTGCATAATGCTGGGGATATAAGCTCAGGGGTGGCAATCCTGCTCTCCCCTAGCTGCCAGGGGAGTGGCAGCTCCAGTAAGGAGGGGGCAGAGATGCAGGAAGGGGTAGACAGGTACTGTTAGTAGGAGACTCAATTATTAGGAGGACAGAGAGGATCATCTGTCATAAAGACCGTGGTCACTGAACAGTATGTTGTTTACCAGACACTCGGGTTTAGCACATTGAGGATCGGGTGGACAGATTATTGGGTGGGGCTGGGGAGGACCATGACAGGTACCTGTTGGAACCAATTACAAAGTGAGAGGAAGGTGGAGAGTCCTAAAAAATGATTTTAGCAACTTAGGGAATAGATTGAAGAAAAGGACCTCCAAGGTGGCCTCAAGCCACAACAGTGAGGCAGCAGGAGCTTAGGGAACTGAACAAGTGGCTGAGGAACTGGTGTAGGAAGAAAGGGTTTGGGTTCCAGGAGAACTGGGCCAACCTCTCAGTCGGTTACAGGCTCTTTAGTAAGGAAGGGCTGCACCTTAATTGGGATGTGCAGTTCTATTGGGAAGAAAGATGGCCACAAAGTTGGAGGAGCTTTTAAATTAGGCATTGGGGAGGAGGGTTCAGAGGTAGTGACAGCAGGCAGTGAGCAAAGGACAGAGGGTAATAGTAGAGACAGTAGTGATAATATAGCCATGAAGGCTAATCCTGGGGTGAATGAGTGGACAAACCAAGAACAAAATCTGAGAAAACATAAGGAGAAATAATATGCACTCATACAACACTGAGAGGCGTATGCACAAATGCCAGGAGCCTAGCTAACAAAATGGAGGAACTGGAGCTACTATTATACCAGGAGGACATGGACTTTGTGGGAATAACAGAAAGTTGGTTAGACAGCTCACACGACTGGCTGGCAAGCATACAGGGGTATTCCTTGTATTGTAAGGACAGGGAGGGAAGAAGAGAGGGAGGGGTGTGTCTGTATATCAAAAACAATGTAAGTGTGGTAGAGAGGTGTGACATGGTGAATGGGACGAGGGGGGAGGTGAAATACATATGGGTAGAAGTCCAAAGAGAAGAAGTAAGTGGTAAATTAATAGTGGGGGTTTGTTACAGGCCCCTCAACCTGAAGGAGGAGGACCTGGACCTCCTAACACAGTTAGAAATGGCAGTGAGGCAGGGAAATGTCATCATAATGGGTGACCTAAACTATCCCAATACTGACTGGGCAAAGGGGACAGCTCACTTATTAAAGGCCCGTCATTTCATGAATGTCTTACAGGACAACTTCATGTCCCAATTCGTAGATTCCCTGACTAGAAAGAATGCATTTCTAGATTTATTAATTATGAACGATCCAAGTCTGCTCTCAGATGTGGCAATACGGGACAACTTGGGATCTAGCGATCACAGGATGATCACATTTAGCGTAAATCATAGTAAAGGGAGGCATGAGGGTAGCACAAGAACTCTAAATTTCAAACGGGCAAACTTTTCTTAATGTTTATTGGAGTTTTCAGTTGGGATATATTGATGGTGAGAACATACATAAAAGGTTGAACTTGAACAATGCAATCGTTAAAGAGTATATATAACCTGACCATGGAAATAATGGATCAGTGTATAACTGGTAGTCTGTGGGAGATGCCGGCTATGCCTCAAGTCCACCCGATCACCCCTAATGGGAACAAACTGTGAATGGGTGAGGGCATATCCATCCAGCCTCCATTTTGCCTCATCAATAGATTTTATGGAGTTTCAAAAGTCAAGTGGGTACAGAAATAAGTGAGAACCATCATAAATCGAAAACAAAGGATAACAAACGTATGAGCAATCTCACCCTCATCAGGGACGAATCTAGGAATAGGGGTTCACAAGGGTATGAAATGTGTTCCCTTACCTATGATTATGTAGGGTATAAAAAAAAAATTCAGGTTTCAATCAAAAATCGCAGGTTAGTTAGGATAGATATTAAACCTATTACTAGGTAGTAACTTAGAAAAAGAGAAGATATCCCATATATATGTTTCATATGGGTGAGGATGACATAGGAAAATAAGGGGGGGGGGGTGAAAGAATGAGGGTGGGTGTGAGCTAGTTTAGAGTTCTGCGAGAGTGTGTAGTCGGTGGGTGTCTCAGTGCCCACACTGAGAGGGTCAGACTGAGAGAGAAAGAGGGGGGATAGATTCAGAATGGGGGAAATCTCCCAGGAACGGGCAAACTTTTCTGAACTGCATTCAATACTACAAGACATCAATTGAGACCAAATCCTAGAAACATTGAACATGGAAGAAAAATGGGAATGCTTTAGAAACATATTAAAACAAACGTATCGCACAGTGCATTCCAATGGGCAATAAATACAGAAGAGTGAAGGTGAAACCTGGGTGGCTAAATCGTAATGTAAAAAGTATTTTTAACCACTTGCCGACCGCCTAACGCAGATATACTCTGGCAGAATGGCACGGGCAGGCAAAATCACGTATCTGGTACGTGATTGCTTGCCGTGGGCGGGGGGTCCGATCGGACCCCCCCCGGTGCCCGAGGTGGTCGGCTTCTGTCTGGGAGCGTTCAGAGATGAGGGGGAGGCCATCCATTCATGGCCCCCCCTCGCGATCGCTCCCAGCCAATGAGAATCTTCCCCTGCCTCTGTATAGTACACAGAGGCAGAGGAAGTGATGTCATCTCTCCTCGGCTCGGTATTTTCCGTTCCGGCGCCAAGGAGAGAAGACATCCGAGTGACTTACACAAACACACACAGTAGAACATACCAGGCATACATTACACCCCCCATCACCCCCCGATTACCCCCTGATCACCCCCTAATCACCCCCACCCCCTGTCACACTGACACCAAGCAGTTTTTTTTCTGATTACTGCATTGGTGTCAGTTTGTGACAGTTAGTGTGGTAGGGCAGTTAGTGTTAGCCCCCTTTAGGTCTAGGGTACCCCCTAACCCCCCCTAATAAAGTTTTAACCCCTTGATCTCCCCCCTCGCCAGTGTCACTAAGCGATCATTTTTCTGATCGCTGTATTAGTGTCACTGGTGACGCTAGTTAGGGAGGTAAATATTTAGGTTCGCCGTCAGCGTTTTATAGCGTCAGGGACCCCCATATACTACCTAATAAAGGTTTTAACCCCTTGATTGCCCTCTAGTTAACCCTTTCACCAGTGATCACCGTATAACTGTTACGGGTGACGCTGGTTAGTTAGTTTATTTTTTATAGTGTCAAGGCACCCGCCGTTTATTACTGAATAAAGGTTTAGCCCCCTGATCGCCCGGCGGTGATATGCGTCGCCCCAGGCAGCGTCAGGTTAGCACCAGTAGCGCTAACACCCATGCAGGCACCGTACACCTCCCTTAGTGGTATAGTATCTGAACGGATCAATATCTGATCCGATCAGATCTATACTAGCGTCCCCAGCAGTTTAGGGTTCCCAAAAACACAGTGTTAGCGGGATCAGCCCAGATACCTGCTAGCACCTGCATTTTGCCCCCCCGCCCGGCCAAGCCCAGCCCACCCAAGTGCAGTATTGATCGATCACTGACACTTACAAAACACTAAACGCATAACTGCAGCGTTCACAGAGTCAGGCCTGATCCCTCGCTAACAGTTTTTTTGGTAGCATTTTGGTGAACTGGCAAGCACCAGCGGCCTAGTACACCCCGGTCGTAGTCAAACCAGCACTGCAGTAACACTTGGTGACGTGGCGAGTCCCATAAGTGCAGTTCAAGCTGGTGAGGTGGCAAGCACAAGTAGTGTCCCACTGCCACCAAGAAGAAGACAAACAGGCCTGTCGTGCCCATAATGCCCTTCTTGCTGCATTCGCCAATCCTAATTGGGAATCCACCACTTCTGCAGCATCCGTACTTCCCCCATTCACATCCCCAACCAAATGCAGTTGGCTGCATGAGAGGCATTTTCTTTATGTCCTCCCGAGTACCCCTACCCGACAAACCCCCCCAAAAAAGATGTTGTGTCTGCAGCAAACGCAGATATAGGTGTGACACCCGCTATTATTTTCCCTCCTGTCCTGACAATCCTGGTCTTTGCATTGGTGAATGTTTTGAACGCTACCATGCACTAGTTATTAGCGTAGGGTACAGCACTGCACAGACTAGGCACACTTTCACAGGGTCTCCCAAGATGCCATCGCATTTTGAGAGACCCGAACCTAGAACCGGTTACAGTTATAAAAGTTACAAAAAAATGTGTAAAAAAAAACAAAAACAAAAAAAAAAAAATAAAAAAAAAAAAAAAAATAGTTGTCGTTTTATTGTTCTCTCTCGCTCTATTCTCTCTCTATTGTTCTGCTCTTTTTTACTGTATTCTATTCTGCTGTTATGTTCTGTTGTTATGTTTTATCATGTTTACTTTTCAGGTATGTCATTTTTTATACTTTACTGTTTACTGTGTTTTATTGTTAACCATTTTTTTGTTTTCAGGTATGCCATTCACGACTTTGAGTGGTTATACCAGAATGATGCCTGCAGGTTTAGGTATCATCTTGGTATCATTCTTTTCAGCCAGCGGTCACCTTTCATGTAAAAGCAATCCTAGTGGCTAATTAGCCTCTAGACTGCTTTTACAAGCAGTGGGAGGGAATGTCCCCCCCTCCCACCATCTTCCATGTTTTTCTCTGGCTCTCCTGTCCCAACAGGGAACCTGAGAATGCAGCTGGTGATTCAGCCAGCTGACCATAGAGCTGATCAGAGACCAGAATGGCTCCAATCATCTCTATGGCCTAAGAAACCGGAAGCTACAAGCATTTCATGACTTAGATTTCGCCGGATGTAAACAGCACCATTGGGAAATTGGGAAAGCATTTTATCACACCGATCTTGGTGTGGTTAGATGCTTTGAGGGCAGAGAAGAGATCTAGGGTCTAATAGACCCCATTTTTTTTAAAAAAAGAGTACCTGTCACTACCTATTGCTATCATAGGGGATATTTACATTCCCTGGCATAACAATAAAAATGATTAAAAAAAAATGAAAGGAACAGTTTAAAAATAAGATAAAAAAGCAAAAAAAAATAAAGAAAAAAAAAACAAAAAAAAAAGCACCCCTGTCCCCCCCTGCTCTCGCGCAAAAGCGAACGCAAGTGTTGGTCTGGCGTCAAATGTAAACAGCAATTGCACCATGCATGTGAGGTATCACCGCGAAGGTCAGATCGAGTGCAGTAATTTTAGCAGTAGACCTCCTCTTTAAATCTAAAGTGGTAACCTGTAAAGGCTTTTAAAGGCTTTTAAAAATGTATGTAGTTTGTCGCCACTGCACGTTTGTGCACAATTTTAAAGCATGTCATGTTTGGTATCCATGTACACGGCCTAAGATAATTTTTTTTTATTGCACCAAACATTTGGGCAATATAGTGTGTTTTAGTGAAATAAAATTATAAAAAAGTTTTTTTCCCCAAAAAATGCTGTGTTAAAAAAAAATGAAACACCCACCATTTTAATCTGTAGGGCCTTTGCTTTAAAAAAATATATAATGTTTGTGGGTTCAAAGTCATTTTCTTGCAAAACAAAAATATTTTTTCATGTAAACAAATAGTGTCAGAAAGGGCTTTGTCTTCAAGTGGTTAGAAGAGTGGGTTATGTGTGACATAAGCTTCTAAATGTTGTGCATAAAATGCCAGGACAGTTCAAAACCCCCCCAAATGACCCCATTTTGGAAAGTAGACACCCCAAGCTATTTGCTGAGAGGTATAGTGAGTATTTTGCAGACCTCACTTTTTGTCACAAAGTTTTGAAAATTGAAAAAAGGACAAAAAAATGTATTTCTTGTCTTTCTTCATTTTCAAAAACAAATGAGAGCTGCAAAATACTCACCATGCCTCTCAGCAAATAGCTTGGGGTGTCTACTTTCCAAAATGGGGTCATTTGGCGGGGTTTGTGCCATCTGGGCATTCCATGGCCTCCGAAACTGTGATAGGCAGTGAGGAGTGAAATAAAAAATTTACGCCCTTAGAAATCCTGAAGGCGGTGATTGGATTTCGGGCCCCCGTACGCGGCTAGGCTCCCAAAAAGTCCCACACATGTGGTATCCCCATACTCAGGAGAAGTAGCTAAATGTATTTTGGGGTGCAATTCCACATATGCCCATGGCCTGTGTGAGCAATATATCATTTAGTGACAACTTTGTGCAAAAAAAAAAAAAAATTGTCACTTTCCCGCAACTTGTGTCAAAATATAAAATATTCCATGGACTCAACATGCCTCTCAACAAATAGCTTGGGGTGTCTACTTTCCAAAATGAGGTCATTTGGGGGGGGGGGGGGGTTTGTGCCATCTGGGCATTTTATGGACTTCAAAACTGTGATAGGTAGTGAGGAGTAGTAGTTAGGTAGTTAGGCTCCCAAAAAGTCCCACACATGTGGTATCCCCGTACTCAGGAGAAGCAGCTGAATGTATTTTGGGGTGCAATTCCACATATGCCCATGGCCTGTGTGAGCAATATATCATTTAGTGACAACTTTTTGTAAATTTTTTTTTTGTCATTATTCAATCACTTGGGACAAAAAAAAATAATATTCAATGGGCTCAACATGCCTCTTAGCAATTTCCTTGGGGTGTCTACTTTCCAAAATGGGGTCATTTGGGGGGGGGGTTGTACTGCCCTGCCATTTTAGCACCTCAAGAAATGACATAGGCAGTCATAAACTCAAAGCTGTGTAAATTCCAGAAAATGTACCCTAGTTTGTAGACGCTATAACTGCGCAAACCAATAAATATACGCTTATTGACCTTTTTTTTACCAAAGACATGTGGCCGAATACATTTTGGCCTAAATGTTTGACTAAAATTGAGTTTATTGTATTTTTTTTATAACAAAAAGTAGAAAATATCATTTTTTTTCAAAATTTTCGGTCTTTTTCCGTTTATAGCGCAAAAAATAAAAACCGCAGAAGTGATCAAATACCATCAAAAGAAAGCTCTATTTGTGGGAAGAAAAGGACACAAATTTTGTTTGGGTATAGCATTGCATAACCGTGCAATTAGCAGTTAAAGCAGCGCAGTGCCAAATTGTAAAAAGTGCTCTGGTCAGGAAGGGGGTAAATCCTTCCGGGGCTGAAGTGGTTAAGGAGAAAAAATGGTCTTTAAAAAATATAAAGCAGAGGGGGCATTGTCAGCATTCCAATACTACAAGGAATGCAATAAGAAGTGTAAGAACGCAATCAGGGTGGCAAAAAGAGACTACGAGAGACACAGCAGAGGAGAGTAAAAAAAATCCCAAGGAATTTTTTAGCTATATTAACAGTAAAAAAGTGAGATCAGAGCACATTACCCACATAAAAGATGATTGTTGGAGGATGGTTACAGACAACACAGAGAAGGCAACTGTACTAAATACTTTCTTCTCTTCAGCTTTTACAAAGGAAAAAGAGGGGTATACCAACCACGACTGGTATTGTGAATAACACATCACAGGATGTACTCTTGTGGCTAACAGAGGTCAGAGTCAAGGAAAGACTAGATAAGCTTAACAAAAATAAATCACGGGGGCTCATGCGTGGCAGCTCCTGACATGGTCGTCTAGTCAGAGAGCTCCGTCCCACTCCAGCCAACTGAGGCCGCCAGCACTTCGAGCACCCCCGCTCTCCGCACACATCGCCTCCCCCCACGGGTAGCAGACACCCCGCTGACCCCCCCTGATGCACTCGGGGACAGCGAGCAGAAGCCTCAAACACTCTTTTTAAACTGGGAACGAGCAGGCCGCAAGTCCCAAAATGGCGGCCGCTCCACCTCACACAGCCCTGCATTGCCTGACCAGCACTCAGGACGCAGCTCCATCCCACCCACAGTTACTCAGCTTCATAGTGAGTATAGCTGCCCTGGGCCCTATCTCCCCTGCATCCACAGAATCCCTGCTGGATCAGACCCTGGAAGAACTCGGTCTCTCCCCCATAGAAGCCCCCCCCAGCCCCAGCAGCTACTACAGCCTGGGGATTCGGGCCTAGTTCTGCCTGTGTCCATGGCAGATATGTTCTCAAAATTTGCTGAGCTCCTGGACAGGGGCCTTCAAAATACAGCCACTAAGATCACAAATGACATTAAATCGGACCTCCACACCATAGGATCCGCATCGAGATAATAGAAAACCATTTGGAAACTACCATTGCAAGAAAAAATCAAAATACTAGCTGTATCCAGACCCTTCAAGATCAACTTTAGACAGTACATGCTAAAATCGACGACCTCGAGAACAGAAACAGGCGCTACAACTTTAGGGTCAGAGGCCTCCCAGAATCCTAAAGATGTCCCTGACACTATTTGCTCCTTCATTAGGGAACTTATTCCTGAGATCCCTCTCCACAGGTTGGAGCTTGACCGAGCTCATAGAGCCCTGCGCCCGCCAAGGTCTGATGGTCTCCCAAGGGACATTGTGGTGAAGCCACATTTTTATGCTGTCAAAGAAGAGGTGATGCGCAAATCCCGAGCCCTATCTAAGCTATCATTTTAGGGCCAAGAGCTCCAAATCTTCGCCAACATGTCTCCATCCACCATTCAAAAGAGAACATCCCTCAAACCACTGCTCAACATTTTGATTGAAAAAGAAATCAAATATTGGTGGCTCTTCCCATTCCAACTCAAGCTCATCTACAAGGGCAAACCCTACACGTTTGCCTCCATGCAGGAGGGAGAAAATCTTCTACTGAAACTAGGCCTCCTCAGACAAGACCCGAATCTCCAGCCTTCTGGACAGGCTCCCAACTCATCGAAAAGACAGCTACCTACTAGCCCTCTACAGCCGGTCTGGAAAACCACCAGATCCAAGAAGTCCAAGGAAACACCTCCACCCTGAGATGCTCAGATCTCCTGGACCTCCTTTTTATTTTTCTCTAAATACAGGGACAGCTCAGTCTCCTTTTTGATCTCACTGAGCTACATTGAACCCGTGTGCCTCAGTTCGGACGGACCCAGGCGATTCTCACCCCTAAGGGCACTTTATTTTGGTTTTCATCCGTTCCACCGAACTTGACACTTTGCCTGGGTTGGGGGTGGAGGGAGAGGATTGGTTCCATTTCAAGCTCTGCTTGCCCCTGATCACCTAGTTGGAGTATGCTGACTTTAACGCCCTCTCTACCCTCCTCCCCTCTCCACCTTCCCTCCCCCGACCCTCCCTTCCCCAACCCTGTCCTTTCCCCACCTCCCTCCCCTGCCTATTACCCTTCCCCCATCCCTGCCTATTCCCCTCCCCCCGTCCCTCACTACCTTCTTCATAGGACTCAGGAAGTTTATCTGGTATAGGCTATGGTCCTAGGTCTGTTTTTTGTTTTTGTTACCCCCCTTTTTATTTCTTTTTCCCTTTAATGTTAATTTCTATATCTGTGCTTGATATGTTTGCGGGCACTAGGCCCTCTTTAACCAGTTAGATGTTTGTTTTGAATTGGCCTCGCGGCTGGAGTGGTACTTATGCACCCCACCCTGTCTTGTGGAACAGGTACTACACCCTTCTCTTGACAGGATTGCTCCCCTCTTCGCGGAGGGGATCAGCTCTCTGGTTCACCTTAAGGATGGAGGACCCTATATCCTCCACTCCCCAGGAAACTCTCTTATTTCCCGGCTCTCTCCTCTCTCTTTCTTCCTTCTACCTGTATCTTTATAACTATTGTTTTTTTGCAGTGACCGACTCAGGAAGAGCTCCTCGACTCACACCAGAAAAGTTGGAGGCCGTCATCTTGCAAGATAAACGCTTCATAGCTAGTGGAAAGGAAAAGGTAGGTGCCTTTTTATGTTAATATGGTTCCCCCCTCTGCTCCATGGCTGATATCCCCCCAGAGTTGCACCCCCTGAAGGTGGTGACCCACAATGTTCAGGGCCTAAACTCCGCGGTCAAAAGGCAAAAAGTCCTGCAATTTCTTCACTCCCAAAAAATTGATGTAGCCCTTCTACAAGAAACACACTTCCCTAAACACTATTGCTCGACATTTCTACACTCCAAATTCCCCACTTTTTTCCTGGCCAATGCAGATGACAAAACAAAAGGGGTGGGCATTCTCTTCTCCCACAAATGCAAATTTTCCCTTAAATCGGAACATAAGGACCCAGAGGGTAGGTACATTTTAATTATTGGGGAGCTGGATAACCATACCTATTATTTCCTTTCGTACTATGCCCCTAACAAGGGCCAACTCCCTTTTTTCAATCTATGCTGAAGACCCTAACACCCTTATTGGAAGGTACGGTAATACTTGGAGGCGACTCCAATACTGCTTTTGATCAGGGCCTACACAAATCCCACCCTCCGGGCAGACGCCTCACCAGGCCCACTAAACAAAGTTTACTTATTGCTAAACTCATTTTTCATCATGGCCTTGTTGACATCTGGAGGGAAGTCAACCTGTCAATGCGAGATTACACTCATTAATCTAGTCCTCAGAGCTCCTTTGCTCGGATTGACCACATATTCATTCCCACAGCTATGGTTCCTCTGGCCTCCAAGTCATACATTAGAGACTCGGTCTGATCGGATCATTCCATGGTCTTCCTAACTCTGCAGCGCCCCTCGGGCTGATGGTCACCCGGTCGCTGGAGACTAAATGAATCCATCTTGAGTGACCCGATCAGAGCGAAAGAAATTGAAAGCGCAATCGAAAATTACTTTCTCACAAATTATGTCCCTGACACTACACCGTCCTGCCTCTGGGCGGCTCATAAAGCCATAATCAGGGGAAAACTCATTTAAACAGCCTCCCAAATACACAGGACCAGGAGAAGCGAAATAACAAAATTAGAACAAGACTTTTCTACTCTAGCAAGAAAACACAAAGCAAAACCCAGATCTGTCTCTATAGAACATCTTGACTCGGCCCACAAGGCCCTGAATTTGGCCTTAACTACAAAAGCTGAGAAATGGTTGCATTGGAATAGAGCCCTATTCTACTGCCAAGGAGATAGGATAGGTTCTATGCTTGCGGGTAGGCTCACACCGAAAGTTTGTTCCTTTGCTCTCCCCAAAATTAAAATTAAGGGAGCACTCTATCCCAGAACCCACAACGTTTTATGGAGGAATTCCAATCCTTCTACAATGGGCTGTATTGCAGAGGCGAGCACCCTTCCCAAAACGCAGTGGACCAGTTTCTGGACAATATCCAGATTCCCAGATTAGAAGACAGACATCGCTTGAAATTAGAAGCCCCTATCTCATCGGAAGAGGTATGCGCAGTTATCAAAAACCTAAAGTCACAATCTGCTCCTGGCCCGGACGGATTCTCCATCCCTTATTACAAAACGTTCTCCGCGACACTTGCTCCCTATCTGGCACGCTTCTTTAATGCACTGCGACAAGGAGACCCGCTAGACAATTCCAGTAACTCAGTGTATATTACTGTTCTCCCCAAACCAGGGAAAGACCCTAGTTCAGTATGTAACTACAGACTTATTTCGCTCATAAATAATGACCTGAAGATTCTGACTAAGATCCTTGCAGACCGCTTGTCCTCTTTCATCAGCATATACGTCCATAAGGACCAAGTTGGCTTCATCCCTGGGAGACAGGGCCCAGACCAAATCCGCCCAGCGATTGACATAGTATCCCTTCTCAACTCAAACTGGCTCTCCATGGCAGGGATGTCTCCTATCCCTAGACCTTCAAAAGGCCTTTGACTCTGTCCGCTGGTTCTATATATTTTTGCTACCCTGAAACTCTGGGGATTCGGAGAAACCTTCACCAATACCCTACATGCCCTATATTTCTCCCCAGAAGCCCAGGTGCATCTGCAGGGATTTTACTCGGAATCTTTCCAAATATCTAGAGGCACCAGACAAGGATGTCTGCTCTCACCCCTAATTTTCGCCATAGCAATTGAGACCCTAGTGATAGCTTTTAGAAATAATCCGAATATCCATGGCATTATAAGTGGTTCTCGGTCACACAATTGTGTGCTATTTGCCGATGATATTCTCCTCTTCGTCTCTTCTCCCCTGATACCCCTCCCTTACATATGCCGACTTTTAGATGACTTCGGGAAAATCTCTGGACTTTTAGTCAACTACAGTAAATCCCAGGCACTCAAAATTAATCTTCCAGATTCTCTGCTCACCAGGATTAGGGAGAGCTTCCAATTCACATGGAGCGACAAGTACATCACTTCCAAGATGGAACTCCTTTATCAAGCTAACTACCCCCTGCTATTGCACAAGCTAGAGGCCGATGTCTCCAGGTGGTCACAGTTATCTTTTCCTGGCTGGGCAGAATCAATGCGATTAAAATGACACTACTACCACGCATTTTATACTACTTTAGAGCACTTCCTATCCCCCTGGTTAAGGCTCATCTAAGACAATTCCAAAACAAAATTATTAAATTTGTTTGGGGAGGAGGGGGCCACAGGCCTTCGAAATCGGTCCTATTCCGGCCAAAGGAGGAGGGTGGCCTGGGCCTCCCAAACTTATTTCGGTATTTCCAGGCGGCTCAATTAGCTCAGATCTCAGCAGTGTACTCCCGCTGGGAATTACCTAATTGGATACACATTGAATGCCAGGCGGTCCCACTCAAGACCCTAGACTATCTATTGTGGTGCCATAAAAAATTGAGACCCGCTATATTGTCCCCAACACTTTCCCACTCTTTTGCCCTCTGGGATGAGCTTAAAGTCAATGCTCAGCTGACATCACCCATAGCCCCACTAAAACACTTATTCTAGAACCCAGCATTCCCACCAGGGCTAAATCTAAAAGCTTTCAGATGGTGGATTGATAAGGGAATCGATAGAATAGGACACTTCCTCAGACCCATGGGCCCTCACCCTAAAGCATATTATATTGATGAACTGGACATGCCTCAGTCGGAAATCTCTTTCGCTATGCACAGATCTCGAACTTCCTACACAAACAATGGAAGGCACACACGGATAGTCCCCGGATTACACCATACGAACAATGGTGCGGCCAGGCTGATGAGCAGAGGGGAGGAATCACAGTAATATACAGGGCACTTTCTACCACTCACTCCAAGACTTCATTCAGGTTGGCATGGGAGGAGGATTTCTCCCAACAATGGGAATTAGAAACTTGGAATAAAAACTTTTTTCAAACCTACAAGGGCGTTATTAACTCCACCCTTGTGGAAGCTAGCATAAAGGTCCTCTCTAGGTGGTATCTTGTTCCCACAAGATAAGCCAAGATGTATCCAACGTCTCCCCCCTGTGCTTTTGGGGGTGTGACCTTCGAGGTGATATGTTACATGTGTGGTGGGGATGCCCCAAAATAAGGAGTTTCTGGAACAAAGTCTTCTCCTGGATACGTAAGATTACCAAAGCCCCCATCCCAACATCTCCCCTAATTGCTCTTCTTAACTTTCCAGTCAGGGCAGTGTCCAGAAGTACGCAACACTTGATTTTCCTCATCCTCTTAGGTGCCAAACTATCTCTGGCCAAAGCATGGAAAATACCAACTGTATCTGCGCTATCGGCAAAGAGAAACATTTCCTAGATTATGACACAAGAGAAAGTAGCAAGCGTACTCCTGGACTGCACAGAGAAATTTGAACGGGTTTGGGATCCATGGGCCACCTTCATTAAGGTTAAGTTATTTTCCGACTCCAACTCTACCTCTCTCCCACCAGCGCTTCCCTAGTCAGTTTCTCTCTTCTCTTTCTCCTTTTCTTCTTTTCTCTACTTTTCTTCTTTGCTCTCCTTTTGCTCTCATCTCTCCGAGGAGGGTGGGCTTAGGCCCACACCTTTGCGAACCCTTTCATCCCTGAGGATGAGACGCGTAACAATAATTGCCATGTCCTGTCCACACAGGTGGGATTGTTGTTAGTGAACACAAGATGTTCTGCTTACCACTTATTCATGTACTGTGTGATTTATGCCTTGGCATAGCCTATGAGAGTGTATACGGGTTTAATTTGGCCTCGAGCAAGGAGGGTTGGAGCTTCAGCCACAGTGTGATCCCATGAGGGTTGGCTGGAACGCTCCCCAGGACTCTCAGGCCAGATTCTTTTTATGTAATCTCAAAGGCTAAATGGCCATCAGCAATTGTATTTCATGCTAATTGAGAAGGAACATTAATGTGTCTTCTTTATGTGATTGAATTGAATCTCACCTTTTTCTACAATTGTTAGATTACTGATTTTTGGCCATGTTGGTCTTGGTGGGACGATTGGTCCTACACTTGTTTCTGTTCTGTATATTCTATTTCTGAAACAATAAAAATGTATTGAAAGAAAAAAACAAAAATAAATCACCGGGACCAGATGGCTTACACCCGAGAGTCCTCAGAGAACTCAGTCAGGTTATAGCTAGCCCATTATTCCTAATCTTTGTGGGCAGCATACTGACAGGATTGGTACTAGCTGATTGGAGAAAAGCCAATGTGGTACCAATATTCAAAAAAGAGCAGAAATATATCCCTGGAAAGATCTGGGGGTGATAGTAGATGACAGACTGAGAAATGTTATGCAATGTCAAGCTGCAGCTACCAAAGCCGGCAGAATATTAGCATGCATAAAAAAAGGGGAAATACTCCACAGATAAAACTATAATCCTGCCACTTTATAAAACTATGGTTAGGCCAAATCTGGAGTATTCCATCTAGTTTTGGTAACCAGTCTTCAGAAGGGATGTGCTGGAGCTGGAGAGAGTCTAAAGAAGGGCAATGAAATTAATGCAGAGGACCTCAATTATGAGGAAAGACTTCAAGCACTAAATTTATTCTTGCTGGAGAAGAGACGCTTGAGAGGGGATATGATAGCGATTTACAACCACCTTAATGATGATCCCAGCATAGGCAAAAAACCTATTCAGGCTCAGGGATTGTAATGCCGCGTACACATGATCCGAATTTCGGCCCGCAAAAGACCGACGAGAGTTTTTCATCTGAAAATGAGACTGTGTGTATGCTCCATTGGTCTTTTGCTGGCGGAATTCCAGCCAGCAAAAGATTGAGAGCATGCTCTCAATTTTTCAGTCGGGAAAAATTCCTATCCGAAAATGTGATCGTCTGTGGCAATTCCGACGCACAAAATCCCTATGCATGCTCGGAAACAATTCGATGCATGCTTGGAAGCATTGAACTTCATTTTCTCAGCTCGTCGTAGTGTTGTAAGTCACTGCGTTCTTGACGGTCGTAATTTCAGTGAACTTTTGCGTGACCGTGTGTATGCAAGGCAAACTTGAGCGGAATGCCACCTGAAAAGCCGTCATATCTTTTTCGGACGAGAAGTCCGATCGTGTGTACGCTGCATTAAAGGACACAGGCCCACACAATGGGCTGCGCATGGGGTTTTTTCACTGTCAGGGCAATAAGGAGGTGGAACGCTGTCCCACAATTGGTGGTATCAGCCGGGAGTATTGATATTTTTAAAAGACTCTTGAACATGCATCTTAGTGAACACAATATACAGGATGTGGGAAATGATTATCAACACTGACACAAGTGCACCAACACAGGTTGAACTGGATGGACTATTGTCTTTATTCAACCTTACCTACTATGTAACTATATGTAACTATGTAACTATGACCTAAGAATAATAGCTAATTTCCACGTTCAACGTGGGCACAGTGATCTAGTATGATAAAAAGGTACCACTTTTACACATTCTCATACTGGGATGAATATTTGCATTACATATGTTTACATGTGCCAGAGTTTGTTTGTAGTCTACATTTAAAAGTGTCATTATGGCTTTGATTATGTAGCCGAGACTACACACAAAACTAAAGACAACATTTCACAATAAATGTCATCTATTACATACCCTAAATTGATTTGGTGGTTCCACGGTATTCTAAACAATGTGGACATACACCAGAGAAACTTAGGTTTAAATTTATAAGATTATGTACCTGTTTTGGGGGGATGGGGCAAAAGAGACCTAAAATTAAAACCAACTAAAGTAAAATGGATTGTGCTCCTGGACACTTTAATGCCTAAAGGATTGACTAGGGATTGTGATTTCCTTTTTTCATATGATACATATTGGTTATACTTTATTTACATGTTGTTTATATTATGTTATTATGTTTTTGAATTTTAGGCATAGATGGAATGTGCTGGTAATATTCTAGTATATCCTAAGCAATGTTAGCTGTTACGCAATGTCTATGAATTAATGCATGTCATTGCTTCTTATTCTCAGTTAATTGAGAATATCGTTTACTGTGTATACTCGAGTATAAGCCGACCCGAATATAAGCCAAGGCACCTAATTTTACCACAAACAACTGGGAAAACTTTTTGACTCGAGTATAAGCCTAGGGTGGGAAATGAAGCAGCTACTGTAAGTGGAAAAGAGGGTCATCAATGCCCGTCTGCAACCTTACTGTGCCCATTTGCAGCCTCACCGTGCCATCCGCATGCCCCACTGTGTCATCTCCATGCCTCACTGTGCCATCTCCATGCCTCACTGTGCCATCTTCATGCCTCACTGTGCCATCTTCATGCCTCACTGTGCCATCTGCATGCCCCAATGTGCCATATGCATGCCCCACTGTGCCATCTGCATGCCTCACTGTGCCATCTCCCTGCCTCCATCTTCAGCCACATGTATATCGTGTATATCGTGTAGCACATGTATATCGTGTAAACATGTCTTTCTGCAATCCTTCCCCAGTAGTGCTAGCCTGACACCTTATAGATAGACCCCAACGGGACTAATGGGGCAACAGTGAACGACCAGCCTGTTGTTGAAGCTTTCCTCACAGCTTTCAAGGGATCACTGCAGCTTTTGTCCGGTCTCCACAGTCTTATCCTAGAAGAAAGTTTTCTCCCAATCCTATAGGTGGGGCAACATTAAACGACCAGCCTGTTGTTGAAGCTTTCCTCACAAGGTCCAAGGGATCGCTGTAACTTTTTCTCCGGTCTCCAAGGTCCTTTCCTAGAAAAAAATTTCTCCTAATCCGCAAGTTAGAAAATAAAAAAGAAGGCTCTCCATAGTGTAGTAGGTTTAAAAGTTCAAAAGTAGTTTATTAAAAAAATCTAAAAACTCCTTTACAATAAAAATGGCAACATCAAGGGTACCCTTGATGAAGTCACGTGTGTTGTGACGCAACTAGTCAGGAGGAGCTTGGTGACTTCTGGCTACAGCCATGACCGGAAGTCTTTTCATTTGTTTGACACTTTTTTTGTTGCCTGGCCTGCTGTTGCCATTTTTATTGTAAATCAAGATATCGTTTATTGAGCATTTTAGATGCGTTGACATACGGATGTGTAAAAAAACTTAGGAAGGATTATAGAAAATAACTTTCTTGAACAACAGTAAAGTTCAACAGGCACTACATACAGAATGATTACATTGACAGTGCTGCATGATGGGGTACGGGAGGTATCTAACATGCAAAAGGCTGATATGAATGCCATATTTATTGCAGCTTGGTGGGTAAACCATATTGATCACACAAAGACATGGGGGGTTAAACCTGGGGACGCTTACTTATTCTGTGGCGTTGCAAGTGGAGGAGTCTGTAGTCCATCTGTCCCAAATTTTGTGAAATTTGGCTGGGCATCCCCTGTGAGTATAAAGTGCTTTTTTATAGGGGAGGGTGCTGTTGACAGCTCACATCCAGCCATTTTTATTGTAAAGGAGTTTTTAGATTTTTTTAATAAACTACTTTTGAACTTTTAAACCTACTGCACTATGGAGAGGCTTCTTTTTTATTTTCTATCTTGCGGCTTGGGAGAAACTTTTTTCTAAGAAAGGACCGTGGAGGCTGGAGAAAAAGTTACAGCGATCCCTTGGACCTTGTGAGGAAAGCTTCAACAACAGGCTGGCCGTTTACTGTTGCCCCACCTATAGGATTGGGAGAAAACTTTCTTCTAGGAAAAGACTGTGGAGACCAGACAAAAGCTGCAGTGATCCCTTGAAAGCTGTGAGGAAAGCTTCAACAACAGGCTGGTCGTTCACTGTTGCCCCATTAGACCCATTGGGGGCTATCTATAAGGTGAGAGGCTAGCACTACTGGGGGAGGATTGCAGAAAGACATGTTTACCATCACACATGTTTAATTTGGACTCTTTCACCTGTCGTTATCTCCCTTATCTACTCTGATTTATATTTTTAACTTTGGAACTGATCATCTCTCTGAGTCACCTGATTTATTTATTTTTTTATGCTGATTACTCCTGGGAAACTATTACTATTAGTTTAGCTTTACTGGGTTTCATTGCATTATTGCTCAGATATATATTATGGGATGCACTTTTTAGGTCTTTGAACACTTTTATATGAGTTTATATTTGCCATGAGCATCTGAGAAATTCCTATATATATATATATATATATATATATATATATATATATATATATATATATATATATATTTATGTGCTATATTAGCGCTACTTCACTACACGATATACATTTTTAGAGGTGTTGGTTACACTATAGAAGTTTAGCTGCTTTTTTCATTTAGCACTTTATATGTATGGCACTTTATTAATTGGCACCTTATTTGTATTGATACACTGTTAGTAGCGCATTAGTACTTTGCCATATCATCATCTTCAGCCACATGTACCTGATCTCCTGAACACCAGTGCTGTAACATGCAGTCTAGTTGGCGGCCGTGCAGTGTAACAAAGCCCCGCCTCCTCCTCGTCCTCGTCCGTGGCGGAACACTGATTCAGTTTCCCAGCAGTGAGTCAGTGTTCCGCCTATCATGGACGAGGACGAGGATAATGCTGGACTTTTTTACACTGAATGGCCGCCAACTACACTGCATGTCACAGCGCCGGGAGATCAGGCGCATGAGGCTGCAGATAAGCACAGTGACTCGAGTATAAGCCGAGGGGGCTGAAAAACTCTGCTTATACTCAAGTATATACGGTAAATGCACATTTGTACCTTGCTGTTTTATGCTTCTTCTATGTTATAAAGCATCCTTGTGGGGTCCAAAATTGTCATACTGATGAATGCATTATGAAGATTGAAAATAAAGGGTAAAGTGCTGCAGATTGGACTTTATTTACCTATATACAAGCGTGCCTGGCCTGGCTCTATATCAGCTGTGCACCTACATTATCTGCATCTACTGAGTGAGTGCTGCCTGCAATATTTGGAACTGTTATATCTATCTATCTATCTATCTATCTATCTATCTATCTATCTATCTATCTATCTATCTATCTATCTATCTATCTATCTATCTATCTATCTATCTCTCTCTCTCTCTCTCTCTCTCTCTCTCTCTCCCCCCCTCTCTCTCTCTCTCTCTCTCTCTCTCTCTCTCTCTATATATATATATATATATATATATATATATATATATATATATAGATAGAGAGATAGATAGATATAGATCTAGCTATATATATCTATATATATATATAGATATATATCTATATACAGTGCCTTGCAAAAGTATTCGGCCCCCTTGAACTTTTCAACCTTTTGCCACATTTCAGGCTTCAAACATAAAGATATAAAATTTTTATTTTTTGTGAAGAATCACCAACAAGTGGGACACAATTGTGAAGTGGAACGAAATCTATTGGATATTTTAAACTTTTTTAGCAATTAAAAAACTGAAAAGTGGTGCGTGCAAAATTATTCGGCCCCTTTACTTTCAGTGCAGAAAACTCACTCCAGAAGTTCAGCGAGGATCTCTGAATGATCCAATGTTGTCCTAAATGACTGATGGTGATAAATAGAATCCACCTGTGTGTAATCAAGTCTCTGTATAAATGCACCTGCTCTGTGATAGTCTCAGGGTTCTGTTGAAAGCGCAGAGAGCATTATGAAGACCAAGGAACACACCAGGCTGGTCCGTAATACTGTTGTGGAGAAGTTTAAAGCCGGATTTGGATACAAAAAGATTTCCCAAGCTTTAAACATCCCAAGGAGCACTGTGCAAGCGATCATTTTGAAATGGAAGGAGTATCAGACCACTGCAAATCTACCAAGACCTGGCTGTCCCTCTAAACGTTCAGCTCAGACAAGGAGAAGACTGATCAGAGATGCAGCCAAGAGGCCCATGATCACTCTGGATGAACTGCAGAGAACTACAGCTGAGGTGGGAGAGTCTGTCCATAGGACAACAATCAGTCGTACACTGCACAAATCTGCCCTTTATGGAAGAGTGGCAAGAAGAAAGTCATTTCTCAAAGATATTCATAAAAAGTCTTGTCTAAAGTTTGCCACAAGCCACCTGGGAGACACACCAAAAATGTGGAAGAAGGTGCTCTGGTCCGATGAAACCAAAATCTGACTTTTTGGCCACAATGCAAAACGATATGTTTGGCGTAAAAGCATCACAGCTCATCACACTCAACACACCATCCCCACTGTCAAACATGGTGGTGGCAGCATCATGGTTTGGGCCTGCTTTTCTTCAGCAGGGACAGGGAAGATGGTTAAAATTGAGGGGAAGATGGATGCAGCCAAATACAGGACCATTCTGGATGAAAACCTGTTGGAGTCTGCAAAAGACCTGAAACTGGGACGGAGATTTATCTTCCAACAAGACAATGATCTCAAACATACAGCAAAATCTACAAAGGAATGGTTCACAAATAAACGTATCCAGGTGTTAGAATGGCCAAGTCAAAGTCCAGACCTGAATCCAATCGAGAATCTGTGGAAAGAGCTGAAAACTGCTGTTCACAAACGCTCTCCATCCAACCTCACTGAGCTCGAGCTGTTTTGCAAGGAAGAATGGGCAAGAATTTCAGTCTCTCGATGTGCAAAACTGATAGAGACATACCCCAAGCGACTTGCAGCTGTAATCGCAGCAAAAGGTGGCTCTACAAAGTATTAACGCAAGGGGGCCGAATAATTTTGCACGCCCCACTTTTCATTTTTTTATTAGTTAAAAAAGTTTCAACAATCCAATAGATTTCGTTCCACTTCACAATTGTGTCCCACTTGTTGGTGATTCTTCACAAAAAATACAAATTTTATATCTTTATGTTTGAAGCCTGAAATGTGGCAAAAGGTTGAAAAGTTCAAGGGGGCCGAATACTTTCGCAAGGCACTGTATATAGATATACCCTGTTTCCCCAAAAATAAGACCTAGCGTGATTGTCGGTGATGGCTGCAATATAAGCCCTACCCCCAAATAAGCCCTAGTTAAAATCCTTGTAGGTCTCATTTTCAGGGTAGGGCTTATTTTTGGGGAAATAGGGTAGGGCTTATTTGGGGGGTAGGGCTTATATTGCAGCCATTACTGACAATCACGCTAGGTCTTATTTTCGGGGAAACAGGGTATATTTATATATATTAGGGATGAGCCAAACACCCCCCTGTTCGGTTCGCACCAGAACATGCGAACAGGCAAAAAATTAGTTCGAACACGCGAACACCGTTAAAGTCTATGGGACACGAACATGAATAATCAAAAGTGCTCATTTTAAAGGCTTATATGCATGGTATTGTCATAAAAAGTGTTTGGGAACCTGGGTCCTGCCCCAGGGGACATGGATCAATGCAAAATAAGTTTTAAAAATGGCCGTTTTTTCTGGAGCAGTGATTTTAATAATGCTTTAATTGAAACAATAAAAGTGTAATATCCCTTTAAATTTTGTACCTGGGGGGTGTCTATAGTATGACTGTAAAGGGGCGCATGTTTCCCGTGTTTAGAACAATCTGACAGCAAAATGACATTTCAAAGGAAAAAAAGTCATTTAAAACTCGTCCCCCTCTCTCTTCCTGTGGCCTGCCAGGTTGCGTGCTGGGATAAGGGTCTGGTATGGATTTTTTGGGGGACTCCACGCCGTTTTCTTTTTAACCACCTCAATACCAGGCTAATTCTGACACTTTGCTCCTACATGTAAAAATCATCATTTTTTTTGCTAGAAAATTACATAGAACCCCCAAACATTATATATGTTTTTTTAGCAAAGACCCTAGAGAATATAATGGCGGTTGTTGCAACTTTTTATCTCACACAGTATTTGCGCAGGAATTTTTCGAACGCATTTTTTTGGGGAAAAAAACTGTTTTGTGTTAAAAAAAAAAACAAAACAGTAAAGTTAGCCCAATGTTTTTGCATTTTGTGAAAGATGAAGTTACGCCGAGTAAATAGATACCTAACATGTCATGCTTCAAAATTGCACACGCTCGTGGAATGGCGCCAATGTTCGGTACTTAAAAATCCCCATAGGCGACGCTTTAATTTTTTTTACTGGTTACAGGTTTTGAGTTACAGAGGAGGTCTAGGGCCAAAATTATTGCTCTCGCTCCAATGTTCACGGCGATACCTCACATGTATGGTTTGAACACCGTTTTCATATGTGGGCGGGACTTGCGTATGCGTTTGCTTCTGCGTGCGAGCACACGGGGACAGCGGCACTTTAAAATTATTATTTTTTTTTTAATTGTTAATTATATATTTTTATTTTTTTTTGACACTTTTTTGAAAAAAAAAAAAAATTGATCACTTTTATGTAAACATCCCATGTAATAGCAATATGACATGTCAGGTGCTCTTAATAGTGAGATATGGGGTCAATAAGACCCCATATCTCACCACTAGGCTGGGAAGCCTGAAATAAAAAATAAAAATAAAACGATCACCGCTTCCAAGCCGAAGCGGCGCCGTTTTTTTGAATGGAGAGGCCGGGCGTGACGTCATAACATCGCGCCCGGCCTTCGACGATCATAGAGACTCCGGGGACCATCTGGTCCGCCGGAAATCTCTATGATCTACATCCGGCGCCGGCGGATCCGCTATCCGACTCACCGATCGCTGAGGTGAGTCGATAGAAGCACCGGAGGGCGGCGGGAGGGGGGGACGTCCCCTCTCGCCTCCTTTAGGAATGATCAAGCGGCGGAACAGCCGCTATGATCGTTCCTATGGTGTAGAGATTTGCCGGCTGAAACCGGCAATATCTGAATGATGTCTGTAACTACAGGCATCATTCAGATATACCCGCCCAAAGCCCAGGACGTCATATGACGGTGGGCGGTGGGCTAGTGGTTAAATTTTGGCGCGGGGTTCCCCTTAATATCCATACCAGACCTGAAGGGCCTGGTATGGAATTTAGGGGGACCCCCACGTCATTTTTTCTTTAAATTTCGGTTCGGGATTCCCCTGTGGGGAATTCCCATGCCGTTTTTATCAATGAACTTCTATGTGTATTGTCGGACCGGCAATGCATTAATAGCTGCGAGTAGTTTTAAATGACTTTTTTTCCTTTGAAATGTAATTTTGCTGTCAGACTGTTCTAAACACGGGAAACATGCGCCCCTTTACAGGCATACTATAGACACCCCCCAGGTACAAAATTTAAAGGGATATTACACTTTTATTGTTTCACTTTAAGCACTATTAAAATCACTGCTCCCGAAAAAACGTCCGTTTTTAAAACTTTTTTTTGCATTGATACATGTCCCCTTGGGTAGGACCCAGGTCCCCAAACACTGTTTATGACAATACCATGCATATAAGCCTTTAAAATTAGCACTTTTGATTTCTCCCATAGACTTTTAAAGGGTGTTCTGCAGCATTCGAATTTGCCGCGAACACCCCAAATTGTTCGCTGTTCGGCGAACTTGCGAACAGCCCAAGTTCGAGTCGAACATGAGTTCGACTCGAACACGAATCTCATCCCTAATATATATATATATATATATAGATAGATAGATAGATAGATAGATAGATAGATAGATAGATAGATAGATCTAGATATATCATCTATATACAGTATCTCACAAAAGAGAATACACACCTCACATTTTTGTAAATATTTTATTATATCTTTACATGTGACAACACTGAAGAAATGACACTTTACTACAATGTAAAATAGTGAGTATACAGCTTGCATAACAGTGTAAATTTGCTGTTTCCTCAAAATAACTCAACACACAGCCATTAATGTCTAAACCACTGGCAACAAAAGTGAGTACACCCTTAAGTGAAAATGTCCAAATTGAGCCCAAAGTATCAATGTCTTGTGTGGCCACCATTATTTTCCAGCACTGTCTTAACCCTCTTGGGCATGGAGTTCACCAGAGCGTCACAGGTTGCCATTTGAGTCCTCTTCCATTCCTCCATGATGACATCACGGAGCTTCCGCTCCCCCACCTTCCATTTGAGGATGCCCAACAGATGTTCAATAGGGTTTAGGTCTGGAGACTTACTTGGCCAATCCATCACCTTTACCCTCAGCTTCTTTAGCAAGGCAGTGGTAATCTTGTAGGTGTGTTTGGAGTCATTATCATGTTGGGCTGCTTGTCCTTGGGTTGCTTGTCTTCAGCAAACTCTTTGCAGGCTTTCTTGTGCATCATCTTTGGAAGAGGCTTCCTTCTGGGACGACAGCCATGCAGACCAATTTGATGTAGTGTGAGGCGTATGGTCTGAGCACTGACAGGCTGACCCCCCACCCCTTCAACCTATGCAGAAATGCTGGCAGCACTCATACATCTATTTCCCAAAGAGAATCTCTGGATGTGACGCTGAACATGTGCACTCAACGTGTTTGGTCGATCATGGCCAGACCTGTTCTGAGTGGAATCTGCCCTGTTAAACCTGTAACCTTATACCTGTAAAAGCTGTATGATCTTGGCTAACAGCTCAGTTCCAGGGTCTTGGCATCCTTCTTATAGCCTAAGCCATCTTTATGTAGAGCAACAATTCTTTTTTTACAGATCCTCAGAGAGTTCTTTGCCATTAGGTGCAATGTTGAACTTCCAGTGACCAGTATGAGAGAGTGAGAGCGATAAAACCAAATTTAACACATGCTCCCCATTCACACCTGAGACCTTGTAACACTAACGATTCACATGACACCGGGGAGAGAAAATGGCTAATTGGGCCCAATTTGGACATTTCCACTTAAGGGTTGGGCTGCTTGTCCTTGGGCTGCTTGTCTTCAGCAAACTCTTTGCAGGCTTTCTTGTGCATCATCTTTAGAAGAGGCTTCCTTCTAGGACGACAGCCATGCAGACCAATTTGATGTAGTGTGAGGCGTATGGTCTGAGCACTGACAGGCTAACCCCCCACCCCTTCAACCTATGCAGAAATGCTGGCAGCACTCATACATCTATTTCCCAAAGAGAATCTCTGGATGTGACGCTGAACATGTGCACTCAACGTCTTTGGTCGACCATGGCGAGACCTGTTCTGAGTGGAATCTGTCCTGTTAAACCTGTAACCTTATACCTGTAAAAGCTGTATGATCTTGGCTAACAGCTCAGTTCCAGGGTCTTGGCATCCTTCTTATAGCCTAAGCCATCTTTATGTAGAGCAACAATTCTTTTTTTACAGATCCTCAGAGAGTTCTTTGCCATTAGGTGCAATGTTGAACTTCCAGTGACCAGTATGAGAGAGTGAGAGTGATAACACCAAATTTAACACATGCTCCCCATTCACACCTGAGACCTTGTAACACTAACGATTCACATGACACCGGGGAGAGAAAATGGCTAATTGGGCCCAATTTGGACATTTCCACTTAAGGGTGTACTCACTTTTGTTATATACTAAACCAACAGATAGAAACCAATTGTTATTGTTTGACAGCTTTCACCCACCACACACATTTAGATCCATTGTGAGGAGTCAACTCTTTAGGGTTAAATGTTTAGTTCGTGACGAGGCTCTGAAACAGATAAGATTGGTCGAAAAGTGTCAGAGGTTCAGGGAACGGGGATACCCCGAAAGCATCATTACACAGGATCTTAGGAAATGACAACAGGAAGAGATGAAGGTAATTGTAAGGAAATGAAAATAGGAGGTGAAAAGATTACTGTTTTCTATGCAATTTCACAGTTACAGTGAAGATGCATTTAGAATTATTAAAAAGCACTGGCCCCTACTCAAAAGAGCTTATCCACAGATAGAAGATCTTCAACAGTTACACATTAAGGCATATAGGAGAAATAAGACACTCAGAGTTTCATTAGTATGGTCGGAATACAAATCAAGGGAGCAGGAAGTGAAAGTGACATTTTTAGGTAGAAAGAGAAAGGGTTGTTTTCAGTGTCTCAATGGTATCCAGTGCAGTCTAATTATGGAATGTAATCATTATATTCATCCTGGTAATGGTGAGAAGATTACAGTGAAAGGTTATCACACATGTCAGTCCTCCTATGTAATTTATAATTTGGTGGGCCCTTGCAATTTAATATACGTTGGGGAGACCACTCAGAGAATAAAGGACAGGATTGGTCAGCATTGTTGCACTATTAGACATATGCAACCAGGTTTGCCAGTGTCTAGACATTTTTTCGAACAGGGACACAAAGACTCATGGTTCTAGAGACTTATGGTTCTAGAGGAAGTACTTAGAGATCAAAGAGGGGGTTATGGGATATTAAAATTGAAACAAAGAAAGGTCTGGTGGATAAACAAATTACGGTCTTTGCACCCTGAAGGGATGAATGGGGATTATGATCTATATTTATTTTTATAAAGTCTATGTGAAGTGAACCTTATGATTTTCTTTCAGGTTAAATGGAATTATACTGGATAGGAAATATGGAACGTGTTTGGAGATGGATTATGGCAAATAACCAAAGAAAAAACAAGACTGGCTTGTTTGTTTTCCTGTTTTGTTTTAATTTTTATTCAATTTTGTGTCCTTTGCAATGATTGAATAAGTCTTTAATATAAACACGCACAGGAATTCATTCTTCCTTATATATTAGGAGATGTAGTATTAAATGACAATGGGAATGATGCAAATGATGCAAATTATCTGCACCATTAGGGCTAAGGATTTAGATTGATGTTTGTATTAGGTATATATCGAGAGTGCACTAGATTTAGTTTGTGGAGGGTTAATTTTAATTAGAGTGATAATGGGATTATGGCACACACCTGTATTTACAATACACAATTGTAAATAAGTAAATCTGCAAAAATGTCAACAATTCTGTGTTTTTTCTGTTAATATGGGGTGCTGTGTGTACATTAATGAGGAAAAAAATGAACTTAAATGATTTTAGCAAATGGCTGCAATATAACAAAGAGTGAAAAATTTAAGGGGGTCTGAATACTTTCTGTCCCCACTGTATATACAGTATACACTATATATATTATGAACAATAAAAAATGCATCAGAACCCCAATCTGATTCATTTCAACTTAAGCGAAAGCCATTTCTTCCACTGGTTTCAAGAAATTCAATCATGGATAGCCCCTAAAACCAAGGATAGTCCAGAAAACCTGGTGACATATAGACTAAAAGAGAAAGGTTTAGGGGGGAAGGGGGAGAGGAGAGGTTCCAAGATTCCAACCTGAGATGCAAAAAAAAAGAAAATAAATAGTGGGTGAGGGTAATGGGGGAGGGGCCTCTAAGTATGTTTTTTTGTAAGGGACAAGCATTTGAATTCTTCCCAGTAATACCATTTCTGAGTTCAGTCATCAGACTTGTCTCTAAGAGCTGGGGTAAGGTCTTTCATAGTTTGAATACCATTCACTCTGACCTTTTTCAGTACATGAGTATAGGATGGAGAGGAATGGCAACAGGGTCTTTACCCAAGGAAGATCCCATAATTTGCTTTACAATCTTCATAACTTGATTGGAGGGTTGTGTATCAGCACAGAGCGGCACTGTGGATACTGAAAAAAGTACTATGTGCCACGTCCTAATTTTGAGAACGAAATTGGAATTTGGAGGGCTTGGACTTTATAGGCACGACCACAAGGAATATATAGTATAAAAAGCTATACATTTATTAAACATAGAAAATAAATATAAAAACACATTCATAAGTGAAAAACAGTTCATATAGCAATGGTTACAATAGTGTATCCAATTCATAGCCCTGGGAGATAGAATTAACGGTTTGGGGATGCAAACATTCCATAATTGGTTTGTTGAACTCCAGAGATAGGCTATGTGGTTGATAAAGGTGGTATTGGTGTCCTAGGCTCTACATGTTGCACGCTTAGCGCTTCCTCGGGAGCTTTGGACAGATTTACTGAATAGAAGACAAAATATATAATAAAACCAACATAGTACATATAAAGCCTAAAAATAAGATAATAAAAATTGATACATGCACTGCGACTAGAGAATGCTGGGGTGGAAACAGGAGACTGTTTGACATAAGGGACCCAAGCAACATTCGTAAACTATGGGGACATGTGTAAAAAAAATACAATAGTATTTGTTATGGAGCCTCATATTGGGAAATAGAAAAGTCCCCATAAACTAAAAGAGATAATAAAAGCTGTAGTCTAGATGCTATTTTAGCAATAATCACATAGGAAAAATATTTATAAAAAAGACCAACAAAATAAAAGGAATACTATGGGGAGAGTGTATACTTACATATATGAAAGAGTGTTGGGAGAAAAACAACAACACACAAGTAGGGATGAGCTTCGAGTTCGAGTCGAACTCATGTTCTACTCGAACATTGGCTGTTCGCAAGTTCGCCGAACAGCGAACAATTTGGGGTGTTCGCGGCAAATTCGAATGCCGCGGAACACCCTTTAAAAGTCTATGGGAGAAATCAAAAGTGCTAATTTTAAAGGCTTATATGCAAGTTATTGTCATAAAAAGTGTTTGGGGACCCGGGTCCTGCCCCAGGGGACATGGATCAATGCAAAAAAAAGTTTTAAAAACGGCAGTTTTTTCAGGAACAGTGATTTTATTAATGCTTAAAGTCAAACAATAAAAGTGTAATATCCCTTTAAATTTCGTACCTGGGGGGTGTCTATAGTATGCCTGTAAAGGGGCGCATGTTTCCTGTGTTTAGAACAGTCTGACAGCAAAATGACATTTGGAAGGAAAAAACTCATTTAAAACTACCCGCGGCTATTGCATTGCCGACAATACACATAGAAGTTCATTGATAAAAACGGCATGGGAATTCCCCACAGGGCAACCCCGAACCAAAATAAAAAAAAAAAAAAAAATGATGTGGGAGTCCCCCTAAATTCCATACAAGGCCCTTCAGGTCTGGTATGGATATTAAGGGGAACCCCAGCCAAAATTTAAAAAAAAATTGACGTGGGGTTCCCCCTAAATTCCATACCAGACCCTTCAGGTCTGGTATGGATTTTAAGGGGAACCCCGCGCCAAAAAAAAAAATAAACGGCGTGGGGTCCCCCTAAGAATCCATACCAGACCCTTATCCGAGCACGCAACCTGGCAGGCCGCAGGAAAAGAGGGGGGGGGACGAGAGTGCGCCCCCCCCCTCCTGAACCGTACCAGGCCACATGCCCTCAACATTGGGAGGGTGCTTTGGGGTAGCCCCCCAAAACACCTTGTCCCCATGTTGATGAAGACAAGGGCCTCATCCCCACAACCCTGGCCGGTGGTTGTGGGGGTCTGCGGGCGGGGGGCTTATCGGAATCTGGAAGCCCCCTTTAACAAGGGGACCCCCAGATCCCGGCCCCCCCCCTGTGTGAAATGGTAAGGGGGTACTTACCCCTACCATTTCACTAAAAAACTGTCAAAAATGTTAAAAATGACAAGAGACAGTTTTTGACAATTCCTTTATTTAACCACTTCCCACCCGGCCACTGCACATAAACGGCCGGGTGGGAGCTCCCTCCTTCTGACTGGACGTTCCCGAACGTCCTTCAGAAGGAGCGGGATCACGCGGGCGCGCTCCCGCGCAGCCGCGCAATCCCGATGCGCGCGTGTCACTCGGACACGCCGCATCTCAGATCGGCAGGAGGGCAATGTGATTTGCCCTCCTGATCCGCACGATGGCTGTGTGTAATCACAGCCATCATATAGTAAACAAGGGGGAGGGGGTGGCAGATGACAGGAGATCGCGCCGCCACGTGCCCGCGCAGCGGCGCGATCCCGATCTGCCTGTGTCCCCCAGAGACAGCACAACACAGGAGGGCCCTGTGATTGGCCCTCCTGATCACATGACGACTGTCCAATCACAGTCGTCATGTAATGTAAATAGAGAGCGTAGTAACTGCTCTCATCTCTTCCTCTCCTCACACAGAGCCTGTCAGTGAGGAGAGGAAGAGAGATCTGTGCTGCAGCCAGGAGATCAGTGAGTAATAAAGCTGTTTGTCTGCTGTTTACCCACTGATCACCCAGCTAGTGTCCCCAAAACACAGTGTCCCCAAAACACAGTGTCCCCAAAACACAGTGTCCCCAAAACACCGTGTCCCCAAACAGTGAAAACACCTGTCAGTGAACATCTGCCCGTCAACAACTGGCACATCTGTCCGCCAACAGCGGGCACATCTGTCCGCCAACAGCCGGCACATCAGCCCGTCGTCATCAGGCACATCTGCCCGCCTGCCATCAGGCACATCTGCCCGCCTGCCATCAGGCACATCTGCCCGCCAGTCATCAGGCACATCTGCCCGCCAGTCATCAGGCACATCTGCCCGCCAGTCATCAGGCACATCTGCCCGCCAGTCATCAGGCACATCTGCCCGCCAGTCATCAGGCACATCTGCCCGCCAGTCATCAGGCACATCTGCCCGCCAGTCATCAGGCACATCTGCCTGCCAGTCATCAGGCATATCTGCCTGCCAGTCATCAGGCACATCTGCCGCCCGCCATCAGGCACATCTGACACCGTCAACAGCTAACACATCAGCCCGTCATCAGCTGACACATCAGCCCGTCAACAGCTGACACATCAGCCGCCCACCATCATCAGGCACATCTGCCCGCCTGCCATCAGGCACATCTGCCCGCCAGTCAGCAGGCACATCTGCCCGCCTGCCATCAGGCACATCTGCCCGCCTGCCATCAGGCACATCTGCCCGCCTGCCATCAGGCACATCTGCCGCCTGCCATCAGGCACATCTGCCCGCCAGTCATCAGGCACATCTGCCCGCCAGTCATCAGGCACATCTGCCGCCCGCCATCAGGCACATCTGTCGCCCGCCATCTGACACCGTCATCAGCTGACACATCAGCCCGTCATCAGCTGACACATCAGCCCGTCAACAGCTGACACATCAGCCCGTCAACAGCTGACACATCAGCCGCCCACCATCATCAGGCACATCTGCCCGCCCGCCATTAGGCACATCTGCCAGCCGCCATCTGCCCACGATCAGGCACATCTGCCACCCACCATCTGGCACAGCCGCCCACCATCTGGCACATCTGCCGCCTGCCATCTGACACATCTGCCCGCCAACATGACAAAAAGGTCTTACAGCGCAGAGGAGGCTCTCCAAATACTCCAGAGTATGTCGGACGAGAGTAGCGGGGAATTCTCTCCGTCAGACTCGGATAGTGACTATGAGCCAGTGGAAAGCAGTGGCTCCGAGTTGGAAACAGAGGAAGATACAATCCTAACAAGGAGAATCAGGAGAAATGAGCAGGAGGAGGCATTCACCAGCAGCGCAGCACTCCAGGGCATCCACCAGCAGGCATCCACCAGCAGCGCAGCACTCCAGGATGATATGCAGGCATCCACCAGCAGCCCAGCACTCCAGGATGACATGCAGGCATCCACCAGTAGCGCAGCACTCCAGGGCATCCACCAGCAGGCATCCACCAGCAGCGCAGCACTTCGGGATAGGCGGGCATCCACCAGCACTTCTGCAACCTTCCTAGAAGATAGGCCAGATGCTAGCAACGGATCCCATCAACGAGGCAGTGCCCATACTAGCCTCCCAGATGTTCTACTGTATCCAACATGGCTGCCCGATACATCAGTAGAACCTGTAATACCCCTTTTCACAGCCCAGCCAGGCCCTCAGATGCAGACGGAAAATGTAACCCCACTTTATTATTTTCATTTATTTTTTACCAATGAACTCCTAACCTACATTGTGGAGCAATGTAATCTATACGCCAGCCAACACATAGCCAACAATCCCAGTTCCTCATATGCCCGTCCTTTTGTTTGGAAACCCCTCACCGTAGAAGAATTTAAAATTTTCCTTGGCCTAACCCTCAACATGGGGCTGACAAAAAAAAATGAACTCCATTCCTACTGGTCTACCCGACCTATCCACCACATGCCGATCTATTCTTCATTTATGCCCAGAACCCGTTATGAGATGATCATGAGATTTTTACACTTCAATAACAATGCCCAATGCCTCCCTCGAAATCATCCCAGTTACGATAAGTTATTCAAAATTCGGCCCCTAATCAATTTTTTTTGCGCCAGCTTCAAGGAGATGTTTACCCCTGATAGAAACATATGTGTGGATGAATCCCTGGTGCACTTCACCGGAAGACTGGGAATAAAACAATACCTCCCCAGTAAAAGAGCCAGACGTGGGGTAAAATTTTATAAGGTGTGTGACAGGGCCACGGGTTACACATATGATTTTATGATTTATGAGGGAAAAGACAGACAGCTAAACCCCCCTGGATGCCCTACCTACATGGGAACAAGTGGCAAAATTGTCTGGCAGCTGATCCAACCATTACTTGGGAAAGGTTACCACCTTTACGTAGACAATTTCTACACTAGTCTCCCACTTTTCCGCCATTTGTACCTGAAGAACACTGTGGCCTGTGGGACAGCACGGACCAACCGCAAAGGCTTCCCACAAAGATTGGTCACCAAGAAATTGAAGAAGGGTGAAATGGCCAGTATGCGAACTGAAGAAGTACTAGCGGTGAAGTGGAGAGATAAAAAAAGAGATGTCTACATCCTTTCAACAATACATGACGACACCTTGGTGGAACTTCAGAGAAGAGGAGGCCCCATACAGAAGCCAAAATGTGTGCATGAGTACAACCTATACATGGGGGGGGTGGATATGAACGACCAGATGATGCAGCCCTACTTGGCCACCAGGAAATCACTATTTTGGTACAAGAAAGTCGCCATTTATTTGATGCAACTTGCCCTATTTAATTCCTATATCATTTTTTCTAAGTGCACCCAAAGTTCCCTACCCTATCTAAAATTCCAAGAAGAAGTTTTCACAGCCCTTCTCTATCCCCAAGGCCAAGCCCCTCAACTAATTCGCTCCGATGCGTTAGCCAGACTCCATGAAAGGCACTTTCCCGAAATCCTCCCTCTTACCCAAACAGGTCGCAAACCCCAAAAAAAATGTCGTGTATGTGCAAGTAGAGGAATTCGCCGAGACACCCGATACTACTGTCCCGAATGTCCCTCCGAGCCAGGGCTCTGTATTGGAACATGCTATCGGAGCTATCATACTTCACTACACTATTAGTACAGTGAAGGTGATTTTTTTCCACTATCTGCCATTTCTGTGAATGACCCGGACTGTTAACGACTATGCCTCTGCCAAACATGTTTCTGCCTTCAACGTAAATTGACCCGGACTGTTAACGACTATGCCTCTGCCAAACATCTTTCTGCCTTCAACGTGAATTGACCCGGACTGTTAAATGACCATGATTTTTGCCTGCCTCCTGAACTGATCATTTGCCCTGCCACTGTACA
This sequence comes from Lithobates septentrionalis, assembly GCA_037952835.1. NCBI lineage: Eukaryota > Metazoa > Chordata > Amphibia > Anura > Ranidae > Lithobates > Lithobates septentrionalis. Next base: position 313,780 of record JBBDGP010001153.1, on the reverse strand, counting down.
GCACAGGGGTCTCACATATGTGAGGGGCTCCAGAAAAGGTTTTCCGAGTGGAGAAAACATTTTTCTCCGGGTTTTTAGTTTTCTCGGATTAGGGTCTGGAGACTCGGAGGCTTCGTAGAGATTTGGGTGGGAAGAAGCCTCTACCCCTGTCCTCAGGTCTTACCTGACCAAGGCCCAATGTACAAAGTGCTGCCTGCTGCCACCTGAACTGGCCATGCCTTTTGCCTGCCACATGACCTTGCCATGCATTTGCCTGCCACATGACCTTGCCATGCCTTTGCCTACCACCTGGACTGGCCATGCCTATGCCTGTTACCTGAACTGCCTGCTAAACCTTGGACTGTACTGAACCATGTTCATACTTTTCCATATCTGTCTGCTGCCTGGACAATTCCTGGACATTTCCTTTGGCTGTCTGGACAAATGCTTTGGCTGCTCTGGAACGGTATTCCTGCCTGCTAAAACCACAGGTGAGCTTTTTTTTTTTACCTTTTGCTCAGCAGAATGTATTTTGGGGTGTAATTCTTGGTGTGTACATGCTATGTGTTAGAAGCCTGGAGGTGCTACTTGCATGTTGGGCCTCTGTATGTGGCCAGGTAGTGGAAAAGTCTCACACATGGGGTATCGCCATACTCAGGACGAGTAGCAGAATGTATTTTGGGATGTCATTTTGGCTATGTACATGCTATGTGTAAGAAAGATCTTCTAAATTGACAACTTTGTGAGAAAAAAAATAGGTTTTCATTTTCTTTCCACATTTTCCAAAAACTTGTGGAAAGAAATTACATGTTAAAAAGACTCATTATGCCTCATAGAATATACATTGGGTTGTTTTCTTTCCAAAATGGGGTCATTTTGTGGGTAATTCCATTGTCCTGGTGCTCCAGGGCCTTCAAAAATGTGATAGGTACTCAGGAAATTAAATGTGTAATTTATGCCTTTAGAACGCCTGATGATGCTATATGGATGTTGGGCCTCTGTATGTGGCCAGGCTGTGGAAAAGTCTCACACATGGGGTATCGCCATACTCAGGACGAGTAGCAGAATGTATTTTGGGGTGTCATTTTGGCTATGTGCATGCTATGTGTTAGAAAGATCTTCTAAATTGACAACTTTGTGAGAAAATAATAGGTTTTCATTTTCTTTCCACATTTTCCAAAAACTTGTGGAAAGAAATGACATGTTCAAAAGACTCATTATGCCTCATAGAATATACATTGGGTTGTTTTCTTTCCAAAATGGGGTCATTTTGTGGGTAATTCCATTGTCCTGGTGCTCCAGGGCCTTCAAAAATGTGATAGGTACTCAGGAAATGAAATGTGTAATTTATGCCTTTAGAACGCCTGATGGTGCTATATGGATGTTGGGCCTCTGTATGTGGCCAGGCTGTGGAAAAGTCTCACACATGGGGTATCGTTACACTCAGGACGAGTAGAAGAATGTATTTTGGGGTGTCATTTTGGCTATGTACATGCTATGTGTTAGAAAGATCTTCTAAATTGACAACTTTGTGAGAAAAAAATAGGTTTTCATTTTCTTTCCACATTTTCCAAAAACTTGTGGGAAGAAATGACATGTTCAAAAGACTCAGTATGCCTCATAGAATATACATTGGGTTGTTTTCTTTCCAAAATGGGGTCATTTTGTGGGTAATTCCATTGTCCTGGTGCTCCAGGGCCTTCAAAAATGTGATAGGTACTCAGAAAATGAAATGTGTAATTTATGCCTTTAGAACGCCTGATGGTGCTATATGGATGTTGGGCCTCTGTATGTGGCCAGGCTGTGGAAAAGTCTCACACATGGGGTATCGCCATACTCAGGACGAATAGCAGAATGTATTTTGGGGTGTAATTGCAATTATGCCTGCACCGTGTGTGAGAAATAACTTGTAAATATGACAATTTAGTGAAGAAAAAAAAAAAAATCTATATTTCTTAATTTTCCAAAGCATTGTGGGGAAAAAATTTCAACTTCAAAAAATTCACTATGCCTCTTACTAAATACCTCAGACTGTCTTCTTTCCAAAAAGGGGTCTTTTGGGGGGTTATTGTACTGTCCTGACATTTTAGGGCCTCAAGAAATGAGATCAGTGCATTAGGCCATCAGTGCATTAGGATTGATACATTTTCAATAATGCGTAGCATGGCTTGTAGACTCTATAACTTTCACACAAACCAATGATCATACAATTATCAGGATTTTTTTTACCAAAGACATGTGGTAGAATACATTTTTGCCTAAATTTTCGACAAAATTAAATTTTTTTGGTTTCTTTTAAAAGAGAAAGTAGAAAATTTAGTTTTTTTTTCAAAATATTCGCTCTTTTTTCGCTTATATCACAAAAAATAAAAAATGAAGTGGTGAATAAATACCACCAAAAGAAAGCTCTATTTGTGTGAACAAAATGATAAAAATTTCATTTGGGTACAGTGTAGCATGACTGAGTAATTGTCATTCAAAGTGAGAGAGCACTGAAAGCTGAAAATTGGTCTGGGAAGGAAGGGGGTGAAAGTGCCCAGTATTGAGGTGGTTAAATGCTTCTTCTTTCTCCTTCATCTTCTTCTGGTTCTTCTGGCTCTTTTGGTTCTTCCTCCGGCGTTCTCGTCCAGCATCTCCTCCGCGGCGTCTTCTATCTTCTTCTCCTCGGGCCGCTCCGCACCCATGGCATGGGGGGGAGGCTCCCGCTCTTCTCTTCATCTTCTTCTCTTCTTCATCTTCTTCTTCATCTTCTTCTTCTTCTTCTTCTTCTTCTTCTCTTCTTCCCTCTTCTCTTCTTCATTTCTTCTCCGGGCCGCTCCGCAGCCATGCTGGCATGGTGGGAGGCTCCCGCTGTGTGACGGCATCTCTTCGTCTGACGGTTCTTAAATAACGGGGGGGCGGGGCCATCCGGTGACCCCGCCCCCCTCTGACGCACGGTGACTTGACGGGACTTCCCTGTGACGTCACGGGGAATGCCACAGGGATGTCCCGTCATGTCCCGTGCGTCAGAGGGGGGCGGGGTCACCGGGTGGCCCCGCCCCCGTTATTTAAGAACCGTCAGACGAAGAGACGCCGTCACACAGCGGGAGCCTCCCACCATGCCAGCATGGCTGCGGAGTGGCCCGGAGAAGAAATGAAGAAGAGAAGAAGAAGAAGAAGATGAAGAAGAAGAGAAGAAGATGAAGAGAAGAGCGGGAGCCTCCCCCCCATGCCATGGGTGCGGAGCGGCCCGAGGAGAAGAAGATAGAAGACGCCGCGGAGGAGATGCTGGACGAGAACGCCGGAGGAAGAACCAGAAGAGCTAGAAGAACCAGAAGAAGAAGAAGATGAAGGAAGAAAGAAGAAGCATTTAAATAAAGGAATTGTCAAAAACTGTCTCTTGTCATTTTTAACATTTTTGACAGTTTTTTAGTGAAATGGTAGGGGTAAGTACCCCCTTACCATTTCACACAGGGGGGGGGCCGGGATCTGGGGGTCCCCTTGTTAAAGGGGGCTTCCAGATTCCGATAAGCCCCCCGCCCGCAGACCCCCACAACCACCGGCCAGGGTTGTGGGGATGAGGCCCTTGTCTTCATCAACATGGGGACAAGGTGTTTTGGGGGGCTACCCCAAAGCACCCTCCCAATGTTGAGGGCATGTGGCCTGGTACGGTTCAGGAGGGGGGGGGCCGCACTCTCGTCCCCCCCTCTTTTCCTGCGGCCTGCCAGGTTGCGTGCTCGGATAAGGGTCTGGTATGGATTTTTAGGGGGACCCCACGCCGTTTTTTTTTTTTTTTTGGCGCGGGGTTCCCCTTAAAATCCATACCAGACCTGAAGGGTCTGGTATGGAATTTAGGGGGAACCCCACGTCAATTTTTTTAAAAAATTTTGGCTGGGGTTCCCCTTAATATCCATACCAGACCTGAAGGGCCTTGTATGGAATTTAGGGGGACTCCCACATCATTTTTTTTTTTTAATTTTGGTTCGGGGTTGCCCTGTGGGGAATTCCCATGCCGTTTTTATCAATGAACTTCTATGTGTATTGTCGGCAATGCAATAGCCGCGGTAGTTTTAAATGTGTTTTTTCCTTCAAAATGTCATTTTGCTGTCAGACTGTTCTAAACACGGGAAACATGCGCCCCTTTACAGGCATACTATAGACACCCCCCAGGTATGAAATTTAAAGGGATATTACACTTTTATTGTTTGACTTTAAGCATTATTAAAATCACTGCTCCTGAAAAAACGGCCGTTTTTAAAACTTTTTTTTGCATTGATTCATGTCCCCTGGGGCAGGACCCAGGTCCCCAAACACTTTTATTGACAATAACTTGCATATTAGCCTTTAAAATTAGCACTTTTGATTATTCATGTTCGTGTCCCATAGACTTTAACGGTGTTCGCGTGTTCGAACAAATTTTTTTCCTGTTCGCATGTTCTGGTGCGAACCGAACAGGGGGGTGTTCGGCTCATCCCTACACACAAGTATAAAAGATTAAGGAAGCCAAATGGCAGGTTGAGTGAGGGTAAATCAAAAAAGGAAGGTTTCCCCACATTGGGGTTTTTAGGCAGCACAAAAACAAGATGTAGTCAAAGTTGTATGAAAAAATATAACACTTTTATTGGATAATAATATATATATCATCAGAGTTAAAAACAATGAGCTCCAGTGGGAATTATCTAAAAGAATGATTTGACTGAACATACAAAAGCAGACATTTGTTCATAGCAATATTATGTCATGAACATTAAACTGACGCGTTTCAACCCCTATGACTGGGGTCTTCTTCAGAGGATCGGTCTGCTGGGAAGAACATGAAAATAGAGTTGATATACATATACATGTTCTATTCATAAAAATATGTAACATGAGCTACATTAATTGTGCAGTACATCAGTACAGTATAGTTACCAAATAGGAGTATGTCCAATGAAAAACATAGATTCCCACATAGAGGTCCCTTTAAAAATTTAAAGTGCTTTGTCCTCTTCTCCAGAGGGGGATTCCAACCTCCTCTACCGCCGCCACAGCCCAGACCAGGATGGTGAGAGACAACGTGGCTTACGAGAGGCCACACTTTTGAGCACCGCTCGCCAGAGCGGACAACCAAAGAGCACCAAATTACCTGTGATGGAGATTGGTAAGGGAAAAGTAATAACTAAGAGACCCGTATAAAGATAATTGGGTTTGATCTATGGGCTAAAGGAGCCTCTAAGATATAAAAGACTTTATAGGTATGATATATATGGCCCAAACCAGTTGGGGAGTTCTGAACCATATTTTTGGGTATATGTTTAGAGGAGATTACCATATAGGGGAACAAATGTGGTAAGGGCAATAAATATTGTACCTGTACTGGAAAGAGAAAAAGAAATAGAAAAAGAGATAGTGGTGGCAAAGTCAGAGAAAAAAAGAGAGAAAGAAGTGAAACAGTGAGATGGGACCATATGTGCAGGTGTGGTGATACGTAAAAAAGAAGAAATGTGTGAGGTGCAAATGAGTGCCAGTGAGTAGAAGAGGGAGGAAAAAAAGGGGGGGGACGGGGAGGGGGGTGGGGGAAAGAAGGAGGGGGAAAAAAAGGAGGGGAAAAAAAAGGGGGGGGAAAAGGGGGGGAGGGGAAAGAAAGGGGGGGAGGGGGGGAAGGGGGTTGGGGAAGGGAAGGGAGGGGAAAAAAAAAAAGGGATGGGAGGGAAGGAAAAAAAGGAGGATATGAGAGAATGGTGGTGTAACAAACTAATGTATTATCGTTACCTCAAAAGAGTGCTAAATGGCACATGTGGTTGCATCAAGTTGTCCCATATATCTAAACTGTTGCCTATTGGCCAAGGCGGGATTGGTCATAGGCTGTATAGGACTCAGGTGATAGTATCCAAAAGCTGAGTCAACCAGTCTAGAAATAAGCAAAATATATAATTGTAAGGGGTATAGCCACATATATTATAAGTGGTCAAAAAATATCTTATCAATCATAGGGGTCGGTGACCCCAATTATTTGGGGCAACACGATGCTATACAACACATGGCTAAAAAAGTGTACTTACTGTGTGATAGACGCAAGGAGCGGCAGGAATAGTGACAGGCAGCAGGGTGTGTTTGCAGTTCACCAGACAGGAGGAGATTGAACACATATATCAAATGTAAGCTTTTATACCCATGGTTAGATGGGCGTGTATACCTTGCCTCTTATCTCTCCAGGTGTACGCAATCCGGTGATGGTCACATGGCGAGCGGTAAGGCGGCCAACATGGCAGCCTGGTGTGGTCTCCCCGGCGTTCCGGAAGAGCAACGCTCCGAGTTCTCGTCATCCTCGCCGAAATCTCGCGATGCCTATGACGTCACGACGCTCGCGCGGGGCCCCGCGCATGGGCGGTGACGAAAGGCATCCGAGGATGTTCCGGAATGCCGCCGGCAAGGAGAAAGAGATTCCCAGTGCGGCACCCGGTGGCCAGCCGAGCGTCCAAAGGGAAAACCATGGGGGGGGGGAGGGGCTGCCTAACAGCGGGTGGGCCCGTCCCACCCCCCTCACCTTGCCGGGAAGGCACGTCATAAATCACCCCCGCCCCGGAGATGACAGCAGAGAGGGTGCCAGAGCTCCCCCAGTGGTGGAAAGAAGCAACTTCAAAAGGGGAAGAACAGATACAAATTGTACAAATTACATTTTTCACAGTTTAAAATTAAACAACATTATTGTATATCTTATGTGTACAAAATCATGTATGGAGCTTCAGTAGAGAACAGGAGCAATTCAATCACATGTGTAGATAATTTTACCCCGTCAATTAAAAATAAATAAAGAGAAAAACAAAAACAAATCGATGAAATGTGAAAGCAGATGTCGCTGGATCAACATCAAGGAAAAGGGGAGCATTTAGAAATGCGGAGGGGGAACAGGACATAGTCACTAATATCAAAAATTCTCTATTATTTTAGACTATATTATAGCCAAATACAGGGGGGGACATGATTATTGTGTTTTGCCAGAGACAAAGCCTTTTAGGAATGGAGCAAAAGAGATGGCTTCGTTCAGTCCTGGGAACAGGGTGGAATTTAATTTAAATATCCACCTCTGCTCATGCTGCAAAAGAATTTTATTCCAGTCGCCGCCTCGCACTGGTATATGAATACGGTCGAGAGCGGCAAAGGATACTGTGGGCATTCTGTAGTTGTGAATTTCCATCACGTGTCTCCCAAGGGGCACATACGGGTTACCAATTTGCATATGGTAAATGTGTTTAGATATGCGCTGGTGAAACTCTTGTTTAGTCTTTCCGACATAGTGTGCTCCACATTCGCAAGATATAAGGTACACTACGCCACGTGTTTGACAGTTGGTAAAATGTGACGGTTTGAAAGTTGTCCCATTTGGGAGGAGAAAAGTCTTTTCGCGTCTTATATATGGGCAGCAAGAGCAGTGTCCACAAGGGAAAGATCCCAGGATGGAACAATGCCTACGTCTCCTCTGTGCCGTTTTGAACTCACTCTGAACTAATTTGTCCTTTAATGAGGTTGCTCGTCTAAAAGTAATTGAGGGGATATCTGCAATGAACCTACTAACTTTAGGGTCATCTCGGAGTATAGGCCAGTGCTTACGGATAATGTTTCTGATCTCATTTTGTTGTTTAGAGAAACGCATGATCACCCTAGTGTGATCTGTACCAGGGTCGCCCCTGGCCCTTTCCCCAAAAAGCAGTGTGTGTCTGGATTGTGCAGCTGCGCGATTGTACGCTTTGCGTAGGGTTGAGCGGCTGTAACCACGTGCTAGTAGTCTTATTTGTAACTTCTGTGCTTCCTGTTTGAAGAGGACCTCATCGGAACAATTCCTGCGTAAACGCAGGTATTGTCCATATGGAATAGACCTCTTCAAACCTATAGGATGAAAGCTATCCGCATGGAGGATGGTATTTCCTGCGGTGCTTTTCCGAAATAGGGTGCTAGAGATGGAATTCTCAGAAGTGCCTCTTAGCTGCACATCCAGGAAGTTTATTTGATCGCGATCATAAGTCATAGTGAACCTAAGATTGCGTTCATTATGATTGATGTGGTCAAAGAACTTCAATAGTGATTCCTCAGGTCCCTCCCAGACTAGGAGGACATTGTCGATGTATCGTCGCCACATACGTATACAACTTACGTATGTGGCGAGGCCCTCGTCCTCTCCGAGTGCCTTCTCCCACTCCCCCAGGTACAGGTTGGCGTAGGCCGGGGCACAACATGTGCCCATAGCCACGCCCTGCACCTGGAGGTAGTGGGAGTTGTCAAAAAGGAAAAAATTGTTATTCAAAATATATTCGAGGCCATCGATGATGAACTCACCCAGAGCTCCATCATATCTGTTGGTTCTCTGGAGGAGTGCCCACACCGCCTCGATCCCCTTGTTATGGGGGATCGAGCTGTACAGGGCTTCAACATCAATGGCCACAAAAAATGAATTGGGTGGGAGAGATATTTCCTGGATCAATTGGAGTAGATGCATTGTGTCCTTGAGGAAAGAAGGCATACTTGTGACCAGAGGTTGTAAAAATGAGTCAATCACTTTACTCAAATTTTCTGAGATTCCTCCATTCCCGGAGACAATTGGTCGTCCGGGAGGTTTGGTTTGGTTCTTATGGATTTTAGGCAAGCTGTAAAAAGTGGCCATACGTGGATGTTTAGTTCGAATGAATTCATACTGGTCTCTAGTAATAGCTTCCTTGTCCAAAGCGGATTGTATTAGATCATAAAATTTGGTATAGGACCTCTGTATGGATTTACTTGGGATGGTCCTGTACCATTCATCATTGTCCAAGATGTCTTGGCACATCCGTACGTAGTCCTGATTGTCCATCAGGACTACGTTGCCTCCTTTGTCAGAAGGTTTTATTGTAATGTCTACATTATTGCACAGGGAATCAATGGCTGCTGATTCCTCAGCAGTCAGGTTTTGGGGACCTACTTTTTTGTGTGTAAGCTTTGATATATCTCTAATTGTTTGTTTTACAAAAATCTCTATGTTTGAATTCAAACTCAGAGGCGGAGATTTTCCAGAGGGTTTTTTGAGATTCATGGCAGGGTTTTGAGTGGGTTCATTAGCACTTTCAAGTAGAGTTTCTAGATCGATTTGGTCTATGAGGTCTAGGGTGTTTGTTTTCTTGGAACAAAAGTGTTAAGTCACGTAAGGCTTTACATTCCTTCATACTGAAGGTGGCCCACTCCGTCATGTCCAGGTTAATGTCAGTTTTTGCATGTAGGCTCTTCAGGAGTAGCCGACGTGCAAATAATTGTAGGTCAGTGACCACTTCGAATAAATCGAAATTTTCTTGTGGGCAAAAGGTCAAACCGCGCGACAGCACGTCGATTTCCGCTGCAGATAGCAGGTAAGAGGACAGATTGATCACACTGAAGGATTCATTGGAATCCGCGTGACAAATGCGTCCAGGTTCCCTACTCCCCTGTTTGTTTGGGATGGAGAGAATCCCTGCGCTTGGTTTAAAGGGGTCTGTGATCCAAGTTTTTGATGTCCTAGTGATGGATTTGGATATATTTTGGGTGCTGAAATATTTGATGATGGATCCATTTCATTCATAGCTGCATTCGCTATGTCAGATTTGGCTCCGACATGTTTCACTTCACCTGTATGAACCCCCAGATTAGGCTCCAAATTCACCTCTATGGTCCGTTTTTTACTTTCTTGTTCTGGGGAGCCCTTATTATTGCGGTTTCTCTTAAATTTACCGCGTTCCTTGGGTGTTTTTGAATTCTGATTGGTGTCAAGGTCTTTTTTGGGTTTCAAACTATTGCTATTCTGTTTCGGGTGTTGTTGTACCGCATATTGTTTATTTTTTAGGGGGTTTGTTTGGGACTTGCTATTCCATCTGTATGCTCGTCCTTCAGAGAAGGCCGCATGATCCCTCCAAAACTTTGACTCCTTTTTCTGCAGCACATTCCTATTATAGGTCGACAGGCCATTCCGAAGATTTGCCTGTAGATCCGAATAAAGGGTGTGCTGCATAAAGGGTCTCAAAGAGGTGTCTATGCTGTCAATCTCCTTATCTAATGATACCATTTGTTTGTTGTATTCCCTGGTGAGAATGGCCATCATTTCCTGGGAACAGGCATTTAGATTGGCCTCCCATTCACTTTTGCATTCAGCACTAATCTGGTCCAAATTGGGAAATATTTGGATCCGTAGACCCAAAGAATTAATTTTATCTTCTTTATATCTTTTTAAAGTTTTAATATGCCAAAATAGTGCTGATTTTTTCTCAAGTGTTCTATTGAGTTTGTGAAAAAGGGATGAGATTTGAGTTTTTGCTCTATCCCCTTGTTCAAAGTCTGTTTCGTAGCCTGACATTAAATTTACCCATTCTGTACCTTGAAAATGACTCATATTGACAACAAAAAATACTTTTGCAAAAATTATCACAACATATAGACAATTAGTCCTATATACTGAAGCTCATGTTTCCACTCTCATGTGTCATTGGGGAAGGGGTGTTTAACCACCCAAATATATTTTGAAAAAAATGGAGGGGACACTAGGGAGGGGAAAAGAGGATTGCTGCTCACCCCTTAGGACTTAGAGCAAAAAAGGAAGGTTTCCCCACATTGGGGTTTTTAGGCAGCACAAAAACAAGATGTAGTCAAAGTTGTATGAAAAAATATAACACTTTTATTGGATAATAATATATATATCATCAGAGTTAAAAACAATGAGCTCCAGTGGGAATTATCTAAAAGAATGATTTGACTGAACATACAAAAGCAGACATTTGTTCATAGCAATATTATGTCATGAACATTAAACCTGACGCGTTTCAACCCCTATGACTGGGGTCTTCTTCAGAGGATCGGTCTGCTGGGAAGAACATGAAAATAGAGTTGATATACATATACATGTTCTATTCATAAAAATATGTAACATGAGCTACATTAATTGTGCAGTACATCAGTACAGTATAGTTACCAAATAGGAGTATGTCCAATGAAAAACATAGATTCCCACATAGAGGTCCCTTTAAAAATTTAAAGTGCTTTGTCCTCTTCTCCAGAGGGGGATTCCAACCTCCTCTACCGCCGCCACAGCCCAGACCAGGATTGTGAGAGACAACGTGGCTTACGAGAGGCCACACTTTTGAGCACCGCTCGCCAGAGCGGACAACCAACCGGAGAGCACCAAATTACCTGTGATGGAGATTGGTAAGGGAAAAGTAATAACTAAGAGACCCGTATAAAGATAATTGGGTTTGATCTATGGGCTAAAGGAGCCTCTAAGATATAAAAGACTTTATAGGTATGATATATATGGCCCAAACCAGTTGGGGAGTTCTGAACCATATTTTTGGGTATATGTTTAGAGGAGATTACCATATAGGGGAACAAATGTGGTAAGGGCAATAAATATTGTACCTGTACTGGAAAGAGAAAAAGAAATAGAAAAAGAGATAGTGGTGGCAAAGTCAGAGAAAAAAAGAGAGAAAGAAGTGAAACAGTGAGATGGGACCATATGTGCAGGTGTGGTGATACGTAAAAAAGAAGAAATGTGTGAGGTGCAAATGAGTGCCAGTGAGTAGAAGAGGGAGGAAAAAAAGGGGGGGGGGGACGGGGAGGGGGGGGGAAAGAAGGAGGGGGAAAAAAAGGAGGGGAAAAAAAAAGGGGGGGAGGGGAAAGAAAGGGGGGGGGAGGGGGGGGAAGGGGGTTGGGGAAGGGAAGGGAGGGGAAAAAAAAAAAAAAAAGGGGATGGGAGGGAAGGAAAAAAAGGAGGATATGAGAGAATGGTGGTGTAACAAACGAATGTATTATCGTTACCTCAAAAGAGTGCTAAATGGCACATGTGGTTGCATCAAGTTGTCCCATATATCTAAACTGTTGCCTATTGGCCAACGCGGGATTGGTCATAGGCTGTATAGGACTCAGGTGATAGTATCCAAAAGCTGAGTCAACCAGTCTAGAAGTAAGCAAAATATATAATTGTAAGGGGTATAGCCACATATATTATAAGTGGTCAAAAAATATCTTATCAATCATAGGGGTCGGTGACCCCAATTATTTGGGGCAACACGATGCTATACAACACATGGCTAAAAAAGTGTACTTACTGTGTGATAGACGCAAGGAGCGGCAGGAATAGTGACAGGCAGCAGGGTGTGTTTGCAGTTCACCAGACAGGAGGAGATTGAACACATATATCAAATGTAAGCTTTTATACCCATGGTTAGATGGGCGTGTATACCTTGCCTCTTATCTCTCCAGGTGTACGCAATCCGGTGATGGTCACATGGCGAGCGGTAAGGCGGCCAACATGGCAGCCTGGTGTGGTCTCCCCGGCGTTCCGGAAGAGCAACGCTCCGAGTTCTCGTCATCCTCGCCGAAATCTCGCGATGCCTATGACGTCACGACGCTCGCGCGGGGCCCCGCGCATGCGCGGTGACGAAAGGCATCCGAGGATGTTCCGGAATGCCACCGGCAAGGAGAAAGAGATTCCCAGTGCGGCGCCCGGTGGCCAGCCGAGCGTCCAAAGGGAAAACCATGGGGGGGGAGGGGCTGCCTAACAGCGGGTGGGCCCGTCCCACCCCCCTCACCTTGCCGGGAAGGCACGTCATAAATCACCCCCGCCCAGGAGATGACAGCAGAGAGGGTGCCAGAGCTCCCCCAGTGGTGGAAAGAAGCAACTTCAAAAGGGGAAGAACAGATACAAATTGTACAAATTACATTTTTCACAGTTTAAAATTAAACAACATTATTGTATATCTTATGTGTACAAAATCATGTATGGAGCTTCAGTAGAGAACAGGAGCAATTCAATCACATGTGTAGATAATTTTACCCCGTCAATTAAAAATAAATAAAGAGAAAAACAAAAACAAATCGATGAAATGTGAAAGCAGATGTCGCTGGATCAACATCAAGGAAAAGGGGAGCATTTAGAAATGCGGAGGGGGAACAGGACATAGTCACTAATATCAAAAATTCTCTATTATTTTAGACTATATTATAGCCAAATACAGGGGGGGACATGATTATTGTGTTTTGCCAGAGACAAAGCCTTTTAGGAATGGAGCAAAAGAGATGGCTTCGTTCAGTCCTGGGAACAGGGTGGAATTTAATTTAAATATCCACCTCTGCTCATGCTGCAAAAGAATTTTATTCCAGTCGCCGCCTCGCACTGGTATATGAATACGGTCGAGAGCGGCGAAGGATACTGTGGGCATTCTGTAGTTGTGAATTTCCATCACGTGTCTCCCAAGGGGCACATACGGGTTACCAATTTGCATATGGTAAATGTGTTTAGATATGCGCTGGTGAAACTCTTGTTTAGTCTTTCCGACGTAATGTGCTCCACATTCGCAAGACATAAGGTACACTACGCCACGTGTTTGACAGTTGGTAAAATGTGACGGTTTGAAAGTTGTCCCATTTGGGAGGAGAAAAGTCTTTTCGCGTCTTATATATGGGCAGCAAGAGCAGTGTCCACAAGGGAAAGATCCCAGGATGGAACAATGCCTACGTCTCCTCTGTGCCGTTTTGAACTCACTCTGAACTAATTTGTCCTTTAATGAGGTTGCTCGTCTAAAAGTAATTGAGGGGATATCTGCAATGAACCTACTAACTTTAGGGTCATCTCGGAGTATAGGCCAGTGCTTACGGATAATGTTTCTGATCTCATTTTGTTGTTTAGAGAAACGCATGATCACCCTAGTGTGATCCGTACCAGGGTCGCCCCTGGCCCTTTCCCCAAAAAGCAGTGTGTGTCTGGATTGTGCAGCTGCGCGATTGTACGCTTTGCGTAGGGTTGAGCGGCTGTAACCACGTGCTAGTAGTCTTATTTGTAACTTCTGTGCTTCCTGTTTGAAGAGGACCTCATCGGAACAATTCCTGCATATCAAAAAGTTGATATGTATATCAACTCTATTTTCATGTTCTTCCCAGCAGACCGATCCTCTGAAGAAGACCCCAGTCATAGGGGTTGAAACGCGTCAGGTTTAATGTTCATGACATAATATTGCTATGAACAAATGTCTGCTTTTGTATGTTCAGTCAAATCATTCTTTTAGATAATTCCCACTGGAGCTCATTGTTTTTAACTCTGATGATATATATATTATTATCCAATAAAAGTGTTATATTTTTTCATACAACTTTGACTACATCTTGTTTTTGTGCTGCCTAAAAACCCCAATGTGGGGAAACCTTCCTTTTTTGCTCTAAGTCCTAAGGGGTGAGCAGCAATCCTCTTTTCCCCTCCCTAGTGTCCCCTCCATTTTTTTCAAAATATATTTGGGTGGTTAAACACCCCTTCCCCAATGACACATGAGAGTGGAAACATGAGCTTCAGTATATAGGACTAATTGTCTATATGTTGTGATAATTTTTGCAAAAGTATTTTTTGTTGTCAATATGAGTCATTTTCAAGGTACAGAATGGGTAAATTTAATGTCAGGCTACGAAACAGACTTTGAACAAGGGGATAGAGCAAAAACTCAAATCTCATCCCTTTTTCACAAACTCAATAGAACACTTGAGAAAAAGTCAGCACTATTTTGGCATATTAAAACTTTAAACCATTTAAACTAAATGAACAGCTGTGTGACCCTGAGGGCAGATTCGTGTTCCTGAAGGGCTCCTACAAAGACTTTCCATTGACTCTCGCCAATGTGTACTTCCCAAACAAGTCCCATATAACTTTCTGCCAGCTCATCGTGAGGAAGCTACAGGAGTTCGCCAGTGGATGTATTATACTTGGAGGAGATTTTAATGTACCTCTAAATCCACTCTTGGATACGTCCAATGGCAGGACTTGCATTACCTATAAAATCTTGAAAAAGATTAAATCACTCTTACACAAACTCCAGTTGGTGGACTCCTGGCGCTTTCTTAATCCTGATGGCAGAGACTACACCCACTTCTCGACACCAGATAACAGATATGCCCGTCTGGACTGCATATTTGTTCCTCAGAGAGACCTATCAAAAATTTCCGCCGCGAAAATAGGTACACAAACAATATCGGACCATGCACCCATTTCACTGTCTCTGGATCTACAGAACACAGGCAGACAACAGCAGACATGGAGACTGAACACGTCTTTATTGTCGGATCAGACACTCCTACCTGTAATTACAAGCAACATCACTGATTTCTTCAAACACAATAACACACCTGGAATAGACCCCCTACTAGTGTGGGAAGCACATAAATGTACCATACGAGGAGTTCTGATAGGGATGGGTTCTAGACGTAAAAGGGAAAGAGATGCCCAAATCAGGAAATTACTTACTCAGATTGAGTCACTGGAATTGTCACATAAACAATCTCTATCGGAGACTTCAGCCAAGAGCCTCCTGGAGGCAAGGAAAGATTTACAGCAGATTCTTCACACTAAGGCCAAAAGGATTCTCTTCTTTAAGAGACGGCTCTACTATGAGTCAGGCGACAAAGCGGGGAGGTTCTTGGCGTGGGCCCTCAGGGAACAAAACTCAATCAATCAAATAGTTGGAATCAGATCCAAAGAGGGAAAGCTTGAGGTAACACCTGAGGCAATAGCTAAACACTTCCACACTTTTTATACGAAACTTTATAACCTGCCCCCACAGCATAAATCTCCACAAATGCTAGGGGATAGGACACAAATCATACAAGACTATATACGAAATAGCGGAATACCATCCTTGCCCACGGAAGACTCAGATCTTCTAGAAGCCCCAATCACTACAGAGGAAGTCAAACAGGCCATTAAATTATTAAAAACAGGCAAGAGCCCGGGTCCTGACGGATATTCCGCCACATATTACAAATCCTTCATAGAGACTTTGGCTGAACCCCTAAAAGATGCGTTGAACGCCTTATCCAAGCCAAGATGTATTACTCCTGGTTTCCTTTCTGCCCATATCACGGTTTTGCCGAAAGAGGGCAAGAACCCCGAGGAGTGTGCTAGCTACCGTCCCATCTCTTTGCTGAACCTTGATGTCAAGCTGTTCGCAAAGATCATTGCGCTGAGGATGGGGCCGTTGCTCTCAAAATTAATTGGTTTGGAACAGGTGGGCTTTATGCCAAACAGGGAGGCCAGAGACAATGTAATTAAGGCCCTCTTGCTGACACAGGCTGCGAGACAGCGGAAGATCGAAGGCTTTCTCCTCTCAACAGACGCGGAGAAGGCCTTTGATCGCGTGGCATGGGATTTCATGCTGGCGGTGTGCAGAGGAGTGGGCCTGGGTCCGAACATGTTGCATTGGATCTCGGCCCTTTATCAGAGCCCGACAGCGGAATTAAAAATTAACGGAATTCTCTCCGAAAAATTATATATTAAAAATGGGACTAGACAGGGCTGCCCCCTATCGCCCCTTTTATTTATTCTTTCACTGGAGCCCTTTATTAGAACAGTGCAAAAGAATACAACAATACAAGGCTTCCAGATTAAAAATAGAGAATACAAGATAGCGGCATACGCAGATGATTTACTGTTCTTTTTAAAGAAGCCGACTACAACGCTCCCCAACCTGTTACAAGAATTTGCACATTTCGGATTTATATCCAACCTAAAAATTAATTACACAAAGTCAGAGGCCCTGAACCTCTCCCTCCCAGACAGTGTACTCACGTTAACACAGGCGAACTCAACATTTACCTGGGATGGGGCCAAGCTAAAATATCTAGGAATCTGGCTTACACCATCTCTAAAAATGGCATATGAGAAAAATTTTGTGACCTTTCTAAAGAATTGTGCGAAAGATCTAACAAATTGGAATGAGAAGTTTTTCTCTTGGTTCGGCAGAGCGGCCATAGTGAAAATGGTCATATTGCCCAAATTTTTGTATCTGACCCGCACATTACCGATAGAGATACCTCAGAAATTTTTCAATGAACTTAATACAATGGTCACGAGATTTCTCTGGCAACATAAAAAACCCAGAATCAAGTTAGGCACCCTGGTCAAACCCAAAGACCTAGGAGGAATTCAATTCCCGAACTTCCGCAGTTACTATCAGGCCTCACACATAACCAGAATCATAGATTGGCACTGCCATGATTCGGAGAAAGATTGGGTATCACTAGAGTCAACGCTCACCACGCTTCCGCTGAAATATCTACCATGGTCCCCTATCAAAACACTTCCTCATGTTGTTAGGACGCACCCGATCACTGGCGCGACACTGAAGACCATTAACTGGCTAGCTAAACAAAAAAAGTTGACCACGACACCCAGCCTGCTGACACCCCTGACAGACAATCCGGACTTTGTCCCAGGCCTACATAACCCGACTCTTAAGACGATTCCGACGGGTGATCCCCTGCTGGCCGGAGACTGCTACACTGAAAACAAATTCAGAGACTGGTTGTCTTTCAAGACAGAATTAAACCGACCCCAATTGAAACTTTGGACATATTTCCAAATTAGAAGCTACCTAGGTAACATTAAAGAACCCCAAACACTACACAGACCCCTGACGGCATTGGAGTCGGTGTGTCGGGAGGGAATTCCAATCGCAAAGGCCACTTCTGCTGCGTACAGGTGGCTGAATTGCTCGGGGACTGAGATATCGGACCGGCATAGGAGGAGATGGTCGGAAGAACTTGAACTGGAGATCTCAGACAAACAATGGAGGTACGTGGCTATCCTAGCACATAAATGTTCCATAAGCACAAAGCTGCAAGAAACTAATTACAAACTCCTGACCCATTGGTACAGCACCCCCGACAAATTACACAAATGGGATACACAAAAACCAGACACATGCTGGAGATGTCACTCTGAAAAAGGCACCCTAGCCCACATTTGGTGGTACTGCCCCAAAATTGAACCATTCTGGAATGAAGTTAAGGTCTTAATTAAAAAAATCACAGAAACCAGAGTAGAACTGACCCCAGCATGTTGTCTATTACACCTATCCAATATCTCCTTTAAACGCTACAAACGCTCATTGACGATTCATCTCCTCAACGCAGCGAAATCTCAAATACCTCTACATTGGCTGTCTTCGTCGATTCCCACTATTAGGGATTGGCTGTCGAGGGTTAGTGAAATCCATGAAATGGAAGACATCCTGGCCCAAGACAAAGGCCATATTGAACGATTTCACAAAACATGGCAGCCTTGGTTGCTCTTCAAATACTCTGCAGACTTCCCCACCTGAATTAGGTTTGGGGGGGTCATCGCGGTTCTGGGCGGGTGCCCTGCCTCTGTACCCTTTTTTTTCTTTTTTTGTGTGTCCTTCACATTATTATTTCCTCCTTTTTTTACTTACCTCCTTCTCTACATCTATTCTCTTAACCCCTCATGTCTGACCTATGGCCTATGTTCTTACTGGTATATATTTTTGAAATACGTACTTCTCTTATAAATGTGAGTTAGTTTGTTTCAGAGAATCATAGAGATCACATTTGTGATTGTTCTCAATAATAAATGACCTGAACAACTGATAAGAAATGTATGTCGCAATGGTTTACGCAGTGTAGATAGAAACACCATACTTTATACAGGCACGAAGTCAGCTCAGTAGAAATAACTCTAGTCGGAAGGTGTCTATATAGCAATGAGACTTCTACACGAGTTTCACACTGATTGTTTATTCTGTAAAAATCGAAAAGTACGCAGTTGCATCTGCAAATTATGCAATATACAATGTACTCTCTTGTTACTATCCTTTTTTTTCAATAAACTTGAAATGATAAAAAAACTTTAAAAAGATATAAAGAAGATAAAATTAATTCTTTGGGTCTACGGATCCAAATATTTCCCAATTTGGACCAGATTAGTGCTGAATGCAAAAGTGAATGGGAGGCCAATCTAAATGCCTGTTCCCAGGAAATGATAGCCATTCTCACCAGGGAATACAACAAACAAATGGTATTATTAGATAAGGAGATTGACAGCATAGACACCTCTTTGAGACCCTTTATGCAGCACACCCTTTATTCGGATCTACAGGCAAATCTTCGGAATGGCCTGTCGACCTATAATAGGAATGTGCTGCAGAAAAAGGAGTCAAAGTTTTGGAGGGATCATGCGGCCTTCTCTGAAGGACGAGCATACAGATGGAATAGCAAGTCCCAAACAAACCCCCTAAAAAATAAACAATATGCGGTACAACAACACCCGAAACAGAATAGCAATAGTTTGAAACCCAAAAAAGACCTTGACACCAATCAGAATTCAAAAACACCCAAGGAACGCGGTAAATTTAAGAGAAACCGCAATAATAAGGGCTCCCCAGAACAAGAAAGTAAAAAACGGACCATAGAGGCGAATTTGGAGCCTAATCTGGGGGTTCATACAGGTGAAGTGAAACATGTCGGAGCCAAATCTGACATAGCGAATGCAGCTATGAATGAAATGGATCCGTCATCAAATATTTCAGCACCCAAAATATATCCAAATCCATCACTAGGACATCAAAAACTTGGATCACAGACCCCTTTAAACCAAGCGCAGGGATTCTCTCCATCCCAAACAAACAGGGGAGTAGGGAACCTGGACGCATTTGTCACGCGGATTCCAATGAATCCTTCAGTGTGATCAATCTGTCCTCTTACCTGCTATCTGCAGCGGAAATCGACGTGCTGTCGCGCGGTTTGACCTTTTGCCCACAAGAAAATTTCGATTTATTCGAAGTGGTCACTGACCTACAATTATTTGCACGTCGGCTACTCCTGAAGAGCCTACATGCAAAAACTGACATTAACCTGGACATGACGGAGTGGGCCACCTTCAGTATGAAGGAATGTAAAGCCTTACGTGACTTAACACTTTTGTTCCAAGAAAACAAACACCCTAGACCTCATAGACCAAATCGATCTAGAAACTCTACTTGAAAGTGCTAATGAACCCACTCAAAACCCTGCCATGAATCTCAAAAAACCCTCTGGAAAATCTCCGCCTCTGAGTTTGAATTCAAACATAGAGATTTTTGTAAAACAAACAATTAGAGATATATCAAAACTTACACACAAAAAAGTAGGTCCCCAAAACCTGACTGCTGAGGAATCAGCAGCCATTGATTCCCTGTGCAATAATGTAGACATTACAATAAAACCTTCTGACAAAGGAGGCAACGTAGTCCTGATGGACAATCAGGACTACGTACGGATGTGCCAAGACATCTTGGACAATGATGAATGGTACAGGACCATCCCAAGTAAATCCATACAGAGGTCCTATACCAAATTTTATGATCTAATACAATCCGCTTTGGACAAGGAAGCTATTACTAGAGACCAGTATGAATTCATTCGAACTAAACATCCACGTATGGCCACTTTTTACAGCTTGCCTAAAATCCATAAGAACCAAACCAAACCTCCCGGACGACCAATTGTCTCCGGGAATGGAGGAATCTCAGAAAATTTGAGTAAAGTGATTGACTCATTTTTACAACCTCTGGTCACAAGTATGCCTTCTTTCCTCAAGGACACAATGCATCTACTCCAATTGATCCAGGAAATATCTCTCCCACCCAATTCATTTTTTGTGGCCATTGATGTTGAAGCCCTGTACAGCTCGATCCCCCATAACAAGGGGATCGAGGCGGTGCGGGCACTCCTCCAGAGAACCAACAGATATGATGGAGCTCTGGGTGAGTTCATCATCGATGGCCTCGAATATATTTTGAATACCAATTTTTTCCTTTTTGACAACTCCCACTACCTCCAGGTGCAGGGCGTGGCTATGGGCACATGTTGTGCCCCGGCCTACGCCAACCTGTACCTGGGGGAGTGGGAGAAGGCACTCGGAGAGGACGAGGGCCTCGCCACATACGTAAGTTGTATACGTATGTGGCGACGATACATCGACAATGTCCTCCTAGTCTGGGAGGGACCTGAGGAATCACTATTGAAGTTCTTTGACCACATCAATCATAATGAACGCAATCTTAGGTTCACTATGACTTATGATCGCGATCAAATAAACTTCCTGGATGTGCAGCTAAGACGCACTTCTGAGAATTCCATCTCTAGCACCCTATTTCGGAAAAGCACCACAGGAAATACCATCCTCCATGCGGATAGCTTTCATCCTATAGGTTTGAAGAGGTCTATTCCATATGGACAATACCTGCGTTTACGCAGGAATTGTTCCGATGAGGTCCTCTTCAAACAGGAAGCACAGAAGTTACATATAAGACTACTAGCACGTGGTTACAGCCGCTCAACCCTACGCAAAGCGTACAATCGTGCAGCTGCACAATCCAGACACACACTGCTTTTTGGGGAAAGGGCCAGGGGCGACCCTGGTACAGATCACACTAGGGTGATCATGCGTTTCTCTAAACAACAAAATGAGATCAGAAACATTATCCGTAAGCACTGGCCTATACTCCGAGATGACCCTAAAGTTAGTAATTTCATTGCAGATATCCCCTCAATTACTTTTAGATGAGCAACCTCATTAAAGGACAAATTAGTTCAGAGTGAGTTCAAAACGGCACAGAGGAGACGTAGGCATTGTTCCATCCTGGGATCTTTCTCTTGTGGACACTGCTCTTGCTGCCCATATATAAGACGCGAAAAGACTTTTCTCCTCCCAAATGGGACAACTTTCAAACCGTCACATTTTACCAACTGTCAAACACGTGGCGTAGTGTACCTTATGTCTTGCGAATGTGGAGCACACTACGTCGGAAAGACTAAACAAGAGTTTCACCAGCGCATATCTAAACACATTTACCATATGCAAATTGGTAACCCGTATGTGCCCCTTGGGAGACACGTGATGGAAATTCACAACTACAGAATGCCCACAGTATCCTTCGCCGCTCTCGACCGTATTCATATACCAGTGCGAGGCGGCGACTGGAATAAAATTCTTTTGCAGCATGAGCAGAGGTGGATATTTAAATTAAATTCCACCCTGTTCCCAGGACTGAACGAAGCCATCTCTTTTGCTCCATTCCTAAAAGGCTTTGTCTCTGGCAAAACACAATAATCATGTCCCCCCCTGTATTTGGCTATAATATAGTCTAAAATAATAGAGAATTTTTGATATTAGTGACTATGTCCTGTTCCCCCTCCGCATTTCTAAATGCTCCCCTTTTCCTTGATGTTGATCCAGCGACATCTGCTTTCACATTTCATCGATTTGTTTTTGTTTTTCTCTTTATTTATTTTTAATTGACGGGGTAAAATTATCTACACATGTGATTGAATTGCTCCTGTTCTCTACTGAAGCTTCATACATGATTTTGTACACATAAGATATACAATAATGTTGTTTAATTTTAAACTGTGAAAAATGTAATTTGTACAATTTGTATCTGTTCTTCCCCTTTTGAAGTTGCTTCTTTCCACCACTGGGGGAGCTCTGGCACCCTCTCTGCTGTCATCTCCGGGGCGGGGGTGATTTATGACGTGCCTTCCCGGCAAGGTGAGGGGGGTGGGACGGGCCCACCCGCTGTTAGGCAGCCCCTCCCCCCCCCATGGTTTTCCCTTTGGACGCTCGGCTGGCCACCGGGCGCCGCACTGGGAATCTCTTTCTCCTTGCCGACGGCATTCCGGAACATCCTCGGATGCCTTTCGTCACCGCCCATGCGCGGGGCCCCGCGCGAGCGTCATGACGTCATAGGCATCGCGAGATTTCGG
Source organism: Lithobates septentrionalis (assembly GCA_037952835.1). Taxonomy (NCBI): domain Eukaryota; kingdom Metazoa; phylum Chordata; class Amphibia; order Anura; family Ranidae; genus Lithobates; species Lithobates septentrionalis. The sequence goes on along the minus strand of JBBDGP010001153.1, from coordinate 291,274 downwards.
CGAGGATGACGAGAACTCGGAGCGTTGCTCTTCCGGAACGCCGGGGAGACCACACCAGGCTGCCATGTTGGCCGCCTTACCGCTCGCCATGTGACCATCACCGGATTGCGTACACCTGGAGAGATAAGAGGCAAGGTATACACGCCCATCTAACCATGGGTATAAAAGCTTACATTTGATATATGTGTTCAATCTCCTCCTGTCTGGTGAACTGCAAACACACCCTGCTGCCTGTCACTATTCCTGCCGCTCCTTGCGTCTATCACACAGTAAGTACACTTTTTTAGCCATGTGTTGTATAGCATCGTGTTGCCCCAAATAATTGGGGTCATCGACCCCTATGATTGATAAGATATTTTTTGACCACTTATAATATATGTGGCTATACCCCTTACAATTATATATTTTGCTTACTTCTAGACTGGTTGACTCAGCTTTTGGATACTATCACCTGAGTCCTATACAGCCTATGACCAATCCCGCCTTGGCCAATAGGCAACAGTTTAGATATATGGGACAACTTGATGCAACCACATGTGCCATTTAGCACTCTTTTGAGGTAACGATAATACATTAGTTTGTTACACCACCATTCTCTCATATCCTCCTTTTTTTCCTTCCCTCCCATCCCTTTTTTTTTTTTTTCCCCCTCCCTTCCCTTCCCCAACCCCCTTCCCCCCCTCCCCCCCTTTCTTTCCTCTCCCCCCCTTTCTTTCCTCTCCCCCCCTTTTTCCCCCCTTTTTTTTTCCCTCCTTTTTTTCCCCCTCCTTCTTTCCCCCACCCCCCTCCCCGTCCCCCCCCTTTTTTTCCTCCCTCTTCTACTCACTGGCACTCATTTGCACCTCACACATTTCTTCTTTTTTACGTATCACCACACCTGCACATATGGTCCCATCTCACTGTTTCACTTCTTTCTCTCTTTTTTTCTCTGACTTTGCCACCACTATCTCTTTTTCTATTTCTTTTTCTCTTTCCAGTACAGGTACAATATTTATTGCCCTTACCACATTTGTTCCCCTATATGGTAATCTCCTCTAAACATATACCCAAAAATATGGTTCAGAACTCCCCAACTGGTTTGGGCCATATATATCATACCTATAAAGTCTTTTATATCTTAGAGGCTCCTTTAGCCCATAGATCAAACCCAATTATCTTTATACGGGTCTCTTAGTTATTACTTTTCCCTTACCAATCTCCATCACAGGTAATTTGGTGCTCTTTGGTTGTCCGCTCTGGCGAGCGGTGCTCAAAAGTGTGGCCTCTCGTAAGCCACGTTGTCTCTCACCATCCTGGTCTGGGCTGTGGCGGCGGTAGAGGAGGTTGGAATCCCCCTCTGGAGAAGAGGACAAAGCACTTTAAATTTTTAAAGGGACCTCTATGTGGGAATCTATGTTTTTCATTGGACATACTCCTATTTGGTAACTATACTGTACTGATGTACTGCACAATTAATGTAGCTCATGTTACATATTTTTATGAATAGAACATGTATATGTATATCAACTCTATTTTCATGTTCTTCCCAGCAGACCGATCCTCTGAAGAAGACCCCAGTCATAGGGGTTGAAACGCGTCAGGTTTAATGTTCATGACATAATATTGCTATGAACAAATGTCTGCTTTTGTATGTTCAGTCAAATCATTCTTTTAGATAATTCCCACTGGAGCTCATTGTTTTTAACTCTGATGATATATATATTATTATCCAATAAAAGTGTTATATTTTTTAATACAACTTTGACTACATCTTGTTTTTGTGCTGCCTAAAAACCCCAATGTGGGGAAACCTTCCTTTTTTGCTCTAAGTCCTAAGGGGTGAGCAGCAATCCTCTTTTCCCCTCCCTAGTGTCCCCTCCATTTTTTTCGAGTGAGGGTAAATCAATCAATACTTAGTGAATAGTCTTGGTGATGAAAAATAGATCTATTAAATAAATGAAAAATGAGAAAGTAAGAGTTGATAGAGTTAGCAATTAATGCTGTTATAGCTGTGAGTGTCATAAGGGAGTGCAAATAGATACTTACCATAGTAAAAAGTATATAGAGGTGAAAAAACGCCTCCAAACAGCATGATTTGGAGCGTCCACTAGGGCATACAGGGCAAATGCAGCAAATTGCCTAGTTGAAGGCAACTATAAAAATAAAAAATAATAATTGTTCTGATCATTATAAGGTATATATTTACTGATCGTACTGTTGCTTTAATTTGGCATCCATTATTAACAGGAAGTGTAGTATATTACACCCACTTCCTGTCCAGCAGATAATCTTTCTACAGTGAAGGAAGCATGATAAAGACCTCCACTATTTCTTAATACTGGCCTTGGAAGCATAAGTCTGTAAGTAGGCTGTCATTAGTTTTCAATTAATTAGTATATGTTCTACTAATTCAACTACATTTCATCTGTTTGTTTGGTAGGATGTTTCTGTCAGGGAGTTCATTCAGCTAGGCCTCATTTGTGCTAGCTAGTGCCTTAACAGTATTGTAGCATGCCTGTTACTATTTGCATTTGTGATGTAATGTTAAATGCTAATGCATATTTTTATAATTTGTGTTTTGCAGTTTTTTAAAAAAAAAACTTATTCTCAGTAAAGATTACAACTATTAGCCCTTCCTCCTGAGTCTTTATTGGGAAGCTGTTAGCTGTCTGCCAAGCCTTGTACTTTGAACACATTGTGAGGGCAGAACAGTAAAAAGACTTTTAACACAGTGGGCCTAGTCTAAAGAAGAGTGGATTCATTCTGCTCATCAACAGCTAACCTCTACAGCCACCGACATTACAAAGAAGTAATCTATTTCATCATGCAGCACACAGACAAGGATACTACACCAGTCATCCCTCAGCATACACAAGCAGAGGAAAGCATACACAATATGCCAACCAACAGGTCAGGCTGCACAAGCTCCAGAGTCTCTAGTCAGTCGGATCAGACATCAGCTAGTGCTGAATCTGCCAGGTCCAAGCGCACTAGCTCTAGACATTCAAGCTGCTCTAACCTGTCATCCACCAGTGCTGCAGCTGCCAGGGCCCATGCAAAAGCAGAAGCCGCGCGTGCACTGGCTTCCTATGCAATACGTGAAGCTGAAATGATAAGAGAACAGGGCTGCATAGATGAAGAACATCATATGATTAAAGCTAAAAGTAAAGCTGAAGCACTTAGAAGAAAAGCAGAGGTGAAAGCATCTTTACATATTATCAAGCAAGAAAAAAACAGCTTCAGCAGCCTTAGCTGAAGCCGAAGTGCTCATGAGAGCTGCCAAAGAACAGCACAGAGAGCACTCGGTGATAGATACCCAGATGGCACCACTCAGTGCAATCCAACGCACTTGTGAGTGTGTACAATTGCACGCGAACATGGACACTGATCAACAGTCAAATGATGCATTAGAATCATCCAGGGTCCCGCTAGCAGCAGGCAACTTTGATATCGCTCGATTCTACAAGACTGAACCACAACTTTACTATAACAAGCCAAGTAGTTACATACTCAGAGACCAATCTGTTGGTCCTTAAGGAAATCAAACGAATGGTGACATAATCCCTCCACGGGAAAATAAAAATCCGGCCTATAGCAGAAAGACTTGCAGTAAAGGAGAACAACCACACGACTATAGTGGGTTTAACCAAGCATCCCAACCGTCTTACCAGCCACAGACATGCCCTGTGTCTGTTCCCAGAAAATGCCCACCTGAGGCAGCAGGAGTCACAGATGTGACAAAATACTTGATACGCCGTGAAATGGTGAGCTCTGGTCTCCTGAAGTTTGATGACCGTCCAGAAAACTATTGGGCCTGGAAGTCATCTTTTCTAAGCAGCACCCAAGAATTAAATGAAAGACAGGGAAAAGCTTGATCTACTCTCCAAATGTCTCGGACCAGAGTCCACTGAGCAAGCCAAAAGAATCAGGTCAGTACATGTTCATGATGCGACAGCAGGGCTTACAATGTTATGGCAGAGATTGGAAGACTGCTATGGGTCACCTGAAGTAATTGAAGATGCACTTCTGAAGAAAATGTAAAATTATCCAAAAATAACAAACAAAGACAATCAGAAGCTGAGAGAGCTTGGTGACATACTTTTAGAGCTGGAGGCGGCAAAGGCTGGTGGATACCTGCCAGGCCTCTCATATTTGGATACAGCACGTGGAGTGAAACCGGTAATCGAGAAGCTTCCTTACAGCTTACAAGAAAGATGGATCACGCAAGCATCAAAATACAAGGAAGATCATCAGGTAGCATTTCCACCTTTCTCCTTCTTTGCCAAATTCATTGTAAATCAAGCTAAAATACGCAATGACCCAAGCTTCGCCTTTTTGAACATGGGAGGCTCCAGTTCGGTAAAGACAGAGAAACAACCTTCAGTGCACAATAAAGAACGCAGAGCAACAGTGTCTGCACGGAAGACAGAAGAACCGACTGAGTTTGAGGCCAACCAGGATAAAAGTTCAGGAATGCAAATTGAGGACCCAGATAAGCAGTGTCCACTACATAACAAGCCTCATCCACTGAGAAAATGTCGCAGTTTCAGATGCAAGACAATAGAGGAGCGCAAATCTTATCTTAAGGACAAGCGCATTTGTTTCAGATGCTGTGGTTCAACTCAACATGTTGCTAAAGACTGTGTGAAGACAATTCGATGCAAAAAATGCAATAATGACAACCATCTGTCTGCTTTACACCCAGGACCAGCACCATGGAAAACAGAGAATCCGGTAACCCAAGAAGATCATGGTGGGAAGCAAAATGAGAGTGCATTACCAGCAATAACCTCAAAGTGCTCTGAGATCTGCACAAACACATTTAGCTCTAGATCATGCTCCAAGATATGTTTAGTCAAGGTGTATCCTGCAGGCCTCAGAGAGAAGGCAATCAGAATGTATGCAGTCTTGGATAAACAAAGTAACAGATCTTTGGCAAGAACAGAGTTCTTTGACCTCTTCGGGGACAGAGGAAGTCCAACTCCGTATACTTTGAAGACATGTTCAGGAGTTGTGGAGACATCAGGGAGAAGAGCAAACAACTACATCATCGAGTCATTAGATGGGAAAACGCAGCTGACTCTGCCCACTCTCATAGAATGTGATATGATACCAGATGATAGATCAGAGATACCCACACCTGAAATTGCATGTCACTACCCTCATCTGATGCAAATATCAGACAAGATTCCAGTACTGGACCCAGGTGCTGCAATTATCCTTCTACTTGGAAGAGACATACTGAGAGTGCACAAGGTCAGAGAGCAATACAATGGGCCACACAATGCACCATTTGCACAGCGTCTTGACCTTGGATGGGTCATCATTGGTGATGTATGTCTGGATGGAGCTCACAAGCCGGCAAAAGTGAATGTCTACAAAACAAACATGTTGCAAAATGGCCGCACATCATGTCTTAGCCCCTGTACCAACAGGATACAGATTAAAGAGAGACTAGTCAACCCAATACAACAGCAGAAAGTTCAGAGTTACATGGAGGCCAAAACCTCATCTGAAGATACAGATGAGCTAGGATGCAAAGTGTTTGAAAGAGCGCAAGATGATGACAAACCAGCACCATCTGTTGAAGATAGTATACAAGTAAAGGCGCAGAGAACTGGAAATGACAATAAGAACAACAAAAAACAGCGGGGTGGGGAGAGAACTGAAGTCTTCCCTGTCTTACAATAAATTAAATTAAATAAATAGTGTCCACATGTATACATCCATAGAGAAAAAATGTATCACATTATCACATGTGGGGCATGATCTCACAGTCATATGCAGATAAAGGGATTCAAAGATCCAAGGGATGGTAAGTCCACAAATAGGGCTGCCTTCATCAAGAAACTAAACCACATTCCAAATCCTAAGGAGAAACAGAAGAGAGAGGCGCCTCTGGGTGTAGACTAAAAACAGATTTTATTCATAAAAAGATAGTGATGGTCAAACTCACATGTTAGAAGTCATCAGAAAGGCATGAGAATGTGAGCAGGTACTGGAGAAAAACATCATCCATCAGGAAATCAGATCAGTCAAACCACTCCTGGCTGGGGGTTCTGCCTGTGTGTGAGGAGAGGTACCGCTGAGATGTAAGGCCGGCCGCAGCGGTGACAGATCACAATACAAGTCAGAGAGCATGGAGGACGAAAAAAACATCCGGCGAGGAGTGATGACGTCACAGATCGAGCGACGCGTTGCAGGGCGTACGGGCTGTGGTGACAAGACGGCCGCGCCCCTTCATCAGGCTATAGATGGATGGGATTGGATTGCTTAAGAAGTGGGAGGTGGGAGGGAGGGCCAGGGCAGGAAATGTGATGATTGGTCTAGGTAAAAGGAAGGGGAGGAACAAAACCGGAACTAAAGGAAATGGTCAGATACAAAAACAATCAGAAGTGTCAGCAATGAAGTGTATAGCAGGAAAGCATGGCGGTGATTAAGGGACAAATGTATAAAAAGAAGAAATGGGCTGATATGTGAAAATAGAGAAATGACTATTGAAATAATGATAAGGGTATATAACTAGGAAAACTGATTAGAAAGATAATTGGTATATGGATATATGGATGAATATAGGATAATAATAATGAGGGCATATAACTGAAGAAACGAATGGGGAGATTAATGTGAATATATGAATACCGAATAATAATGATGATGAGGACATAAGAACTAATAAGGGAATTAAATGGTATGTGGATATATAAATGTAGAGGTAGGATGAGTCTGGGGAGGGAAAAGGCAAGTATATATAAATGAATATAAATGAATATAAATGAATGAATAGGTAAAAAAAGTCTGGGGAGGGAAAAAAACAAACATATATAAATAAATATATATGTGTATACTGTATAATAAATAATTATAATAGGACTGGAAAAAAGAGGACAACGGTATATGAATATATATACCATATAATAGTAAGGGGGGGGGGGGGAGAAGCATGTATCTCTCCATCACACACAAATCAGGCCTTATGTAAAAACACAATCATTTAAAAAAGAGATCCAGTTATTAATAGGTGGTGATTGGTAAAAATTATTAAGTTTGTTATTGCATATGTGTATGTATGTATGCGCACGCGAAAATGCGCACGCACACAGCACCCACATGTACACAAATGCAAAGCACAATACAGGACCTAAAATTCCTAAAATAATCGTACAAAACCTATAGGGGTACAATTTAATAAATAAAAAACAAAAATTCAAAATAAAAAATAATAAAAATATATATTAAAATAAATATATATGAAAAAGTTAAAGGATGGTGGAGATCTCTATACTTTCATTAATTCCTCCTGGCGATAGGGCATCCAAAGTGTATATCCAAAAGGTTTCTCTAGAACAGAGCTTCTTAAATCTCTCAGCGGGGGACAAAGATCCGGGGATCTATTCGATTACCCATACCCTAAGTCCCGCTGTCGAGCTCTGATGGGCCACCGCAAAGTGTCTAGGGACACTATGTGGGTCAGTGCCACCTTCAATCAGCCTTCTGTGCTCACCGAACCTCTGTCTGAGAGCCCTAATGGTATGGCCTACATTCATATACCGTTGTCCTCTTTTTTCCAGTCCTATTATAATTATTTATTATACGGTATACACATATATATTTATTTATATATGTTTGTTTTTTTCCCTCCCCAGACTTTTTTTACCTATACATTCATTTATATTCATTTATATATACTTGCCTTTTCCCTCCCCAGACTTATCCTACCTCTACATTTATATGTCCACATACCATTTAATTCCCTTATTAGTTCTTATGTCCTCATCATCATTATTATTCGGTATTCATATATTCACATTAATCTCCCCATTAGTTTCTTCAGTTATATGCCCTCATTATTATTATCCTATATTCATCCATATATCCATATACCAATTATCTTTCTAATCAGTTTTCCTAGTTATATACCCTTATCATTATTTCAATAGTCATTTCTCTATTTTCACATATCAGCCCATTTCTTCTTTTTATACATTTGTCCCTTAATCACCGCCATGCTTTCCTGCTATACACTTCATTGCTGACACTTCTGATTGTTTTTGTATCTGACCATTTCCTTTAGTCCCGGTTTTGTTCCTCCCCTTCCTTTTACCTAGACCAATCATCACATTTCCTGCCCTGGCCCTCCCTCCCACCTCCCACTTCTTAAGCAATCCAATCCCATCCATCTATAGCCTGATGAAGGGGCGCGGCTGTCTTGTCACCACAGCCCGTACACCCTGCAACGCGTCGCTCGATCTGTGACGTCATCACTCCTCGCCGGATGTTTTTTTCGTCCTCCATGCTCTCTGACTTGTATTGTGATCAGTCACCGCTGCGGCCGGCCTTACATCTCAGCGGTACCTCTCCTCACACACAGGCAGAGCCCCCAGCCAGGAGTTGTTTGACTGATCTGATTTCCTGATGGATGATGTTTTTCTCCAGTACCTGCTCACATTCTCATGCCTTTCTGATGACTTCTAACATGTGAGTTTGACCATCACTATCTTTTTATGAATAAAATCTGTTTTTAGTCTACACCCAGAGGCGCCTCTCTCTTCTGTTTATCTGTTGAAGATAGCCTCTTCCTTGAGATCATGGACAGAGAAGTCTTTATAGATGAGTCAAACAGCTGGGTAGCACCACTACCTTTCCGTTCACCCCGACGTCACCTTCCTAACAACAAAGGACAAGCAGTAAAGCATCTCACCTCATTGCGACGCACTCTAGACAGAAAGACAGATATGAAGGAACACTTCCATGATTTCATGCAAAAGATCTTTGACAGTGGTCAAGCTGAAATAGCACCAGCATTGGAAGAAAAACAAGAATGTTGGTACTTACCAATATTTGGAGTGTATCATCCTCAGAAACCAGGACAGATACGAGTAGTATTTGACTCCAGTGCAAAGTATGAAGGCCTTTCCCTAAACGATGTCCTCCTCAGTGGACCTGACCTGAATAATACACTCCTTGGAGTCCTCATTAGGGATGAGCTTCGTGTTCGAGTCGAACCCATGTTCGACTCGAACATCGGCTGTTCGACCGTCCGTCGAATTGCGAACGATATGGGCCGTTCGCGCCAAATTCGTGTGGCGCGTCACGGCCCATAATTCACTGCGGCATCGCAGTGCATTGCTGGCTGATGATTGGCCAAGCATGCTCTATGACCGGCATGCTTGGCCAATCACAGCGCCGTCAGTAGAGAGAGCTGTAATTGGCCAAAGCCAGGGTGGCTTTGGCCAATTATGGCTCAGGGGATTTAGTACACGCCCCACACTATATAAGGCCGCCTGCACGGCGGCCCTGTGTAGTGTGTGTTCCGGTGTGCTGAGAGATAGAGAGAGAGACAGACAGTGTCATTTGATTTGAGTTAGATAGATTAGGCAGAACAGTCAGTCAGTTAGCTGCACTTACAGTGTATTTTGTATATATATGCATCCCAGGTGTTGCATATATATATATACACTGTATTCAGTTTAGCTAGATCCGTTCCTGTTATCTTCTATCTAGACTATTTACATTTGGTGCAGTGCGTCCTGCTCACAGTGTTCAGCTAGATCTGTTCCTGCTATTTACATTTAGTGCAGTGCGTCCTGCTCACAGTGTTCAGCTAGATCCGTTCCTGCTATTTACATTTAGTGCAGTGCGTCCTGCTCACAGTGTTCAGCTAGATCTGTTCCTGCTATTTACATTTAGTGCAGTCAGTGCGTCCTGCTCACAGTGTTCAGCTAGATCCGTTCCTGCTATTTACATTTAGTGCAGTGCGTCCTGCTCACAGTGTTCAGCTTGATCTGTTCCTGCTATTTACATTTAGTGCAGTCAGTGCGTCCTGCTCACAGTGTTCAGCTAGATCCGTTCCTGCTATTTACATTTAGTGCAGTGCGTCCTGCTCACAGTGTTCAGCTAGATCCGTTCCTGCTATTTACATTTAGTGCAGTGCGTCCTGCTCACAGTGTTCAGCTAGATCCGTTCCTGCTATTTACATTTAGTGCAGTGCGTCCTGCTCACAGTGTTCAGCTAGATCCGTTCCTGCTATTTACATTTAGTGCAGTGCGTCCTGCTCACAGTGTTCAGCTAGATCCGTTCCTGCTATTTACATTTAGTGCAGTGCGTCCTGCTCACAGTGTTCAGCTAGATCCGTTCCTGCTATTTACATTTAGTGCAGTGCGTCCTGCTCACAGTGTTCAGCTAGATCTGTTCCTGCTATTTACATTTAGTGCAGTGCGTCCTGCTCACAGTGTTCAGCTAGATCCGTTCCTGCTATTTACATTTAGTGCAGTGCGTCCTGCTCACAGTGTTCAGCTAGATCTGTTCCTGCTATTTACATTTGGTGCAGTCAGTGCGTCCTGCTCACAGTGTTCAGCTAGATCCGTTCCTGCTATTTACATTTAGTGCAGTGCGTCCTGCTCACAGTGTTCAGCTAGATCCGTTCCTGCTATTTACATTTAGTGCAGTGCGTCCTGCTCACAGTGTTCAGCTAGATCTGTTCCTGCTATTTACATTTAGTGCAGTGCGTCATGCTCACAGTGTTCAGCTAGATCCGTTCCTGCTATTTACATTTAGTGCAGTGCGTCCTGCTCACAGTGTTCAGCTAGATCTGTTCCTGCTATTTACATTTAGTGCAGTGCGTCCTGCTCACAGTGTTCAGCTAGATCCGTTCCTGCTATTTACATTTAGTGCAGTGCGTCCTGCTCACAGTGTTCAGCTAGATCTGTTCCTGCTATTTACATTTAGTGCAGTCAGTGCGTCCTGCTCACAGTGTTCAGCTAGATCCGTTCCTGCTATTTACATTTAGTGCAGTGCGTCCTGCTCACAGTGTTCAGCTAGATCTGTTCCTGCTATTTACATTTAGTGCAGTCAGTGCGTCCTGCTCACAGTGTTCAGCTAGATCCGTTCCTGCTATTTACATTTAGTGCAGTGCGTCCTGCTCACAGTGTTCAGCTAGATCCGTTCCTGCTATTTACATTTAGTGCAGTGCGTCCTGCTCACAGTGTTCAGCTAGATCTGTTCCTGCTATTTACATTTAGTGCAGTGCGTCCTGCTCACAGTGTTCAGCTAGATCCGTTCCTGCTATTTACATTTAGTGCAGTGCGTCCTGCTCACAGTGTTCAGCTAGATCTGTTCCTGCTATTTACATTTAGTGCAGTGCGTCCTGCTCACAGTGTTCGGCTAGATCCGTTCCTGCTATTTACATTTAGTGCAGTGCGTCCTGCTCACAGTGTTCAGCTAGATCTGTTCCTGCTATTTACATTTAGTGCAGTCAGTGCGTCCTGCTCACAGTGTTCAGCTAGATCCGTTCCTGCTATTTACATTTAGTGCAGTGCGTCCTGCTCACAGTGTTCAGCTAGATCTGTTCCTGCTATTTACATTTAGTGCAGTCAGTGCGTCCTGCTCACAGTGTTCAGCTAGATCCGTTCCTGCTATTTACATTTAGTGCAGTGTGTCCTGCTCACAGTGTTCAGCTAGATCCGTTCCTGCTATTTACATTTAGTGCAGTGCGTCCTGCTCACAGTGTTCAGCTAGATCCGTTCCTGCTATTTACATTTAGTGCAGTGCGTCCTGCTCACAGTGTTCAGCTAGATCCGTTCCTGCTATTTACATTTAGTGCAGTGCGTCCTGCTCACAGTGTTCAGCTAGATCCGTTCCTGCTATTTACATTTAGTGCAGTGCGTCCTGCTCACAGTGTTCAGCTAGATCTGTTCCTGCTATTTACATTTAGTGCAGTCAGTGCGTCCTGCTCACAGTGTTCAGCTAGATCTGTTCCTGCTATTTACATTTAGTGCAGTCAGTGCGTCCTGCTCACAGTGTTCAGCTAGATCCGTTCCTGCTATTTACATTTAGTGCAGTGCGTCCTGCTCACAGTGTTCAGCTAGATCCGTTCCTGCTATTTACATTTAGTGCAGTGCGTCCTGCTCACAGTGTTCAGCTAGATCCGTTCCTGCTATTTACATTTAGTGCAGTGCGTCCTGCTCACAGTGTTCAGCTAGATCCGTTCCTGCTATTTACATTTAGTGCAGTGCGTCCTGCTCACAGTGTTCAGCTAGATCCGTTCCTGCTATTTACATTTAGTGCAGTGCGTCCTGCTCACAGTGTTCAGCTAGATCTGTTCCTGCTATTTACATTTAGTGCAGTCAGTGCGTCCTGCTCACAGTGTTCAGCTAGATCCGTTCCTGCTATTTACATTTAGTGCAGTGCGTCCTGCTCACAGTGTTCAGCTAGATCCGTTCCTGCTATTTACATTTAGTGCAGTGCGTCCTGCTCACAGTGTTCAGCTAGATCCGTTCCTGTTATCTTCCTACTGACAGGCAGGCTTGTCTGGTTACAGTATATAAAGCTACCTGAAGAAAATTACAGGTGTTCTATCCCAGCTTAGTGCAGCTACAGGCCATTAGTATGTCTGGAAGGCCAAGAAGGAGAGGCAGACAGTCACAAGCCAATAAGAGAGGGCAAGCAGGCTCTGTGTCTAGTGCTGGTCGTGGAGACGGTGCATCCTCATCAGCACGTGGCCATGGGACACGCTTGGCCTTTTCTTCGGCAGCTGGCCGTGTTGAGCCGCAACATGCGGAAGACTTGGTCGAGTGGATGACCAAGCCGTCCTCATCCTCCTCATCCTCTCTCACCCATGCCCAGGGTGCTTTGTCTGGCAAAGCAGCGGCCTCTTCCCTCAGCTCAATGTCATCAGTGACTCCTTCCCTAGCTCCACCATGTCCTCCTGAGGATTCCCTCGAACTGTTTGACCACAGTGTTGGGTACATGCTCCAGGAGGATGCCCAGCGTTTGGAAGGCTCTGATGATGATACTGAGCTCGATGAAGGCAGTAACATGAGCACGGACAGAGGGGGTGCCCAAGAAGGACAGCAATCTGGCAGTCATGCTCCCCCTGCTGCAGCATACTGCCAGGTTTGCTCCAGTGATGAGGAGGGAGGGGATGATGAGGTCACTGACTCAACGTGGGTGCCTGATAGGAGAGAGGGGGAGGAGGAGGAGGAGGAGGCGGCGGCACATCACCAATGAGGCAGGATGCCCTCCAGGGGCCAGCCTAAGGGTAGCACATTGACTGCATCACACCCCAAAGCTCCACATGTGCAGGGCGCTGCAGTCTCTGCGCGTTATTCAAAAAGTTCTTTGGTGTGGGCCTTTTTTGAGACGAGTGCATCAGATCGCACCGCTGCTATTTGCAACATATGTCTCAAGCGTATCTCGCGTGGCCAAAACATCTCCCGCTTGGGTACCACATGCTTGACCAGACATATGTTGACCTGCCATGCAGTTCGTTGGCAAGCATATCTAAAAGACCCACACCAAAGAACAAAGAGGATCTCTCCTTGCTCCTCATCAGCTGAGATTTCCAACCCCACTAGACCTTCAGTCCTCTCTGAGACCTGCAGTGAGAGGAATGAAGGTGTAGAATTAGGTGTGTCACAGCCAAGTACTTGTGGGCAATCTGCTTTTGGTACACCGACGTCAGATTGTACCAGGCAAATTTCCCTGCCCCAGCTGCTGCACCGCTGAAAGAAGTTTGCTCCCAGCCATCCACATGCCCAGCGGTTGAATGCTAGCTTGGCAAAATTGCTAGCACTTCAACTGCTGTCTTTTCAGTTGGTAGACTCTGCCCCCTTCCGTGAGTTTGTGGAATGTGCGGTTCCTCAGTGGCAGGTACCCAAACGCCACTTTTTCTCACGGAAGGCGATTCCGGCTCTCTACCGGCATGTGGAAGGCAATGTCCATGCCTCGCTGGACAGGGCTGTCAGCGGTAAGGTGCATATTACCGCTGACTCATGGTCCAGCAGGCATGGACAGGGACGTTACCTAAGTTTCACGGCGCATTGGGTGACTCTGCTGGCAGCTGGGAAGGATGCAGGACAAGGTGCAGTAGTGTTGGAGGTTGTTCCGCCACCACGCCTCCAAAATGCTGATTGTGACACACCTCTCTCCTCCACCCCCTCCTCTTCTTCTTCCTCCATGGCCTCTTCCTCGGAACCAGCGGTGCTCCGTAGGCATTCAAGGGGCTACGCAAGTACGCAGGCCAAAAGATGCCATGTGGTGCTTGAGCTGGTGTGCTTGGGGGACAGGAGCCACACTGGGGCAGAGGTTCTGTCAGCTCTGCAGGGGCAGGTTCAGAGGTGGTTGACGCCACGCCAACTTAAGGCAGGAATGGTGGTTTGCGACAATGGCACCAACCTCCTCTCTGCCCTCCGACAGGGACAACTGACCCATGTGCCCTGTTTGGCTCACGTCCTTAACTTGGTGGTGCAGCGGTTCTTGGGCAGGTACCCGGGCTTACAGGATGTCCTGAGGCAGGCCAGGAAAGTCTGTGTGCATTTCCGCCGGTCATATAATGCCAGTGCTCGGCTGACGGACCTCCAAAAGGAGTTTAACCTGCCCAAGAACCGCCTAATCTGTGACATGCCCACCAGGTGGAACTCAACGTTGGCCATGCTGCAGCGGCTGCACACGCAGCAGAGGGCCATCAATGAGTACCTGTGCGACTATGGCACCAGGACAGGGTCAGGGGAGCTTGTTTTTTTTTCCCCACGCCAGTGGGCCATGATCAGGGATGCATGCACTGTCCTGTCACCATTCGAGGAGGCCACGAGGATGGTGAGCACTGACAGTGCATGCATCAGTGACACTGTCCCCCTTGTCCACCTGTTGGAGCACACGCTGCGTGGAATAATGGACAGGGCACTTGAGGCAGAACAGAGGCAGGAAGAGGAGGACTTCCTTAGCTCTCAAGGCCCCCTTTATCCAGACAGTGTTCCTGCGTGCCCACCGATCACACAGGAAGAGGAGGAGGAGGAGGAGGAGGAGGAGGAAGATTGTGTCAGTATGGAGGTGGAGCCTGGCACTCAGCATCAGCAGCAGTCTTTAAGGGATCAGTCCCAAGGAACACATGGACTTGTAAGTGGCTGGGAGGAGGTGGCTGCGGACGTTGTTGTCCTTAGTGACCCAGAGGACTCCGGACCGAATGCCTCAGCAAACCTACGCTGCATGGCCTCCCTGATCCTGCAAAGCCTGCGTAAGGATCCTCGTATTCGTGGTATCAAGGAGAATGACCAATACTGGCTGGCAACCCTCCTTGATCCACGTTACAAGGGTAAGGTTGCGGACCTTATCTTGCCATCGCAGAGGGAGCAGAGGATGAAACATCTTCGGGAGGCCTTGCAGAAAGGTCTGTGCAACGCGTTCCCAGAGACTGGGAGGTTACAAACTCCTGTTTCTGGACAACGTGTTGCTGAGGCTTCGGTCAGTCAAAGAAGGAGCGGTGGAGAAGGTGGCCGTCTGACCGATGCGTTCAGACAATTTTTTGGTCCGCAGCCCCAAGGTATGATCGGTTCCAGCAACCATCGCCAGCGTCTGTTTTACATGGTGCAGGAATACCTAGGGGCAAGATCAGACTTGGACACCTTTCCCACCGAAAATCCTCTGTGTTACTGGGTCTTGAGGATGGATCACTGGCCAGAGCTTGCACAGTATGCAATTGAGCTACTGGCCTGTCCTGCATCCAGCGTTCTTTCGGAACGCACATTCAGTGCTGCTGGAGGCGTGGTAACCGATCACAGGGTGCGTCTGTCCACCGACTCGGTCGATCGGCTGACCTTCATAAAAATGAATCAGTCTTGGATCACCACCAGCTACCAAGCACCTGATGCTAATGTAACCGAATAATTTTTTTTGAAATCTCAGATCCCTTCAAAGACTGCCTATGCTGATGCTGAGTGACTATCCCTGAGTAATTATCCTCTTCCATCTCAATCATCACGCTGATAGCTTGTAAGAACATTTTTGGTTCTGGGCGCCACCACCAGTGCCTAAGGCACAATTTTTCAGCCCCTGTTTAACAGGGGCGTGTAATTACAATTTTTGAAGCAATACTTTGCAGCAGGGCTCGTTCCTGCGTTCCAACTAGAGTGTCTGTGAGGGGTTGCAGTGTTGTGGCACCAGCACCAGTGCCTAAGGCCCAATGTTTCTGCCCCTGTCTAACAGGGGCGTGTAATTACAATTTTTGAAGCAATACTTTGCAGCAGGGCTCGTTCCTGCGTTCCAACTAGAGTGTCTGTGAGGGGTTGCAGTGTTGTGGCACCAGCACCAGTGCCTAAGGCCCAATTTTTCTGCCCCTGTCTAACAGGGGCGTGTAATTACAATTTTTGAAGCAATACTTTGCAGCAGGGCTCGTTCCTGCGTTCCAACTAGAGTGTCTGTGAGGGGTTGCAGTGTTGTGGCACCAGCACCAGTGCCTAAGGCCTAATTTTTCAGCTCCTGTTCAACAGGGGCATGTAATTACAATTCTTGATCTAATATTTCACAGCAGGGCCCTGTGAGGGCTTACAGTGTTGTGGCCACAGCAACACCTAAGGCCCAAATTTCTGCTGAGTATATAGGGCAGGATCCTACTTTCAAACATCTAACTTACAAACGACTCCTACTTGCAAACGGAAGGAGACAACAGGAAGTGAGATGAAATCTACCCCTAGGAAGGGAAATTCTCTCCTGTAAGAGTTAATATGGGAAAACAATTTCTCCTTTCCACTGATGCTTTCCAATCCTTGTTCCACAAAAAAACCCAAATTTTCAAAAAACATTTTTCATTGGGACAAAAAAGTGAGGTGAAATTTTCTGAAGAGGAGGAAAGACAGCAAAACAAATGTCACAGGGGTGATAACCCTTCCCTATGTTTTCCAAAAAGCTTAAAAAAGATTTTTTGGCTGGAGCTAAACACGTTAAAAATGTACCCGTTCAAAATTACAAAGAGATTCTACTTAACAACAAACCTACAGTCCCTGTCTTGTTTGCACCGCCTGTATACTGCTGTTCAGAGTATATAGGGCCTGGTGGCCCCACACCTTTCCTTATTTTAATTTGGGTGCGGGGTTCCCCTTAATATCCATACAAGACCCAAAGGGCCTGGTAATGGACTGGGGGGTACCCATGCCGTTTGTCTCACTGATTTTCATCCATATTGCCATGACCCGACATGACATTAAACCCGCAAGCAGTTTTAAATGAGATTTTTTCCTTTAAAAATGACATTTGGTGCAGGGACTGTTCTAAACATGGGAAACACGCGTCACTTTACAGGCATACTATAGACACCCCCCAGGTACGATATTTAAAGAAATATTTCACTTTTTTTTTTTCTTTAAGCATCATTAAAATCACTGCTCCCGAAAAAACGGCCGTTTTTAAAAGTTTTTTTTGCATTGATACATGTCCCCTGGGGTAGGACCCGGGTCCCCAAACCCTTTTTAGGACAATACCATGCAAATTAGCCTTTAAAATGAGCACTTTTGATTTCGAACGTTCGAGTCCCATAGACGTCAATGGGGTTCTAACGTTCGTGCGAACTTTCGGTCCGTTCGCGGGTTCTGGTGCGAACCGAACCGGGGGGTGTTCGGCTCATCCCTAGTCCTCATCAGGTTCCGAAAAGGTCGCGTTGCAGTAACAGCAGATGTACAACAAATGTTGTACTGTTTCCTTGTCCGCAAAGATCACAGAGACTACCTGAGGTTCCTGTGGTATGAAAACAATGACTTTAACAAAGATGTTACAGAATACAGGATGAAAGTACATGTGTTCAGGAACAGCCTCTCCCCAGCTGTAGCTATCTACAACCTGAGACGAGCAGCACAGGAAGGTGAAGAAGAGCATGGAACAGATGCTAAACAGTTTGTCGTGAGAAATTTTTATGTAGACGATGGACTCGCTTCTTTCTCCAGCAACGAAGAGGCTATCGACGTCCTGAAAAGAACAAGAGAGATGTTAGCAGAATCTAACGTAAGGTTACACAAAATAGCATCCAATAGCAGCAAAGTCATGGAAGCGTTTCCCTCAGAGGACCGTGCAAAAGACCTCAAGGACCTGGATCTAGGAACAGATTCACTGCCCCTTCAAAGAAGTTGAGGGCTCAGTTGGGATCTCAAAACCGACAGCTTTACATTTAGAGTATCCAGAGAAGAGAAGCCATTCACGAGAAGAGGTGTCTTGTCCACGGTCAACAGCCTTTACGACCCCCTAGGATTTGTAGCCCCCATAACCATGCAAGGAAAGGCTCTTATGAGAGAAATTACTACTGAACATGAACAAAGTGAATGGGATACGCCTCTACCTAAGGAGAAAGAAATGCAGTGGAAGTTGTGGAAGGACTCATTAATAGAGCTTGAACAACTTATCATCCAAAGGTCATATGTCCCTGTTTCTTTGTCTGCCACGAAGCAAAGAGAATTGTGTGTATTCTCAGACACATCCACTATGGCAATAGCAGCTGTAGCCTACCTTAGAGTAATGGACTTTGAAGGACAAAGTTATGCTGGGTTTATCATGGGAAAGTCCAAACTAGCTACACGTCATGCTCACACTGTTCCACGTTTGGAGCTTTGTGTTGCTGTCTTAGCAGTGGAGATGGCAGACTTGATTGTTGCAGAACTTGACATTGAAATTCATGCAGTGAAGTTTTACACAGACAGCAAGATTGTGTTAGGATATATTCACAATGCTTCAAGAAGATTCTACATGTATGTGTCAAACAGAGTGATACGCATCAGAAAGTCCACGCAGCCAGAACAGTGGCACTACATCAGTACGGATAAAAATCCATGGGACTAGACCAGTTCTAGTGGCTGCCCTTAAGCACACTAACTGGTTTTCAGGACCATCTTTTTTGACTAGATCAGAAATCGAAGAGACCACTCAGTTTGAGACATTTGAACTTGTAGAACCAGATAACGACAAAGAAGTACGTGCACAAGTAACGTTTAGTACCATAACTACTAGAGGTAACCTTGGCGCACACAGGTTTGAAAGATT
This sequence comes from Lithobates septentrionalis, assembly GCA_037952835.1. Lineage (NCBI taxonomy): Eukaryota > Metazoa > Chordata > Amphibia > Anura > Ranidae > Lithobates > Lithobates septentrionalis. The sequence continues at coordinate 272,497 of JBBDGP010001153.1, read as the reverse complement.
CTCCAGCTGGAAGTCACTCATTCGAGCTATAAGAAAGCTTATTCACCTAGCCAAATCCTTCTGTAGAGCTACAAACACTGACAAGTGTAATCATCTTATGCAAGCCAAAATCATCATCATTAGATGTGTTCAGCAAGAAGTTTTCAAAGAAGCCATCAAGTGCCTTCTTAAAGGAGAAGGGATCTCCAAACACAGTCACGCAGAAAATAGCAAGTTGACAAGCCTAACCTACAAAGTCGGAAATGTTGTCCTACTAAAAGACGCTCAGGTCCACCGAAACAAATGGCCAGTTGGACTCATTGTCGAGAATGTACCTAGTAATGATAGTAAGGTTAGAAAGGTCAAAGTTAAAGTCATGAGACAGGGCACCCCTAAGGTGTACTTTAGACCTATCTCTGAAGTTGTTTTACTTCTTAAAAATGAAACATAGTGGTATAATGTTCATTATGCCAGGTGGGGAGTGTTCTGATCATTATAAGGTATATATTTACTGATCGTACTATTGCTTTAATTTGGCATCCATTATTAACAGGAAGTGTAGTATATTACACCCACTTCCTGTCCAGCAGATAATCTTTCTACAGTGAAGGAAGCATGATAAAGACCTCCACTATTTCTTAATACTGGCCTTGGAAGCATAAGTCTGTAAGTAGGCTGTCATTAGTTTTCAATTAATTAGTATATGTTCTACTAATTCAACTACATTTCATCTGTTTGTTTGGTAGGATGTTTCTGTCAGGGAGTTCATTCAGCTAGGCCTCATTTGTGCTAGCTAGTGCCTTAAGAGTATTGTAGCATGCCTGTTACTATTTGCATTTGTGATGTAATGTTAAATGCTAATGCATATTTTTATAATTTGTGTTTTGCAGTTTTTAAAAAAAAACCTTATTCTCAGTAAAGATTACAACTATTAGCCCTTCCTCCTGAGTCTTTATTGGGAAGCTGTTAGCTGTCTGCCAAGCCTTGTACTTTGAACACATTGTGAGGGCAGAACAATAATAATAAGCTTTAGTAGTAGGGATTAGACCCTCAATATTGTGTAAATGAAAAGCTTGGGCCACAGTAGCTGAGATGCTGGTAATCAGGAACTGGACAAAATGTAGGCGATAATGACACCTATTAGGATACAAAATGAAAGGGGGATTAGGGGGAAGCTGAGTGATGATCGATAGAACAAAAAGAAAAAAGAAATTGTAGCTGGATAAGAGAAGGGAGGGGGAGAAGGAGTGTGGGGGGAATAGCAGAAGGGGGGGGAGGGAGGGGGGCCTGCTGAACTGAGGGAAGAGAAACTAAGATTACCTGATGGTAGCGATAAAAATAAGAGTCCAATTCAGGACAGCTGCTCGGGTATAAAGCAACTGTAGCCGAGGATTAGGTAAAAGGACGCTGAATCAGCGTCCTTACATACACACGCCCCGCTTGTAGTCAACCAATCGGCGTGAGCTGATGTGACGTCATTCAAGACGGCCGCTCGTCGCAAACTGCGCAGACCTGACATCGGCGTCAATATACATAACAACGCATGAGAATAGAATGCGAGTGGCAATAGCGACTGTGGGTACGACAGGGGGAGAGAGCTCCCTCTACCGGTACCAATATGCACCAACATCCCATAGAGAGAGGGATGTGGCGCTGGGCGGCCGCATAGTCCCGAAAAAATTGCTTGCGATGTCCGACCACAACCAGGCTGATGCCATCGGGGAGACAGCAGGAGGGCCAGCATAGAATCAATAGGTGCAGTATAAGATCAATAATAACAGTGCAGCAAATGGAGTAACATATAATGGTCACAGTAGTAAAGTAGAAAAGACAGCTATTTATTACCCAATATTAAAAATTAATAAAGCCAATAGCATATTGAAACTCATATAAGATAAGAATTATAATTAGTACATTGAAATAAAAATAAAAATAGTAAGAAAAAGAAGGAAGGAAAGGGGGCAATGTTAGGCTGGAGAGAACAGAACATAAGGTTGGAGGCGCCAGTAAACAGGGTTTACAAAAAAAGGTTTGTAAGTATGTGCCTCATTTATCTCAGGGGCATGGATGGCACCAAGGTGCTCTATCCATGTAGTTTCTTTTTGGAGAATGTATTTGTCCCATTCGCCACTTCTGGAGTCCTTAGGGATGATGGCCAGTACGATGAAAGAAATCAGAGACATCAAATTTATGGTACAGATCCAAATGTCTGCTATCAGCAGTGACCATTTTTCTACTTGCTGAATAGTAAACATGATCCTTGATTCTAGATTGTAGATGTCTGGCCTTTTCCCTACGTAAAAGGCCCCACACTGGCAGGACATAAGTTATACCACCCCTTGAGTATCGCAATTAGCATGGAATTTAGGAGCAAAGATTTTCCCATTAGGAAGTGTGAACTCTGTGCCTACTCTAATCCACGGGCAAAATGAGCATTGCCATGATTGGATTGTTTACTCCTAGAATTAACTGAGTACTGGCTAGATGTCAATTTGTCGCGTAGAGACCTAGCTCGTCTAAAAGTAATTTCTGGGAAAGGACTAATTTACTTGTTGAGGATGGGATCCTCTTGAAAAGTTGGCCAGTGATTGGCCATAATGTCGCGCAATTCTTTGTGTTATTGTGAGTATCTAGTGATATATTTAACAGTAGGGTTGGTATTAATTTGTTTAGTTTTATAAAGTAAGGAATTGCGTGATTGGTGTAAAGCTTTGTTGAAAGCACTACGAAGTAAGGTTTTGCTGTATCCTCTAGCCCGTAGTTGAGTACGCTTGGGTCTTAAATTTGCTTGGGTCTTAAATTCATCCAGATGGGTACAATTACGACATAGTCTTAAATATTTGATGACGAATCCCCATATTTGGGCCTTTCTGATGGGCACAGTCAATGATATCAAACGCATGACTATTATACCTAGGTCAAACAATTTGACTCCTTCTCAGTTACGAGCTGTTCTATCGATCATCACTCAGCTTCCCCCTAATCCCCCTTTCATTTTGTATCCTAATAGGTGTCGTTATCGCCTACATTGTGTCCACTACCTGATTACCAGCATCTCGGCTACTGTGGCTCAAGCTTTTCTTTTACACAATGTTGAGGGTCTAATCCCTACTACTATGGAGGTGGGAGGTGTCGCCCCAATGTGCGTTATAAGTTAGGAGTGAACCCACGTCCCTAGTAACATACAGAACAGAAACAAACTCACAAGGAGTGTAGCTCCTCTAACAGGACTTTTAGAAGAGGGTCACTTCCAGTATAAGTACAAAAGTAGTGAGGATTTTTAAAATTTTTGAATATTTATTAAAGAAAATACCGTATTTATCGGCGTATAGCACACACTTTTCTCCCCTAAAATCAGGGGAAAGTTGCAGGTGCGTGTTATACGCCGATCCCCTGCGATCCCGAGCTGTCAAAACTTAAAAATTGCCGACCGCGATTTGAAAATGGCGCCGCCGGCGCCGAAATACACAGAGTCGGTCCTCGGCTCTTTCCGGCGGCTCTCGTTTACTTTTGGCTCCACTCGTAGTCCCGAGCGGAGCTATCCGAACCTACTCGGATAGCTTCGCTCGGGACTACGAGTGGAGCCGAAAGTGAACGAGAGCCGCCGGAAAGAGCCGAGGACCGACTCTGTGTATTTCGGCGCCGGCGGCACCATTTTCAAATCGCGGTCGGCGATTTTGAAGCTCAGGAAGCAGGGACAGGGGATCGAAGGCTGCACTGGGGCAAGGCTGCACTGGGGAAGGCTGCACTGGGGAAGGCTGCACTGACAAGGCTGCACTGGGGCAAGGCTGCACTGGGGAAGGCTGCACTGACAAGGCTGCACTGGGGAAGGCTGCACTGACATGGCTGCACTGACATGGCTGCACTGACATGGCTGCACTGACATGGCTGCACTGACAAGGCTGCACTGACATGGCTGCACTGACAAGGCTGCACTGGGGAAGGCTGCACTGACAAGGCTGCACTGACATGGCTGCACTGGGGCAAGGCTGCACTGAGAAGGCTGTAATGATGGGCATTTAAATGTAAGTTTTTTTTCCCTTCAACTTCCCTCCTAAAAGTTTTTTTTTCCTTAAAATTCCCTCCTAAATTGGGGTGCGTGTTATACGCCGGTGCGTGTTATACGCCGATAAATACGGTATATAAAAGAGGATCATCATGACCTAACAATAATACATAGATAAAATGGATGCATACAATTAAGGAAAATTGATATATATGGAACAAAGACCAATTGTAATGATAAAGTTGTTTGAACAACAGTAACCATATGACCCGACGTTTCGAGGTAAAAAAGGGGTTGACCTCTTCTTCAAGGGTAACGACAATTTGTCAGGGAGATTTTTTTCATCTAAAAAGTTACAAAGCAGAACTGGAGTAAGTGGACAAAAAAAATAACATTTTCATCAATATCAACAGTGAGTATAGAATTTACATCACATGAATTATCCACAGTGATATAATTACAACATTTGTTCATTTAGCATGTATATGCAGATACTAACCACTCAAGTTCACATAGGGGTTTCCATGAACATTCTCAGCATCCAGTAAGAACAGTGCGACCCATCACAACTCCACAGGGGCCCAGGACCAGAAAGCAGAAGAAGGTACAAAAGGAAGAAAAAGATACTGGCATGAGGCGCAGAGACTAGATCCCAGAATGGGCAGAAGAAACTAAGGGCTGCAGTAACTCCACAAAGGGCACCCCCCGAAGACGAGCAAAGTCACCCCTTAGGAATGGGACATGCCAGAGCCCATAAACAGGGGCTAACTGGTCATAAACCCAAAGTCACTGAAATACAAATAATAAAGCATTTAGTGATAGGTTTACAGCAGGAGCCTAATGTCATTTGATCATCTCAGACAAGGCTCCATAGCAAATAATACAAAGCATAAGTGAGTGTAGACCTCAGAAAAATACCTAAAAAGCTTAGCTTGTGGTATGTGAAATCACGGAGTCAAAACCTTGAACTCACAGCCAGGAAGGGAGGGACAGGCCACTAATATCCATCCCACAGTTGTTTGTAGGAAGCGTGATGTTCCCTCAAGGGGTATCACCAAGGAGTCATCTAAGGTTGTAGGGCACATAAGAGAGAAGGCAAAGTGTATAAGTATATAGGCGAGAAGTGCACCTAGTGACTCACACAATAAGGTATCCTATCACCCAAAATAGATAAGTTTACCTTCCAGTCTTTCCTTCCTCGGCATCAATCTGTGGAGCGTCAGGAACTAAGGACTAGGACTCCTGTCTGAGATGATCAAATGACATTAGGCTCCTGCTGTAAACCTATCACTAAATGCTTTATTATTTGTATTTTAGTGACTTTGGGTTTATGACCAGTTAGCCCCTGTTTATGGGCTCTGGCATGTCCCATTCCTAAGGGGTGACTGTGCTCGTCTTCGGGGGTGCCCTTTGTGGAGTTACTGCAGCCCTTGGTTTCTTCTGCCCATTCTGGGATCTAGTCTCTTTTTTTTTTTTTTATCCACTTCAGCGAAAGTTTTCCAAGAGACATTATTTCAACTTTATGTGTCAAACTTTATCTCTTCTCCTTTTTCACATCATTGTGGATTGTTTCCGTCACATCTTTATTATTTTTCCCTTCTAGGATATTCTTAAATATTTTTAAAAACCGGCGACAAAACGCCTTCTATAATTATAAACCCTATTATTATCTTAGTCTCTCTCAGTCCCTCTTATTTCCCCCCGCCCCCCCTCCCCCTCGTCCCTCCCCTGTGTCTGGTCCGTTCCTTTATGTTATTTATTTATCCACTTGGCTCTGCACCTGTTCTTTCTTTTATCCTATCTAAATAAATATCCGAGACTTTGTAGTTTTTCCAACTTTCCCATCTACTATTATCCCCTTTCTCTCCTCCTTCCATTTTGTAGTGATAATCTATTTCCTTTAGCCAGTTTCTAATGTCTGGTTTTCCACTTTTTAGCCAATTCTTGGGAATTAAGGCCTTGGCCGCATTCAGGAGGTTAGGTATTATTGATTTTCTATATTGTTTCTTAGGTTTATTGTAGATATGGAAGAGGCATGTCCAAATATTTTGTTCTATTTCTTCTCCAGTTATTTCCTTTATGTTGTTTAACACTTCCTTCCAGTACTCCATTATTATTGGGCATTCCCACCATATGTGTGTGATCGTTGCTATTTGGCCACATTTTCTCCAACACAAGGAGGTTCTATCTTGATGGAATCTGTGTATTCTTACTGGGGTCATATACCATCTTGATACTAGTTTATAATTCATTTCTATGGTCTTCATGTCCCAAGCCTTATTATATCCCATTTCTATCATTTTTTCCACTTTTTGGTTATCTATTTTTAAATTCATTTCTTTTTCCCATTGATTTATATATTCTGGTCTTTCTTGTGCTTCCAAATCTGTCAGTATACTATACATTTTTGATGTTCCGTTTTTTAATGGTGTTTCATTGCTACATAGCTTTTCCAGTGCAGTTAATTTTGTTTCATCTCTCAGTGGGTGTGGTATTGTGCTTACTAGGTGCCTTATTTGAGTATAATTTCATTCATTCATCTTCCATCCATTCCTTTCCTCTATTTCTACTCGTGTTCTTATTTTGTCATTTCTAGTGATATCTTTCAGTCGTGGGTTACCTATTCCTTGGATTTCAAATATTTCCCTCCCAGGGGTGAAGAGATTCGATCCTGTGAGTGCTAATAGTGGTGAATTATATTTCCATTCATTCTTTAAGTGAATGGTGTCCCAAATTTTAAATACATTTTTTGTTATTTCGTGCGTGTCGGTGTCCAATATTCTATATTTCCGTGGAATCCAAATATTCTTATGTAGTGTGGCTCCACTTATTGTGTTTTCCATTTCCACCCATTTTTTTTTTTCATTTTTCTCATTTGTCCACTCTAACATTCGTGTTAAAACTATGGCTTTATAGTACCTACTTATATCTGGGACGGCAAGACCCCCATGCTCCTTTTTCCTTGTGATCAGCGTGTATTTAATTCTTGGTTTTTTATTAAGCCATATGTATTTTAGCAGGATTGTTTTAATTATTTTAAAAAAGCTCTGCGGGATTTTTACTGGTAACATCTGTAATCTATAGTTTATTTTAGGTAATCGTCATCTTAAACGTATTTATTCTTCCAATCCATGAAAGTGGCTGTATTCTTAACTTTTTCATTTCTTCTTTGACCTCATTGATCAGTGGAATAAAGTTTGCCTGATAAATTTTTTCGACTCTAGGAGTTATTTTAATTCCAAGGTAATTTAGTTCTTTTACCCAAGTGAATGGGAATTCTTTTTGTAAAAACTGAACTTCCTTTTTCTCTAGACCTATGTTTAATATTTCCGTTTTTATTGGATTAATTTTGAAGTTTGACAGTTCTCCGTAGTTTTTAATTTCTTTCAGTATGTTTGGGAGTGACACTCTTGGGTTGGATACGTACATCAAGATGTCGTCCGCGTAGGCAGAGATCTTATGCTCTTTTCCTCCTAGTTTCGCTCCTTCTACCTCTTTGTTATTGCGGAGTGTTGCTAATAGTGGTTCTAAGGCCAATACATATAATAGTGGAGACAGTGGACAGCCTTGCCATGTTCCATTCTGCATCTTAATTTTTGGAGAGAGTCTACCGTTTACTTTTACGACTGCTGTCAGGCCATTATACAAATTTGTTATCCACTTCATCATTTTTGTCCCAATACCCAAGTGCCGCAATGTATCCATCATGAAACCCCAGTCTACCCTGTCAAATGCTTTTTCTGCATCCAATGACAGGAATAGAACTGGGGTCTCATTCTGCACCTTCTTGTGCAACATCAATAATGATTTTAGGCTGTTGTCCCGCCCCTCTCTCCCCGGGACAAAACCAGCTTGGTCCGGGTTGATCCACAGTGGGATTAGTTTTTTTATCCTAGTGGCCAGGATCTTGGGGTACAGCTTCGTATCAGCGTTCAATAGGGCTATTGGCCTGTAGCTTGAGCAGTTAACTTTGTCTTTCCCTTCTTTTGGTAGTATTGTAATATGAGCTAATAACGATTCACTTCTTATTTCTTCATCTTCCCCTAAGGAATTCATATATTCTAATAGTTTTGGAGTCAGCTGTTCTTCAAATTTTTTATAGTATTTGACCGTAAACCCGTCTGGTCCTGGGCTTTTTCCTACGGGAGTTTCCTTTAATGCCAGTTTTACCTCTTCATGCGTAATATTTTTTTCCAATTCTTCTAGTTGGTCTATTTTTAGTTTTGGTAAATTTGCTTTTTTTAAATATTCTTGTATCTTCTTTGTTCTTGTATTCGCTTCTTTCCAACTTTCCTGTCCTTTTCTTGCATAAAGGGAGCTGAAGTATTTTTGAAATGTTATCGCTATATCTGTAGTTTTATTTACCACTTCTCCTTTTTCATTTTTGATCTTCTCAATGTAATTCAAAGACTTCTTTTTTTTTACCAGATTTGCTAGGTATTTTCCTGGTTTATTACCCCATTTATATTTTTCTTGTACTACTCTGTTGTAGTCCTTCCTTTCTTCTTGTTCCATCCAGTCTTTTAATTGCTCTCTCTTTTGAGATAGTAGGCCGTAGATTTTGTTGTTTACTTGATTTTTGTGTTTTCGTTCCAATTCATAAATTTCTTTAATTATTTGTTGCATGTTTGTTTTCCTTTCCTGTTTTTTTCTTGCCCCTATAGCTATTAACTTGCCCCTAATAACAGATTTATGCGCCTCCCATATTGTTGCTTTCGATACCTCTGGTGTATCGTTTTCTTCAAAATATCTTTTAATTTCTTCTATGATGCTTTTTTCGGTCTCACTGTCTTCTAATAAAGTTTCGTTGATTCTCCATGGACCCCTTTCAAGGACTTCTCCTTTTATTTTCATTCTCAAGATTACTGGGCTGTGATCTGAGGCGGTTATTATGCCTATTTTTGTTTCTTCTATTTCTTCCAAGTTTCTATGTTCAACCATGATGTAATCCAATCTGGAGTAAATTTTGTGTACTGTTGAGTAGAATGTGTAGTCCTTTGTGCTGGGGTGCTGAATTCTCCAAGGGTCTATTAGTTGCTGTTCATATAATGTTCTTTTTAATTTCTTTAGTTGATTTACCTCTTTGTCCCTTACTCTTGAGGTACTGTCCATTTTATTATCCATGCTGAAGTTAAAGTCTCCAGCTAGTATTAATTTTCCTTGCTTGAATTCCATTAGTATTTTAATTATATCTATCAAATATTTTTTAGGGTTCTTATTAGGACAGTAGACATTGGCCAATGTATATTTTACCCCGTGTATAGTTCCTGTAATAAAAAGATATCGACCCTCCGGGTCTATTTTCCTTTGATCTATTAGAAAACGTACATTTTTCCCTATACCGATGGCTACTCCTTTGGCCCTTCTTATTGGCGAGTCTCCATGATACCATGTTGGTATGTTTCTTGAATAAATTTTGGCACTTGAGTTTTGGGATATATGCGTCTCCTGTAGGAAAATTATTTCTGCTTTACTTTTTTCTAGTTCTCGGAGGATGATGTTTCTCTTCCCTGGGGAATTTAGTCCTCGGACGTTGTAAGAGATTATTTTTATGCTGTTTACGTTTTCCATTCTTGTGCCTTTTCTTCCCCGCCCGTCCTCCGGCCCTCCCCCCCACGCGGTCCCCCTAGGAGACCGGATGGAGGGGACACCCAGCGGACGCACGGGGTCTCCTCATCTCTTGTCTCAGAATAGGTGTGCCTATGTAACCAGTCATGTGACTCAGACCTCTCCCTCCCCACCCTCCCTCCCCCTCTCCTCCCTCCTCCCACCCTCCCCCTCCCTTTTTTCTGATATGGGTTTTTTACCCCCATATTCTCTAGAGCTGAGAGCGTTTTACTTTGTTTTGTGGGGCACGCTCTGCCCCCTCTGCTCTATTTATTGTGAGGCGGAGCTCTGTAAGACACCCTATTCCCCCCCTGCCTAAGCACTAATAGGGCGACCCCCTGTCCACTCCGTGAGTCCCTGTCTCCCTCTCCCTGCGTTTTTGTTGTGTTTTACCAATCCTTTCACTTTCCTTTTTTCCCATACCATCAACCCCAGCCCCCCCCCCCCCCTTTCCACTCTAAGGCCCCTTGCACCGTTGTGTGGTATTTTCTCAGATATTAATTTCCTCGAGAGTCCACATCTTGATGTCTGATCCTTGAATTTACTTGCCACTGTAGGTCATCTCTTGCCGTTATTCGCTCCTGACTATTTGCGTATTTTTCCAGTTCTGGGGAGGGGATTTCTAGTTTGTTGCAAAAGTCCGGAATATCCTCTACATGTCTTAGCCTCGCACTTATTCCGTTTTTCCTTGCTATTAGACATGCTGGAAAACCCCAGTTGTATTGAATTTCTTGCTCCCAGAGGATTTCTAATAATGGCTTTAGTATCCGTCGTCTTTTCAACGTTTCTTGAGATAAGTCTTGAAATATTTGTAATTTACCTCCCCCAAACTCTATTTGTGTTTTCCTCTTTAGGTTTATCCAGATCTGTTTTTTTTCTTCCCATTTTTCAAAGCGTACAATTACATCTCTAGGTGTTTCCCTTGCGAACCTTTGAGGTTTTTTTACTCGAAAGACACTTTCTATTCCTATTGTGTTAGTTGTTTCCTTTCCCAAGATTTGGTTGAAGAGATTGTTCCTTTTTTTCTATTAGATTTTCTGCTTGTTCTGTTTCCGGTAACCCACGTATTCTCACGTTTTTCTTTTTATCTCTATTTTCTTGCTCTTCTATTTTATATGATTGTTCCTGTTGTTCCCGTTTTAATTTCTTTATTTCGTCTTCTAGTTCCTTTATGTTTTTTTGATGTAGGTCTACTTTGATCTCTACTTCTTCCACGCTGTTTAACATATATCCCATATCTTTATGGAGTGTTGACATCTCTGCTTTTAGGGAATTCTCTAGTGCCGCGAACATTTTTTCCATATCCTGTTTTGTTGGCAACTGTGGCCCTTGTTGTCCTTCCTCCTTTCCTCTGTCTTCCTCTCCCATTTCTGGCTCCATTCTGGGTTCTGAGAGGTGGCTGGTTTCTGTTTGTACTTTATACTGGCCTTTTTTATCCTTGTTGTCCTTCTCTTTTGTATCTATTTGTCTGCCCTTTGAACCCACTTGTTTCTCTCCTTCTCCGAAAGCAGAAGAAGGTACAAAAGGAAGAAGATACTGGCATGAGGCGCAGAGACTAGATCCCAGAATGGGCAGAAGAAACTAAGGGCTGCAGTAACTCCACAAAGGGCACCCCCCGAAGACGAGCAAAGTCACCCCTTAGGAATGGGACATGCCAGAGCCCATAAACAGGGGCTAACTGGTCATAAACCCAAAGTCACTGAAATACAAATAATAAAGCATTTAGTGATAGGTTTACAGCAGGAACCTAATGTCATTTGATCATCTCAGACAAGGCTCCATAGCAAAAAATACAAAGCATAAGTGAGTGTAGACCTCAGAAAAATACCTAAAAAGCTTAGCTTGTGGTATGTGAAATCACGGAGTCAAAACCTTGAACTCACAGCCAGGAAGGGAGGGACAGGCCACTAATATCCATCCCACAGTTGTTTGTAGGAAGCGTGATGTTCCCTCAAGGGGTATCACCAAGGAGTCATCTAAGGTTGTAGGGCACATAAGAGAGAAGGCAAAGTGTATAAGTATATAGGCGAGAAGTGCACCTAGTGACTCACACAATAAGGCATCCTATCACCCAAAATAGATAAGTTTACCTTCCAGTCTGTCCTTCCTCGGCATCAATCTGTGGAGCGTCAGGAACTAAGGACTAGGACTCCTGTCTGAGATGATCAAATGACATTAGGCTCCTGCTGTAAACCTATCACTAAATGCTTTATTATTTGTATTTTAGTGACTTTGGGTTTATGACCAGTTAGCCCCTGTTTATGGGCTCTGGCATGTCCCATTCCTAAGGGGTGACTGTGCTCGTCTTCGGGGGTGCCCTTTGTGGAGTTACTGCAGCCCTTAGTTTCTTCTGCCCATTCTGGGATCTAGTCTCTGCGCCTCATGCCAGTATCTACTTCTTCCTTTTGTACATTCTTCTGCTTTCTGGTCCTGGGCCCCTGTGGAGTTGTGATGGGTCGCACTGTTCTTACTGGATGCTGAGAATGTTCATGGAAACCCCTATGTGAACTTGAGTGGTTAGTATCTGCATATACATGCTAAATGAACAAATGTTGTAATTATATCACTGTGGGTGATTCATGTGATGTAAATTCTATACTCACTGTTGATATTGATGAAAATGTTATTTTTTTTGTCCACTTACTCCAGTTCTGCTTTGTAACTTTTTAGATGAAAAAAATCTCCCTGACCAATTGTCGTTACCCTTGAAGAAGAGGTCAACCCCTTTTTTACCTCGAAATGTCGGGTCATATGGTTACTGTTGTTCAAACAACTTTATCATTACAATTGGTCTTTGTTCCATATATATCAATTTTCCTTAATTGTATGCATCCATTTTATCTATGTATTATTGTTAGGTCATGATGATCCTCTTTTAATAAATATTGAAAAATTTAAAAAATCCTCACTACTTTTGTACTTATACTGGAAGTGACCCTCTTCTAAAAGTCCCGTTAGAGGAGCTACACTCCTTGTGAGTGTGTTTCTGTTCTGTATAATCCCTACTACTAAAGCTTATTATTATTATTTTTTATTTTTATAGTTGCCTTCAACTAGGCACTTTGCTGCATTTGCCCTGTATGCTCTAGTGGATGCTCCAAACCATGCTATTTGGAGGCGTTTTTTCACCTCTATATACTTTTTACTATGGTAGGTGTCTATTTGCACTCCTTGATGACACTCGCAACTATAACAGCATTAATTGCTAACTCTATCAACTCTTACCATCTCATTGCATTTTTCCTTTATTTAATAGATCTATTTTTCATCACCAAGACTATTCACTAAGTATTGATTGATTTACCCTCACTCAACCTACCGTTTTGGCTTCCTTAATCTTTTATACTCGTATGTTGTTGTTTTTCTCCCAAGACTCTTTCATATATGTAAGTATACACTCTCCCCATAGTATTCCTTTTATTTTGTTGGTCTTTTTTATCAATATTTTTCCTATTTATTTATTATCTCTTTTAGTTTATGGGTTGTATTACCCCTTTTTGTTTTTTACTTTACATATTATATGAATCTATTTCCCAATATGAGGCTCCATAACAAATACTATTGTATTTTTTTACACATGTCCCCATAGTTTACGAATGTTGCTTGGGTCCCTCATGTCAACCAGTCTCCTGTTTCCACCCCAGCATTCTCTAGTCGCAGTGCGTGTATCAAATTTTAATATCTTATTTTTAGGCTTTATATGTACTATGTTGATTTTCATTATATATTTTGTCTTCTATTCAGTAAATCTGTCCGATGCTCCTGAGGAAGCGCTAAGCGCGCAACATGTAGAGCCTAAGACACCAATACCACCTTTATCAACCACATAGCCTCTCTCTGGAGTTCAACAAACCAATTATGGAATGTTTGCATTGCCAAACCATTGATGCTATCTCCCAGGGCTATGTACTGGATATACTATTGTAACCTTTGCTATATGGACTGTTTTTCTCTTATGAATGTGTTTTTATATTTATTTTCTATGTTTAATAAATTTATAGCTTTTTATACTATATATTCCTTGTGGTCGTGCCTATAAAGTCCAAGCCCTCCAAATTTCAATCTTCATAACTTGCAACCAGAAGGGAAGTAATACTGGGCAAGCCCAAAAACATGTAGAAGGGAGCCTGTGTGTTTACCACAGCACCAGCAGTTAGGATTCTGTTGTAGAAAAAAGTATGGTTAGAACCAGAGGGGTCCTATACCATCTGGCTATAAGTTTGAGAGATTCCCTGATTCATTTTACATATGGAGGCTTTGTAGGCATAGAACAATAGCCAGGTGAGAAGCGTTGTGTGATAGCGACAACTGGTTGTCAGAAGAGAAAGTCAGACACTTATGGCTCTTGACTGGACAGGTCCTCACATAGTTGCCATTTTCCCCACAGTACATACACAGATTGTTCTGGTGTCGACACTGGCATTCTCTAGGAGAGAGAGAAGGGCAAAGCATACCTAGCTGCATAGGTTCTGAAGTATCAGAAGCAGGTGCTGCTGGGGCTGATGATGCTGGACCCAGAAAAAAGGCAACTCTTAAAAATGTATCTTAGAATCAAATCTGAGCAGCTGGCGACCCAGGAGAGAGCAGGCAAGAAAAGAGACAAAGCCATTACTAGGCTGGAATTGAATACTGAGACACACTTCAAACACCTCATTAATATGAACAGATATCTAGAGGACTTGGCAATAGGTATAAGAAGAAACAATGTTATGCCCCGTATGTGTGATAGGACCTTGTTGTCGGAAATTCCGACCGTGTATAGGCTCCATCACACAATTTCCAACAGATTTTCAGACACACAAAGTTTGAGAGCAGGCTATAAAATTTTCCAACAACAAAATCCTTTGTCGGAATTTCCAATCGTGTGTACACAAATCCAACGCACAAAGTGCCACGCATGCTCAGAATAAATAAAGAGATGAAAGCTATTGGCTACTGCCCCGTTTATAGTCCCAACGTACGTGTTTTACATCACCGCGTTCAGAATGATCGGATTTTCCGACAACTTTGTGTGAGCGTGTGTATGCAAGACAAGTTTGAGCCAACATCCGTCGGAAAAAATCCTAGGATTTTGTTGTCGGAATGTCCGATCAATGTCCGACCGTGTGTACGGGGCATAAGGGTTAGAGTAGTCCCTGAAAATATCACACAAGATGAAATTAAACCAGCTTTACAAAAGATCTTTAATAATGTGCTTAAAAGGGACATTGACACTCAGATCGACTTTGAATAAGCTCATAAAGCTCCGAGACCAAAAGGTCCAGAGGACGCACCTCCCTGGGATATAAGCTGCTGTCTCTCAAGCTTTACTTTGAAAGCGGAAATTCTGAATAAAGCAAGACAGAACGATCTCTTTGCTCTTAATGGAGAATCCAATCAAGCTTTTTCAGGATCTCTCTCCTACTATGCAAAATAACAGGAGAGCATTGCGCCCCCTGTTGGAGACCCTGAGGAAGAATGGCCCCTCTTACACATAGAAATTCCCCTTCTCCCTGCAAGTAACCTCAAATGGCAAACCACACTACCAACAATGCCACACATTCTCTATGATTTCTGTAAAAATTTGTGGTTACCATAGGTTGAACTGCCTGACTGCCTGGTACCAAGAATTTAAACTACCAGTACTCACAAGTGGCTCACCATTGTCACCGCAAGTCTCTCCAACAAGCACACATGCAAAAGAGGCAAATACCAAAAAAACACACCAAACAGGGTTATCTCCCTAATACTCCGAGATCAAGATCAATTAGATCCAATGACGACATCTGAACTTTTACCATACTTTGAAGTTTGTCTTCTCTTTTTTGACTCTAATGCCGCGTACACACGGTCGGACTTTTCGTCTACAAAAGTCAGACAGCCTGTCCGACAGACTTCCGGCAGACTTTCGGCGGACTTTCGACGGACTTGCGGCGGACTTTCTAACGAACAGACTTGCCTACACACGATCACACAAAAGTCCGTCGAATTCTTACGTGATGACGTACACCGGACTAAAATAAGGAAGTTCATAGCCAGTAGCCAATAGGTGCCCTAGCGTGGCTTTTTGTCCGTCGGACTAGCACACAGACGAGCGGATTTCGGGGTCCGTCGTAGTTACGAAGTAAAGATTTGAAGCATGTTTCAAATCTAAAGTACGTCGGATTTGAGGCTAAAAAAGTATGTTGAAAGTCCGGAGAAGCCCACACACGATCGGATTACCAGCCAGCTTTAGTCCGTCAGCGTCCGTTGGACTTTTGTAGACGAAAAGTCCGACCGTGTGTACGCGGCATTAGTCCTGACTATTGACCTACCAGTCAACTTGGTGCCATTCGTCACCACAAGGCAATAAACGTATGCAATAATCTATTGGAGTTATATAGTTTGTCACTTCATCTTTATGACTTCAACAGTTCAAATGATCATTCTGCCTTTGGATACCCTTCACTACAAGGTAATATGCATATTGCCATCTTTAAATGCAAGCCTCCAAGCTTGCATTATGACCTACAGAGGGAATATTGTTTCTTCAACATCTGATTTCACTAACTCATGTTATCAGCTTGCATACTGTTTCCCTTCTCTTTAAGGCAATCAGCCTGTGATGTGTCTTACTGAAGAAATTCTATATCATCACCAGTCTGACTTTATTTGTTCAAGCTATCAGCATGTATATTATTAGACCTCACTGCAAGGTAACTAACCTGTTCTACAGCTCATTGCTGTTATACTGCCCTTTCATCATTCTACAACATTATTGCCCCGTACACACGGTCGGACTTTGTTCGGACATTCCGACAACAAAATCCTAGGATTTTTTCCGACGGATGTTGGCTCAAACTTGTTTTGCCTACACATGGTCGCACAAAGTTGTCAGAATTTCCGATCGACAACCACGCGGTCACGTACACCACGTACGACGAGACTAGAAAAGGCCGGTTCAGAACCAAGCGCGGCACCCTTTGGGCTCCTTTTGCTAATCTCGTGTTAGTAAAAGTTTGGTGAGAGACGATTCGCGCTTTTTCAGACTCGTGGCTTTCAGATCGTTTTCTGCCGTTCAGTTTGTGCTTGTGGGTTTGTATCTGCTCTTCAGTGCGTGCAAGCAAGTTCCGCGTGACTTTAGGTAGTCATTGTATTCTTGTTCGTTCGTTACTGGTTTTCAGGTCGCTCTTCACAGGCCTTGCTGTTCTTCAGTGCGTTCTGTTACTTCGTTCTGAGCAGCCGACCGTTTTCTAGGCATGTTTCGTATGCGTACTCCTCGTAGAGTTTGTGCTGTGCGGGGGCTTGGTGTTGGGGTCCTGACCTTGACACAAGCCCAGTCCATGAACAGGGTGGGGAGGAGTTCATGGACCAAGAATTGGTTGCTTCAGCGTGACCAGTTCTCTCATATGCCTTTGCTCCGTGAGATCCGTGAGAATAATCCTGATGATTTCAGGAACTTTCTCAGGATGACGGACCCCGTGTTTCACCGTTTGTTGGCTTCGCTGACCCCTTATATTAGCAGGCAGGATACCTGCATGAGGCAAGCCATCACTCCGGAGCAGAGGCTGGTCGCTACCTTGCGGTATTTGGCCACAGGGAGAAGCCTGCAGGACCTCAAGTTCTCGACAGGCATCTCCCCCCAGGCTCTTCTTTGTGGACATTTACTGCTTGTGTTTGTTTTAGCTGACCCTGACAGAAATGTGTGGAGTCCATAAAATGGCGTGATTGTGTAACCTTATACAAAGCACTGTTGTCTGTTATTTACTAAATGCAAAGACACTTTTCACTACAAGTGCACTTGCAACTGCACTGAAACTGCACTTGTAGTGCAAAGTGGATTTGCCCTTAGGAAATAACCCCCATTTTCTCATAAAACAACAATTACATCACCCCAAAAACGTTGTAGCGTTGAGACAATAATCCACACATTCTTGATGAACAATCTTTTTAATACCTGCACAATCACATGTGCATTTACCAAAGGTTTTTCTGACAAACCGACATGGTTGTTGTATACCAATTTTTGTGGTGGCATTATCCAAAATCAAAATGTCCATTTTATAGAAAACAGGCCTGTGTAAAACCAACAGGAAAGACACAAATCTTGATCTTACAAAGTTCACATTTGGTAGAACTTGAAGGCAATATCAGACATGAGTATTTAGGAACTGTGTTTGATATTGCGTTCAGATGGGGGGAAAACACCCCAGGAAAAGCCAAATTTGGAAGATGCACACAAATTTTGGAGCAGCACGAACGTAATAAACATAAAGAATAGGAACACAGCACAACTACTTACTTTTTTGCAGCACTCTCCGGATCTTTCTGTACTGCTCATGTTCTCGTGATTTGAGGTCCGATCACCGCTTCCTGAGCTGATCTTTCGATCGTCGTACCCCGAAATTCCAGTGCAGACTCCTGACCACTTTCGCCATGATCTTGGCCTTTCGGACATTGGGGTTGGGGTAAGGCCCATACTTCCCATCATAGTCGGCCCTCTTCAGGATGTCCGCCATCTCCAACATCTCCCCAAAGGACATATTTGAGTCCTTAAATCTCCTTCTGGATCGGGACGTTTCAGGCTCCAGCCTTTCCTCCCCCTCCTCCTCGTTGCTACAGTTAGCACGATCCTGCTGTCTATCCGCCATGTGCTCTTCCCCCACTGTGCCGAGCGAAAAGGGGCGGGGAATAGACTAGAAAGAACGTCAGGGGCGGGCGGAGTTATACGCATGCGCAGTGTGTATAAAGCGTAACACGCGCGCGTCTTATGTACGATCTGGGAGCGGAAGAAGGAGCATCGGAGACGCCGATCGTGCTAACGAAGGTAAGATCTAAACTTGCGCCTATACTGCTTCGAAATGGAAGCCTATATTGTAACAAGATTAGGGGAGTTTGGCCTGACATTAGGGTTTGTCTTGTGTTGTGTCTTGCAGAGAAAATGGATGGGTTCAACGACCACAATTTCCTGCCCCTGTTTATTGACAAGTGCAGAGAGCTGCCCTGTCTGTGGCAGGTCAGACACCCACATTACAACCATAAACAGAAGAGGCAGGCAGCGCTGGAGAAACTGCTGGAGTTGGTGAAGCCGGTGGTCCCCACAGCAACCATCCCTTATTTAAAAGCTAAAATTGGTGGCCTGAGGAGCACATATCTTAGGGAGCGCAAGAAGGTCACAGATTCCCAGAGATCCGGAGCTGCAGCAGATGACGTTTATGTACCCAGGCTGTGGTACTATGAGAGACTGCGATTTCTGTCAGACCACACTGAGGTCAGGGAATCCCTCTCTACTCTTCCTTCCACGCTTCCTTCCACCCCAGCTGAGGCTTCCGATGTCCAACCTGGGCCTTCCTGCCAGGAAGAAGTGGAGGAGCCCAGCTGGAATCAGGTATAGCATTCTTCTACAGATTTCTAGTCAATAAAGAAATGATGTTTACTAGATGTTATTATTGATCACTAATTGCTGATTCAAAAAAAGTGTTTTACATATCAATAGACAGTAGTGGGCACCCAAAATTGGGACAAGAATGAAAACTGCTGGGCTCAGAAGGATAGTCTGTTATATTTGTTAACATTCAATTTGCAGCAGTGAGGAGGTGAAAATTGTGTGTGATTGATGAATAAAATACTAAAACTATGCCCTTTTTCATACACAGGAAGACCTCAGCCAGGAGGAGGCTGTGGAATGTGGCAGTCAGGAGGAGGCGGGGATTGGTGGCAGCCAGGAGGAGGTGGGGCTAAGTGTCAGCCAAGAGAAGCCTGGGACCAGTCGCAGCCTGACTGAGTCTCAGGTTCCTCCCCTCAGCCTGCCACATAAACGAGCCAGGAAGATGACTCCCAGTCCTGTGCAGGATTCAGCATACAGGCTGATCCAGGAGGCTTCTGCGTCCCTCCGAGCCTTCCCCAGTCCTGAAGAGGCCTTTGCCTGCATGGCTGCCACAAAATTGCAGGGCATGCAGGAGGGCCAACGCAGGCTCTGTGAGGACCTGCTTTATAAAGTCCTTCGTAAGGGGGAGAGTGGGGAACTGATACCCAAGACGGATGTCATTGAGATGGACAATCCTCCTCCTCCTCCTCCTCCTGCTGCCACAACTCCACCACCACAGCCAAAGCCTGTAAGGAAGCGTGGAAGGAAGACCAAAGAGTGATTGCCCTGTGTTCAGTCTGGTCTGACAGAAGATGCAGTCTCTCGTATAACCACAGCCTGGGGACATAGATGTCATCTGCTGCTTTCTGGATCTCTGGGACTTCTGGACCAGACTGCCCTCCCTAAGATAAGGACTCCTCAGGCCACCAATTTTGCTTTTAAATAATTGATGTCTGCCCTGGGGGTCCCAGGCTTCGCCAATTTCTGCAGTTTCTCCAGCGTTGCCTCCCTCTTTGTTTATAGTTGTGACCCCTTAATAACATTTTTTTGGGGAAATTCTACTCTCCTGTGTGTGTTTTCATCCAAAAAAGACAGTTTGTTGGTGACGATTCAGGTACATTTCTAAAGTACAATGTGAAATTAACAAGGGACAACAACACCAAACAATCTCCTACAGATTAAATAGAACAACATATCAATGTTGTTGTGGGAACTTGTCACAAAAAACACACAAACATTTTCAGGAGTCCAAATCAAAATCAACAAAAAAAAAAAAAGAGAAACACAAAAAAAGATTCTACATTAAAGCCAAAAAAAAAGATACTAAAATATGTTGTCAGATGTGAGAAATCAAAATATATTGAGGGAATCCCGATAAATAGTAACGAAATAAGTTTGTGAGAAGTGTGTGTGAATATGAGCAGCAAAACTACTATATTCTTGTCACATTATAAAGAAGAAGAGAGTGCGCTGTATTAAACCATTTTGAACATTGCAGCGTGACGAAAGTGCTGTATCCATTGCGAAAGCTAAGTTTACCAGAACGAGCTGTCCCGTGTCGGAATTTCTTCTGAGCATGCGTGGCACTTTGTGCGTCGGAACAGGCCACACACGGTCGGAATTGACGCGATCGGATTTTGTTGTCGGAAAATTTTATCTCCTGCTGTCCAACTTTGTGTGTCGGAAAATCCGATGGAAAATATCCGATGGAGCCCACACACGGTCGGAATTTCCGACAACAAGCTCCGATCGGACATTTTCCATCGGATAATCCGACCGTGTGTACAGGGCATATGACTTTAATATTTTAAAGATATCTGTATGCAAGCTACCAACCCTCATCTCAAGCCCCTATGCTCCAAAAGAGACACATCAACACATACCTATCTTAAGCATACCTAAAGAACAGTTGATTTATTGTCATCCTTTTGTCTTGCATACGTCCTCCTTTGGATTGTTGATACCTGACCTTTTTCCTACAGAAATTACAGGTACCTATGAAGCCATGATGGACACAGGTCTCTATAGCATTGTCCAATGTTTAGTCTGCTTCTTTAATAATATTTTTCTGTTGAGAGCACACTGAGTTGCTGCCACATATGTAGAACTATAGCTGGTAAAACCCGTTGGGTTACTTACCTTATTTCTAGACCGGTAAATGTTTGTTTACTACTCTGCCACTACTATAAAGGCTATGGAGCTATAGTTATACCCTTTATGGTTTTGACAACTTTTACAGTTTATTTTTCTTTGTTTCATAACAGCTGTTGTGATTCTATATACGGATGACCTCTCTTATTTCAGTACTAAGAAATTTAACTCTCCACTACCCCACATAAATTTTGTGGATTGTTATATGTGTATGTGATTAAGATAATCTTAAAGAACTTAAAGAGCTGTCAACAGACTTTTGCCATTAGTATTAGACTACTGTTATTAATCTCTTGCTATAAATCCCTTAAGGTTTTCTCCTCCACTTTCACCCCTTTTCCCCTTCCCCTCCCCTCCCTTTTCTTTTTCATATGGCTTACTCTGAATTTGGGAAACACTCCACAATGATCTCTCACAATATCCGTGAAAAAAGGTCTTCCTTACTAAAGGAACTTTCCAGATCTAAACGTAAAATGTTTTTTCTACTGTTGGAATAGGTATAGTGGGGACAGCGCTAAACTTGGTTTGTTGTGTGTGTTTGGGCTGTTTTTTCTACAGGAAACTCATTTTAGAGCAGATGTAGTTCTGAACCCGCTAGCTAAATACTTCACAAAGGTTCCTCTAATCCTCTGGCCAAGACAAAAATGCCAAATATTCATTTACTGACCAACTTGTTGACCTTTTTCTTAAAGAGAACTTAAATGGTCAGCAGACAACTGTTGCTAATGTATACTTTGCCAATACAGCACACATTTCCGTTTGCCAGAGGATTATGAATGAACTGAAGTGGTTTTCAGCAGGAATGGCGATTCTTGGTGGAGACTTTAACCCCTTGCCGACTGACTCACGCCAATATACGTCGGCAGAAGGGTAAATACAGGCATATTAACGTACCTGTATTTTGCCCTTTAAGACACGGCATTGTGGGCGCATGCGAGCCACCAGCGGCACATGCACGGGCCTACCGCGAGCTCCGTGAGTGTGATCGCGGGTCCCGCAGACTCGATGTCCGCTGGGATATCTGCGATTATCTCACGGGAGGAAGAATGGGGAAATGATGATATAAACAAGCATTTCCCCATTCTTCCTAGTTACAGGACACTGATCACAGCTCTCTGTGATCGGGAGTGGTGATCAGTGTCCTGTCACACGTAGCCCAGCCCCCCCACAGTTAGAATCACTCCCTAGGACACAGTTAACCCCTGCAGCGGCCCCTAGTGGTTAACCCCCTCACTGCCAGTCACATTTAAACAGTAATCAGTGCATTTTTAATCACACTGATCGCTGTATAAATGTGAATGGTCCCAAAATAGTGCCAAAAGTGTCTGATATGTCAGCCATAATGTCGTAGTTACAATAAAAATCACAGATCGCTACCATTACTAGTAAAAACAAATATTAATAAAAATGCCATAAAACTATCCCCATTTTGTAAACGCTATAACTTTTGCGCAAACCAATCAATAAATGATTATTGCGATTTTTTTTACCAAAAATATGTAGATGAATACGTATCGGCCTAAACGGAGGGAAAAAAAAACGTTTTCTATATATATTTTTTGGGGATATTTATTATAGCAAATAGTAAAAAATATTGCGTTTTTTTCAAAATTGTCGCTCTTTTTTTGTTTATAGCGCAGAAAATAAAAACCGCAGAGGTGAACAAATACCACCAAAAGAAAGCTCTATTTGTAGGGAAAAAAGGACGTCAATTTTGTTTGGGAGCACGTCGCACGACCGCGCAATTGTCCGCTAAAGTGACGCAGTGCCGAATCACAAAAAACACTCTGGTCTTTGGGCAGCCAAATGGTCCGGGGCTGAAGTGGTTAATGTACCACTCAACCCACAACAAGATACCTCTAACAGTCAGATTCCAACTGCCTACAAGGCACCTACATGTATTAAACTATGTTGAGTTCTTTAATGCTAATGGATTCCTACAGATTGCCAAATCCAGCTGAGAAAGACTTTACATTCTATTTGATACCTCACGCAAAATACTCAAGAATAGATTACATCTTTGTAACATAAAGAGATATTGCTTTACTGAGAGAAGCCAAAATTGGTTTTCAGTCCATTTATGGTCATGTGTCTATTGCTATCACTCTCTCTCAATCTGACAATAAGACTAGAACATGCAACTAAAGACTAAGCCCCTCTTTACTTCTGAAGCCTGATATTCTCAGTCAGACTACAGAGGCAATCAAGACCTATTTCTCCCTGAACTGTAACAATGAAACCTCCCCACTTATAACATGGCACATGTGTGATGAGAGGGGAATTTATTAAATGGGGTGCACGCCTTAAAACAAGCATCAGATCTTTCTCTTTCTGCCACCATATCATATCTCAAGTCTCAGCACAAACACCTTCTGTGTCATCTGCAACTGAATTATTAGAAGCTAGGAAAGAACTACAATACCTAATAGAACATGAGACGAGACGTTCACTCTTTTTCGAGTAATTTCAATTGCAGTACATTCCAGTGCAAGGAGGTTAGGTAGTACTAGTTAAGCAATGTATTCAAAATAGAATAGAATATTAGGTGACTTTATGTTTTTCAGTCCATGTTTTCCAATGGCTGTCAATTTTTTTTGCAAGTCAAAGAGTTGATAGCCAATAGGTGTTTAAAGGTGTGATTTCTGCTAACTAACATAATTACTTCAGATGGGTTGATGGCCAAGGTGTTTTTTCAGTTTCGAAGAATAAGGGTACGAGTTGCCAGTAGTATGTGTGTGGTGACTGATCTATATTCTGGGGGAAATCTCTCTATACCAATGTGAAGGATTGCTAGTGCAGGGTTTGGTGTTACTAAAATCCCTATGGATGAGGAGATTAGTTTGAACGTATTGTTCCAGAGGCTTGTTAAGCTCGGGCACTCCCATAATCTGTGTAACAGATTTCCTATTTGTCCACAATTTCTCTAACACATGGGAGATGTGTCTGAGAAAAAGGTGGCAAGTCTATATGGTGTATAGTGCCATCTGTTGGTGATTTTAAGCATAATTCCCCAATGATTCACACAGTGGGAGGTTTTTTGTATTGCCTTGAAAGCATGTTTCCATTTTTCATCAGAAAACGTAGTGCCTAGCTCTTTTTCCCACTTCTTAATGGCAGCTGTTTTACTAAAAGTATTTTTTTTTTATATGAAGTTGTAGAATAATGATATACCTTTAGCGGAGTGAGGCATGTCTATGTAAAAGCACCATGCTGTGGAAGATATTTTAAATTTGGGTATGGGATGTGACCTTAGGAAGTGGGAATGCGTACACAGGAGAACTACACAGGAGAACAGCAAATTATTGGGTAGTTGGTGTGCGGTCATCATTTGTTCTGCAGATTTGGGTGTTATTCCCGTAAAAAGGTCTTGTATTGTATGTGTTTCATGCCTCGTGCTTGAAGATTTGAGGTTGAGAGCATAGGAATCTTTGCCCCCTAGAGGTCTATTGGGAGATCATATAATATTTCCTGTGTGTCGCTGTTATCGAGTTTTTGGAGGAATCTCCAAGCCTGTAAGGAAATCTGTATGGAGGGTTTCCTGTGGTTCCCATATGTCACTTATTAGGAATGTGGTAGGGTTGCTTATCGGGAGTGATGAGCGTTCTAGTTCTACCCATAGTGGGCAGTCCTTGTCCTGAAACCAATGTTTAAGCTAGTCTAATCTTATTGCCCTTAGATTAGTGATGTCGAACCTATGGCACGTGTGCCACAGCTGGCACGTCAAGCCCTCTCTGTCGGCACGGCAGGGGATTCCCCATCAAGCCCTCTCTGTTGGCACGGCAGGGGATTCCCCCAGCCAGGCAGTCACTTGCACTGACATTACAGGCAGGGAGGAGCTGGCTCCCTTCCTTGCATCAGTGTCAGTGACGTCGGCAGGGGGGTGGGCAGCCAGTCATTTTCTTCCCTGCGCACTGTTTAGGAGGGGTGTAAAATGTTTCCTCCACCGTCCCGACTGTTCTGCAGCTTATTGTCTCCCCGGACCCCTACACCTCTGGTAAGGCATTCATGGATTACTTTCTACAGGCACCAAATTCAAACTCCCCCTGCTCCAGGACGACTTTGGTTCGGTCTGTCCTAGTGCAGCCTGTGGAAAGCAGAGGGGGAGGGGCGGTGCTCGGAGCAGATCTCCCATGGGGGAGATATGTAATGGCTGCTAGCTGACATCCTGGTGGTGAGGATATCGAGGAGAAGCTGAATGGTGGGGATTCCTACAATACTGCCTGGGGAGAGCTGGACGATGAGGCCATGGAAAGGTAAGGAGGAGGATGGATCCTCCGATCTACATTGTACTGTGTGGGGGGATGTTAGTAGTGCAGGAAGCATATGTCAGGTAGGTGAGTGTAATGTCAGGTAGGTGAGTGCATGTGTCAGGTAGGTGAGTGTAATGGTCAGGTAGGTGAGTGTAATGGTCAGGTAGGTGAGTGCATTGGTCAGGTAAGTGAGTGTAATGGTCAGGTAGGTGAGTGTAATGGTCAGGTAGGTGAGTGTAATGGTCAGGTAGGTGAGTGCATGTGTCAGGTAGGTGAGTGTAATGGTCAGGTAGGTGAGTGTATGTGTCAGGTAGGTGAGTGTAATGGTCAGGTAGGTGAGTGTATGTGTCAGGTAGGTGAGTGTAATGGTCAGGTAGGTGAGTGTAATGGTCAGGTAGGTGAGTGCATGTGTCAGGTAGGTGAGTGTAATGTCAGGTTAGGTGAGTGTAATGTCAGGCTAGGTGAGTGTAATGTCAGGTTAGGTGAGTGTAATGGTCAGGTAGGTGAGTACAATGGTCAGGTAGGTGAGTGTAATTGTCAGGTAGGTGAGTGTAATGGTCAGGTAGGTGAGTGTAATGGTCAGGTAGGTGAGTGTAATGTCAGGTTAGGTGAGTGCATGTGTCAGGTAGGTGAGTGTAATGCCAGGTTAGGTGCGTGTAATGTCAGGTTTGGTGAGTGTAATGTCAGGTTAGGTGAGTGTAATGGTCAGGTAGGTGAGTGTAATGTCAGGTAGGTGAGTGCAATGGTCAGGTAGGTGAGTGCAATGGTCAGGTAGGTGAGTGTAATGGTCAGGTAGGTGAGTGTAATGTCAGGTTAGGTGAGTGTAATGTCAGGTAGGTGAGTGTAATGTCAGGTAGGTGAGTGCAATGGTCAGGTAGGTGAGTGCAATGGTCAGGTAGGTGAGTGCAATGGTCAGGTGAGTGCAATGTTAGGTGAGTATAATGTCAGGTTAGGTGAGTGTAATGTCAGGTTAGGTGAGTGTATGTGTCAGGTAGGTGAGTGCATGTGTCAGGTAGGTGAGTGCATGTGTCAGGTAGGTGAGTGTATGTGTCAGGTAGGTGAGTGTATGTGTCAGGTAGGTGAGTGTATGTGTCAGGTAGGTGAGTGCAATGGTCAAGTAGGTGAGTGCAGTGGTCAGGTAGGTGAGTGCAGTGGTCAGGAAGGTCAGTGCATGTGTCAGGTAGGGGAGTGTAATGGTCAGGTAGGTCAGTGTATGTTGCACAGTGCATTCTGCATTCTTTTTGGTCCCTGAGGGATTATCAGTCCCATCCTCTGTACAGAGACGCTGGCAGGTTTAATTCTATGTTGGCACTTTGAAAGAAATGAGTGGGTTTTGCGTCGCGGTTTGGGCACTCGGGCTCAAAAAGGTTTGCCATCACTGCCTTAGATAGTCTTGAATATCTGAAAAACCTACACCCCCTATGCTTTTGTGTGGGATAAGGTTGTTGCGTGAGCATTTAGCCTTTTTGCCTCCCCATGTAAATTTCCATATGGTTTTGGACATGCGGAGGTAGTGAGGTGGTATGGGGATCGGCAGGGATCAGAAAATATATAGAATTTGTGGGAGGATAGACATTTTAAATGACGCTATTTTGCCCAACCAGGACAATTCTCTTTTGGAGATGGCTGTGAGTTGTTGTTCTAGTTTGACTATGAACAGTTTAAGGTTGGCATCTGCTAAGGATAAGGTTGTATTGGTTAAGGTTATACCTAGATATGAAATACCCAGCAAAGAAGGGGACACTCATGGGAGTACAGACAAAAGGGCTGCGCACCCTAGATAATTAATTAAAAGACGGGAAACCCACTAACGGGGCTTTAATGCAGCCAATAACGTGATGTAACACAATACGAAACGGGTAGATGATTGAAGATATTTTTTATTGGTACAAAAACAATATATAAATACTGACATATGAGGGATCACACACTAGATAACCCCCAAGAGTTGGAGGAGAGGAGTTGGGGGTTATCTAGTGTGTGATCCCTCGTAAGGCATGCGTATGCGATACCTGCTCCCCATGGGACTGGCCTACATGCTGGGAAACTAAGGATATACGAGAGTGCACCGTGACTGGTAATGATGTAATATATGGATTTGTTTATGCATATATACATATATATATATATATATATATATATATATATATATATATATATATATTTTTTTTTCTTTTCTCTTGTTTTGAAAGATTTTTTGATGCATGTTTACATCTTTACAGTTGTTATATATCTATCCTCTGAAGAAGACCCACTGGGGTCGAGATGCATCAGCATTCCATATTTTAGACCTTGTGTCATTGTATCTTTGCTGCCAGACGTCTATGAAGATGAAACGTGTCGGGTAGGACCCCACTGTCGCCACTTTTATCACAGCGCTGTTTTTTATGGATCTACATGTGAGTGTATACCAATTTTAATAAAATTCCAGTTTTACACGGATTTACACTATTTGGCCCTTCCTTCCTTTTTTTCCATTTGTCACTGCTACCATTTGGTTTTCAACACCGCTCTGAGGGATATAACCTACGTGTCGTTTGTTCCATATCCCCGGTTCTGTCATCGGTTTGAGGGACACAGCAACATGAGAGTTATCCCATCAACATCGCCCTTCCGGGCCACCTGCAGCAACTCACCACCTAAGCCTATCCGACCCTCCTCGGCGTATGCCCCGTTGGGTCCATCCATTCCGGTAAGCCTCTTCACTTTTGGTGGTGTTGTGCATGTCTCCACTCCAGATGGTTTATTTATTTGAAGTGTCCAGCTCCTGAAGATTCTTTATCTTACTCCTAAGGATGACTCTTCTTTGTTAGCCATATTAGGAATTGTTGGTTTAATGTTTTTTACATTGGACTCTTTCATATTTTCATAGCGCTACACTTATTTTTGTTTTTTTATTGTCATTTCCCCTTGTTGGTCGTGTTAGCTGCTTGTCTCTTCTCTGGCAGCGCAGAATCATTTTGTTTATATTACTTTTTGTGAATATGAGCAATGCCTAGTGAAAAAAAAAAAGGTGTAGTCCCTTTCGCTGGCATGGAGGCATCTCTATGCATTGAACAGTTCCTGTGTATGTAGAAGATGATGAAGGGGTGCAGATCTGTTCGGTTTGACCATGGTGGTATCCAGAGTGGGGTCTGCTATATGGTTAAAGTCATCTCCTACGATTTCTTGAATACTTTCTTTAGGAAGCGGATTTGGTGGTTGTTTGGGGTGTACACTGTGAGCGTGTACGGTTTGGAGTTAATATCCCCGGTAATTATAATGAACCTGCCCCCTTCATCTGTGTAGGACTTCTTAAGTTGGAATGATAAAGAGCTTCTAATGCCCTGTACACACGGTCTGATTTTCCGACGGAAAATGTGCGATCGGAGCTTGTTGTTGGAAATTCCGACCGTGTGTGGGCTCCATCGGACTTTTTCCATCGGATTTTCCGACACACAAAGTTTGAGAGCAGGCTATAAAATTTTCCGACAACAAAATCCGATCGCGTCAATTCCGACCGTGTGTGGACAATTCCGACGCACAAAGTGCCACGCATGCTCAGAAGAAATTCCGAGATGGAACTGCTCGGTCTGGTAAACTTAGCGTTCAGAATAGATATAGCACTTTCGTCAGGCTGCAATGTTTTAAATAGTTTAATGCAGCACACTCTGTTTTTATTTATAATGCGAGAAGAATGAAGTAGTTTTGCTGCTCATATTCACACTCAAACTTCTTTCTTTATTATTTAGCATGATTTCATCAATATATTTTGATTTGTCACATCTGACAAAAAAGATATATATATATATATATATTTTTGGTTTGTATTTTTTTTAAGCCTGATTTATTTATTTATTTATTTTTGTCTTTACTCCCGAATATTTTTGGGTGCGTTTTGTGTGTCAAGTTACCACAACACCATTATTATCTTGTATTATTTAATCTCAAGGAGATTGTTTGGTGTTGGTGTCTCTTGTTAATTTCACATTGTATTTTTGAAATGTACCTGCCTCCTCACAAACAAACTGTCCTTCTTGAAGGAAAACACACATAGGCGAGTATAATTGAAACAAAAATTCCTTTATTAAGGGCTCAGAACCAAAGGGGGAGGCAATGCTGGATAAACATTAGAAATTGGTGAAGCCTTTGGCCCCCAGGCCACACATCAATTATTTTACTGCAAAATTGGTGGCCTGAGGAGTCCATATATAAGGGAGTGCAGTCTGGTCCAGAAGTCCAGGAGAATCATGAACAGCTGCAGATGACATCTGTGTCCCCAGGCTGTGGTCATACAAGAGCCTGCATCTTTGGTCAGACCAGACTGAACCCAGGTCATCACTCTCTGGTCTTCCTTACACGCTTCCTTCCCGGCTGTGGCTCTGGTGGTGGAGTTGTGGCAGGAGGAGGAGTAGGACCTGAAGGAGGAGGAGGAGGAGGGGGAGGAGGACCTGGAGGAGGAGGAGGACCATGGGTGAGCTGACAAATGTGGCTTTCACATGTGAGTTGGCCCCTTAATCCCTTATTTAGAGCTTCTAAAATTACAAACTCACATAAAAGGCATTGGCCCTCCTCCATTTGCATCATTTTGCAAGCAGTTAGCCAGCAAAATCCTCTTCCACACTGTGGGGTGTTCTGAGGGCCTCAGTAGCCTTCCAAAATAGGCCTATTGCAGCCTCCTCCAGGTTACTCCTCTTCCTGCCACTTTTTCTTTGAAAGCGGAGGGGAGGGACCTGGGTATCGGGCAGCCTGCTTGGCCCAGCCACCTCCTGGCTGAGACTTCCCTGTGTATGAAAAAGGGACATCGTTTTAGTTTTTGGTTCATCAATCACAATCAGAAATTAGTACTCCAAACTAACATCTATTTAACATCATTGATTGGACAACCAGAAATATTTTGAAGAATGCTATACCTGACTCAAGCTGGGCTCCTCCACATGTTGCTGCCTGGAAGGCCCAGGTTGGGCGTCAGAAGCCTCAGCTGGGGGGGAAGGAAGCGTGGAAGGAAGAGTGGAGAGTGCTGGCCTGGGTTCAGTCTGACCTGCCAGAAAAAGCAGCCTGTCATAGTACCACAGCCTGGGGACATAAATGTAATCTGCTGCTCCTGATCTCTGTGAATCCTGGACCTTCTTGCGATCCCTTAGATAAGTGCTCCTCATGCCACCAATTAGGATCTTCAAATAGGTGATGTCTGCCGTGGGGATCACCGGCTTCACAAATTGCAGCAAATTATCCAGCGCTGCCTTCCTCTTTGTTTAGTTCTTATATTCGGGGTGGTTCACCTGCCACAGACAGGGCAGCTCCCTGAACATATCTATGAAGATTGGCATAAAGTCATGATCAATGACTAGATCCATTTTCTCTGCAAGACACAACACAAGACAAACCCTAATATCAGCCTAAAATCTTCCAAACTTGTCCAAATACAGGCCTCAATCTAGAAGCAGTATAGGCCCAATTTGAAATCTTACCTTCGTTATCACGATCGGCGCCTCCGATACTCCTTCCTCCGCTCACAGATCGTATGTAGTACGCACGCATGTTACACTTTATATACACTGCGCATGCGTGAAACTCCGCCCGCCCCTGACGTTCTTTCTAGTCTATTCCCCTCCCCTTCTCGTTCGGCGCAGTGGGGAAGAGCACATGGTGGGGACACAGCAGGTGTACCAACGAGGAGGAGGAAAGCCCGGAGCCAGAAACGTCCCGATCCCGGAGGAGACGATTTTGCTATCTATCCCAGTATGTAATGACATGCGATCTGATGTGTTAACATTAAATGTGTAGTAACACTATTTACCACTGGAGGGAGTTTCGTGACCGCACTAATTAGGTCCATTTTTATGTTCTTATTCTTTATCTGGAAGTGTTCTATATTTGTTTGCAAACCTGTATTTATAAATATATGTTCCCTTTTAACAATTTGTAAAACAATTAAATAAGGCTTAAGCCAAAATATTTACATGTCATTAGTAGCAGAAAGCAGTATGATGATCCAATGAACACAGCGCTGTCTCCATGGTAACCACAATGCCATAGGACTTAAATACAGAGGCCATGGCTTCCTGTGTTTATCCTTGAAAAAGTCACGTGTCAGTGATGTAACGCGTGGGAGGAGCTTAGGACGTTCAGTGCTGCAATACACCTGAAGGTTAACAGCAGCTGTTTCTCTATGGGAAACTTCGTCCACAGCGGCTGACTGCAATCTGCATATTTGAATGCTTCTAATAGACCGGGAGTTTGTGAGTGTATCTCTTGTCCCTGTTTTGCTTGTGCACTATCTAGTAAGTTCACTGCACAATGATCTATTTTTTCTTTGCTTGCTTTGCATAAAACCTTTATCCTGAGAGCCGAATCATCAGCAGTATTATGGCTAAAGTGGGATGCAAGAAAAACTAAATATCCTGATACAAACAATCTAACCCAGTGAGTCAATCAATCTGGATTAAGGGAAGGAACTGTTTAATTATTTTTACTTTCCCCCACTATTTATCTCTATCTGGACATTGTACTCAGAGTGTCATTATTATTTTATTTATATTCACCGTCACATCACCAATTTGAAGATTTATTTTGGCAATTTTAACACATGTATTAGCACCATAATTATTTATCTATTTTATTCACATGTATGCATTTTTTATTCCTGGATTTAAGCTTAGTCGCAGCAGCATATTGTGCACTATTTATTTAAAGCGCATCAATTTTATACTTAGTACTATTTGTTTGGTTATCTGATCACCCTATATTGATAGCAGCTTTAATTTACTGATTTTATTATAGCACTAACTATATTGGTTTATATATATTTTTTAGCACAATTTATTTATATCACACATATCTATCCACATCAGTGCTTGGTTTTTATTCATTTTTTTTCACGTCTGATATTGCCTTCAATTTCTACAAAAGTTGAACTTTGTAAGTTCCAGATTTGTGTATTTCTTGTTGCTTTTAAACATGCCTGTTTTACCTTAAATGGACATTTTGACTTTTATTAATGTGAACCAAAAAATTGTTATACAACAATCATGTTGGTTTGTTTTAAAAACCTTTTATAAATGCACATGTGATTGTGCTGGTATTAAAAAGATTGATAATCAAGAATGTGTCGATTCTTCTTTCAATGCTCCAAAACTTTTGTTGTGGTAAAATTGGTGTTTTCTGTGACAATGGGGGTTATTTCCTAAGAGCGAATCCACTTTGCACTACATGTGCAGTTTCAGTGCAGTCTCAAGTGCACTTGTAGTGCAAAGTGTATTTGCCTTTAGTAAATAACACCTAACAGTGCTTTCTAATGTTACACAATCACGCCATTTTCAGGACTACACACATTTCAGTCAGGGTCAGCTAAAAGAAACACAAGCAGTAATAAATGTCA
Source organism: Lithobates septentrionalis (assembly GCA_037952835.1). Classification (NCBI taxonomy): domain Eukaryota; kingdom Metazoa; phylum Chordata; class Amphibia; order Anura; family Ranidae; genus Lithobates; species Lithobates septentrionalis. Next base: position 239,819 of record JBBDGP010001153.1, on the reverse strand, counting down.
GCAAATATTTTAGTAGGTAATAAAACATTTTTTATTTAAAAAAAGGCTCAGACATTGTCTGGCATATTGATGGCCCCCCTACCCGCAAAGTATTCAAGGTATCTTAGATGGATCTCGCGGGCACTCAGGGGGGGCAAGCCAGGACGGCCAGCCTCAAGCACCATCAGGTTTGGTTCATTTACATAAATTCCAGCCTCAGGCCCCTCTGAGGCAGCATAGTTGGCAGAATTTCAACTTAAAAAGTTGTGGAGAACACAGCACGCCAGGATGATATGATTCAGTTTATACTCCGCCATGTGTATGGGTGTAAGAAATAGGCGGAATCGGCTGGCCATGATTCCAAACGTGTTCTCCATCACTCTCCTGGCTCTGGCCAGCCGGTAATTAAAAACCCTCTGGTCCGGGGTGAGGGTCCTCATCGGGAATGGCCGCATAAGATGGTCCCCCAGCGCAAATGCTTCATCCGCAACAAAGACGAATGGGAGTCCTTCCACATTGTCTTCTGGAGGTGGCAAGTCCAAGCTGCCATTCTGGAAACACCTGTAGAACTCCATCTGGGTGATGACTCCACGATCTGACATCAGGCCATTCTTTCCCCATGTCCACATACAGGAACTCATAAGTAGCCGACACCAATGCCAACATCACAATACTATTGAACCCCTTATAATTATAATAGTATGACCCCGAGTTGGGTGGTGGGACAATGTGGACGTGTTTCCCATCAATTGCCCCTCCGCAGTTAGGAAAGTCCCACCGCTGGGCAAAGTGGGAGGCCACAGTCTGCCATTCCTGTGGGTTGGAAGGAAACTGTGGAGTAAAACCAGAAAAATAAATGAATCATTTTGCAGATAAACATGAAAAGCAGATTAGACACAAACATTCTCGGCCAACATCAGTATAACATTTATTTTAGGGAGTATTTAAAGACAAAGGTATAAGGTCCACCTATTATATTCCTCCCCTCCATGGGTCATTTTATAAATTTTATGGGGGGGAGGGAGATGTTTTGGACAGGTAACCCTCTCCACTTCATTGAGAGATAAATGCATAAATAATGTGTATTACTTTGGCCATCCCCTCCTTACTTTACACTATTGGCAGCCCACTGGACAGGTAAGAAGTGTCATAATACAAAGATATAAATATACACTGTACACATTTGAGCACATTTTTACATTCTGCTATTACCTATCAAGATAATAATAGGATACAAAAACTTGAAACAGTACCATTTGAAAGTATTCAGGCAGGCCCTTGCACTACATGCTTTGGGGAATTCATCCATAAATCTGACCACTAAAGAGGTGGGTATAGTGTGTATGGGTTTGGCAAAGTCAGCAGATAGAGGATTGGTATCAGCTGAGTTAGCAGTTGGGGGGAGGGAGGGTTCAAAAAAGATTTTGGGAGACCAAAAAAAAAGCCTCTGGCACTCTGCCTGAATTTAAAGCACACATCACAAATGTACACATTTTAGGGGGTATTTAGGGTAAAGCACTACTATGGATCTGGCAAAATACATTGTTAAATGACTACACGAGGTTAAATTAGGGCCAGGAGAGCATGCTGGGGAGGTAAGTGAAGGAAAATATGTATGAAGGACAAAAAAAATTACATAAAAATCCAGCATGCATGAGGACAAAGGGGACATTCACAGCATATTACAATCATGGTAATTAGGGATTGCGGAAAGAAATACAATATATTAACAAACATTCTATACAATAAAATGTGATGTTAAAGGATAAAAATCTTACCTTAATATACTCCTTCTGCAGGACCTGTATGATGGCAGAACAGGTCTCTGGGATAATGATCCCCAGAACCTGGGGGGAGATGCCTGTGGAGAACTTGAGGTCCTGCAGGCTTCTCCCCATCGCCAAGTACCGCAGGGTGGCGACGAGCCTCTGCTCCGGAGTGATGGCTTGCCTCATGCAGGTATCCTGTCTGCTGATATAGGGGGTCAGCAAAGCCAACAAACGGTGAAATACGGGGTCCGTCATCCGGAGAAAGTTCCTGAAATCATCAGTATTATTCTCACGGATCTCACGGAGCAAAGGCATATGACAGAACTGGTCACGCTGGAGCAACCAATTCTTGGTCCATGAACTCCTCCCCACCCTGTTCATGGACTGGACTTGTGTCAAGGCAAGGACCCCAACACCAAGCCCCCACACAGCATGAAATCTACGAGGAGTACGTATACGCAACATGGCTAGAAAACGGTTGGCTGCTCAGAAAGAAGTAACAGAACGCACTGAAGAACAGCAAGGCCTGTGAAGAGCGACCTGAAAATCAGTAACGAACGAACACAAACACAATGACAAGTCAATTGTACTCACTGCACGCACTGAAGAACAGATACAAACCCACAAGCACAAACTGAACAGCAGAAAACAATCTGAAAACCACGAGTCTGAAAAAGCGCGAATCGTCTCTCACCAAACTTTTACTAACACGAGATTAGCAAAAGGAGCCCAAAGGGTGCTGCGCTTGGTTCTGAACTGCCCTTTTATAGTCTCATCTTACGTGGTGTAGGTGACTGCGTTCTTGGCGATCGGAAATTGCGACAACTTTGTGCGACCGTGTGTATGCAAAACAAGTTTGAGCCAACATCCGTCGGAAAAAATCCATGGATTTTGTTGTCGGAATGTCCGATCAATGTCCGATTGTGTGTACGGGGCATAAGTGCTAGCATCACACCTCCTTTTTTGCTGTCAGGCGTGCATGCCAAAAAAAGTGGGGATACTCTCTGTTCACACATTTAGGCGCTTTGTGTGTCTGAAAATGAGTCTCCTGTATACAGAGAATATCTGCTCTTTGTTTAAGGGCCTCCTTCCACATTGAAAATCTTTTGGCCGGGTGATTCAGGCCTCTTGCATTAATGGATAGACGTGTGATGGGAAGTGTTATGGCTGGTAGCGTGGATTAAGTACTCACTGTGTCCATGGGTTCTTGTGTTGGAATTCTCTGTGGGTTGATGTGAGGTTTCAAGGGACTTGTCCTCAGCAGCTGGTAACAGTTCCATATGGCTAGAATTGCTGTGTGTAAAAAAACAAGTAACAGAAAAAACAAAAAAGACAAAACGTGAAGAAAAAGAACTGTAGGTTTGTAAAAAAGGATCTTACAATGGATCCTTGTGCAGACATTGCTGTTTAACGTAGAACGGGGTGATAGGAGACTAAACTGTAAACTCCCATGACTGGAGAGATATGTGGTCTTCTTTGTGGTTCTATCATGAGCTGCCACCAGCATTTTTCTTTTCTTTTGTTGGCATGCTTATGCGATACCACTTGCCATTCAGTTTGGAGCGACTGTGGCTGCGATGCAGAGTTGGATGGTAAGGCTTGGTCTGGAAGTATTCCCCATTGGCGTAGAACTGCTATACCTTCTTCCATTGTTGTAATGGATTTTGTGGTTCCATTGTGAGTGATAGAGAGCGTTGCGAGGTACTTCCACTTGTGTGGAATTTTGTGGTTTTGTAGGGCTTTTGTGATCGTCGCTAGGTTGCGGCATCTTTGCAGCATGTGCCTAGAGAGGTCTGGTAGCAATAGGACGTCAGTGTACTGTGGAGGGATATTGTCGGGCTTGTGTGCTGCCTGGAGGATCTGTTCCTTTACATGGTAGAAGTGGACTCTTAGCAGTATGTCTCTCAGAGTACCTTCTGGGAGGAAGGACGGCTTGGGGATTCTATAAATCCTGTCCACTATGAGGTCCTGTGTGGTCAGTGCAGGAACCAGGGTGGAGAACAGAGCGTGGGCGTATGGCAGGAGTTGAGTGACTGGGACTGACTCTGGGACCCCCCTCAGATTTATGTTGTTCCTTCTACTTCTGTCCTCAAGGTCAGTGACCTTGTCCTTCAGCCATGCTATATCCTCTCCCTGGAACGCATGAGCGTCCACCATAGTGTTGTATGTGGATGTATAATTATCCATCTGTTGTTCTACTCGGTCCACTCTGACCCCGAAGGCCTGCACTTCTTTGTGGCATTGATTGATCCCGTTTACCATGTCAGTTTGAAGGGAAGATCTGAGTGAGAGTAGCGTCTCTTTGAGCATGGTATCAGATATGGGCCTGTCTGTGGTTGGGAAGTCCGCTATGGGTTCAGTCAGATTTGTAGCTTGTGCAGAATTGTGTCCTTTGCGGCCCGCTTACCTCCATTTCATTGTTACCATGTGGCCTGTCAGGGGAGTCCATCCGCGGCTTGGATTTGGCTGAGCTTCGTGTTGATGGGCTGGAGGTGCCTGAGGAGGACCTGCTGTGTATATGCACTTGTGCAGGCTGTTTGTGGCGCCCCTGTCCTCCGGCCGTGTTCGTTATTGTGGATCGCGCCCCTGTCCTCCGGCCGTTGTGTGTGTGAGCCACCACCATTTTGCTGAAGCCCGCGGGACTTCAGTGTGAAGAAACTGGGCATCTTGCTCGGTTGTGGTGGATTCTTTCGGTGCTGTGGCATTACCGGACTGTTTGGCAGGCTAGTGAGGGTGGTTGTGGCCTTTGGTAGGCTCAGTGTGCTCTGAAATAAGTGGATCTCTCCGGTGGCCGAGCAGAGCTCCTAGCTCAGGCGTCCATCTTGGAGCTCGGTTGTCACGCCCCTCACGTTTACTCTTTTTCAAAAAAAGACTCTACTATGAGCATAGTAATGAGAGTGGAAAGTTTTTGGCTAAATCTTTAAAGGCACGAAAATCCTAGAAAATATCCTATGCATACGCTCTAAAAATGGCACCTTAGAACACTCGACAGATAAAATTGCAGCATAATTCCACAATTTTTATTCTAAACTTACTAGAAAATTTTAAGACATATGGCTACATCTCAAATTTAAAAATAAATTATAACAAGTCTGAGACTCTAAACATATCCTTACCAAAAGACACTTTACATTACCTCGCCAAACCTGTTCCTTTAAATGGGCAAAAAAAAGGCCCTGAAATATCTGCGAATCTGGCTTACCCCCAACTCAAGAGATTTATTTGATCAAAACTTTACTCTTAAAATGGTCATCCTCCCGAGATTGCTATACTGTATGCATGCCCTCCCAATTAAATCCCATCCACTTTTTTTAGACATCTGCAACATGTACAGCGACAATTTGTTTGGGCTCATAAAAAAACACAATTCAATTTCAAAACAATTACTCCCTTCATAAGAGGCAGGAGTTATGGGCCTACCTGATTTTGAGTGATACTACTCTGCTACCCATATTACAAGGGTCATAGACTGGCACTGTCATGCCCAGAATAAAGATTGGATAGCAATTGAAAATGCATCATCCACTCTTCCTCTCAGATTTCTACCATGGATCCAAGAATCCTTTTATCCACTGTCTCTAAAGCAACATCCCTTCATTGGCACCACCTTACAGATTTTCCACTTTACCTCTCTCAACTATGATTTAGTATCAATCCCTGGCCCTCTCACCCAGATCACAGCAACCCAGAGTTCAGCCCAGGTAAAAGAGAGTGATACCTTCCGCTACTAGTGTTTTCCCACTCTTGTCTTCTCATTGCTTGCAATCAAGGATGGTAAAATCCAGAGAAGATCTCCAAATCTTGTGAAAAGATCAGGTGCTCCCTTGGGCATACTTACAGCTACATAATTATCTTTCTAACCACAAACTTAAGAAATCCTTCTCTAAGGCTCCCAAACAATTTAAAATGTTATGCACAGATGCCCTAGTAGTACAGAAAAATATATCTTACTCATGGCTTCAAGCAATTAATTAATAAGCAAAGTGTTAACCTAAAATCTAAGTGGGAAATGGTCTTAGGCAGGGATATTACTGATTCCCATTGGGAAAAAGCCTGTTTACTTTCACACAAGTGCTCCATTAGTAATTTATATCATCCCATTCCTCATCTGTAAGGGTATGCTGCAGATCTCTTTCCCATGCCTGTCTAGCTTGATTTAGCGGTATGGGTGCTGCTTGTAGCAGGAAAGAGTATAGTGTAGAGACTAGGTGTCTTTGAGGAGTTTGTTCATGGCATACATTTGAAAATTATGTAAGAGATCTGGACCATAGGTTAACCATGGTCGAATGGGCTAGGATGTGGCACAGCTGCAAGTATGCCCAAAATGGAAATGAACTTGACTTTGAGAGAGCAGTCAGTTGGTCATAGATAAGAAGCCTACCTTTAGAGAAAAACTGATGGGCCAAGACATCTTTGTGCGGCCATTCCATGGCTAGAAAGTGTTCTGGCAAGCCAAGAGAAAAGTCTAGGTTCTCTCTTATGGACGTAAGAGGGCAGGTCTTGACCAGAACTTAGGGAATTTGCATGCTCAGTTGAAACTAGTTAGGGTTGGACCAATAGTGGGATGCTCTAGGAGGGCCGAGGGGATCCCAATTTCACCCTTATTTTTTGGCAAAGTAAGAAGTTCATATCTAATGCACAGAAGGGAATGCTGCCAGATAAAACAAGAACAACTCCTTTTATAAGCAGAAGAAAAAGGATGGGGGTATGGCAATTGGTATAGTTTGCATTAAGTAGAGCAATCGAGGAAGAATGTTCATTTTGATTAAGGCAGAGCGCCTAGACCAGGACACGTTCAGGTTACTCCAGCATTTGAGACCACCCTGGCCTTTCCCCAGTAGAGTCCGAAAATTTATTTTATAAAGTTCTGAAAAATTAGGCAGGATGTGGATTCTCAAATATGTAATAGCATTCTTCTTCCAAGTGAATAGGAAATGGTCCCGACAGTGGGTGAGTAGGGAGGGTGGGAGAGAGATGTTTAATGCGTGTGACTTTGTGTAGTTAATTTTTAGGTTCGAAATTTGTTGGAAAGATTCCAAATCACTGAGGTAGTTAAGCAAAGAGATGTGAGGTTCTGAGAGGAATAGAAGTAGATCATTGGAAAAAGCTGCCACTTTGTATTCCTTATCTTTCTGCAGAAGGCATTTTATATTTGTATTAGCTCTGAGCCTATTTAGAAAGGGCTCCAGAGTCTACACGAATATCAAGAGCGAGAGAGGGCAGCCTTGGCACATTCTGTTCTTAATAGGAAAGGAATCTGACAGGTGACATTGGCTCTTACTCTGGCAGAGGGAGCAGAGTACAGTTTACAGTGCCAAAATACTAGTACACATACGTGGGCCCAGGCCTATTACCCAAAGCAACGCTGCCATGTAATCCCAGGCCACCCTGTCAAACGCCTTTTCAGCATCGAGTGAGAGGAAAAAGCCCTGGTGGGCACCAGACGAGAGCCAGTGATGCAGATTGAGGGCTTTGATCATATAAACTCTGGCCTCCCTGCCAGGCATGAAGCCCACTTGATCCAAAGATATGAGGGAAGGAAGGATAGATGGTACCCTATTGGCCAACATTTTAGCATATATTTTAACGTCAACATTCAACAGGGATACTGGCCTGTAGCTGGACAGAAGCATTGAGTCTTTGCCTTCTTTTGATAAGACTGTAATGTGAGCCTCAAAGAAAGCGGTCTAAGTGATTTTGAGAGTCAGGCAATGAGTTGAAGGTTCCATGAACCTGAGGGAGTAGAAATTCCTTAAAGCATTTATAATATTGAACAGTGAATTCATCGGGATCCGGGCTCTTATCTGGTTTCATTTGTTTCAGGGCAACCTCTAGCTCCTTTAAGGTAAATTGTCATTCTAGTTACTGCGCTTTCTGTGTCGAGATGGAAATCGGGCAGTATGTAGATAAAGATTCCTCTAGTTTATTTACTCCTACATAGTTACATAGTAGGTGAGGTTGAAAAAAGACACAGACATCAAGTCCAACCTATGTGTGTGATTATATGTCAGTATTACCTTGTATATCTTTGTATGTTGTGATCGTTCAGGTGCTTATCTAATAGTTTTTTGAAACTATCGATACCCCCCGCTGAGACCACCGCCTGTGGAAGGGAATTCCACTTCCTTGCCGCTCTTGCAGTAAATAACCCTCTACGTAGTTTAAGCTTAAACCTCTCTAATTTTAATGAGTGTCCACGTGTCTTGTTAAACTCCCTTCCGTGAAAAAGTTTTATCCCTATTGTGGGGTCACCAGTAAAGATGAGCTCCGACGTGTTCGCACACTCCACGTGCAGAGCCTGCCAGGAAGTCAGCACGGCGCTGCACTAATCACAGGCAGTGAGACATTTCCAGATCTCTGCAGCACATCGGGAGAATGTCTCACTCCCTGTGATTAGCGCAGCACCGTGCCGACTTCCTGTCGGGCTCTGCACGTGGAGTGTGCAAACACGCCAGAGCTCATCCTTAGTCACCAGTATGCAAAGTTGTACACAAAAACAAAATGTATGTCCTTTTTTCCCCACAAATAAAGCTTTCTTTTGGTGGTATTTGATCACCTCTGCAGTTTTTATTTTTTGTGCTATAAACAAAAAAAGAGCGACAATTTTGAAAAAAAAACACAATATTTTGTACTTTTTGCTATAATACATAAAACATTTTTTCATCAGTTTAGACCGATGATATATATTTTTCTACATACTTTTTATAAAAAAAAAAATCGCAAAAAGCGTATATTGATTGGTCTGCGTAAAAGTTATAGCGTCTACAAAATAGGGGATACATTTATGGCATATTTATTATTATTATTTTTTTAATAGTAATGGCAGCGATCTGAGATTTTTATCGGGACTGAGACACTTTTGACACTTTTTTGGGACCATTGACATTTATACAGTGATCAGTGCTATAAATAGCCATTGATTTTGTATAAATGTCACTTGCAGGAAAAGGGTTAACACTAGGGGGCGATCAAGGGGTTAACTACTTACTTAGTAGGAACACATGATCTGTCTCCTCTCCCCTGGCATAACCAAATCCCGGTTCTCGCTCTGTCACAAGCAATTGCGGGTGCCCGGCGGTCATCGCGCCCACCGGGCTTGCGCTTCGGCCCTGGGGACATGCTATGGGCATGTGCGGGTGCCTCCGGTGCTGTGCGGGCGCCTGCTACAGCATCTTAAAGAGCCAGCGTACAGCCATGACAGCTCACTCAGTACAACTGCGGTGGCTGGTCGGGAAGAGGTTAATGCATGCCAATATTCTGTTTGCTTTGTTAGCAGCAGCTTGGCATTACATGCCATTGCTGAGCCTATCATCTACTAGGACCCCCAGGTCCTTTTCCATCCTAGATTCTTCCAGAGGTTCTCTCCCTAATGTATAGATTGCATTCACATTTTTGCCACCCAAATGCATTATTTTACATTTTTCTACATTAAACCTAATTTGCCATGTAGTTGCCCAGCCCATTAATTTATTCAGATCTTCTTGCAAGATTTCCACATCCTGCAGAGAAGTTATTGCCCTGATTAGCTTAGTATCGTCCACAAATAGAGAGATTGAACTGTTTACCCCATCCTCCAGGTCATTTATGAACAAATTAAATAGGATTGGTTCCAGCACAGAACCAAATGTGACCCCACTACCCACCCCTGTCCATTCAGAGTATTCCCCATTTATCACCACCCTCTGAACTCGACCTTGTAGCCAGGTTTCAATCCATGTACTCACACTATGGTCCATGCCAATGGACCTTATTTTGTACAGTAAACGTTTATGGGGATCTGTACCAAATGCTTTTGCAAAATCCAGATACACCACATCTACGGGCCTTCCTTTATCTAGATGGCAACTCATCTCTTCATAGAAGGTTAATAGATTGGTTTGGCAATAACAATTCTTCATAATTCCATGCTGATTACTGCTAATGATACCATTTTCATTACTAAAATCTTGTATATAGTCCCTTATCATCCCCTCCAAGAGCTTGCATACTGTTGATGTTAGGCTAACTGGTCTGTAATTCCCAGGGATGTATTTTGGGCCCTTTTTAAATATTGGTGCTATATTGATTTTTCTGCAATCCGCTGGTACCATTCAGTAGACTGTCAGTAAAAAATAGGAAAAATGGTCTGACAATTACTTGACTGAGTTCCCTAAGTACCCTCGGGTGCAAGCCATCCGGTCCTGGGGATTTATTAATGTTAAGTTTCCCAAGTCTAATTCTAATTCTGTCCTCTGTTAGCCATGAGGGTGCTTCCTGTGATGTGTCACGAGGATAAACACTGCAGTTTTGATTACTAAAGCCCCGCGATTCCCTCGTGAAGACTGAGGAGAAGAATAAATTCAATACCTTCGCCATCTCCCCATCCTTTGTAACCAGATGTCCTTCCTCATTCTTTATGGGGGCAATATGGTCTGTCCTCTCTTTTTTACTGTTTACATACTTTCTTGGGATTTTTTTGCTCTCCTCCGCTATGTGTCTTTCCTGTTCTATCTTAGCCACCCTAATTGCACCTTTACATTTCTTGTTGCATTCTTTATAAAGTGATGATCCCTCAACCTTGTATTTTTTAAAGGCCTTCTCCTTTGCTTTTGTATGCATTTTATATGCATTTTTACATTGGAGTTAAGCCATTCAGGACTTTTGTTCGTTCTTTTAAATTTATTACCCAATTCGATGCACTGGCTAATGCCCTTATTTTATATGCTCTTAAAGCGAACCCTTTATCTCCTCCGTGTTCTTTGTTCCTAAGATTTTATCCCAATTTATGCCTTCTAGCAAGGTTCGTAGTTAAGAGAAGTTGGCTCTTTAAAATTCAGTGTCTTTGTATTCCCCATATGTTTCCTATTTCTGTGATTTATACTGAAAAAAATTGACCTGTGATCACTGTTTTCTAAATTGCTCCATATTTCCACATCCGTGATCAGGTTTGTATTGTTGGTAATCAGTAGATCTAGTAACACTTTATTTTTAGTTGGTGCATCTACCATCTGACCCATGAAATTGTCCTGCAAGACCTTTAGGAACTGGCGAGCCTTAGACGAATGCGTGGTTCCCTCCGCCCAGTCTATGTCTGGGTAATTAAAAACCCCAATTATAATAACACATCCCATCCTTGCTGCTAATCCAAATTGTGATAGGAGGTCAGCCTCCCCCTCCTCCCTCAGGTTAAGGGGCCTATAGCATACTCCCTAACTCTTATCAACATGTTACTATTTTGAATATTTTTTTATACTATATGCAATACTTGTATATTTGTATGCTTAAAGCTTATTCAACAAAAATATATTGTGAAAAAAAAAAAGAATTTGGTCAGGGTTGACAGGGACACATTTTTCTGTTCAAGCAAGCAATGGGCCCAATGGGTCCAGAACTGGGCCCAGAACTGGGGTTTACTTCACAGTAGGGAAATACCCCATACCCCACCTTGGTGACAAGGTACAGGGCTGTAATGCAAAGTACAGTTCACAGGCATTACAAAAAGATCTGAATTTACTGTGATCACCCGAAAATCTTTCTGGAGTTGGGACTCTGGGTTCTGGCAGTAACATCACCACAGCAGGAGCAGAAGGAGATTTTCCAGATGCAGTTGATGAAGCAGAAGCACTGGGAGTAGACGTGGGTGTGGATAATGCTTGGACACGCTCTTCAAGCCAGTTGTAACCCTCCTGCAGATTTTTAACTGCTTGCGTAAGTGCTGCAAGGTGATAACACAGTTCATCCATGGGAGAGGCTCCCCGTTCATGGCTTGGGCTTCTTTGTACTATCACGTACCTGGTAACAGAGCCTCTTACGATGAGAAAGGCCTCTCTTACACCTCTGACTCAGTGCCTCTGATAGTGTAGACAGGAGGCGCAGAAGTGCAGAGTGGCACAAGTGCCTGTAAGTCTTGCTAGCAGCAGGGCAGGAGAAGTCGTCAGATGGCTCCAACAAGCTTGTGAGCAGGCAGGCAGCTGAAGGATGGCAGACGGAAGCAGGCTGGTACTGGCAACAGCGAGCAGTTGAGACATGCACTGGTAACAAACTGAAGAACAACAGGCAGAGCAGGATGTGTCAGGAAGCAGAGTCAGGCAAGCTGGGTCATACACTGGCAGGACAGATCAGGTACAGAGGAGCAAGCAGTAGCGTGGTCTGGGTACAAGTCGGGTCAGGACGTGATCGGTGTAATAGTAGCAAATGGAGCAGACAGAAGCAGAGGTCAAGGACAAGCCGGGGTCGGTGCAGATGGAGTTCAGAGAGTGGTCAGACAAGCCAGGTCAGTAACTGGAATCAGGATACAAGATGACAGGAACACGGGATACACAGGAGGCTGAAAGACAAAGCAGTACTGAACCTGAGCACTGACTGAGTTTAACCACTTCCCTACTGGTGTATAGTAAAGTGACACTGGCAGGAACCTTTTATCCCTCTGGGTGGGCGCCATATGACATCTGCCCATTCTCGCTACTCCTGCGCGCCCCTGGGGGTGTGCAGCGTGGCGATCGGGGATGAAGCATGTCCCCAGGACACAGAAATTGTCTCTTTACCACATGACCGGCTGTGTCCAATCACAACCAATCACAAATGTCAACAAACAAGTTACAGCTGTTACTAGGTTCTCCTTCTCAGACACCGATCCAGTGTAAGGAAAAGATTGTGGTAACAGAGTACAGTACAGTAGTAAAACACAGTGCCCATATCACCCCTAAAATAAAGAAGACCTGTCTATAAGCCCATCAGAGTACTTGTCTGTAAGCCCATCAGAGTACCTGTCTCCAGCCCATCAAGGTACCCGAGTACCTTCCCCCAGTCCATCAGAGTACCGAGGTACCTATCTCCAGTCCATCATAGTACCCAAGTACCTATCTGCAGCCCAGAATACCCAAGTACCTATCTCCAGACCACCAGAGTACCTGAGTACCTGTCTCCAGCCCAGAGTATTCAAGTACCTATCTGCAGCCCAGAGTACCCAAGTAACTGTCTCCAGCCCAGGGTACCCGTGTACCTATCTGCAGCTCAGAGAATCCGAGTACCTGTCTCCAGCAGATCAAAGTACCCGAGTACATGTCTCCAGCCCAGAGTACCCAAGTACCTATCTGCAGCCCAGAGTACCCGAGTACCTGTCTCAAGCCCATCACAGTACCAAAGTACCTATCTGCAGCCCAGAGTACCTGAGTACCTGTCTGCAGCCCATCAGAGTACCTGAGTACCTGTCTCCAACCCATCAGAGTACCTGAGTACCTTTCTCCAGCCCAGAGTACCCGATTACCTATCTGCAGCCTAGAGTACCCGAGTACCTGTGCTCAGCCTATGAGAGTACCAGAGTACCTGTCTCCAGCCATGAGAGTACCTGAGTATCTGTCTCCAGCCCATCTGAGTACCCGAGTACCTATCTGCAGCCCAGAGTACCCGAGTACCTATCTGCAGCCCATAAGAGTACCTGATACCTGTCTCCAGCCCATCAGAGTACCCAAGTACCTATCTGCATCCCATTAGAGTACCTGAGTACCTGTCTCCAGTCCATCAGAGTACCCGAGTACCTGTCTCCAGCGCATCAGAATAACCAAGTACCTGTCTCCAGCCCATTAGAGTACCCGAGTACCTGTCTGCAGCCCATCAGAGTACCCGAGTACCTTTATCGTGGGGTCATTTTGTGGGCATTTCCATTATCCTGGTGCTCCAGGGCCTTCACAGGTGTGATAGGTAGTCATGAAACTAGATGTTTAATTTATGCTCCTCGAACGCCTGGAGGTGCTACTTGCATGTTGGACCTCTATATGTGGCCATTGTGTGTAACAGCCTCACACATGTGGTATCACAGGGAGGAGTAGCAGAATGTGTTTTGGGGTGCCATTGCAAGTATGCCTATTCCGTGTGTGAAAAATAACTTGTTAATATGCCAATACATTTATTTATTCATTTTTCTAAGAATTGTAGGACAAATTACAACTTAAAAAAACTCACAATGCCTCTTACTAAATACCTTGGACTGTCTACTTTCCAAAAAAGGGGTCATTTGGGGGATATTTGTACTGTCCTGACATGTCATGGCCTCAAGAAATGAGGTAGGCCATCTGTACATCAGATGTGATCAGGTGTGTTCAATTTTTAATGATTGGTACCATAGCTTGTAGACTTTTTGGCCCAAATTTATGAACAAAAATTACTATTACTTTTTTGCAAAACTGTATAATAGAAACAAAAAAAGTGTTTTTTTTTTTAAATTTCACTCTTTTTTTACTAATATCACAAAAATAAAAAACCCAGTAGTGATGAACAAGAAAGCTCTTTTTGTGTGAAAATTATAAAAATGTTGTTTGGGTACAATGTTGCATGACTGAGTAATTGCCATTCAAAGTGTGAGAGCGCTGAAAGCTGAAAACTGGTCTGGGCAGGAAGGGGGTGAAAGTGCCCTGTATTGAAGTGGTTAAATAGCCTGGTTGGTGCCAACATCTGTCACAGGTGCACGTGTGTGCCATCGCGCATGAAAATGCGCGGCGGCTCATATGCGGTCAAGAGTCCACGCATGCGCATATGCATTAGCCAATGCCTCATTCCTGTGAGCACTAAAAGGAACCCATTTTAGCCTGTGCACAGAAGGCCTTTCCTTACACAGCAGTTCTGGAATGGGCAGATGACATCAGACGTCAGCATGGGAGTGGCTACGCATTTCAGGGCATACACGCCCCTTTCTCAAGTCTGAGGCTCTTACCATCACCAACCATGGGAGGGAGATTCACCCAAAACCTACCTTGTTGGACATACAGATGAAAGTCTTACGTTCAATCTGGTGTATACACACACACACCAGACACACAGATCCATGTCCAACAATGAGGTCTGTCCCTATCTTTGACAGATACAGTATGATAACTTATGTGATCAAATTGGCCATCTCATTATCGGTCAGCCAGCCACTGGAATACAGAGAACATGAGGGCACAGTCACATGATGTACAATTTAGATTAGCAGAGACTTCCAACATAACTCATAGGCACTGATGATACAGTACAACTACACACACACAACGGTTTCTGCATTCCTTAGAACAATAAAAAAAGGCATTTTATATTTAATATCCCTAGGTGGGCAGTTACACAAATAAGACATACATACTCAAACAGTATTAGAAATAAGTGTGGGTCAAACGTACAGAAAATGTACTTCTACTAATACTGAGTTTTATGAAACACATGGACCATATCCCCACATAGACTGAACCTGCAGATATGAATATTAACTTGTTTGTAGATATTAGACATGTGCGATTCGGTTTGTAATGAATAGATTTCTGTACAAATTTGTTAATACTCGTACATTCGGATCAATTCAAACATCTGGATAGCTGAAAGAACCAAAATACCAAAATTCTAAAATTATGAATAAGCAAAATAACGAACATGTGAAAATATGAACTTACGAACGGACAAACTTCCGAAAATACGAAACTCTGAAACAGTAAAAGAAAGAAAATAACATCTATAACAAATTATTTACATTTTGTATTTTCAATCCTTTGTCTGTTCATAATTTCGTATGTTAGTATTTTCATTTGTGTGCTCGTAATTTCGTTTCCTCGTCTGTTCGTAATTTTGTTTGTTCGTGTTCTCGAATCGTTCTTTTGAATAGACAGTGTAAGTGTATCTTAATATGTATGTTCGTAATTTTGTGTTCTCAAATCGTTTTTTTGAATGGACAGTGTATTAGTGAGTGATGTATCTTACGTAATATCTTTAGCCAATCAGCTTATCCCTTTTGTGTCTGAGTCACACTACATTCCTGAATCTTTTTAGATTCAGCTGAGGAGGAGACTGAGTCAAGTCTCGTGACTGAGGAAGTGGACTGGGGTAAGCAAGGGACTTATTAGAAAAGCAAGCATAGGATTATTATTCTTTATTTCCTATGAATGTACGAATCAACAAAAAAGGCAATCTCACAAAAGTAACAATTACTAAATTACAAGTAGTGTACCAAATAAACGAAAATTATTATCTAAAAAAATTACAAATCATTTTGTATCAAAGAAAATCGAACTGTTATGAATATACGAACGAGTCCAAATATGAAACCTCGCATCTTACGAAATTATGAATCATTAGACTAACGGAATTACAAATCATTTTGTATCAACGAAAATATATCTGTTACGAAAATACGAACTAGTCCGAATATAAAAACTTGCAGCTTACGAAATTACCAAACGTTCAACGGAAATGTAAAGAAACAAAACAAAACAAATTTTTTTGTTGTGCACATGTCTAGTAGATATCAATTATTATACATTAGAGATGACAATCTGTTGCTGCCCCTTCAGCATTCAGACTATCCAAATGGATGGAAGGGGCTAGCCTCTGTATGTTACTTAATATCACCTCTCCATATTACCTAATTAGAACAGATAGGATTTTGGTGGTAACAATCCTCAAAAACTCATAAATGTCTCCAGTTTGAATCATGAATTGGAAAATAAAGCTGGCCTTATAATGTAAGTCTAACAAATTCTGACATCCACATTATAGAGTGGAGGCTGTCAGAAAACAGGAAAATCAACTGCATGCGATTGGGTGCGCCACTGTTTGGACAAAAATATTTTATACAATTTTTTAATCGAAGGAAGTCAGGCAGTAGGGGGCTGTCTGGGACACAGTACATTTTGGCTGCTCCTCAGCAACCTCCAAAATTAGCATAGTGTATGGCCAGCTTAAGACTAATGCCCCGTACACACGGTCGGATATTCCGATGGAAAATGTCCGATCGGAGCGTGTTGTCGGAAATTCCGACCGTGTGTGGGCTCCATCGGACATTTTCCATCGTATTTTCCGACACACAAAGTTGGAGAGCAGGAGATAAAATTTTCCGACAACAAAATCTGATCGCATCAATTCCGACCGTGTGTGGCCTGTTCCGACACACAAAGTGCCACGCATGCTCAGAAGAAATTCCGACATGGAACAGCTCGGTCTGGTAAACTTAGTGTTCGCAATGGATACAGCACTTTCGTCACGCTGCAATGTGAAAAATGGTTTAATACAGCGCACTCTCTTCTTCTTTATAATGTGACAAGAATTAAGTAGTTTTGCTGCCCATATTCACACACATTTCTCACAAACTTATTTAGTTACTATTTATCGTGATTCAGTCAATATATTTTGATTTCTCACATCTGACCACATTATTTTGGTGTTTTTTTTTTTTTTATTTGGGTTTAATGTAGATGATTTTTTTTGTGTTTGTATTTTTTGGAAGGGTTTTTTTTTAGGATTTTTATTTGTACTCCCTAAAATTTTTGAGTGTGTTTTTTGTGTCAAGTTACCACAACACCATTGATATGTTGTTATATTTAATCTATAGGAGATTGTTTGGTGTTGTTGTCCCTTGTTAATTTCACATTTTATGTTAGAAATGTACCTGAATCCTCACCAACAAACTGTCTTTTTTGGACAAAAACACACACAGGAGAGTAGAATTTCACAACAAAAAACTTTTATTAAGGGCTCACAACTAAACAAAGAGGGAGGCAACGCTGGAGAAACTGCAGAAATTGGCGAAGCCTTGGACCCCCAGGGCAGACATCAATTATTTTAAAGCAAAATTGGTGGCCTGAGGAGTCCATATCTAAGGGAGGGCAGTCTGGTCCAGAAGTCCCAGAGATCCGGAAAGCAGCAGATGACATCTGTGTCCCCAGGCTGTGGTCATACGAGAGACTGCAGCATCTGTCAGACCAGACTGAACCCAGGGCAATCACTCTCAGGTCTTCTTTCCACGCTTCCTTCCACGTTGTGGCTGTGGTGGTGGAGTTGTGGCAGCAGGAGGAGGAGGAGGAGGAGGATGGTCCAACTCAACCACGTCGGTCTTGGGTGTTAGTTCCCCACTCACCCCCTTAGTTAGTACTTTATAAAGCAGTTGCTCACACAGGAGGCGTTGATTCTCCTGCATGCACTTCAGTTTGGTGGCAGCCATGCAGGCAAAGGCCTCTTCAGGAGTGGGTAAGGCTCGTAGGGACGCCGAAGCCTCCTGAATTAGCCTGAACGCTGAATCCTGCATGGGAGTCGTCTTCCTGGCTCTTTTATAGGGAAGGCGGAGGGGAGGAACCTGAGATTCAGTCAGGCTTCGACTTGTCCCAGGCTTCTCTTGGCTGACACTTAGCCCCGCCTCCTCCTGGCTGCAACTAATCCCCACCTCCTCCTGGCTGCCACATTCCACAGCCTCCTCCTGGCTGAGGTCTTCCTGTGTATGAAAAAGGGACATAGTTTTAGTATTTTCTTCATCAATCACACACAATTGTCAACTCCTGACTGTTGCAAATTGAATGTTAACAAATATAACAGACTATCATTCTGAGCCCATCATTTTTGTTTCTTTTTTACCAATTTTGGGTGCCCACTACTGTCTATTAATATGTAAAACACTTTTTTCAATCAGCAATTAGTGATTAATAATAACATCTATAGTAAACATAATTTCTTTATTGACCAGAAATCAGTAGAACAATGCTATACCTGACTCCAGCTGGGCTCCTCCACTTCTTCCTGGCTGGAAGGCCCAGTTTGGACATCGGAAGCCTCAGCTGGGGTGGAAGGAAGAGTGGAAGGAAGAGTAGAGAGGGATTCCCTGACTTCAGTGTGGTCTGACAGAAATCGCAGTCTCTCATAGTACCACAGCCTGGGGACATAAACGTCATCTGCTGCAGCTCCGGACCTCTGGGAATCTGTGACCTTGCGCTCCCTAAGATAAGTGCTCCTCAGGCCACCAATTTTGGTTTTTAGATAGGGGATGGTTGCTGTGAAGACCACTGGCTTCACCAACTCCAGCAATTTCTCCAGCACTGCCTGCCTCTTTTGTTTATTATTGTAATGGGGATGTCTCACCTGCCACAGACAGGGCAGCTCACTGTATTTGTCAATGAACAGGGGGAGGAAATTGTGGTCATTGAACCCATCCATTTTCTCTGCAAGACACAACACAAGACAAACCCTAAGGTCAGGCCAAACTCCCCTAATCTTGTTAAAATATAGGCTTCCATTTCGAAGCAGTATAGGCACAAGTTTAGATCTTACCTTCGTTATCACGATCGGCGCCTCCGATGCTCCTTCCTCCGCTCACAGATCGTACGTAATACGCACGTGTGTTACGCTTTATACACACTGCGCATGCGTGTAACTCCGCCCGCCCCTGACGTTATTTCTAGTCTATTCCCCGCCCCTTTTCGATCAGCGCAGTGGGGGAAGAGCACATGGCGGAGACACAGCAGGATAGTGCTAATTGTAGCAACGAGGAGGAGGAAAGGCTGGATCCGGAAATGTCCCAATCCAGAAGGAGTAGATTTAAGGCCTCAAATATGTCCTTTGGGGAGATGTTGGAGATGGTGGACATCCTGAAGAGGGCTGACTATGATGGGAAGTATGGACCTTACCCCAACCCCAATGTCAGAAAGGCCAAGATCATTGCGAAAGTGGTCAAGAGTCTGCACCGGAAATTCGGGGTACGTCGATCGAAAGATCAGCTCAGGAAGCGGTGGTCGGACCTCAAATTACGAGAACATGAGCAGTACAGAAAGATCCGGAGAGTGCTGCAAAAAAGTAAGTAGTTGTGCTGTGTTCCTATTCTTTTTGTGTTTATTACGTTCGTGCTGCTCCATGTGCTTTTATTACAAGTGTACATATTAAAATGGCAACTTTCTGGTTCATGGGCACATTATTTCGTTCGTATCAAACATTTTTCTTTCGGCCTATAAAACACCATTGTTTAGGCCATATGCATTTGGCCACCACTTTTACGCCCTATACTTGTCTGAAACGAATTTGGTTGTGTAGATGGCTTTGTTACTAGAATGAAATGCAAACTAGATTCTGTTTAAGGAGAGGACACTGAGCAGCTGTTTTCACATCTGGACACTGGAGCACTAGTGTGGGACAAAAGAACACCATTTTTATTAGGGGGCCACACAGGTGCTCCAGTGTATACTATAGGGGGGGGGGGCTACATCTGTGAAGCTTGTACCAAACAGGTATTGAAGCTTGACAAAGGACACTGAAAATGCTACATTTTGGAACTCTGCTAAAATTGACTATTGTACCCCACTTCCAAGCAATGTTTCCTATTTATAGTTCTGCCATCAAATATCTGTGTGCTAATTATACCATTTTGTTTTACATAGGGGAGAAAAGACTCGGAGGACACCCCTCATCCGAGGAGACCAAAGCCCACCCCCCTCTGGAAGAAGGGGAAATCCCCCCAACACAAGCTGAGCAGGAGGAAGAAGACGTGGTGGAACTAGTCATCACAACAGGTGAGTGTCTGCGACCACAGGCTCAGGTAAGAGATGTATGGCGGCATATTTTTGATACCTATTTTTTTTGTGGGTTCCTCTCTTTTTAGGTGATCGTGAGGTTGTGGATCCAGATCCTTTCACATCCGAAAGTGCCCAGATCCTGATCGGGGAGATCATGGGGTGTAATTTACAATTGGAAAACCTCAAGAAAAACATCAATGATGTTATTCAAAAAAATAAAAACATCATGGATGTTTTGGGGCGAGTTTAAAGCCCCTCCAAATCCCTTTGTTTTTTGGTGTACTACAATGTGAAAAATGTTTTTGTGATTTTTCCAAAAGCCAAATTTGGAGGATGCACACAGTGTTTTAACATGTGCTATCTGCCATCACGGGAGATCAATGGAGGCGTTTTGGGGGTGCAAACCCTTCCTCAATAATAAATTAGCTGAGAGGAAGGGGTTTCTCCCCCAAAACATGTCCCTTAATCCCCCGTGATGGCAGCTAGCACATGTTGACATTCGTAAATTGGTGTGCATCTTCCAAATATGGCTTTTCCTGGGGTGACTTCACCCCATCTGAACGCAATATCAAACACAGTTCCTAAATACTCATGTGTGATATTGCCTTCAAATTCTACCAAATGTGAACATTGTAAGTTCAAGATTTGTGTCTTTCTTGTTGGTTTTACACAGGCCTGTTTTATCTTAAATGGACATTTCTATTTGTGATAATTAAAATAACAAAGAACTAGTCCACAAAACCACACTCACAGAGCTCATGAACAATGGTAACAAAATTAGAGCAGCTGCCGACATAAGGGGTGTCCTCACCCACCCTAATAGAAAGCGTATTGATAGTGAAAGTATGTGGCGCTAATCTAAGTGTACCAATTCCCAGTGATGGACAAAATAGCCAAAAACTAGGTACTACCTTAATATACAATAACTATATGATGAAGCAACCAATACATAGTTGAAAAGGGTGAATATACAATAAGAAAAACTTTTATTGAACTACTTCACCATGGGAGCATCTCCTTCTTATTGTCATTTTTGGGGTCTGTATGAGCGGTGGTGCCCACTATAGAAAGCCTGACCCACACACACCCTTTGGAGGAGGTGAACAGCTTCTGGACCTTGTACATAAGCATTAACCATCTGCCTGACTTGGTCCATTGGGGGCCGCCAATTGAGGTGAGAGGCAGGGGGAAACACTTGTGTGTCGCACCAGTTTTTGAAGTGAATGAATTCAGCACAAAGTCACCTTACTGGCATGCTATTATTAACTATTTGTATGGATATCAAGAGTCGCACTGCATGAAGCAACATTTATTTGGACTTTTTCACCATTTTTTCCATTTTTGATAGCTATTGAATTTTTTTAGGTGGGAAAGGCGTTGAATTTTGAATCATTTTTTAGTATCGCAATTTTATATGCATATATCTTCATGATTGTCACTTTGTTTTACACTTAACCACCTACTGTTGTGGATCATTATGCACACTGTCTTTATTTTATGAATTGCTATTTATTTAACGGTAACATTTTTTCACCATTTATATTTACTTTATTTTTGTGATCACATTTTACTGTATGTGTTTTAGGAATATTATGCACATGGGATCATCTATTTATTATTTTATTTAGAAAGACCACTAGCATTCACCACTTGAGTATAGTTTCATCACCTCTCCACGAGAGAAGATAGGAGTGTTCACTGTTAGTACAGTGTGCATGTGAATACAACACACACACTGATTTATATTCACCCTTTTCAACTATGCATTGGTTGCTTCATCATATAGTTATTGTATATTAAGGTAGTACCTAGTTTTTTGGCTATTTTGTCCATCACTGGGAATTGGTACACTTAGATTAGCGCCACATACTTTCACTATTTGTGATAATGCCACCCCAAAAATTGTTATACAACAAACATGTTGCTTTGTTAGAAAAACCTTTGGTAAATGCACATGTGATTGTGCAGGTATTAAAAAGTGTGTTAATCAAGAATGTGTGGATTATTGTGTCAACGCTAAAACACTTTGGTGGTGATGTAATTGTTTTTTTCGGTGAAAATGGGGGTTATTTCCTAAGGGCAAATCCTCTTGGCACTACAAGTGCAGTTTCTGTGCAGTTGCAACTGCACTTGTAGTGAAAAGTGTCTTTGCATTTAGTAAATAACACCCAACAGTGCTTTTTATAAGGTTAAACAATCACGCCATTTTCTGGACTCAACACATTTCTGTCAGGGTCAGCTAAAACAAACACAAGCAGTAAATGTCCACAAAGATTTTCTTTTTTTTGCTTTTTTATTTGAAAAAGGCTTCACATATTTGCTGGCATATTGATGCCCCCCCTACCCGCAAAGAACTCCAGGTATCGTAACCGGACATCACGGGCACTCAGGGAGGGCAAGCCAGGACGGCCGCTTTCAAGCGCCGTCAGTGTTGTTTCAGGTATCACTCTGGCCTCAGGCCCAACAGAGCCAGCATAGTTGGCCGAATGTTTCCTTAAAAAGTTATGGAGAATACAGCACGCCATGATGATATAATTAAGTTTATACTCCGCCATATGGATAGGTGTCAGAAATAGGCGGAATCGGCTGGCCAGGATTCCAAATGTGTTCTCCACCACTCTTCGGGCTCTGGCCAGCCGGTAATTAAAAACCCTCTGTTCCGGGGTGAGGGTCCTCATAGGGAATGGCTGCATAAGATGGTCCCCCAGCGCAAAAGCTTCATCAGCAACAAACACAAATGGGAGTCATTCCACATTGTCCTCTGGAGCTGGCAAGTCCCAGCTGCCATTCTGGAGACACATGTAGAACTCCGTCTGGGTGATGACTCCACCATCGGACATCCGGCCATTCTTCCCCACGTACACATACAAGAAGTCGTAATTAGCCGACACCACCGCCAACATCACTATACTATTGAACCCGTTATAGTTGAAATAGTATGACCCCGAGTTGGTTGGTGGGACGATGTGTAACGTGTTTCCCATCAATTTTCCCTCCGCAGTTAGGAAAGTCCCACCGCTGGGCAAAGTGGGAGGCCACAGACTGCCATTCCTGTGGCGTGGAAGGAAACTGTTGAGGAAAAAATAAAAAAATTAGTATTTTTGCACATAAACATGGCAAGCAGATTAGACACAAACATTCTTGGCCAACCTCCAGATAGCATTTAGTAAGGGGAATTTAACAACGCCAAAGTATAAGGTACACCTATCATATTACCCCTCCCCCCCTCTCATGGGCCATTTCTAACATTATAGGGGGGGGATCTTGGACAGGTAACCCTCTTCACTTCATTGAGAGATGAATGCCTAAATAGAAGGGAATTACTTTGAACAGCCCCTCCTTAGTTACACTATTGGCAGCCCACTGGACAGGTAAGAAGTGTCATAATACAAAGATATAAATACACACTGTACACATTTGAGGACATTTGGACATTCTGCTATTACCTGTCAAGATAATAATAGGATACAAAAACTTTAAACAGTACCATTTGAAAGTATACAGGCAGGCCCTTGCACTACATGCTTTGGGGAATTCATCCCTAAATCTGACCACAAAAGAGATGGGTATAGTGTGTATGGGTTTGTCAAAGTCAGCAGATAGATGATTGAGGATAGAGAATTGGGATCAGCTGACTTAGCAGTTGGGGGAGGGAGGGTTACTAAAAATGATTTGGGGACACCACACAAAAAAAGCCTCTGCCACTCTGCCTGAAATTAAAGCTCAAATAACATTTACAAACATTTTAGGGAGTGTTTGGGGTAAAGCACTACTATGGAGCTGATAAAATACATTGTTAAGTGACTACGTGAATATAGGGCCAGGAGGGAACATGCTGGAGAGGTTAGTGAAGGACAATCTGTATGAAGGACCTAAAAAATTAATTACATAAAAATCCAGCATGCATGAGGACAAAGGGGACATTCACAGCATATTCCAATCATGGTAATTAGGGAATGAGGAAAGAAATACAATATATTAGCAAACATTAAATACAATAAAATGTGATATTAAAGGATAAAAATCTTACCTTCATATACTCCTTCTGCAGGACCTGTATGATGGCAGAACAGGTCTCTGGGATGATGATCCCCAGAGCCTGGGGGGAGATGCCTGTCGAGAACTTCAAGTCCTGCAGACTTCTCCCTGTCGCCAAATACCGCAGGGTAGCGACCAACCTCTGCTCCGGAGTGATGGCTTGCCTCATGCAGGTATCCTGCCTGCTAATATAAGGGGTCAGCGAAGCCAACAGACGGTGAAACACGGGGTCTGTCATCCTAAGAATGTTCCTGAAATCATCAGGATTATTCTCACGGATCTCACGGAGCAAAGGCATATGAGAGAACTGGTCACGCTGAAGCAACCAATTCTTGGTCCATGAACTCTTCCCCACCCTGTTCATGGACTGGACTTGTGTCAAGGTCAGGACCCCAACACCAAGCCCTCGCACAGCACGAACTCTTCGAGGAGTACGCATACGCAACATGGCTAGAAAACAGTCGGCTGCTCAGAACGAAGTAACAGAACCCACTGAAGAACAGCAAGGCCTGTGAAGAGCGACCTGAAAAACAGTAACGAACGAACAAGAATACAATGACTAAGTCACGCAGAACTTGCTTGCACGCACTGAAGAGCAGATACAAACCCACAAGCACAAACTGAATGGCAGAAAACGATCTGAAAACCACAAGTCTGAAAAAGCGCGAATCGTCTCTCACCAAACTTTTACTAACACGAGATTAGCAAAAGGAGCCCAAAGGGTGCCGCGCTTGGTTCTGAACTGGCTTTTTCTAGTCTCGTCGTACATGCTTGACGTCACCGTGTTCTTGGCGATCGGAAATTCCGACAACTTTGTGCGACCGTGTGTACGCAAAACAAGTTTGAGCCAACATCCGTCGGAAAAAATCCTAGGATTTTGTTGTCGGAATGTCCGAACAAAGTCCGACCGTGTGTACGGGGCATAACAGTTCCAGTTGTTTTTCTTCTATGCATAGACACCAAACATATGCACAGAATCACAAGAGGTAATTAGAAACAGGTAGCAGGAAAGGGTGTGTAGGATCAAAAAAACAGGATGTGGATAAAGAGTGAGAGGATGCTAGCAACATATACAAAAGCACTCTGGAAAACACACTGGTGCTGAAGAACAGGTACTCAGGACACATAGAACACACTAGAAGCATGCAGGAAATAAATTAATTCCTTACAATGCTGGAGCACTTTATACACAAGGTAGGCATGCACAGGGACATGCAGAGGCATGGAGAGGAAACACATGCTTGGATTGCTCAGATGCTGATAATGAGAGGCTGCTTGGAACTCACATGGAAACACAGAGAAACAGGTAACGGACTGAATTTCAGATGGAGACACAGTGGTTAGGGAAAAATATGCTGGCAGTCGTGCATGAGGTCACAAGAGCAGGACATAGACTTGAAGTAAACAAGGCTTGATGCAGGGTAGAATCATTTAAAGACACTGTTGAACTTTGGGTTCACTGAGAGACACAGGAGCTGGGTACAGACTGGACAAACTAGACATGCTGAGAACATAAAAGGTTATGGAAAAGTGCCTCCCAGAAAACACTGGGAGGCACTGTGAAACACTAGAAAATACAATGGGAATGGACTGGCCAAGCATGTCACCAGACCTAGACCCTATTGAGCATCTGTGGGGCATATTCAAACGGGAGGTGGAGGAGCGCAAGGTCTCTAACATCCACCAGCTCCGTGATGTCACCATGGAGGAGTGGAAGATGATCATGTTGGAATTATTGTACAGTTTCTTAGGAGCTGTTTTCTCATTGGCAGTGAGGTTAGAGCGTAAGGGAAGATTATGAGTGATAGACTTGCACATACATAGGATATGCAAGTAGAGGACTTGGTAGAAGCTTAGGATTAGGGATGAGCGAATGGTTTGGCCCAAACATAAGTTCAGGCTGAACTATGGTTGTTCGGCCGTTCGGCGAACAACGAACATTATGCGGTGTTCATGGGAAATTCGAAAGCCGCAGAACACCGTTAAAGTCTATGGGACACTAACATGAAAAAACAAAAGTGCTCATTTTAAAGGCTTATATACAAGTTATTGTCATTAAAAAGTGTTTGGGGGCTTGGGTTTTGCCCCAGGGAACATGTATCAATGCAAATTGTTTTTTTAAAAACTTCTATTTTTTCGGGAGCAGTGATTTTTTTAATGCCTAACGTGAAACAATAAAAATGAAATATTCCTTTAAATATCATGCCGGGGGTGTGTCTATAGTAAGTGGCGCATTATTCCCGTTTTTAGAACAGTACTACAGAAAAATACATTTATAAACTAAAAAAATTGTCATTCAAAACTGATCGTGGCTGTAATAAATTGTCGGGTCTCGGCAATATAGATAAAACTCATTGAAAAAAAGGCATGGGATTCCCCCCAGTCCATTACCAGGCCCTTTGGATCTGGTATGAATATTAAGGGGAACCCCGAACAAAAAATAAAAAAATAAATTGTGTGGGGATCCCTCCAAAATCCATACCAGGCTCTTCAGGTCTGGTATGGAAATTAAGGGGAACCCTGCGCCAAATTAAAAAAAAGGCATAGGGGTCCCCCCAATATCCATACCAGACCCTTATCCAACCTGGCAGGCTGAGGGGGGAAGAGGGGGGACGAGAGAGCATCACCCCTCCTGAACTGTACCAGGCCACATGCCCTCAACATGGGGAGGGTGCTTTGGGGTCAGACCCCAAAGCACCCTCCCCATGTTGAGGGCATGTGGCCTGGTAAGGTTCAGGAGGGGGGACGCTCTCTCATGTTGAAGGGGACAAGGGCCTCATCCCCACAACCCTTGCCCAGTGGTTGCGAGGGTATGCAGGCGGGGGGCTTATTAGACAAGGGGACCCCCAGATACCGCCCCCCCATGTGAATTGGTGGGGGGAACCCCTACCATTTCACAAAAAAAGTTTCAAAAATGGTAAAAAAGACAAGAGACAGCTTGGGACAAGTCCTTTATTAAAAAAATTAAAAAATAAAAATGTCCAGTGATGTAAATTCACGCCGCTCGATGGACCGAAAAGGAAAAAAAAAATCTGCAACAGCTCCGCCTCCATGGGAGGCTACTGCCGAGTAATGATTCTTTTTGTGACAGCTGTTATATAGCTAAAGGCGAGGCTACCGGTGACATAAACGGGTGATCCTGCCCCCCTCTGATGCCAGGGGGCCTTTATGTCACTGGGTGGCCCCGCCCCATTAAAAAAATCACTGAAAGAAACGTATTTAAAAAAAAAAATAGCATTGATACATGTCCCCTAGGGCGGGACCCGGGTCCCCAAACACTTTTTTATGGCAATAACTTGCATGTAGGCCTTTAAAATGAGTACTTTTGATTTTTCATGTTAGTGTCCCATAGACTTTAACGGTGTTCATGTGTTCGTCTGAGTTTTTTGCCTGTTCACATTTTCTGGTGCGAACTGAACTGGGGGTTGTTCAACTCATCCTTACTTAAGATATCTGGGCCTTTGACGTGTGCTTGTTTGAAGAATGATTTAGGTCTAAAGCTGGTGTGTTGGATAGGATGGAGGTGGGTAAATGTTGTGTCAATATATTAGCATGTGCGTCTTCATCCTCTATGTATATCCCTTCCAAGGTCTATTGAACAATCACTGGTGGTGGAAGTGTTCATAGCAAGAGTATCAGTTTTCTCTTGGGTTTCTGGGAGATGGGATAACTTTTGTTTAGCCTCCTTTATGTTGTAGTATCGCTTAACCGTTTGTTGAGGTCCACAAAGAGAGTGAAGAGGTTCGGGCCAGCTGAGGGAACAAAGTTGAGGCCTTTGAGTATTGGTGAGTGTTCTAGTGCTAAGTTGTAGGTGGAGAGTTTACATTTTTTACCATCTCTGTAGTTTGCCCTTTTTCTTTGTTTCTCTTAAATCCCCCTCTTCTGCCTCTTCTTCTCATTTTCTTTTTAGGGCAGGTGAGAGGGCACTGAAAAAAGTCTCTGAGAGTTGTACATTGGGCCGGCGGGATGTGGAAGATGGACCTGGTTCCATGGTGGGTGTCATTTCTGAAGTAGAAGGCTTGTGGGTGGTGGACCCGGTGGATCCGAAGGCGGTTATGGTATTCTCAGATGAGGTTGTTGAAGGGTCAACATCAGTGGGTAAAAGAGGATGGTGTGGTGCTGGGTTACTACTGGGTGGTATTGTTGTACCTTTATCGGGGAGTTGTGGATGAGAGATGTGAGAGTCAGGGGATCAGGGCATGACGATTGGGTAGTATTCTTTTGGTTGACAGAATCTTACAGCGGTGTAGCCTTTGAATTCTTGCTGTGCTTAATCTTGCCTGAGACCTGTTCAGGGGGTTGAAGGTGTCCTTTCTTCCTTCTATTGGATACTGGATTAGTGTTGGCATGGCATTCATGGGTAGTGGGGCCGGGGGTTGGGGAGGTATTTTGCTCTCTCTGAGTGTCTCTGAGGGCTGGATAGTTTCCGGGACCAGCAGAGGGAAGCCTATGGGTAACAGAGTTGGGGGTCGGTACCCTGGGGGTGATGGTGCCTCACAGGGTGGTCAAATTATTTTCCAGTCAAAGACTCTATGATTGTTATAGTCATCCACATCTCTACGTATCTTACTTTGTTTGGTTTTGATTAGATTGTCCTCGTTCCTTTTGGTTTTCCTCTTGAATAGATGTAGCCATTTTAATGGTAAATGATTGGTGTGTTTGCTAATGGTCTCAATAAAGGAAATGGCCCTTTTAGTCAATTTGTAGATTCTGAGTTCCCTCTCTTCAATGATAATGTCCATCCATTTTAAGGAGCATACTTCAGAAATGTCCTCCCATTGCTTTTGTAATTTGGGGGACAAGAATGAGCATCTGTGTTTAATTCTTAGACCTCTAGGGGTAATTTTGGCCAGTATGTATTGGGATAGAAAGAACTTATCTGGGGGGCGTAGCAACCAAGCTCCAACATGGACGTCTGATCCACGATCTCTGCTCAGCCACTTGGGAAATCAACAGATATCCAAGCCTACCACCACCCTAACAGCCCCTAAATACCTTTGTCTGCCTCAGGAAAGCTGGCACGATGACTCGATGCAGAAAGGAGCCGCAGCAGATGCACAAGCTGGTGGGCTTCTTCCCCACAATCTCCAAAGGGCTCCAACAAAATGGCGGAGGCGGCCACTCCTCACAGCAGAATGAACAGGACAAACAAACCACAACAGGCCCCGGCCAGCACAGAGGCAGCGGGGCACAGGCAGGGGGGCACAGAAACTTTAGCCCGACCACCAGGAGCCCAGTAAAATACAAAATCCTGCAGACACACTCTTCACAGAGAGCTGGAAGTCCCAGAAATGGAGGTGAGAGGGCTCCAGACCTCTAAAATTGGAAATACCCCAGGAATGATAGACCCTATAGCTGCCTTCCCCACCACAGGACAGCCTATATCAGATATTATGTTAAAAGAAATGATTTTATCACTCAGAGCATCCTTACAAGCTGATCTGGTATCAGCCGTTAAAAGTTGCCAGGTGGAGGTGCGAGCATTGGGGGATTACTCTGTGTCCTTCAACACTTTAGTTGAATTCCACAATATGCACAATGAGGAAATATCTTGGGTAAAAGACAAAGTTGCTGATCTAGAAAATAGGTCCATGAGGAACAACCTAAAAATCAGAGGTATCCCTGAATCTGTGCCTCCTCAACAACTACAGAAATAGGAGAAGAGAAGGTGTTCCGGTGGATTCCGCATGGTGGATAATATTAATGAGTCTTCTAGTGGCATCCGATGCCTGGCGTCCTTTTGTGAATCCTGTTTGATCATTGTGGATGAGGAATGGTAGTATATCATATAGTCGTGTTGCTTTAATTTTTGCATATATTTTTATGTCTAGATTGAGAAGGGAAATGGGCCTAAAATTTTGGGGGGAGGTCGGCTCTTTCCCTGGTTTTGGGAGTGTCATTCTTGTTGCTTGGAGCATTTTGGATGAGAAAGAGGAGGAGGAAGCAGCGTTGTTGAAAATTGTGCTCATATGCGGGGCTAAGATATGTGAAAATTGCTTGTAGTATTCTCCTGTCAAGCCATCAGGGCCAAGAGATTTGCCTGCAGGTAGTTGTTATACTAGATTGTATTTCTTGTGTCGTAAAGGGTGTATTTAAGTATTTTTACTGTTCAGTAGTTATCTTAGGAAGGTTAACATGGTTGTGAAAGGTATTGATATTTTCTAGGGAAGGTTGATGTGTGGATTGGTCTTGACTGAGATTGTATAGATCGCTGTAGTATGCTCTGAATGCCTCTGCTATGTTTTGTGGGTCTATTACTTTGTCTTTTGTGTGGGGGCGATAAAGGTAAGCAATTCTGGTCTTAGTGCGGTAACCTTTAATGCTGAGTGCTAGTGCTTTCCCTGCTTTGTTGAATGTAGCATATGATACTGCTTTTATTTTACGTTGCAATTTGTCAAATGATTCTAGGAGAAGTAATCATAGTTCCTGTCTACGGTTCAATATCTTTATCGAGTGGGTGTCTTTGGTTTTAATTTTGTTCTGTTTTTCTAGATCAGTGATCTGGGACATAAGTGAGTCAATACGCTGCGTCCTCTCCCTCTTTTTACGTGCTCCCAACTGTATCAGAACCCCTCCGATATATGCCTTGTGTGCATTCCACACTGTGGCGGGATCGGACACAGATCCCATGTTGTGTGAGAAATCTGTCAGGTGTTTTGCAAGATCTGTGGCGTGAGACAGTTGTTGCAGGAGGTAATTATTTACTCGCCACATGAATGTTGGGGGATTTAATGATGCATCTGCAATAGAGATGCTGATAGGTGCGTGGTCCAACCAAGTCACGGTGTGGATATCAGATGATTGGGTTTTTTGTAAGAGACATTTGTCAACCAGGAAGAGATCTATGCGAGAATATGATTTATGTACAGGTGAGAAATATATAAAGTCCCTTTCAGGACCAAGGTGACACCTCCACACATCATAGAGTTCTTGTATGAAGAAACATTTTTGCAGGGGAGATTCCTTCCTTTCGGTTGTTGATATGGAATCTAGGTGCGTATCGGGTACCATTCCCCGCAAACAATGAGGTGGCCTTGTTGAATATGACTTTGTATAAAAACCCATCTGGTGGTTGTTGGGGGTATATATATATAAAAAAAAGAATTCTGACCAGAAGTAGCAAATTGAAATGGGTATGCCACATCCCTTAGTACAATGAACAAAAACAGACTGTTCCCCTGGGGTGGGATTTTAAAGGCATTACCACAAAAAGTATATATTATTAGTAGAAAATATTTTATTTACAGAAACAAAAAATGTAACACACAATGATCAAAGTATACCTTAGCACACACAGAAATACAGATAGAAAATTGCATCGGGTGTGTAGGTAACATCAAAAGGTGGTATACATCACATACGACAATAAATATAAAACAAACTGATATGGAAAGATGGAGTGGGTCTCACTAAACCAACGCGTTTCGGAGATTCCTTCGTCAGGGTTTGACGAGTGAGAGTCACCACCTATTGAATATTATGAAAGGCAAAAAAAATTATTTAAACAAAATCGTCATTGTCGATTGCAAGCCTAAGGTAGTATGTCCCCCACACCCCAAGTGTGAGAGAGTGTACACTTACCCAATGCAAAAATGAAATAAAAGAAAAAACGAACAATCAGCGCATAAAATCAGCTCTGCTGTGGTGTCCCAGGTCGCATGCACATGCTAGAAGTCCAATAGTAGATAAGCAGGATACTATGAATAGATCCGTAGGAGGAGTGTTCTACCCCTAAAGGCTGAGATGACACCGCGTCCAAATGGGGCGCAGTGCCTGTGCGCAGACTGGGGTCCAATAGGATCTTCGGACCTAGAATTGTATAAACCAAATCATAAGACTAGGCAAATGACAAGTAAAAGGGCAAAAAAGCTACTAAGTACGGTGCAGTCTGAAGAAAACAGCATTCTGGAGAGAGCACCAAAAGAGCATATCTGCATATATGAGATTAAAGGCCAGGTACATACCTACGATTTGGAGCTGGAAGGGACACCTACAGTGTGTAATGTAGGGAAGGGAGGAGAGGCTCATGTGGCATTGAACCAGCTTGTGGGTTGGCCAAGGAATAAGAACCTAAAGTTACAAAACCAAAGGGAAGAGGGTAAGCTCCAAAATAAAGTAAATCAACCAGTAAAATTGCATGGGAGACACCATGCGGTGGAGTGTTCCCCAAGGTAGATCTAATACGTGCCCCCAATCCCTAATAGTGTATTACCTGTAGCAGCCCAGAGCGCAGCACTGGTGCACCATCCACGGATCTATTCATAGTATCCTGCTTATCTACTATTGGACTTCTAGCATGTGCATGCGACCTGGGACACCACAGCAGAGCTGATTTTATGCGCTGATTGTTCGTTTTTTCTTTTATTTCATTTTTGCATTGGGTAAGTGTACACTCTCTCACACTTGGGGTGTGGGGGACATACTACCTTAGGCTTGCAATCGACAATGACGATTTTGTTTAAATAATTTTTTTTGCCTTTCATAATATTCAATAGGTGGTGACTCTCACTCGTCAAACCCTGACGAAGGAATCTCCGAAACGCGTTGGTTTAGTGAGACCCACTCCATCTTTCCATATCAGTTTGTTTTATATTTATTGTCGTATGTGATGTATACCACCTTTTGATGTTACCTACACACCCGATGCAATTTTCTATCTGTATTTCTGTGTGTGCTAAGGTATACTTTGATCATTGTGTGTTACATTTTTTGTTTCTGTAAATAAAATATTTTCTACTAATAATATATACTTTTTGTGGTAATGCCTTTAAAATCCCACCCCAGGGGAACAGTCTGTTTTTGTTCGGGGTATATATATATGGTAAGGTGTACTTTATGTTGTTGATAGAGAAGATTATGTATCGACCGAGGCGTTGGAATCTCTAATGGCAATCAATACTCCACATTGTTTTGAGGAGAAGGAGGCTTGGTAAATTTGCGGGAAGCTCTTGTTTGAGCATTTAGGTGGGGCTGTGGAGGAGAAATGTGTCTCCTGTACACATAGTATATTGCATTTGTGGTCTTGGGCAGTTTTCCGAAGAGAGTGACGTTTCGCAGGGTGGTTAAGGCTGTGTGTGTTGATAGACAATAAATTAAGTGGCACGTTCATTGTGTTTGGTGGTATGTGTGTTGGGTTTAGACACTCACGGCTTGGCGACGAATCTGTAGGAAGTCCAGTTGTGGAAAGGAGTTTGTCTTTTGAGATGAGGAGTATTAGCTTTATGCTTCTGTGGTTTCGGCCGTCTTAGCTGAAATGTTGTATCTAAGAAAAAAACTGCGTAACAAGTAAAAAATTAAGTAAAAATAAAGAAAAAAAATAAAGAACAAGTTGCGGGGCGATGATTCGTAAACATAGTGTGGTAATCAACAAAAAAATAGGCTGAAATCAGCAAATGCTCTGTTGGGGTAAACAGTCAAGTGCAACAATGGGTTGTGTGAGCCTGAGGCCGGAGAGAACATTTCTGTCAAGATTACAAGCCCTTTGGGCATTAATGTCAGCCTTGTTTACCTTGTTGTTTATCAGAGTACCTTTCCCTTTGCTGTAGAGGGCGCTTTGTAGCTGAGAATGGGTTATTGTCTTGTGGAGGACCTATTATAATTCCCCACGCGAGGAGTAGTTTCATCCCTCCGGTTAGGGTGGAAATAGTGTGAGAGTTTCCATTCCTGGTGACTAGTATGGTCGCAGGGTACCTCCACTTGTATTGTATCCTGTGGTTATTCATGGCTTTCGTCACCGGGTTCAGGTGACGTCACAATTGGAGGGTGTATTTGGAGAGGTCAGGGAAAAGTTGGATCCCTTCAAATGGAGCTGGGAGAGTGCGTTTGAGTCTGGCTGTTGATAGGAGTTTTTCCTTAGCGTGGAAAAAGTGCACTCTCATAAGCACATCCCTGGATACAGACACAGCCAGATGGGGTGGTTTGGCAATCCTGTGGATCCTGTCTATAGTGATTTTAAGCGGGGTAGCATCAGGCATAACACACATGAGGTCTTGGGCGAATTTGTGGAGCTGTTGGTGGAACAGATTAGGGGACCCCCCTAAATTTAACGTTGGCTTGGACAACTCAAATAAATTTCTGGTCAATATGGTACTTTTTTGATCCAGTGTTGCTCATCCTTTACCTCTTCATTTGTGCCTACAAGATCATTGATAGTGGTAGCGCTGTCCTCCATTTTGGACTCAATGTATGTAATTCTGTCTCCCATGGTATGCATGT
Organism: Lithobates septentrionalis; assembly: GCA_037952835.1. NCBI lineage: Eukaryota > Metazoa > Chordata > Amphibia > Anura > Ranidae > Lithobates > Lithobates septentrionalis. The sequence continues at coordinate 205,549 of JBBDGP010001153.1, read as the reverse complement.
CTGAGGAGAATTTTGAGATTAAGGAGGAGAGATCTGTCACCAGGGAGGATAGAAGAGATAGGAGCATATCTTTTAATGTTGTGTCTAATACAGGCTGTCCTGTGGTAGGAAATGCTGCTATAGATGATTGAAGGGCCTGATTACCCTGGAGGGGGTTAAGTAGCTGGGCCTCAGCCTGTTTGGAGGATGGAGGGGTATCCATCCTCATCCTGGCCTTTGCAGGTCTGCCTGAAGTTGGACTACCTTCTGCCTGGTCCAAGGGGGATAGCAGGGGCTGGATGCCGTCAGTATTGTCAGGGATGGCGTCCGGGAGGTCTGTGTATGCATTGCTCGTGGCGTCCGTGCCGGTGCCATTTTGACTCCCACTAATCTGCGGTGCTGGCTTCAGGAAGAAGGCAGTGAGCTTTCCGCTTGCCGGAAATCACTCACTGATTCTCCAGCAGTGTGTGAGATGTGGATGGCTGTGTTGAGGCCATTCATGAGCGCCGTCAAGCCATCCCTCTCCCCCGAATTTATTTTTACGGTTCAGCAACTGGTGTAGGGAAATTTGCCTGCTAAAATCAATTGGTGGTGTACTGCTAGCAGATTGGCTGCCCATACTCGGGACACCTATTGCTATACCTTCATTCCAGGTTTTTGAGAGGACTGGAGGTAAAGTAGGGTTCAAGATCCCAGATGAGGAGCAAGAAGAAGTCCGCCTTTTTCTATGATGTGGGTCTTTCAAGTGCTGTTGCCAACGAACTGCATGGCAGGTCGTCATATGTCTGGTCAAGCATGTGGTGCCCAAGTGGCTGCTGTTCTGACCAGGCTTGATCCGCTTCAGACATAAGTTGCAAACAGCAATGGTGCGATCTGCTACACACGTATCAAAAAAGGCCCCCACCAAGGAACTTTTAAAAGTCAGCGGGGAGTCAGAAGCACTCTGCACCTGCGGAGCTCTGTGGTGTGATGCAATAGGGTGGCTGCCCTTATGCTGCCCCCTAGAGGACATCCAGTCTCATTGGAGTTGTGCCTCTTCCTCCTCCTCTCCTCTCTCAGGCACCCAAGTATGGTCAGTGGCCTCATCATCCCCCCCTACACATCACTGGAGCAAACTTGGCAGTATGCTGCAGCTGGGGGAACATGACTGCCAGTTTCTTGTCCATCTGTGGCACCCCCTCTCTCTAAGCTCACATTACTCCCTTCCTCAACCTGTAAACCAACATCAGAGCCTTCAAATCGCTACGCATCCTCCAGTAGCATATAACCGACACTATGGATGAATAATTCTGGGGACTCCTCCGTGCATGATGGTGGGGCTACGGAAAGAGTGACTGTGGACAAGGAGCCAATGAAATATTCCACTTTGGCAGCTGCGTTGGAAGGCAAACTACTCTGAACCTGGGTGATAGAGGAGGATGAGGACGGCTTCGTTATCCACTCCACCAACTTTTCTGCATGTTGTGGCTCAATAACACGAACAGCAGCAGAAAAAAAAGACAAGCGTGCCCCACGGCCACCTGCAGAGGATGCACCATGTCCATGACCAGCACTGTTGACTGTAGATACAGAGGCTGCTTGCCCTCTTTTAGTGGCCTGTGAGCGTCTGCCTCTCCTCGGTGGCCTTCCAGACATGATGCATTTTTTGTTTTGCAACATCACACTACACTGTATTATATTGTGTACACCGCCTGAAGTATATTAGAAATGCACTGTATATATAGGCTACACTGAATGCAGAGTATATAGATAGATATAGATATATATCTATATCTATCTATATACTCTGCATATATATATATATATATACAGTGGGGACAGAAAGTATTCAGACCCCCTTAGATTTTTCACTCTTTGTTATATTGCAGCCATTTGCTAAAAATGTCAATGTTCAATCACTTAAGTTCATTTTTTTCCTCATTAATATACACACAGCACCCCATATTGACAGAAAAACACAGAATTACTGACATTTTTGCAGATTTATTAAAAAAGAAAGACTGAAATATCACATGGTCCTAAGTATTCAGACCCTTTGCTGTGACACTCATATATTTAACTCAGGTGGTGTCCATTTCTTCTGATCATCCTTGAGATGGTTCTACACCTTCACTTGAGTCCAGCTGTGTTTGATTATACTGATTGGACTTGATTAGGAAAGCCACACACCTGTCTATATAAGACCTTACAGCTCACTGTGCATGTCAGAGCAAATGAGAATCATGAGGTCAAAGGAACTGCCTGAAGAGCTCAGAGACAGAATTGTGGCAAGGCACAGATTTGGCCAAGGTTACAAAAAAAAATTCTTCTGCACTTAAGGTTCCTAAGAGCACAGTGGCCTCCATAATCCTTAAATTGAAGACGTTTGGGATAACCAGAACCCTTCCTAGAGCTGGCCGTCTGGCCAAATTGAGCTATCGGGGGAGAAGAGCCTTGGTGAGAGAGGTAAAGAAGAATCCAAAGATCACTGTGGCTGAGCTCCAGAGATGCAGTCGGGAGCTGGGAGAAAGTTGTAGAAAGTCAACCATCACTGCAGCCCTCCACCAGTCGGGGCTTTATGGCACAGTGGCCTGACGGAAGCCTCTCCTCAGTGCAAGACACATGAAAGCCCGCATGGAGTTTGCTAAAAAAACACCTGAAGGACTCCAAGATGGTGAGAAATAAGATTCTTTGGTCTGATGAGACCAAAATAGAACTTTTTGGCCTTAATTCTAAGCGGTATGTGTGGAGAAAACCAGGCACTGCTCATAACCTGTCCAATACAGTCCCAACAGTGAAGCATGGTGATGGCAGCATCATGCTGTGGGGGTGTTTTTCAGCTGCATTGACAGAAAGACTGGTTGCAATTTAGGGAAAGATGAATGCGGCCAAGTACAGGGATATTCTGGACGAAAACCTTCTCCAGAGTGCTCAGGACTGGGCCGAAGGTTTACCTTCCAACAAGACAATGACCCTAAGCACACAGCTAAAATAATGAAGGAGTGGCTTCACAACAACTCCATGACTGTTCTTGAATGGCCCAGCCAGAGCCCTGACTTAAACTCAATTGAGCATCTCTGGAGAGACCTAAAAATGGCTGTCCACCAACGTTTGCCATCCAATCTGACAGAGCTGGAGAGGATCTGCAAGGAGGAATGGAAGAGGATCCCCAAATCCTGGTGTGAAAAACTTGTTGCATCTTTCCCAACAAGACTCAATGGCCCAGCCAGAGCCCTGACTTAAACTCAATTGAGCATCTCTGGAGAGACCTAAAAATGGCTGTCCACCAACGTTTGCCATCCAATCTGACAGAGCTGGAGAGGATCTGCAAGGAGGAATGGAAGAGGATCCCCAAATCCTGGTGTTAAAAACTTGTTGTATCTTTCCCAACAAGACTCATGGTAGTATTAGAACAAAAGGGTGCTTCTACTAAATACTGAACAAAGGGTCTGAATACTTAGAACCATGTGATATTTCAGTTTTTCTTTTTTAATAAATCTGCAAAAATGTCAACAATTCTGTATTTTTCTCTCAATATGGGGTACTGTGTGTACATTAATGAGGAAAAAAATGAACTTAAAGGCACCTGCGCGATAGCTCACAAAATGGCCACCGGCTTCTAGAGCTCTGCTCCACCACAGCCCACAATTAGCCACCAGAGCTAGCAGAGCGCCCCACAGCACCTATTACTGGGACCATTAGGCAGGGGAGACACCCGGGAACCCCCCGATGATGGCGGCACAGGCAAGGAGAAACCTCACAAGCCAGATGTCAGCGGTGGCCGTTCCAGTCAGCTATGCCAAGATGGCAGCGTCCCCACGAGGCACACACAGCACAGAGGTGTCAGACGAATCCATCGCTGATCAGGACTTACTCCAGCCACATTCTCCAGGTACAGCCTTTCCTCTGCTACCCCTGGCAACATCACCTGCTTCCACAGAGTCCCTGCTGGGCAGGATGAGCACCGGTCTCCCATCCACCCCCATGATCCACACTCAGGCCTGCTCCTCTCTGTGAGTGAAGCAAATGCAGTATCTCCTATCCCCACTGACTTCCTGTCATGTACCAGATAAGACCAGAACTGTGTGGACGGCAACAGAGGAAACCCAGATGTGTATAAGTGAAAATATAAATGATTTATTAAAGATAAATGAATAAATTTAACACAACCACCTCCAATATCACTTAGTGCACCACAACCAATACATAACAGAACCCCACAAATAATAATAATAACAGAACAAGTATATACAAGTAAGGGAAATACTGAGATCGTAAACAGAGCCAGGCCAAGGTCGTCAACAGGAGGTCAGCAGCTGGGGAAGGGAAACAAACAGGACAAAGAGAGGACTGATGGATCGCAGGAGGGACGGGTAAGATACAAGGCTCAGGGTCCAGGGTTCAGGTACCAGACAGGGAACAGGATCCACAGGTTCTAGGAATCAAGTTTCAGGTTTCAGGAATCAGGTAATCAGGTAATCAGGATGCAGGCTGCGGGTCAGGGTTCAAGGAAAATACCAGGGCAAGATGAGTGTACACTTGCCGGGTATTTATACTGCAGCTGCTAATTAAGGTCAGGTGACACCTGTCTGCAGAGGGGAATACCTGCTCCATACTGCCAGGATTCCTCCTCTGGTGGACGCCAGTACTGCGGCCCGAAGGTGACAGAATACCAGCAGGAAAAAGCTCTTCTGACAGCTCCAAACTGTCAGGAGACACCTGCTAGTGGACCTCAGTACTGCACGCCAAATGATCAATATTACCAGCGGAGGGGACCTTTCCTGACACTTCCCTTCCATGATGGAGGCTTTCTCACAGCTACTATCAAAAAGCCTGGCCCTAAATGCAGCTCAAATTACCTCGTCCATCCACGCTGACCTGCAGCAATTAGGGATGAGAATGGACACTATTGAAAAGAAAGCCAATCAATCTGTGGCACATATCAACCAGAACTCAGCCAGGATCCAAGACCTGCAGGATCAATTGGAAACAGCCTGTGCAAAGATCGACGACCTTGAGAACAGGTCAAGATGTTACAACTTCAGAATCAGGGGGCTCTCTGAATCTGAAAAGGATGTGCATGCGGCGGTGAAATCGCTGATTAAGGGCCTTATCCCAGATATTGCTGATCACCGTATGGAGCTGGATAGAGCTCAAAGAGCCCTGAAACCCTCTGCTCAGATGGCCTCCCTAGAGACATAATTGTGAAGCCCCATTTTTACTCAGTTAAAGAGGAGGTGATGAAGAAATCCAGGCTCTCTGACAATCTCACGTTATTGGGACACAAAATACAGATTTTTGCTGACCTATCGCCATATACGGTACAGAAAAGACGCTCCCTCAAACCGTTACTCCAACTTCTGATCGACAAAGACATTTCATACAGATGGTTGTTCCCTCTCCGCCTTAACTTCTCCTACAGAAATAAAATCCATAGCTTCTCCTCCTTTGCAGAGGGCAAACGTCTTATGCTACAGTTGGGCCTGCTCAATCAGGAACCACCCTCCACACAGATTATCATACGAACCCCTCATCATCAAAGAGACCCCCACCAGCAAGTCCGCTGCAACCTTCCTGGCTTACACAGAATTCCAAGCGATCCAAGGAAAACCTCCCGCCATGATGCATAAGCCTCTTCTAAAGATCAGGGCTCTGATCTGGTACTTTCCCCTGTTTCACTTTGGGCCGCCATTAGCCGCCTGGGATTTCCCAGTAACTCTCTCCCTGGTTTTCTCCAACTGAACACTGATCCCTCACCTGAACTGAATCATCTGTAGACTAGCTCCACACCTTCATAGGACTGGCGTTAGTCATCTGACTGGGTAGTATGTTTTGGGTGGTGGTGGGGGTGGGGGGGAGTAGGGTTCCATTAGCTTCTTCGGGGGAACTAAAGGAGGGGAGACCGTACTAGTCATGCACTGTTTCTCGCTCATTATTAATTCTTGGTTGGGAATTGGTGCCCAAACCCTGAGGGAAGGCTAAGGCATACTTATTTTCAAATGTTGACTAGGTATACAGCCTCTCTGTCAGGTCACCTTGAGGCTAGGTGACAGATGCACACCGTTGAGATCAGGAGTGCACCGGAAGGCAGTAGACCCTACAGCTGACTGCTGCGGATGGGAGTCCGGGTATATGGAAGGCAGGGCGGCTGGAACACCAACACGGATCCCACTGGGGTTAGAGCATAGGATTCCCTGGGACGCAGAGTCTAAGAGCCAGAAGGTGTTCACCAGAGCCTCTAGTGGTGAGGATGGACTGGGCTGCAACTGGCTCCAGGTCGCGACCCCCAGGGTCCCCCAGCTCACACCCATAGTAGGCAACAGAAGGATAGGGATAGTAAAGGAATAAGCCAAGGTCAGGGCCACAAGCAGACAAGGACAACAGAGTACACACCAAGGTTCAGGGTCACAGGCAAACAGGGATAGTCAGGGACACGCCAAAAGGTCAGGGTCACGAGCAGACAGGAATAGTATAGAACACGCCAAGGTCGGTAACAGAAATAAACGTAGCACACACGGCAGGCAGGAACAGGAAGCCAAACACACAAAGGTTGATCAGCAGGGCTGACCTGCAGTGCAGAGGTTAAGATAGAGTTCTCTGATAGGAGCTGGGATGGAGCCATGCTAGAGAAGAGTTAATAAAAGCAGTCAGGTGAGAGACAGCTGGTCTTTGGAGATGAACACATGGAGACAGGTAAGCTGACAAACAAACTCTATTGCATAACCATGACACTCTCCCAACTCCTGCTCCTTTGCGCGATCGGCACGGTCCCCGGTGGGTTTAGTAGTTTTGTTCTTAAGGTGACGGGGCTGTGGTGGACCCAGTGCACCTCCAATAGGAACCAGAGGCACTGATAGTGCTCTTGGTTGCTTAACCAGTTTCCCTACATTTAGGGCATTCCGGTCCCCTTAGGTCAAGGGGTGAGAAATGGCTAGTCCATTCCACCCCGGGGATAGGCGGGGGGGTCGGGGGACCCCCTAGTTTCAAGGTTTCAATTTTTGTTCTTCACTGTACATGCATTAACTCAGGTTTCGGTAACGTATCTGTTTTCCCTCCTTTCTCCTTTCACCCCTTTCTTCTTCTTCTTTTCTACTGCTCGTCTGAGCATTCCCAGGCTCCATGAATGTCCGTGGTCTCTCCTCTCAGGTCCCAGAACAGCGGCTTTTTCACCCTTTGGGCTTTTAGAGATGAGCACTCCACAAAGTAAAGGTATGATTCAGGTTTCAAGACTGGCTACACCCCTGCTGACTCATGGCTAGTACTCAAAAACTCCAATCCCGCCCTCAAAATTATATCTCGCAATACTCAGGGAATCAACTCCCCTGTCAAACGTAGAAAGCTGTTACAGCAATACCATTCCATGCATGCAGACATTCTCCTGCTCCAAGAAACTCACTTTCCATCCTCGTACAAACCTAATTTCCTCCATCATTGCTTCCCCAAATTTTTCTTATCCTCGGCAGGATCCTTATCCTTATTACACCCCTAATAAGGAGCAGAAAACCTTCTTTGACTCCTTACTACAAAATTTACAACCACACCTCAAAGGCACAATTTTTATTGGTGGGGACTCGAACACCGCCTTTGATTTCTCTCTTGATAAATCGGGTGGGGGGAAAACGAAATCCAGACGTCCTTCTAGACAGAGCATTAAGATTGCGAAGCTGCTTCATGAAGCGGGACTGATCGATGTCTGGAGAAAGACTAACCCTCACTCTAAAGATTACACTTACTTTTCAGCACCTCACAACTCCTTTGCCTGGATAGACCACATCTTCACGCGCCCCACTATGATTCCTCTCATCAGAGGCTCCAAGATTGTAGACACCCCTTTATCTAATCACTCGATGGTCACTCTGATCACACAAAGACTCATGGGTTCCCGTTCACCCCTTCGCTGGCGCTTACAGGAATCTCTTTTAAGTGACCCAATACAATGTACGTTGCTGGAGGAAGCCATAAAGGAATACTTCCGTATTAACACGACAAGCGACATCACACCTATGACCGTTTGGGCTGCACATAAAGCAGTTATTAGGGGGAAAATTATCCAGCTGACAGCCAAACTCAGGGCAGAGCATAGAGCTGACACACTGAAATTGACGGAGGAATTCTGATCCCTAGCTAAGGTACACAAACAACACCCTAGGTCGGACTTTCTAGCTAAGTTAGACAAAGCCCGAGTCCCCCTGAATCTGAACCTGACGGCAGAAAGGCACCTCAGGTGGACCGGGGCGAAATTCTACTCACAAAAGGATAGAATTGGCTCCAGACTAGCGGTTAATCTTAGTCCCAAACCCCATTTCCTAGCTATCCCTAAAATTAGGCTGCCCTCGGGAGACTTGTCGCAGAACCCAGCCAAGATCATGGAAGCCTTTCTTCAGTTCTACTCCGAACTCTATAAACCAAACCTCCTTACCCCTAGACCAACACAGAACACTTTTCTAGTAGGGATGAGCCGAACACCCCCCGGTTCGGTTTGCACCACAACTTGCGAGCGGACCAAAACTTTGCACGAACGTTAGAACCCCATTAAAGTCTATGGGACTCGAACGTTCAAAATAAAAAGTGCTAATTTTAAAGGCTAACTTGCATGGTATTGTCCTAAAAGGGTTTGGGGACCCGTGTCCTGCCCCAGGGGACATGTATCAATGCAAAAACAAGTTTTAAAAATGGCCGTTTTTCGGGAGCAGTGATTTTAATAATGCTTAAAGTGAAACAATAAAAGTGTAATATTCCTATAAATTTCGTACCTGGGGGGTGTCTATAGTATGCCTGTAAAGGGGCGCATGTTTCCCGTGTTTAGAACAGTCTGACAGCAAAATGACATTTCAAAGTAAAAAAAGTCATTTAAAACTAAAGATGAGCCAAACACCCCCCGGTTCGGTTCGCAGCAGAACCTGCGAACGGACCGAAAATTTGCATGAACGTTAGAACCCCATTGACGTCTATGGGACTCGAACGTTCAAAATCAAAAGTGCTCATTTTAAAGGCTAATTTGCATGGTATTGTCCTAAAAAGGGTTTGGGGACCCAGATCCTGCCCCAGGGAACATGTATCAATGCAAAAAAAACTTTTAAAAACTGACGTTTTTTTGGGAGCAGTGATTTTATTGATGCTTAAAGTAAAAAAAAAAATTGAAATATTCCTTTAAATATCGTACCTGGGGGGTCTATAGTATGCCTGTAAAGTGGCGCGTGTTTCCCATGCTTAGAACAGTCCCTGCACAAAATGTTGTTTTTAAAGGAAAAAAGTCATTTAAAACTGCTTGCGGCTTTAATGTAATGTAGGGTCCTGGCAATATGGATGAAAATCAGTGAGACAAACAGCATGGGTACCCCCAAGTCCATTACCAGGCCCTTTGGGTCTTGTATGGATATTAAGGGGAAAAATGAAAGGTGTGGGGCCCCCAGGCCCTATATACTCTGAACAGCAGTATATAGGCGGTACAAACAAGACAGGGACTGTAGGTTTGTTGTTAAGTAGAATCTGTTTGTAATTTTGAACTGGTACATTTTTAACGTGTTTAGCTCCAGCCAAAAAATCTATTTTAAGCTTTTTGGAAAACCTAGGGAAGGGTTATCACCCCTGTGACATTTGTTTTGCTGTCTGTGCTCCTCTTCAGAAGATTTCACCTCACTTTTTGTCCCAATGACAAATGTTTTTTGAAAATTTGGGTTTTTTTTGTGAAACAAGGATTGGTGATAAAGCATCAGTGGAAAGGAGAATTTCCCATATTAACTCTTACATGAGAGAATTTCTCTTCTTAGGGGTAGATTTCATCTCACTTCCTGTTGTCTCCTTCCGTTTGCAAGTAGGAGTCGTTTGTAAGATGGATGTTTGAAAGTAGGGGCCTGCCCTATATACCCAGCAGTAGGGATGAGCCGAACACCCCCCTGTTCGGTTCGCACCAGAACTTGAGAACAGGCAAAAAATTTGTTCGAACACGCGAACACCGTTAAAGTCTATGGGACACGAACATGAATAATCAAAAGTGCTAATTTTAAAGGCTTATATGCAAGTTATTGTCATAAAAAATGTTTGGGGACATGGGTCCTGCCTCAGGGGACATGAATCAATGCAAAAAAAAGTTTTAAAAACGGCTGCTTTTTCTGGAGCAGTGATTTTAATAATGCTTAAAGTGAAACAATAAAAGTGTAACATCCCTTTACCTGGGGGGTGTCTATAGTATGCCTGTAAAGGGGCGCATGTTTCCCGTGTTTAGAACAGTCTGACAGCAAAATGACATTTCAAAGGAAAAAAAGTCATTTAAAACTACTTGATGCTTCTCCTCTTCTGACGGTTCTTAAATAACTGGGGGCGGGGCCACCCAGTGACCCCGCCCCCCTCCGACGCACGGTGACTTGACGAGACTTCCCTGTGGCATCACGGGGAATGCCACAGGGAAGTCCCGTCAAGTCCCCGTGCATCAGAGGGGGGCGGGGTCACCGGGTGGCCCCACTCCCATTATTTAAGAACCGTCAGAAGAGGAGAAGCATCACACAGCGGGAGCCTCCCTCCATGCCATCATGGATGTGGAGCGGCCCGAAAAGAAGATGAAGAGAAGAAGATGAAGAGAAGAAGATGAAGAGAAGAAGATGAAGAGAGAAGCGTCACACAGCGGGAGCCTCCCTCCATGCCATCATGGATGCGGAGCGGCCCGAGGAGAAGGGAAGAAGACACCGACGCCACGGAGGAAGATGCCGGACGAGAACACCGGAGGAAGAACCAGAAGAAGAAGAAGATGGAGGAAGAAACCGAAGGAAGATAGAAGATAGAAGAAGGAAGAAAGAAAGAAGAAGCATTTAAATAAAGGAATTGTCAAAAACTTTCTCTTGTCATTTTGAACATTTTTGACACTTTTTTAGTGAAATGGTAGGGGTACAAGTACCCCCTTCCCATTTCACACAGGGGGGAGGGCCGGGATCTGGGGGTCCCCTTGTTAAAGGGGGCTTCCAGATTCTGATAAGCCCCCCGCCCGCAGACCCCCACAACCACCGGCCAGGGTTTTGGGGGTGAGGCCCTTGTCCTCATTAACATGGGGATAAGGTGTTTTGGGGGGCTACCCCAAAGCACCCTCCCAATGTTGAGGGCATGTGGCCTGGTACGGTTCAGGAGGGGGGGCGCTCTCTCGTTCCCCCCTCTTTTCCTGCAGCCTGCCAGGTTGCGTGCTCGGATAAGGGTCTGGTATGGATTTTTGGGGGACCCACGCCGTTTTTTTTTAATTTTGGCGCGGGGTTCCCCTTAAAATCCATACCAGACCTGAAGGGTCTGGTATAGATTTTGAGGGGGACCCCACACCATTTTCTTTTTTTTAATTTTGGCCGGGGTTCCCCTTAATATCCATACCAGACCTGAAGGGCCTGGTATGGAATTTAGGGGGACCCCCACGTCAGTTTTTTTTAAATTTCGGTTCGGGGTTCCCCTTTGGGGAATTTCCATGCCGTTTTTATCAATGAACTTTTATGTGTATTGTCGAACCGGCAATTCATTAATAGCCGCGAGCAGTTTAAATGACTTTTTTTCCTTTGAAATGTCATTTTGCTGTCAGACTGTTCTAAACACGGGAAACATGCACCCCTTTACAGGCATACTATAGACACCCCCTAGGTACAAAATTTAAAGGAATATTACACTTTTATTGTTTCACTTTGAGCATTATTAAAATCACTGCTCCGGAAAAAACGGCCGTTTTTAAAACTTTTTTTTGCATTGATCCATGTCCCCTGGGGCAGGACCCAGGTCCCCAAACACTTTTTATCACAATACCATGAATATAAGCCTTTAAAATTAGCACTTTTGATTTCTCCCATAGACTTTTAAAGGGTGTTCCATGGCATTCGAATTTGCCGCAAACACCCCAAATTGTTCGCTGTTTGGCAAACTTGCGAACAGCCGATGTTCGAGTCGAACATGAGTTTGACTCGAAATCGAAGCTCATCCCTAGCCACAACACTGCAACCCCTCACAGATACTCTAGTTGGAGCGCGGGAACTAGCCCTGCTGCAAAGAATTGCATCAAAAATTGTAATTACACGCCCCTGTTAAACAGGGGCTGACAAATTGGTCCTTAGGCACTGGTGGCGGGACTGGCGGCGCCCAGAACCAAAAATGTTCTTACAAGCTATCAGTATGATCATTGAGGAGGAAGAGGATCATTACTCAGCATAACAGGATAGTCACACATCATCAGCATAGGCAGTCTTTGAAGGGATCTGAGATTTCCAAAAAAATTTTTTGGTTACATCAGCATCAGGTGCTTGGTAGCTGGTGGTGATGCAAGACTGATTCATTTTTATGGAGTCGGTGGACAGACGCACCCTGTGATTGGTTACAAAGCCTCCAGCAGTAGGGATGAGCCGAACACCCCCCGGTTCGGTTCGCACCAGAACCCGCGAACGGACCGAAAGTTCGCACGAACGTTAGAACCCCATTGACGTCTATGGGACTCGAACGTTCGAAATCAAAAGTGCTCATTTTAAAGGCTAATTTGCATGGTATTGTCCGAAAAAGGGTTTGGGGACCCGGGTCCTACCCCAGGGGACATGTATCAATGCAAAAAAAACTTTTAAAAACGGCCGTTTTTTCGGGAGCAGTGATTTTAATGATGCTTAAAGTAAAAAAAAAAAAGTGAAATATTCCTTTAAATATCGTACCTGGGGGGTGTCTATAGTATGCCTGTAAAGTGACGCGTGTTTCCCATGTTTAGAACAGTCCCTGCCCCAAATGTCGTTTTTAAAGGAAAAAATCTCATTTAAAACTGCTTGCGGGTTTAATGTCATGTCGGGTCATGGCAATATGGATGAAAATCAGTGAGACAAACGGCATGGGTACCCCCCCAGTCCATTACCAGGCCCTTTGGGTCCTGTATGGATATTAAGGGGAACCCCGCACCCAAATTAAAATAAGGAAAGGCCCTATATACTCTGAACAGCAGTATACAGGCGGTGCAAACAAGACAGGGACTGTAGGTTTGTTGTTAAGTAGAATCTCTTTGTAATTTTGAACGGGTACATTTTTAACGTGTTTAGCTCCAGCCAAAAAATCTTTTTTAAGCTTTTTGGAAAACATAGGGAAGGGTTATTACCCCTGTGACATTTGTTTTGCTGTCTTTCCTCCTCTTCAGAAGATTTCACCTCACTTTTTTGTCCCAATGAAAAATGTTTTTTGAAAATTTGGGTTTTTTTGTGGAACAAGGATTGGAAAGCATCAGTGGAAAGGAGAAATTGTTTTCCCATATTAACTCTTACAGGAGAGAATTTCCCTTCCTAGGGGTAGATTTCATCTCACTTCCTGTTGTCTCCTTCCGTTTGCAAGTAGGAGTCGTTTGTAAGTTAGATGTTTGAAAGTAGGGTCCTGCCCTATATACTCAGCAGAAATTTGGGCCTTAGGTGTTGCTGTGGCCACAACACTGTAAGCCCTCACAGGGCCCTGCTGTGAAATATTAGATCAAGAATTGTAATTACATGCCCCTGTTGAACAGGAGCTGAAAAATTAGGCCTTAGGCACTGGTGCTGGTGCCACAACACTGCAACCCCTCACAGACACTCTAGTTGGAACGCAGGAACGAGCCCTGCTGCAAAGTATTGCATCAAAAATTGTAATTACACGCTCCTGTTAGACAGGGGCAGAAAAATTGGTCCTTAGGCACTGGTGCTGGTGCCACAACACTGCAACCCCTCACAGACACTCTAGTTGGAATGCAGGAACGAGCCCTGCTGCAAAGTATTGCATCAAAAATTGTAATTACACGCCCCTGTTAAACAGGGGCTGAAAAATTGTGCCTTAGGCACTGGTGGTGGCGCCCAGAACCAAAAATGTTCTTACAAGCTATCAGCGTGATGATTGAGGAGGAAGAGGATAATTACTCAGGGATAGTCACTCAGCATCAGCATAGGCAGTCTTTGAAGGGATCTGAAAAAAATTATTCAGTTACATCAGCATCAGGTGCTTGGTAGCTGGTGGTGATCCAAGACTGATTCATTTTTATGAAGGTCAGCCGATCGACCGAGTCAGTGGACAGACGCACCCTGTGATCGGTTACCACGCCTCCAGCAGCACTGAATGTGCGTTCCGAAAGAACGCTGGATGCAGGACAGGCCAGTAGCTCAATTGCATACTGTGCAAGCTCTGGCCAGTGATCCATCCTCAAGACCCAGTAACCCAGAGGATTTTCGGTGGGAAAGGTGTCCAAGTCTGATCTTGCCCCTAGGTATTCCTGCACCATGTAAAACAGACGCTGGCGATGGTTGCTGGAACCTATCATACCTTGGGGCTGCGGACCAAAAAATTGTCTGAACGCATCGGTCAGACGGCCACCTTCTCCACCGCTCCTTCTTTGACTGACCGAAGCTTCAGCAACACGTTGTCCAGAAACAGGAGTTTGTAACCTCCCAGTCTCTGGGAACGCGTTGCACAGACCTTTCTGCAAGGCCTCCCGAAGATGTTTCATCCTCTGCTCCCTCTGCGATGGCAAGATAAGGTCCGCAACCTTACCCTTGTAACGTGGATCAAGGAGGGTTGCCAGCCAGTATTGGTCCTTCTCCTTGATACCACGAATACGAGGATCCTTACGCAGGCTTTGCAGGATCAGGGAGGCCATGCAGCGTAGGTTTGCTGAGGCATTCGGTCCGGAGTCCTCTGGGTCACTAAGGACAACAACGTCCGCAGCCACCTCCTCCCAGCCACGTACAAGTCCATGTGTTCCTTGGGACTGATCCCTTAAAGACTGCTGATGCTGAGTGCCAGGCTCCACCTCCATACTGACACAATCTTCCTCCTCCTCCTCCTCCTCCTCGTCCTCTTCCTGTGTGATCGGCGGGCACGCAGGAACACTGTCTGGATAAAGGGGGCCTTGAGAGCTAAGGAAGTCCTCCTCTTCCTGCCTCTGTTCTGCCTCAAGTGCCCTGTCCATTATTCCACGCAGCGTGTGCTCCAACAGGTGGACAAGGGGGACAGTGTCACTGATGCATGCACTGTCAGTGCTCACCATCCTCGTGGCCTCCTCGAATGGTGACAGGACAGTGCATGCATCCCTGATCATGGCCCACTGGCGTGGGGAAAAAAAAACAAGGTCCCCTGACCCTGTCCTGGTGCCATAGTCGCACAGGTACTCATTGATGGCCCTCTGCTGCGTGTGCAGCCGCTGCAGCATGGCCAACGTTGAGTTCCACCTGGTGGGCATGTCACAGATTAGGCGGTTCTTGGGCAGGTTAAACTCCTTTTGGAGGTCCGTCAGCCGAGCACTGGCATTATATGACCGGCGGAAATGCACACAGACTTTCCTGGCCTGCCTCAGGACATCCTGTAAGCCCGGGTACCTGCCCAAGAACCGCTGCACCACCAAGTTAAGGACGTGAGCCAAACAGGGCACATGGGTCAGTTGTCCCTGTTGGAGGGCAGAGAGGAGGTTGGTGCCATTGTCGCAAACCACCATTCCTGCCTTAAGTTGGCGTGGCGTCAACCACCTCTGAACCTGCCCCTGCAGAGCTGACAGAACCTCTGCCCCAGTGTGGCTCCTGTCCCCCAAGCACACCAGCTCAAGCACCGCATGGCATCTTTTGGCCTGCGTACTTGCGTAGCCCCTTGAACGCCTACGGAGCACCGCTGGTTCCGAGGAAGAGGCCATGGAGGAAGAAGAAGAGGAGGGGGTGGAGGAGAGAGGTGTGTCACAATCAGCATTTTGGAGGCGTGGTGGCGGAACAACTTCCAACACTACTGCACCTTGTCCTGCATCCTTCCCAGCTGCCAGCAGAGTCACCCAATGCGCCGTGAAACTTAAGTAACGTCCCTGTCCATGCCTGCTGGACCATGAGTCAGCGGTAATATGCACCTTACCGCTGACCGCCCTGTCCAGCGAGGCATGGACATTGCCTTCCACATGCCGGTAGAGAGCCGGAATCGCCTTCCGTGAGAAAAAGTGGCGTTTGGGTACCTGCCACTGAGGAACCGCACATTCCACAAACTCACGGAAGGGGGCAGAGTCTACCAACTGAAAAGGCAGCAGTTGAAGTGCTAGCAATTTTGCCAAGCTAGCATTCAACCGCTGGGCATGTGGATGGCTGGGAGCAAACTTCTTTCGGCGGTGCAGCAGCTGGGGCAGGGAAATTTGCCTGGTACAATCTGACGTCGGTGTACCAAAAGCAGATTGCCCACAAGTACTTGGCTGTGACACACCTAATTCTACACCTTCATTCCTCTCACTGCAGGTCTCAGAGAGGACTGAAGGTCTAGTGGGGTTGGAAATCTCAGCTGATGAGGAGCAAGGAGAGATCCTCTTTGTTCTTTGGTGTGGGTCTTTTAGATATGCTTGCCAACGAACTGCATGGCAGGTCAACATATGTCTGGTCAAGCATGTGGTACCCAAGCGGGAGATGTTTTGGCCACGCGAGATACGCTTGAGACATATGTTGCAAATAGCAGCGGTGCGATCTGATGCACTCGTCTCAAAAAAGGCCCACACCAAAGAACTTTTTGAATAACGCGCAGAGACTGCAGCGCCCTGCACATGTGGAGCTTTGGGGTGTGATGCAGTCAATGTGCTGCCCTTAGGCTGGCCCCTGGAGGGCATCCTGCCTCGTTGGTGATGTGCCGCCTCCTCCTCCTCCTCCTCCTCCTCTCTCCTATCAGGCACCCACGTTGAGTCAGTGACCTCATCATCCCCTCCCTCCTCATCACTGGAGCAAACCTGGCAGTATGCTGCAGCAGGGGGAGCATGACTGCCAGATTGCTGTCCTTCTTGGGCACCCCCTCTGTCCGTGCTCATGTTACTGCCTTCATCGAGCTCAGTATCATCATCAGAGCCTTCCAAACGCTGGGCATCCTCCTGGAGCATGTACCCAACACTGTGGTCAAACAGTTCGAGGGAATCCTCAGGAGGACATGGTGGAGCTAGGGAAGGAGTCACTGATGACATTGAGCTGAGGGAAGAGGCCGCTGCTTTGCCAGACAAAGCACCCTGGGCATGGGTGAGAGAGGATGAGGAGGATGAGGACGGCTTGGTCATCCACTCGACCAAGTCTTCCGCATGTTGCGGCTCAACACGGCCAGCTGCCGAAAAAAAGGCCAAGCGTGTCCCATGGCCACGTGCTGATGAGGATGCACCGTCTCCACGACCAGCACTAAACACAGAGCCTGCTTGCCCTCTCTTATTGGCTTGTGACTGTCTGCCTCTCCTTCTTGGCCTTCCAGACATACTAATGGCCTGTAGCTGCACTAAGCTGGGATAGAACACCTGTAATTTTCTTCAGGTAGCTTTATATACTGTAACCAGACAAGCCTGCCTGTCAGTAGGAAGATAACAGGAACGGATCTAGCTGAACACTGTGAGCAGGACGCACTGCACTAAATGTAAATAGCAGGAACGGATCTAGATAAACACTGTGAGCAGGACGCACTGACTGCACTAAATGTAAATAGCAGGAACAGATCTAGCTGAACACTGTGAGCAGGACGCACTGACTGCACTAAATGTAAATAGCAGGAACGGATCTAGCTGAACACTGTGAGCAGGACGCACTGACTGCACTAAATGTAAATAGCAGGAACGGATCTAGCTGAACACTGTGAGCAGGACGCACTGCACTAAATGTAAATAGCAGGAACAGATCTAGCTGAACACTGTGAGCAGGACGCACTGCACTAAATGTAAATAGCAGGAACGGATCTAGCTGAACACTGTGAGCAGGACGCACTGCACTAAATGTAAATAGCAGGAACAGATCTAGCTGAACACTGTGAGCAGGACGCACTGCACTAAATGTAAATAGCAGGAGCAGATCTAGCTGAACACTGTGAGCAGGGCGCACTGCACTAAATGTAAATAGCAGGAACGGATCTAGCTGAACACTGTGAGCAGGACGCACTGACTGCACTAAATGTAAATAGCAGGAACGGATCTAGCTGAACACTGTGAGCAGGACGCACTGCACTAAATGTAAATAGCAGGAACAGATCTAGCTGAACACTGTGAGCAGGACGCACTGCACTAAATGTAAATAGCAGGAACGGATCTAGCTGAACACTGTGAGCAGGACGCACTGCACTAAATGTAAATAGCAGGAACAGATCTAGCTGAACACTGTGAGCAGGACGCACTGCACTAAATGTAAATAGCAGGAACAGATCTAGCTGAACACTGTGAGCAGGACGCACTGCACTAAATGCAAATAGCAGGAACGGATCTAGCTGAACACTGTGAGCAGGACGCACTTACTGCACTAAATGTAAATAGCAGGAACGGATCTAGCTGAACACTGTGAGCAGGACGCACTGCACTAAATGTAAATAGCAGGAACAGATCTAGCTGAACACTGTGAGCAGGACGCACTGCACTAAATGTAAATAGCAGGAACAGATCTAGCTGAACACTGTGAGCAGGACGCACTGCACTAAATGTAAATAGCAGGAACGGATCTAGCTGAACACTGTGAGCAGGACGCACTGCACTAAATGTAAATAGCAGGAACAGATCTAGCTGAACACTGTGAGCAGGACGCACTGCACTAAATGTAAATAGCAGGAACGGATCTAGCTGAACACTGTGAGCAGGACGCACTGACTGCACTAAATGTAAATAGCAGGAATGGATCTAGCTGAACACTGTGAGCAGGACGCACTGCACTAAATGTAAATAGCAGGAACAGATCTAGCCTAATCTATCTAACTCAAATCAAATGACACTGTCTGTCTCTCTCTCTATCAGCACACCGGAACACACTACACAGGGCCGCCGTGCAGGCGGCCTTATATAGTGTGGGGCGTGTACTAAATCCCGAGCCATAATTGGCCAAATCCACCCTGGCTTTGGCCAATTACAGCTCTCTCTACTGACGGCGCTGTGATTGGCCAAGCATGCGGGTCATAGTGCATGCTTGGCCAATCATCAGCCAGCAATGCACTGCGATGCCGCAGTGAATTATGGGCCGTGACGCGCCACACGAATTTGGCGCGAACGGCCCATAACGTTCGCAATTCAACGGACGGTCGAACAGCCGATGTTCGAGTCGAACATGGGTTCGACTCGAACACGAAGCTCATCCCTATCCAGCAGCACTGAATGTGCATTCCGAAAGAACGCTGGATGCAGGACAGGCCAGTAGCTTAATTGAATACTGTGCAAGCTCTGGCCAGTGATCCATCCTCAAGACCCAGTAACCCAGAGGATTTTTGGTGGGAAAGGTGTCCAAGTCAGATCTTGCCCCTAGGTATTCCTGCACCATGTAAAACAGACACTGGCGATGGTTGCTGGAACCGATCATACCTTGGGCCTGCGGACTAAAAAATTGTCTGAACGCATCGGTCAGATGACCACCTTCTCCACCGCTCCTTCTTTTTTTTTTTTTTGATTTTAAAGAAGTTTTATTGAAGAGCAGTACATTACACTTCATAGAACGGAATTGCTGATGGGGCGCAGCCCACCTCTGTGACAATACTCAAATAATGAACAATAACAGAGAGGTTGACCATATACCTAAGCTTATTCGTAAAAACAGAGAGAAGAGCCCTCAGACATAATAAGGAGACACCTAGTACTGCAGGTAGGCTCGACACCCCTATCGGGAACAAACTGTGTCGAGCACCGTAGAGCAGCTGTAGTTAACCATAAGGTGTGTAACTAACCTGTTAAGGCCCATCGCGCCTTCCAGGAAAATAAAGGTCCCAGACTGCGTGAGGAAGCCTTCCCAAGCCCTCTAAGGCCAAAAGCCAAAGGAACCAGGGGTGCCATAAAAATATCCTGAGGGTTCCAGCTAGGAGGTTAACCCACGGAAAATGAGTCGAGGTACCAACTAATCGCAGTCAAGTGCATAGAAAACTGGAGCAAACCGTTTGGAACCAAATACTTTCTGTAAATATAAATTAACAACTTCCTGAGAATAAGAAGAAAGAGAAAAATAGGAGGAAAGGAAGACGGAAGGGGAGAAAGGATGGGGGGTGGGGTAGGTTGACAGACTGCAATATAACAATAGTAACAAATCATGCTTCAACTCCCGGTATGAGAGAGATGCCTACATGCCTCGCCCAGGGTTCCCAGACAGCCAAAAATGCTTTATTTGAGTCTGCTAAGACACTAACTAATTTTTCCTGGGACATGATCCACGAGATCTTTCTCTTGGCAGCCACCAGAGAGACTCCTGGTTGTTTCCAAGCCTTTGCTATGGAGAGCTTGGCGCCTGTCAGAATGAAAGAAATAAGTTTAACAGTTGTTTTGGGAATTTTGGGGATATGACCATTTAAGAGAGCTATCTGGGGAGATTTAGGGATGGGAGTGTCCGTAATTTTTCTGATCAGGTAAAAGATCCTGTTCCAGAACCCCCTGATTTTCGGGCATTCCCACCAAATGTGTATCATGGAGCCCTGGGCTTGGCAGTTTCTGAAACATAAAGGAGACGAGGAAGGGAACATCTGTGCAAGTTTGGAAGGAACCAGATACCATCTCATAAGAACTTTCATGTTAGCTTCTATTAATGCAATATTAACTATACCTTTGTAGGCTCTTGTGCTCATTCTATTCCAGATCTCCAGGTCCCAAGACTCGCCCACGTCCTTCTCCCATTCTGTCATGTATGTAAGTTTGGATGGGGGAGTTGAAAGAGCTTCGTATATCAGGGATATGCCTCCTTTTTGCTCTGTTGCTTGTCCACACCATTGTTCATAAGATGTGCACTCTGGGGGAATTGATTTGTCTTTCCAAATAGTGTGAAGAAAATGGGAGATTTGAAGAAATCTAAATTTTTCGGATTCGGGGAGCTCTAGTTTTTCAATGCAATGTTTCATGGAGATTGGTCCGGAGGCGACAAGGTAATGTCCAATACGGTACATTCCCTTATCAAGCCACCATTGAAAGGATTTGATGTCTAACCCCGGCTTGAAGAGGGAATTGTGGAATATGTGTGAAAGAGGGCGAAGCTGTGAGGTCAAAGCGGGAAGTTGGATCAGGTTATCCCATAGTTTGAAGGAGTGTGAAAGTGTGGGTGCCATGATGGGAGGTCTAGATTTACTGGGAGTCCAGAGTAGAAAGTCTAGTGTGTGGGTAGGAACCGCTTGGCGTTCTATTTGTATCCAGTCGGGTTTTTCGCCCCTGAAATATATGGTGGAGAGTTGGGCAAGTCTAGCTGCTTGGTAGTACTTGAATAGTTCAGGGAGGCCCAGCCCTCTCTTAGATTTCGGGGCATAAAGGGTGTTTCTCGTGAATCTATATCCCCCCCCCCCCCCCCAGATAAATTTTATGATCTTCCCCTGAAAGTTTTTGAGGTGATTTCTGTTAATTGCGATCGGAAGGGCTCTAAATAGGTACAGAATTCTAGGAAACAGGGTCATTTTGATGGCATGGATTCTCCCCAGCCATGATAATTTGTGGGATGACCAAATTCGTATGTCCTCTTCCAATCTACGATACATAGGAGGGAAATTGGTTTGATAGAGGGAGTCTATTCTGGGTGTAAGGTTTATACCTAGGTATCGAATTGAGGAGTCACTCCAATTATAATTAAAGGCCAGTTTTAATCTCTCAGCTAGGGCTGGATTGAGGGAGATGTTTAATGCCTGTGATTTGGTCATGTTGACTCGTAGGCCTGAGACATTGCCAAATGTCTGAAGCAGTTTGTTAATGTTGAGAAGGGAGGTAATTGGAGAGGTGATGAATAGAAGAAGGTCGTCTGCGAAGAGGGCGCATTTATGGGTATTCAAGCCACAGTTGACACCTTTAATGTTTGGGTCTGACCTGATTGCTATGGCTAGTGTTTCTATTGTTAGAGCGAACACAAGTGGGGAAAGGGGACAGCCCTGTCTTGTGCCCCTGGCAATTTTGATTGGGGATGAGAGAAAGCCCTGTAATTTAACTTTCGCTTCCGGTTCTGAGTAAAGTGATTTGAGGATTCTGATGAAGTGTTCACCGAACCCCCAGAATTTAAGGGAAGCGAATATGAAGGGCCAAGTAACAGAATCGAATGCCTTTTGTAGATCTAGGGAAAGGAAGAGACCCTCCTGCTTTGGGCCTCCATCCCATCCCGAATGCAAAATTGAAGCTATGTCTATGGCCCTTCTGACCTGGTCTGGACCCTGTCTGCCGGGGATAAAACCCACCTGATCCTTGTGGATATAAGTGTTGATGAATGTATTTAGTCTATTGGCGTAAATTTTTGTCAGGATTTTTAAATCGTTATTTATTAGTGATATTGGTCTGTAATTTTCTACCTGATCCGGATTTTTGTCGGGTTTAGGGATGACAGTAATGAAGGCTGCATTCATCTGGGAGTCCATGGGATCTCCCTTTCGTTTGGAGTTGAACATTCTAGTTAAGTGTGGCGCTAGAGTCTCGTCAAAGGTCTTGTAATAAAGATTGGAAAGACCATCTGGACCTGGGGCTGAGCCCCCTTTCAGATTTTTAATGACCTCTAAAGTTTCCTCTACTGTGATATGTGCTTCCATAATATCCTTGTGGGACTTATGTATAGTGGGGATAGGCAGATGCTCTAAGAATGCTTCTATAGCTCGTGTATCGTGGGAATCATTTGCTCTATATAGTTGTGAGTAAAAGTATTGGAAAGATTCCAAGATTCTATGGGGATTTTGGGAAGACGACCCATCCTGTAGTTTTATTTTGGGGAGAGCGAAGAGACGGGTCCTAGGGGATAACTTGGAAGCCAGCATCGTGCTCATTTTGTCCTGATTCAGGTAGAATTTCACACTATTCCAACGCAGAGAACTCTCAGCTTTAACCGTGAGCGCCAGGTTTAGTTTAATCCGAGCAGCGTCAAGCTGGTCGACTTGAACCAGGGACGGGTTAGCTTTGTGATTTTTGCGCAGGAGGAGAAAATCTCTCTCCAGTTTTGAGATGTCCATGGTTCTCTCCTTTTTAAGTTGGGAGGAGATTTGGATAAGTTTACCTCGTATCACGGCTTTGTGGGCTGCCCAGAGGGTCTCGGCCGAGATGTCGTCTACGTTGTTCAGGGCGAAATACTCTTTTAGTGTCTTGGTGAGTACCGTGATCTGAATGGGATCTTTAATGATGTGTTCTTTAATGCGCCAAATGGGGGACGAGGGTCTGAGGAGCAGGCCTTGGATGGATAGAGAGATCATAGAGTGGTCAGAGAGGGGAGTATCCTTAATTTTAGCTGAGATAGCAGCGGGGATGTGCATGGAGGAGATTAGAATATGGTCGATTCTGGAGTATACTTGATGGGGTATTGAGAAATGGGAGTAATCCCTTGATGTGGGGTTGAGTTCTCTCCAGATATCTGTGAGACCCTGTTGGTGAATTAGTTTAGCAATTTTAGAGATGATTTTTGTTGGCCTAGAGAGCTGTTTAGCTGGGGGTTTAGATTTATCAAGGCTCTGATCAAAGGCGACATTCGAGTCTCCTCCAAATATTACCGTTCCTTCCAGGAGGGGTCCTAGTGTTTGGAAAAGCGAGGTGAAGAATGCATTCTGTCCCTTGTTCGGGGCATAATAGGATATAAGAGAAAAAGTTTGGTCTGCGATCTGACCTTTCACTAGTAAGTACCTGCCTTCAGGGTCACTAAGGGTCCGGCTTACTTTAAATTGGCAGTATTTAGCAAATAGAATCGCGACCCCCCTGGTCTTATCCTCAGCGTTTGCTAAATAAAACGAGGGGAAGCGCGCATGTAGGAATGAGGGGGAGAATCGAGAGGGAAAATGCGTTTCCTGGAGCATTACTATTGAAGCCCTTTGTTTATGGTATGATTGGAAGATTTTCCTCCTTTTGGTTGGGGAGTTGAGGCCTTGGACATTATGAGAAATAATTTTTATCTGGGAGGAGGATAGAGTGGTGTTAGGCATGATTTTTGAGTAAAGAATGTGCTTCTGATGGTGGAACACTTACCCTGACCATATTGATGAGGGATGGGCAGAAGGCGAGTGAGGAGTCAAGCTCGGGACCTGGAGATGCTGGATGAGAAGGTGCTGCAGACGATCCGTCAACCCTGGCAGGAGGGGGGAAGGGAGAGAAAAGCACAGATGGGTTAAAACATAGAGGCAGAAGAAGAAAGAGAATATGAACATGGTGACCTAAAATAGGCCGGAGACGGAGAGGAGGGAAGGTATTCCCCTTTCCGAACTCCAATAACAGAATTAGGTGGTCCTGAAAACGGACCACCAGTCCATCGAACGAGAATGGGAATTCCATTTTCGTAGAATGGAAGAAGTCGCAGGGCAGCTACCGCAGCCCAAGCCACCCTTGAAACCTTGCATACATTATTAGGCTGTGTAAAAATAAAAAGATGCAAAAGGAGAACATAAAAGTTTCAAATTCTGAAAAAACTGAGATGATTTTAACTAGGAGCCGCGCTGGCCTAAGATGCAGAAAGAGTTTTCCTGGTAGACATCATGGATTCCTCTGTGGAGGTGGAGATAAAAGGGGATATGAGATATCCAAATCCTGCTGTGGGCTTAGCCAGTCCGTTGTGAGGGTATAAAATAGTGGGGAAGGGCCGAAACATCCTGCTAACGCTGGGGGTTCCAGAGAGGACGATGGGGATGTGATGTCAAGATCCGAGGAGGCCGTTCTTGTGAAGATCGATGAGCTGAGCCTTTAATCACCCTTGAGGTGTGGGTAAGTGATAAGGACGGTAGTAGATCTTAGGGAACTGGATGCGTAGGACCACTGGGGTGTTGAAGTGGAAGCTTGAGACTTGGGATAATTGGGTATATGTCCCCTAGAGGGGACGAGGCCTCTTTGTGAAATATCCGAGTGAGGTGGAGATCATCTGGGATGAAAGAGACAGGGGTCAGTGAATCACAAAGAGGAAGAGGGGTGTCGCCAGGTTCTTGTAATTGACATCCTCAGGTTGGCAATTGTTCCTTCAGACGCCTGCTTTTGTTCTATTTCCAGGCAGGAGAGATAGGGCTGTTGGGAGTTTGACGTTTAGAAGAACCCGCTTGAGTGTTGGTTATGTCCATTTCCGAGTCTAGGGATATGAGCTTAAGTGAAAGGAGGACTCGTTCGCCTTCTGTAAACGTGGTGAATGAGTGGGTTCTGCCTTTAAGGGTAAATTTTAAGGCGAAAGGGAATGCCCACCAATATTTAATCTCCTTCTGGGAGAGGACCAGCAGAAGGGGCTTCAGGGCTCTGCGTTTCTGGATGGTCGTGGGAGAAATGTCAGCGAAAATTTGCACTTCCTGTCCTTGAAAAAGGATACAGGATTGCTGGCGAGATATTTTCATTATTTCTTCCTTCACACTATAGAAGTGTGGCTTCACGACCACATCTCTGGGAGATCCGTCTTTTCTGGGGGGACCCAGGGATCTGTGTGCTCTGTCCAGCTCCAATTTGATGGGGGGCAGCTCAGGGATAAGGGATTTGATTAAATCCTGGATTGCTTTGGGGAGTCTGTAATTGATTCAGGGATACCTCTGACTCTAAAATTGTCCCTTCTCGACCTGTTCTCCAAGTCATCGATTCTATTCAGTGCCACCTCTAGTTGCTCTTGAACAACATGAATGTGCTCAGTGTTCTGGTTAGCTCTGGACACTGTGATGTCTAATTTGTGTTCTATAGCTTCCATCCTTGCTCCTAAGTTTTGAAAGTCAGTTCTTATCTCGTTTGTGATTCTTGTGGCTGTGTTTGCTAAACCTCTATCTAGCAGATCCGACAGTTTGAGGAATAAGTCTCCTGCATTGAGGGGTATAGCAACCTCCGGGTCTCCTATGGAAGTCCCAGCACTCTGATGTGGTGGTGTAGTGTTCAGTGGGGACAGAGAGTAGTTCTCAAAGGTGTGCTCTAAGAGGGATACTGTAGAGGCTGGGGATGGGGTCCCTATAGGTTGGTTGTGGAGAGTGGGTAGGGGTGTGTAGGCTAAAGTGGCAGGAGCAATCACTTGCCTTGTTTCCACGTGTCCCCCTGTATACGGCCCCTTGTGCTGTGCTGTGCTGCGGCCGCCATCTTGGACAAGGCCCGGGAATCCTCTGCTGTGAACTGCGGTCCCAGGTCCCTGCGGACCGAGCTGTTTGGCATGGATCGAGGCTGCGGGTGTTCCCGGATCCGAATCCGCTAGTGGTGGGTGTCTAGGCGGCCTTACTCCGGCGCTTGGGTGGCTTGCTGGGCTGGGTAGAGCGGAGCTCCCGGCTTACGCGGCCATCTTGGGAGTCCCGTGCCTGCGCCACTGCACCGCTCCTTCTTTGACTGACCGAAGCTTCAGCAACACATTGTCCAGAAACAGGAGTTTGTAACCTCCCAGTGTCCGGGAACGCGTTGCACAGACCTTTCTGCAAGGCCTCCCGAAGATGTTTCATCCTCTGCTCCCTCTGTAAAAGCAAGATAAGGTCCGCAACCTTACCCTTGTAACGTGGATCAAGGAGGGTTGCCAGACAGTATTGTTCCTTCTCCTTGATACCACAAAAACGAGGATCCTTCCGCAGGCTTTGCAGGATCAGGGAGGCCATGAAGCATAGGTTTGCTGAGGCATTCGTTCTGGAGTCCTCTGGGTCACTAAGGACGACATGATCCGCAGCCACCTCCTCCCAGCCACGTACAAGTCCATGTGTTTCTTGGGACTGTAAATGATCCCTCAAAGACTGCTGCTGATGCTGAGTGCCAGGCTTCCTCCTCCTCCTCCTCCTCCTCACCCCCCTCCTCGTCCTCCTCCTCGTCCTCTTCCTGTGTGATCGGCGGGCATGCAGGAACACTGTCTGGGTAAAGGGGACTTTGAGAGCTAAGGAAGTCCTCCTCTTCCTGCCTCTGTTCTGCCTCAAGTGCCCTGTCCATTATTCCACGCAGCGTGTGCTCCAACAGGTGGACAAGGGGGACAGTGTTACTGATGCATGCACTGTCACAGCTCACCATCCTCGTGGCTTCCTCAAATGGTGACAGGACAGTTCATGCATCCTTGATCATGGCCCACTGGCGTGGGGAAAAAAAACAAGCTCCCCTGACCCTGTCCTGGTGCCATAGTCGCACAGGTACTCATTGATGGCCCTCTGTTGCGTGTGCCTCCGCTGCAGCATGGCCAACGTTGAGTTCCACCTGGTGGGCATGTCACAGATTAGGCGGTTCATGGGCAGGTTAAATTCCTTTTGGAGGTCTGCCAACCGAGCACTGGCATTATATGACCGGCGGTCATATAAATGACCGCCGGCACACAGACTTTCCTGGCCTGCCTCAGGACATCCTGTAAGTCCGGGTACCTGCCCAAGAACCGCTGCACCACCAAGTTAAAGACGTGAGCCAAACATATGGGTCATATGTCCCTGTCGGAGAGCGGAGAGGAGGTTGCTGCCATTGTCGCAAACCACCATTCCTGCCTTAAGTTGGCGTGGCATCAACCACCTCTGAACTTGCCCCTGCAGAGCTGACAGAACCTTTGCCCCAGTGTGGCTTCTGTCCCCCAAGCACACCAGCTCAAACACCGCATGGCATCTTTTGGCCTGCATACTTGCATAGCCCCTTGAACGCCTACGGAGCACCGCTGGTTTCGAAGACAAAGCACAGGAAGAGGCCATGGAGGAAGAAGAAGAGGAGGGGGTGGAGGGGAGAGGTGTGTCAGAATCATTAGTAGTGGCATTTTGGAGGCGTGGTGGTGGAGCAACCTCCAACACTACTGCACCTTGTCCTGCATCCTTCCCAGCTGCCAGCAGAGTCACCCAATGCGCCGTGAAACTTAGGTAACATCCCTGTCCATGCCTGCTGGACTATGAGTCAGCGGTAATATGCACCTTACCGCTGACCGCCCTGTCCAGCAAGGCATGGACATTGCCTTCCACATGCCGGTAGAGAGCCGGAATCGCCTTCCGTGAGAAAAAGTGGCGTTTGGGTACCTGCCACTGAGGAACCGCACATTCCACAAACTCACGGAAGGGGGTAGAGTCTACCAACTGAAAAGGCAGCAGTTGAAGTGCTAGCAATTTTGCCAAGCTAGCATTCAACCGCTTGGCATGTGGATGGCTGGGAGCAAACTTCTTTCGGCGGTGCAGAAGCTGGGGCAGGGAAATTTGCCTGGTACAATCTGACATTGGTGTACCAAAAGCAGATTGCCCACAAGTACGTGGCTGTGACACACCTAATTCTACACCTTCATTCCTCTCAGTGCAGGTCCCAGAGATGACTGAAGGTATAGTGGGGTTGGAGATCTCAGCTGATGAGGAGCAAGGAGAGGTCCTCCTTGTTCTTTGGTGTGGGTCTTTTAGGTACGCTTGCCAACGAACTGAATAGCAGGTCAACATATGTCTGGTCAAGCATGTGGTGCCCAAGTGGGAGATGTTTTGGCCACGCGAGATACGCTTGAGACATATGTTGCAAATAGCTGCAGTGCGATCTGATGCACTCGTCTCAAAAAAGCCCACACCAAAGAACTTTTGGAATAACGCGCAGAGACAGCAGTGCCCTGCACATGCGGAGCTTTGCAGTGTGATGCAGTCAGTCTGCTGCCCTTAAGCTGGCCCCTGGAGGGCATCCTGCCTCGTTGGTGATGTGCCTCCTCCTCCTCCTCCTCCTCTCTCCTATCAGGCACCCACGTTGAGTCAGTGACCTCATCATCCCCTCCCTCCTCATCACTGGCAGTATGCTGCAGCAGGGGGAGCATGACTGCCAGATTGCTGTCCTTCTTGGGCACCCCCTCTGTGCTCACGTTACTGCCTTCATCTAGCTCACTATCATCATCAGAGCCTTCTAAACGCTGGGCATCCTCCTGGAGCATGTACCCAACACTGTGGTCAAACAGTTCGAGGGAATCCTCAGGAGGACATGGTGGGGCTAGGGAAGAAGTCATTGATGCCATTGAGCTGAGGGAAGAGGCCGCGTGCTGATGAGGTGTCCCACGGCCACGTGCTGATGAGGATGCACCGTGCCCACGACCAGCACGGTTGCCTCTAGACACAGAGCCTGCTTGCCCTCTTTTATTGGCTTGTGACTGTCTGCCTCTCCTTGTTGGCCTTCCAGCCATACTAATGGCCTGCAGTGAGATGTAGCTGCACTAAGCTGGGACGCACTACACTAACTTGTAGCTTTAGCTGAACACTGTGCAGAGGTCGCACTACACTAACTTGTAGCTTTAGCTGAACACTGTGAGGAGGACACACAACACTAACTTGTAGCTTTAGCTGAACACTGTGCAGAGGTCGCACTACACTAACTTGTAGCTTTAGCTGAACACTGTGCTCTACACTAACTTGTAGCTTTAGCTGAACACTGTTCAGAGGACGCACTACACTAACTTGTAGCTTTAGCTGAACACTGTGCATTACACTAACTTGTAGCTTTAGCTGAACACTGTGCAGAGGTCGCACTACACTAACTTGTAGCTTTAGCTGAACACTGTGAGGAAGAAGCACTACACTAACTTGTAGCTTTAGCTGAACACTGTTCAGAGGACGCACTACACTAACTTGTAGCTTAAGCTGAACACTGTGCACTACACTAACTTGTAGCTTTAGCTGAACACTGTGAGGAGGTCGCACTACACTAACTTGTAGCTTTAGCTGAACACTGTGAGGAGGACGCACTACACTAACTTGTAGCTTTAGCTGAACACTGTGCAGAGGTCGCACTACACTAACTTGTAGCTTTAGCTGAACACTGTGCACTACACTAACTTGTAGCTTTAGCTGAACACTGTTCAGAGGACGCACTACACTAACTTGTAACTTAAGCTGAACACTCTGCAGAGGTCGCACTACACTAACTTGTAGCTTTAGCTGAACACTGTGAGGAGGATGCACTACACTAACTTGTAGCTTTAGCTGAACACTGTGCAGAGGTCACACTACACTAACTTGTAGCTTTAGCTGTACACTGTGCACTACACTAACTTGTAGCTTTAGCTGAACACTGTTCAGAGGACGCACTACACTAACTTGTAGCTTTAGCTGAACACTGTTCAGAGGACGCAATACACTAACTGTAAATAGTGTAGCTGCCTGACTGTGGTACTAATAGGATCAGAAGAACACCAGCAATTTTCTTCAGGGAGCTGTACTGTAACAACACCTGCCTGCCTGTCAGTAGGAAGATAATAACAGGAAAGGATCTAGCCAAACTGAATACAGTGTATATATATATATTTACAACACCTGGGATGCATATATATACACAATACACTGTAAGTGCAGCTAACTGACTGACTGTCCTGCCTAATCTATCTAACTTAAATCAAATGACACTGTCTCTCTGTCTCTGTCTCTCAACCCCGGAACACACTACACAGGGCCGCCGTGCAGGCGGCCTTATATAGTGTGGGGCGTGTACTAAACCCCCTGAGCCATAATTGGCCAAAGCCACCCTGGCTTTGGCCAATTATAGCTCTCTCTACAGACGGCGCTGTGATTGGCGAAGCATGCGGGTCATAGTTCATGCTTGGCCAATCATCAGCCAGCAATACACTGCGATACCGCAGTGAGTTATGGGCCGTGACACGCCACACGAATTTGGCGCGAACGGCCCATATCATTCGCAATTTGGTGAACGGGCGAACAGACGATGTTCGAGTCAAACATGGGTTCAACTCGAACACGAAGCTCATCCCTAGCAAGGAATCCCATACTTGGGCATCATCTTAACAGCCACTATATCTGAATCTCTTCATAGCTAAGGTCAAGGAACAACTACAATAAATCTCACAGCATGAACTATCTTGTGTAGGGAGGCTTTCAGATGACTATACTCCCCCAAATTCTCTACTTATTTTGAGCTTTAGGCCGGGTTCGCACCTATGCAAATTAGATGTGGTTTTCCCCCCATCCAATTTGCATAGCAGGAGATTGTGACTGGCTCCCTATGGAGCCGGTTCACATATCTCCGTTGCGGCTGCAGAGCGCACTGCACAGAAACGCTGTGCGTCTTTGGCTCCATTTCAGGACCAAATTCAGGCATAGAATCAGCCCTGATTCGTCCCTGAAATGGGGAACAGGGACGCACAGCACTCCTGTGCGATCCTCAGTGGGTTAGAGTGTGAACCTGGCCTTACCCATTCCAATATAAACCTATACTTCAAAAACCCTGTTGAGCCTCCTCCAAACCTTCCTCTGGGATAACAAGACAGCAAAATGTCAACAGTCTAACCTGATTAAGCACAGATCAATTGGCGGAGCAGGAGTGGTAGACATCTGCAACTACTTTTGGGCGGTCCATAAGGATCAACTTAAATTTTGGTTCAGAGACAAAGATATCCCACTTTGGACAGTGATCGAAACAGCACTGGCCCCTGCTTCCAGTCTATGAACCCTTCTAGAGTTTGACTTATGGAAACCTTGGGACATCTCCCTATGTGCCCATGAAAGCCTCCATACTAGCATAGAGACACCTAAACCAGCAGTCGGACACCAAAACAGACAGCCCACTGACTACCCTCTGCTGATCCTAGAAGCTATGATCCCCACACTATCCATCAGACCCCTATCACTACATGGCATAATGTCCATTAAAGACTTTATGCATGGTACCAAACTAAAATAAGTGGAAACAATAATAGCGGAATATGGTCTCTGAAGAGAGCAGCACTTCACGTGTGCTTGCATTGTCCACTTCTTGACAAAAACTCCTATCCCACAACTCAAAATACACCCCACAGTGTGTAAATTCTACAACTTACAGAAGCCAATGGACAGAGGAATTTCCATATTTTAGAATATCTTCCAAAACAAACACACCTTTCAAAAGACCAACACAATGCTTAAATGGGAAAAAGATCTCCACTCCACAATCTCTCACCTTCAATGGCAAACAGCCTTTCGAGCAATCCATCAAGCATTGCACTGCACCACGAATTGGGAAATGACACTGAAAATCACACACAGGTGGTACTACGCGCCATGCAGGTTGGCCAATTTCTCAAATTCATCATTACCTAAGTGTTGGCGGAATTGTGACATCTGCTACACACCCTATGGGAATGCCCAAACCTAACAAGCTTTTGGAAACAAGTTTTTAAACTCATATCCTCATTAATGGGTATATTAACACCTCCTAATCTAGGACTGGCGCTTATCAGTCTTGGCATAGATTTATACCCCAGATCGGCAAAAACTTTGGTCACACACATCCTGCTTTCAGCTGATTAACTATTCTTAAAAAAGGGAAAACTGACATATCTCCCAATCTTTCTGAGGTGACCTCTTTAGTCCAACAAAATTATACATATGAACATATGCTAGCTATCAAATCCCTCACTTGTACAAAATTAAACCAAACATGGGAAATTTGGACTGGAAGGAGTAGTAGCTTATTATTGAATGGATAGGCTAGTAGCCCCGATACAATTCCATATTTCAATATAATGACAATACTCTGAACCTTTGGTGTGTCTATACCATTATTCTGAAGTGTACTGATACATAACAGTTTGTACCAATGCCTGACAGTTTATACGATTACCTAACAATTTGTACAATTACCTAACAGATTGTAACCCCTGTGTACCTTGTTTGTGTATCCTTGTATATTTGTGTATATAGTTTTGTATACCTTTCTAAAATACCAATAAAACAATGATAAAAAAAGAAAAAAAGAAAGAACTTATCCCACTATTGGTGGTTGATGGAGGTGATGGTGTCTTCCAAACAACCCCTCTCTATGGGAATATACAGATTAAGCATTTTGCCTCTCCCTGACCACATATTGTTAAAATGTTAAGCATGTTTTAAATAAACCCATGGACACTGTATTGTTAGAATGTCCTGTATACTCTAAATTAACTATTTTTTGGTTGGATCATAACTGTGATGTTAAAAATGTTTAAACTAATAAGTAAAAATATGATTCACACCTACTGCTTTTTGCTGTATTATGACAACCCCTAAGTGCTACTATTAAATGCTTGAAATTTTATTTTTCAGTTTTCTTTTTTTCTGGCTATTTTTGGTAGTTGTTTAATTTTATACTTGTTTCTGAAAATAATTTTCACATATACAGTTAGTCAAAAATCGACTTACACATTTATAACTGCAACATTTTTGTACCAGACATACTTTTAATTCAAGTCAGCTGCACAATACTGGCTGTAAATTGTGTGCATTACAATCAAGTAATCAGCAATACAATAAAGAGGGCAGGAACAATCAATCTTAGCAACACATCCCATGGAGAAAATGTAAACAAAGAGAAGGAAGGTGGGGTAAATAACCCAGGGACTTTTAAGGTGCTTTTTGTATGAGGTAAATAGAGTAGATAGACATGCATAATTTATCCATAAAAAAAGGTTTTCATTATTACAATTAATACACATTGCACAAAAATAGTTAAAAATTTCTCAATATCCACATCCAATTTAGGTAAGCATAGGAAGGATACCACTCAATAAATACCACTCAAAGGGGTCAAAGGAATCTTGACAAGGTGTGAGTGCATACAAAATACAACTAAAGAAAAACAGAATGAAAAAATACTGGTAAATATAAGGTTCATATGTGTTAACTGCTCAGGAATCGAGCAGAATCACATGTAAGACAGTTACCTATGATGACAGTTTAGGCAGGCATGGGGTGGAAGAGAGACAACCTCTCCCCTGAACGAGGAGCCTACGAAAGAGGATTGTGGCATGTAGCCATATACTTATAGTCCTTCCACCCCGGTGGCATCTGACGTCACAACCGGGATGCGGACGTATAGTGAGGAGACCCAGGGATAGGCATATGGATAGAGACGGATGCGGAGGTACTATGGCATGACGCTAAACGCGTCATTGCCTACAGTGCGCATGCGTCAGATGATAAAGTGTGAAGAGCTCATCATTTGTTCCGGCCCGGAGGCCGGTGGCGCCATCTTGAAAAAGGGAAAGGATCTAGGCATAGCAAAATAGATAAAGCACATCATTAATAATGCTAGTAGTGCCATCTTGAAGAAGGGGAAATAAAAAAGTATTAATTATTAAATAAATAGGAGATGACGCTTCAATCATATAGATTTGGAAAAATAAATAAAGGATAATCAAAAGCCCTATCCACAACATATCCTCCCATGGGACTGACACATCTAGGGCTCCCAAATAAAAGGCGATTGATTACTCACACATTAAATGAGTGCCCCTGGCTTCCGTGTGAGCCAAAAATATAAAAGGACAGGAAACTACACGAGTGAGGACCTACGTGATTTGTAATTTTTAATTTATGCAGCATCTCAGCAATAATAAATGATTAAATCCAAGGCATCCTGGGAAGGATTTAATAAATACCAGACAAATAGGGAAGAACATACATATATACTTGTATAATATTTACAACATTGAGGTCACAAACATATATATATATATATATATATATATATATATATATATATATATATATGTGTCAAAAAATAATATGAAATGAAATTAAAAAAAAATAGGGTTAGAGTAAATGAAAAGAAAAGAGTGTGGTTTAGAGAAAGGGTTTAAAGCTGAAGGCATCGTTGAGGCCGGGATATTATAAAGCTCCAAATGAGCGAAACATGTTGAGTGGTATCCTTCCTATTGCTTACCTAAATTGGATGTGGATATTGATTGATTTTTAACTATTTTTGTGAAATGTGTATTAATTGTAATAATACAAACCTTTTTATGGATAAATTATGCATGTCTATCTACTCTATATACCTCATACAAAAAGCACCTTAAAAGTCCTGGGGTTATTTACCCCACCTTCCTTCTCTTTGTTTACATTTTCTCAATGGGATTTGGTGCTAAGGTTGATTGTTCCTGCCCTCTTTATTGTATTTGTGTTTTGTTTGGGTGTTACCCACCCATTACCGCTTGAGGACAGCCACAATCACCAACTTTTTATAATCATTATCTAAATTGATGTGTCATGATCAATAGGGAAGTATTTAACATGTTGTATTGGTATTTCTATCTTTGATATACCCATTTTCATTTTTCATTTGAACTTTTCTTGTTTCTTGTTTTTCTTTTCAGTCTGTGGTCGCTATGGCCAACTATTGTGGAAGTGCCTTCGATGGCCTTATGGATCATATCCATAAGTCACAGAACGCCAGAAGTGGTGGCTTATCCATGGATCGATCCTTCTCAAGGCTTCAGCGCATGCTTGAGAAGAAATTGAGATTATTTTGGAATAAGTGGTATTTTTCTAAATACACTGAAGATGATATCTCCCCATGGGGCTTGAGGATTCAAATTTTCCCCACCATTACCCAGTTGGAACCAGAATTCAAACTGTAATGGGAGGAAAATCTACAGGCATGTTCCATGAAAATGATGGAACTTCTCTGTAAACACTATACCAGTACTTTGCTAGATAAAGAAATTGAAAGACTATATGAAGACAATCAATCAATCACCTTGGATGGCCTTTTTCCCACACAAGAAAATGCCTTAAAAACTCATTTGGAAGTTTATGTTGCAGAGATTTTAAAAACTAAGGAAAAGAAATTCATCAGGGACAAATTATCCTATGACAATAAGCAGGCCTATAACTGGGTTCAAACCAACAAATGAGCAACTCTAGGCAATTTACCAGTGAACCCAATGACTCGGATTCATCTGTTTCCTCTGTTTCCTCCTCACAGGCACAGGACTTCACTAGAATCACTAAAACTCAGGGACCTGTGAATTCAAAATACACTAAGGAGAATGCTCTCACAGGTAGTGGGAGACGTACTCCCAGCACCAAAGCACCTATGGTCACTTGAGAAGGCACTGCCAAAATTTTATCCACTAATGCACCGGGTCACCCTGAACCAACCACCAGCACCTGTTTAACCAATATTCCACAAACACTGGTCTCCAACACAAAGTAAGCAATGCTAAACCTATCCTTTCACAGTCGGATTTTCGTCCAGCACCCATATTCTCTCAACCGGTATCGGACCCAAAGAATACAGGGAACATAGATCTGATGAATCCAAAATCATTGAAAACCAATTTGAGGTGATAAATTTGTCTTCCCATCCTCTTTCAGTAGAACAAATATTGGTATTGAGTCTTGGTCTGACCTTTTGCCCTACGCAAAGGGTGGACCAATTCGAATTGATCAAAGACTTAAATTTATTTTCTAGAAAACTCATGTGCAAAATTTTACATGACAAGCCTGATAAACCAATTGATGATCATGCTCTTGACAACCCCCTATGGGAAGCATGACCATTGGTGATATAAAAGCCATGGAGGACTTGATGGAGCTGTGGGAGGAGGGGGGCATGGATGAGACCAATTTGTTGGAGGTCGAGGGCCTTTGGTCTGCTCCAAACCCCTTCCCCCCACCCCCATCTTCTCCTCTTTCTTCAATTGTTTCAAAACCAAAGGAATACAAACCCAAATCTCGCACTTTCCCAACTCTCTAAGGAAATCCCAATGTGTGGGCGTTCACAAGTCAAATGACTAGAGAAATTACCCAAACAAAATGGAAGGATTTGTCCCAATCAAATTTAACTTGCACTAAAGTGGAGGCCCTCAGATCACTACAACAAAATAAAAATATAACCATCAAACCCTCAGATAAGGGTGGAAACCTAGTAATTACGGACAATTGCCAATACGAATCTATGCTCTTGGCTATTGTCCAAAACCGGGAATGGTATCGGAAGGTATCTCCCAGTCATCCCAGGCACCCGTTATCAATATCTCATTGGTTCGGCATATCAGAAAGGTCTCATAAATAAAAAACTCTTGGGAATTCCTTAATGTAACTTCCCCTTGAACACCGACCCTATACGCACTTCCAAAGATTCATAAAAACTCCAAAAACCCCCCATAGTGTCTGGGAACAGTTGCCTCACTGAAACCACTAGCCAGTTAATTGATGACTTTCTAAGACCCCACGTTGAGGGACTTGTGTCCTACCTCCAGGATACCAGTGATCTCCTCCAAATTCTTGATGGTATTTCCATCCCCAGGGGCTCCTGGCTAGTAGCCCTCGATGTGGAGGCCCTCTACAACTCCATCCCCCATCAACTGGGGGTGGAGGTTGTGGAAGGCTTCATTTCCGAAAACCCAGAGGTACCCAAACAGTACAATAAATTAATTTTGGATTTGCTCCTCTTTATTCTTTCCAATAACATTTTTTTGTTTGGTGGCTCCCACTACCTCCAGATACAGGGTGTGGCCATGGGGACCAAATGTGCCCCCTCCTATGCCAACCTGTATCGGGGGGTGGGAGCTTGAACTTTTTTTTAGGGATGACATGCAAATTTTCCTTGAACAGATTCCGGTATGGAGACGTTTTATTGACAACATCTTTTTTATTTGGCTGGGGACCAAGCATACCCTTCTTTCATTCCTGGACAGTCTAAAGATTAACAAATACAACCTGAATTTTACATTTGAGCTTAGCCAACACAAATTAACTTTTTTAGACATCCAAATCCTCGGTAATGAAGATGGAAGTATAGGCACCACCCTCTATTGAAAACCTTCTGCAGGCAACTCCTTGCTCCACGCCACCAGTTCCCATCCTGCATCCCTTGTAATGAATGTGCCCTATGGGCAATATTTAAGAATTAAACGAAATTGCAGTGCAGATTCGGATTTTGAAAAAGAAGCCAAGTTGCTGCGGTCTCATTTACAGAAACGAGGCTACAGCAATAAATGTTTGAAAGAAGCTTACCTGAAGGCAAAAAACCACAATAGGGCCTCACTCATATATAACCCTAAACCCAAAAATGCAAACCCAGGTGCTCGACTAATCATCAGATTCTCGGGCCAGCACCAACAGATGCGAGATATGAAAAAATACTGGTATCTCCTAATGGGAGACGAGAAAGTCTCAAAACATCTTAAACCATACACTAAAATAACTTTCGGGCGCTCTCGATCTCTTAGGGATACTCTAGTACACAGCCATTACAATACCGCAACCAAGATTTATGGTGAATCGACAAAAGGCAGCAGACCCTGCCATAAATGCAATTTTTGCAGGTTTATTTATGCTGCACGAGGCATCTTGCTTCCCAATGGTCGTTTATTTAAACCTAATTTTTCTGTAACATGTCAATCGATAGGCATTGTATACATTATGCAATGTGAGTGTCAAATGTTTTACATTGGCAAGACAAAACACCCTTTTTTTGTCAAATCAGGGACTATGTATCCCTGATTCACAAAAAGAAGATGGAAACCCAGATAAGTCGGCACATTGGCTTATATCATAATTTTGACATTTTGTTTAAGGTACTTATATAGCGCTGTCAATTTACGCAGCGCTTTACATTGTACATTCACATCAGTCCCTACGCTCAAGGAGCTTACAATCTAAGGTCCCTAACTCACATTCATACATACTAGGGACAATTTAGACAGGATCCAATTAATCTACCAGCACATCTTTGGAGTGTGGGAGGAAACCAGAGTACCCGGAGGAAACCCACACAGGCACAGGGAGAACATGCAAACTCCAGGCAACGTAGGGTCATGGTTTGGATTCGAACCAGCGACCTTTCTTACTGCTAGGCAAAAGTGCTACCCACTACACCACTGTGCCACCCACATTAGTAAAATGAACTTTTTTGCTCTAGAGCATATCCCTCCTGGGGATAGAGAAGGTGATTATGACAAGCTACTCCTACAGCGAGAGGCATGCTGGATACATGACCTATCAGCTTTAAAATATTCTGGCCTCAACGATGCCTTCAGCTTTAAACCCTTTCTCTAAACCACACTCTTTTCTTTTCATTTACTCTAACCCTTTTTTTTTATTTTATTTTTTATTTCATTTCATATTATTTTTTTACATATATATATGTTTGTGACCTCAATGTTGTAAATATATTATATATATATATATATATATATATATATATATATATATATATATATATATATAAATAAATATATATATATATATATGTATATTCTTCCCAGGCTGCCTTGGATTTAATCATTTAATATTGCTGAGATCCAGCATAGATTAAAAATTACAAATCACGTAGGTCCTCACTCGTGTAGTTTCCTGTCCTTTTATATTTTTGGCTCACACGGACACCAGGGGAACTCATTTAATGTGTGAATAATCAATCGCCTTTTATTTGGGAGCCCTAGAGGTGTCAGTCCCATGGGAGGATATGTTGTGGATAGGGCTTTTGATTATCCTTCATTTATTATTCCAAGTCTATATGATTGAAGCGTCATCTCCTATTTAATTTAACCACTTGACGACCGCCGCACGACGATATACGTCCACAGAGCGGCACGGGCAGGCAAAAGGACATACATATACGTCCTTGCCTTCCCGCGGGTGGGGGGTCCAATCGGACCCCCCCTGGTGCCAGCGGCGGTCGCCTTTGGTCTGGGAGCGTTCAGTGATGAGGGGGAGGCCATCCAATCGTGGCCCCTCCTCGCGATCGCTCCCAGCCAATGAGATTCTTCCCCTGCCTCTGTGTAGTACACAGAGGCAGGAGATGTGATGTCATCTCTCCTCGGCTCGGCAGTTTCCGTTCTGGCGCCGAGGAGAGAAGACTTCTCTGTGAGTGCACCAAATACACACACACAGTAGAACATGCCAGGCACACATTATGCCCCCCTTTAGCCCCCGATCCCCCCCCCATCACCCCTCGATCACCCCCCCCTGTCACACTGACACCAAGCAGTTTTTTTTTTTTTGATTACTGCATGGTGTCAGTTTGTGACAGTTACTGTGTTAGGTCAGTTAGGGTTAGCCCCCTTTAGGTCTAGGGTACCCCCCTAACCCCCCCTAATAAAGTTTTAACCCCTTGATCACCCCCTGTCGCCAGTGTCACTAAGCGATCATTTTTCTGATCGCTGTATTAGTGTCGCTGGTGACGCTAGTTAGGGACGTAAATATTTAGGTTCGCCGTCAGCGTTTTATAGCGACAGGGACCCCCATATACTATCTAATAAATGTTTTAACCCCTTGATTGCCCCCCAGTTAACCCTTTCACCACTGATCACCGTATAACCGTTACGGGTGATGCTGGTTAGTTTGTTTATTTTTTATAGTGTCAGGGCACCAGCCATTTATTACCGAATAAAGGTTTAGCTCCCTGATCGCCCGGCGGTGATATGCGTCGCCCCAGGCAGCGTCAGATTAGCGCCAGTACCGCTAACACCCACGCACGCAGCATATGCCTCCCTTAGTGGTATAGTATCTGAACGGATCAATATCTGATCCGATCAGATCTATACTAGCGTCCCCAGCAGTTTAGGGTTCCCAAAAACGCAGCGTTAGCACCTGCGTTTTGCTCTTCCGCCCGGCCCAGCCCAGCCCACCCAAGTGCAGTATCGATTGATCACTGTCACTTACAAAACACTAAACACATAACTGCAGCGTTCGCAGAGTCAGGCCTGATCCCTGCGATCGCTAACAGTTTTTTTGGTAGCGTTTTGGTAAACTGGCAAGCATCAGCAGCCTAGTACACCCCGGTCGTAGTCAAACCAGCACTGCAGTAACACTTGGTTGGTCCATAAGTGCAGTTCAAGCTGGTGAGGTGGCAAGCACAAGTAGTGTCCCGCTGCCACCAAGAAGAAGACAAACAGGCCCGTCGTGCCCATAATGCCCTTCCTGCTGCATTCACCAATCCGAATTGGGAACACACCACTTCTGCAGCACCCGTAATTCCCCCATTCACATCCCCAACCAAATTCAGTCGGCTGCATGAGAGGCATTTTCTTTATGTCCTCCCGAGTACCTCTACCCAACGAACCCCCCAAAAAAGATGTTGTGCCTGCAGCAAGCGTGGATATAGACATGACACCCGCTATTATTGTCCCCCCTGTCCTGACAATCCTGGTCTTTGCATTGGTGAATGTTTTGAACGTTACCATACACTAGTTGAGTATTAGCGTAGGGTACAGCATTGCACAGACTAGGCGCACTTTCACAGGGTCTCCCAAGATGTCATCGCATTTTGAGAGACCCGAACCTGGAACCGGTTACAGTTATAAAAGTTAGTTACAAAAAAAGTGTAAAA
Source organism: Lithobates septentrionalis (assembly GCA_037952835.1). Lineage (NCBI taxonomy): Eukaryota > Metazoa > Chordata > Amphibia > Anura > Ranidae > Lithobates > Lithobates septentrionalis. The sequence goes on along the minus strand of JBBDGP010001153.1, from coordinate 164,793 downwards.
AAAAATATATATATATATATAAAATTAAAAAAAATAGTTGTCGTTTTATTGTTCTCTCTCTCTCTCTCTATTCTCTCTCTATTGTTCTGCTCTTTTTTACTGTATTCTATTCTGCAATGTTTTATTGTTATTATGTTTTATCATGTTTGCTTTTCAGGTATGCAGTTTTTTACACTTTACCGTTTACTGTGTTTTATTGTTAACCATTTTTTTGTCTTCAGGTACGCCATTCATGACTTTGAGTGGTTATACCAGAATGATGCCTGCAGGTTTAGGTATCATCTTGGTATCATTCTTTTCAGCCAGCGGTCGGCTTTCATGTAAAAGCAATCCTAGCGGCTAATTAGCCTCTAGACTGCTTTTACAAGCAGTGGGAGGGAATGCCCCCCCACCGTCTTCCGTGTTTTTCTCTGGCTCTCCTGTCTCAACAGGGAACCTGAGAATGCAGCTGGTGATTCAACCAGCTGACCATAGAGCTGATCAGAGACCAGAGTGGCTCCAAACATCTCTATATCCCTAATATAAAGAAGATTTTATATCCTGCGAAACAATAGGGGTGGTATATGCGATCAAATGTCCCTGCAATCTTATTTATGTTGGTCACACCACCAGGTCCTTAAAAGACCGTATGGAGGAACACGTGCAAAACATACGGAAGGGATATGATAAACATCACCTCTCAATACATTTTAAAACAGTGCACAATCAAAGCACGCAGGGTATGACATTTTGGGGGATAGAAGCACCCAAACATAATTGGAGGGGCTCCAATTACGTTAGGGATATTAGCAAACGGGAATCCTGGTGGATATACCAGCTCGGCTCTTTGTCTGGCGGATTGAATAAAGAGTTCGATCTTACATGTTTTCTCAGTAATTTTTAATATTTGTAATATTTCAATATTTAATATTACATATTTTATAATATTTTTTAATATTTTGGTTTTCTGAATAATTTTTTATATATATTCCTTTGGGATTAAGTAACTTATTTGCCACTCAAAGTTTCTATCTACCTCACCAATGAATTATTTGGAGTATAGTTGCATATTTATTTTAATTATTCACCATATACATTTGATATAATTCTTAATTTATATTTTACTCTTTGTTTTTTACAATATGGTCAATATTAATGGGGAAGCTTTATTTAATGATGACTATTAATTGGAGATATTTACCCCTAATATAAGTATATATATATTTTTTTTTTAAATATTTTTTTTAATACCACAGCAATAAATATGATTTTTTTAATACCACATTAATAAATATGACAAATATGATTTTTAATAGGATAACATTACAATTAGGTCTATGTTTTTTATTGCAATAACGCTTCCATGGGTGATAATCTAATGTATGTATCTCTAATGTAGTAACATTGGAACTCTATATTGTATGTACGATTATGTTCAATATTGGGATGCGGTGCGGTATGCTGTTTTGTCCCGAGCTCCGTCCTGGATTAATAAGGGTACAACCTTCAATGGGTCTATAAGTGTTTTGCAATCTGATAAACACAGCGTCTTTCATTATGAGCTGATTCTAACGTTACGCATGAGATAGAGAAGTGTAGCCTGTGATTAACTAGTCTGGGATCTCAGGAAAAATGGCCGCCGGGAGAGTATTTAAGCGATAGAGCACCCGTCCAATCATATCCCCCTGATGAAGACACGTGACTCCCTGTGTCGAACACGTGTAGGGGAGGGGCCAGGACGGAGTGAGCAGCGAACAGCTGAGCCGGGAGAAGCGCATACCCCGCGGCAGACCATTCGATATATCTTTTACGGCTTTCGATTGTTTGGTGCACAATAGCACCAAGAGAATGTGAGTACCCCTTTGTGGGAAAGTGGTCTTTTGAATAAATCCCTTTTAAATTGGATTACACTATATAGTATCTCTTCATTTTCATGAATGATGTCTATGGAGCCATACTGACCCAGAGTGGAGATCGATCTAGCTTACCATACATAGCCCAGGGGGTGGCTACACAGCGTGTTTTGACACAAGTTAAACACTGTGTCACACACTCTAAGGTGAGTGCAACCACTGTGGGGGGGCACTGAGGCACATCACGGTTATTTATGACACTGGAATTCAGCACATTGGAGGATTTGGACGTTTATTGATTTTTCTGGATATGGAAGCACTTTTAATTTTGGACACTATTATGAGAATTTCACCAATTGAGAATTATTGATTGCAGTTCTAAAAACGCATTGTGCGTTTATGTTTAATATTCCAATAGATATCTGCATGTTGCACGTTATAAGAGCTTTGCATGTTTTAGTTTTGTCACTGCATTTGGTATTCAATTTATGCACAATTATATATTTTGGCACCATTCAAGGTGCATGTGTGCACTTTACATTCTAACTGTTCACATGTATATATATATACTGTATGCACTTTGCATGTGAGTAGTGATGTAAATAATTTTTAATTTCACAAGTGATTTTGGATATTACCCCGTATGATATATAATCAAGCACAATGTAAATCTTTTTATGTATATTCTTTGCACGGTTATGCACATTACATGTGAGCAGTGATGTAAATAATTTTTAATTTCACAAGTGATTTTGGATATTACCCCGTATGATATATAATCGAGCGCAACGCAAAAATTTTTTTATATCCAAAATACATTCTGTTGCTTCTCCTGAGTACGGGAATACCACATGTGTGAGACTTTTTGGGAGCCTAGCTGCGTACGGGACCCCGAAAACCAAGCACCGCCTTCAGGCTTTCTAAGGGCGTAAATTTTTGATTTCACTCTTCACTGCCTATCACAGTTTCGGAGGCCATGGAATACCCAGGTGGCACAAACCCCCCCCAAATGACCCCATTTTGGAAAGTAGACACCCCAAGCTATTTGCTGAGAGGTATAGTGAATATTTTGCAGACCTCACTTTTTGTCACAAAGTTTTGAAAATTGAAAAAAGAAAAAAAAATGTTTTTTCTTGTCTTTCTTCATTTTCAAAAACAAATGAGAGCTGCAAAATACTCACCATGCCTTTCAGCAAATAGCTTGGGGTGTCTACTTTCCAAAATGGGGTCATTTGGGGGGGTTTTGTGCCACCTGGGCATTCCATGGCCTCCGAAACTGTGATAGGTAGTGAGGAGTGAAATCAAAAATTTACGCCCTTAGAAATCCTGAAGGCGGTGATTGGTTTTCGGGGCCCCGTACGCGGCTAGGCTCCCAAAAAGTCCCACACATGTGGTATCCCCGTACTCAGGAGAAGCAGCTGAATGTATTTTGGGGTGCAATTCCACATAGGCCCATGGCCTGTGTGAGCAATATATCATTTAGTGACAACTTTTTTTTTTGTAAATATTTTTTTTTTGTCATTATTCAATCACTTGGGACAAAAAAAAATAAATATTCAATGGGTTCAACATGCCTCTCAGCAATTTCCTTGGGGTGTTTACTTTCCAAATTGGGGTCATTTGGGGGGGGGGTTGTACTGCCCTGCCATTTTAGCACCTCAAGAATTGACAGGCAGTCATAAACTAAAAGCTGTGTAAATTCCAGAAAATGTACCCTAGTTTGTAGACGCTATAACTTTTGCGCAAACCAATAAATATACGCTTATTGACTTTTTTTTTACCAAAGACATGTGGCCGAATAAATTTTGGCCTAAATGTATGACTAAAATTGAGTTTATTGGATTTTTTTAATAACAAACAGTAGAAAATATCATTTTTTTAAAAAAATTTCGGTCTTTTTCCATTTATAGCGCAAAAAATAAAAACGGCAGAGGTGATCAAATACCATCAAAAGAAAGCTCTATTTGTGGGAAGAAAAGAACGCAAATTTTGTTTGGGTACAGCATTGCATGACCGCGCAATTAGCAGTTAAAATGACACAGTGCCAAATTGGAAAAAGTCCTCTGGTCCTTAGGCAGCATAATGGTCCGGGGCTGAAGTGGTTAATAATAATACTTTTTTGTTTTCCCTTCTTAAAGATGGCACTGCTAGCATGATTAATGATGTGCTTTGTCTATTTTGCTATGCCTAGATCCTTTCCCTTTTTCAAGATGGCGCCACCAGCCTCCAGGCCAGAAGAAATGATGAGCTCTTCACACTTTATCATCTGGCGCATGAGCACTGTAGGCAATGACGCGTTTAGCATCATGCCATAGTGCCTCCGCCTCCGTCTCTATCCACGCGCTTATCCCTGGGTCTCCTCACTATATGTCCACATCCCGGTTGTGACGTCAGATGCCACCAGGATGGAAGGACTTTAAGTATACGGCTACATGCAGCTCCTCGCCTGCCTAAAATATCATCATAGGTAACTGTCTTACATGTGATTCCGCTCGATTCCTGAGCAGTTCAAACATATAGACCTTATATTTACCAGTATTTTTTAATTCTGTTTTTCTTTAGTTGCATTTTTATGCACTTACACCTTGTCAAGATTCCTTTGACCCCTCTAAATTTGCTGGCTGTGAATCTCCACATCATGGTTATCCTCAACTGGCGCTTCTATTTTGCAATGAGGTTTTCTTGCCTCCAGTAAATGAATTTTGATTCCACCTCAGGTAACTTTTATGTCAATTTGGTGTTCAGATCTGATGCCTCTTCGACATTATTTGATTGATACGTTGTTCTTTATTTTTCTATTTATTTTTTCAACAAGGACATATTAATTCTAATGCCGCGTACACACGAGCGGACATTACGGCGGACTTTGCCCGGCGGACTTTTCGACGTACTTTCCGACGGACTTTGTGAATGAACGGACTTGCCTACACACAATCCACCAAAGTCCGTCGAATTCGTACGTGATGACGTACGACTGGACTAAAACAAGGAAGTTCATAGCCAGTAGCCAATAGCTGCCCTAGCGTGGCTTTTTGTCCGTCGAACTAGCATACAGACGGCGGACTTTTCGACCGGACTCGATTTCAACGGATAAATTTAAAACAAGTTTCAAATCTAATTCCGTCGAACTTTTGAGAAAACAAAGTCCGCTGGAGCCCACACACATCGAATTGTCCGACGAAATCCAGTCCGCCGGGCAAAGTCCGCCGTAATGTCCGCTCGTGTGTACGCGGCATTAGTCCTTCTGTGGCTAAAACAGACGGGAACCTCTACCAAAGGGACCTACCCATATCTCTGATGTTATTCATCGGGAATTTTTCTTTATCAATCTAATTTTCTATTTGATAGCTGGCAGCCTGGTAAGATCATTATTATTATTATTATTTGTTGATTAAGTTGACTTCTGATTATTGAGCAAGTTTTTTGATTGATTTTTTGTCAGTCTTTCATAGTTTTATTATGACATGTTATCCATCTCTTTACTAAATAGTTCCAACCATGTGGTTTTAAATTTTATTGTGTAAACGTGATATCTTATCCATGTTTCTCTTATCATTTCCGGTATACCACAGACTATACCAAAACTTCTGAGGAAGCTCCAAATGAGCGAAACATGTCGAGTGGTATTTATTGAAGGGTATCCTTCCTATTGCTTACCTAAATTGGATGTGGATATTGAGAGATTTTTAACTATTTCTGTGCAATGTGTATTAATTGTAATAATAAAAACCTTTTTTATGGATAAATTATGCATGTCTATCTACTCTATTTACCTCGTACAAAAAGCACCTTAAAAGTCCCGGGGTTATTTACCCCACCTTCCTTCTCTTTGTTTACAAGTAATCAGCAACTCTAATGTCGCGTACACACGATCGGAATTTCTGACAACAAATGTTCGATGTGAGCTTATTGTCGGAAATTCCGACCGTGTGAAGGCTCCTTCGGACATTTTTTGTCAGAATTTCCGACCACAAAAATTTGAGAGCTGGTTCTCAAATTTTCCGACAACAAAATCCGTTCTCGTTGATTCAGAGCGTGTGTAGACAATTCTGATGCACAAAATTCCATGCATGCTCTGAATCAAGTATGAGACAGAAGCCCTCGGTCTGGTAAAACTAGAGTTCGTAATGGAGATAGCACATTTGTCACGCTGCAAATTTTTTAATCTTTCAATGCAGCGCACTCTCTTCTTCTTTATAATGCTAGACATATGAAGTTGTTTTGGTGATGATATCCACACAGAGTTCTGACAAACTGATTTCTTTATTATTTCTCGTGATCTCCTGAATAATATTTGTTTTATTTTTCGTCAGATCTCCTTAATATTGTTTAGAAAACATAGGCAATGATTTGTTCAAAAAAATATACATTTATTAAGGGGTCATAACAAAATAAAGTGGAAAGCAACGCTGGATGAACTGGTGATATTAGCAAAGCCTTTGTACCCCAGGGCACATATCAACTATTTGACATGTCTTACTTCCACGTTTACTTCCCCACTTGCTTCCAGGCTGTGGCTCTGGTGTTGGAGTTGTGGCAGGCTACTGGGCCTGGTCACCTCCTGGCTGCCACTTACCACCGCCACCTCCTGGCTCCCACTTTCCCCTGCCACCTCCTGGCTTCCACTTTCCTCTGCCACCTCCTGGCTGCCACTTTACACAGCCTCCTCCTGGCTGAGGCATTCCTGTGTATGAAAAAGGGACACAGTTTTAGTTTATTGTTCATGAATCACACACAATTTTAGGAAATATGTTGAACAATGCTATACCTGACTCAAGCTGGGCTCCTCCACATCTTCTTCCTGGGTGGAAGGCCCAGGTTGGACATCGGAAGCCTCAGCTGGGGTGGAAGGAAGAGTGGAAGGAAGGGTTGAGAGTGATGGCCTGATTTCAGTTTGGTCTGACAGAAATCGCAGTCTGTCATAGTACCACAACCTGGGGACATAAACATCATCTGCTGCTGCTCCTGATCTCTGGGAATCCTGGACCTTCTTGTGCTCCCTATTAGAAGTGCTCCCCAGGCCACCGATTTTGCACTTCAAATAGTTGATGTCTGCCGTGGGGATCTGCAGCTTCACAAATTCCAGCAATTTATCCAGTGCTGCCTTCCTCTTTAGTCGATTTGTATAAAAGGGGTGTTTTGTCTGCCACAGACAGGGTAGCTCTCTGTACAAATCAATGAATTGGGGGAGGAAATCATGATAATTGAATCGATCAATTTTATCTGCACGACACAACACAAGACAAACCCTAATGTCCGGCTAAACTCTCCTAATCTTGTCCCAATATAGGCCTCAATCTCTAAGCAGTATAGGTCATTGATGCCCCAAGTTAAAATTGTACCTCCGCTCACAGATCATACATACGACGCAATCGTGTTCCGCTTTTTATACACTGCGCATGCGTGAAACTCTGCCTGCCCCTGACCTTCCATCTAGTATATTCCCTGCCCCTTCTCTTTCAGCTCAGTGGGAGAGCACATGGCGGAGAAAGAACAAGTGCATGCAGACAGCAGCAGCAATGACGAAAGGCCAGAGCCATGAACGTCCTGATCCCGGAGGAGATTTAAGGCCTCAAATATGTCCTTTGTAGTGATGGTGGAGATGGTGGACATCTTGAAGAGGGCCAACTATGATGGGAAGCATGGACCGTACCCAAACCCAAATGTGAGAAAGGCCAAGATCATGACTAAAGTTGTGAAAAGTCTGCACAGGAATTTTGGGGTACGACGATCCAAGGATCTAATGAGGAAACGCTGATCAGACCTGAAATTGAGAGAGCAGGATCAGTACAGAAGGATAAGGAAACTGCTTCTAAAAAGTAGGTAGTTGTCGTGTGCTCATATTATTATTATTACTTTAGCGCTGCTCCATGTGCTTTTCTTTACTGTTGTACAGTTTAAAATGGCAACTTTCAGGTTTGTGGGCACAGTAATCGTTCATAGTAAACATTGTTCGTTCGCCCACTAATACAATGTTTTTGGCAGATGCAGGTTAACTACATTTGGTCATGCCTATTTGTATTCAAAGAAGTTTATGACATTGTTGTCTAGATGGGTTTGTAACTAGAATGAAATGCAAACTTGATTCAGTGAAAGGAGAGGACACTCAGCAGCTGTTTACACATCTGGACGCAGGAGCACTAGTGTGGGACACCAGAACAAACTTTTTAGGGTGTCCCACACGGGTTCTCCAGTGGATACTAGAGGTCTCTACATGTGTGATACTTTACCAAAAAAGTTAAGTATTCCAGCTTTAAGAAAGGGAAAAAATCATGTCTTCAGCTTCTTTAGTTTGGAACTCTGCCAAAAACAGACAATTGTATGACACTTCCAAGCAATGTTTCATATTCCTATTTCTGCCCTCAAATAACTGTGGGCTAAGTATACCTTTTTTTTTATTCACATAGGGGAGAAAAGACTCTGGACATCTGAGGACACCAGGGACCCACAACCTCCTAAAGAAGGGGAACTCAGCACACCACAACCTGAGGATGTGGAGGAAGGAGAGGTTTATGAAGTAGGCGAAATAGTGAACACAACAGGTGAGTGTCTGAGACCACAGCTTCAGGTAATAGATGTATGCCTGCATATTTATAATACATGGTGTGTTTTTCTATTTTTAGGTGATGTGGATGTTGTGGAAGAAGAAACACATTTCACAAGTGCAAGTGCACACATCCTCATCGGGGAGATCCTGGTGTGCAATAGGGATTTACAGAAGATCAAGGAAGACATCAATGATGTGTAAAAAAGACTCAAAAACATCATTGATGTTTTAGGCAGAATATAAAACACACCAACATTTTACTATTGTTTTTATTTTTCTTAATTTTTCAAAAAATTTGGAAAGCCAAATTTTGAAGATGCACACAGTGTGTCAACATGTGCTATCTGCCATCACGGGATATCAATGTACGTGTTTTGTGGATGCAACCCCTTCCTCGCAACTCAAGTAGCTGAGAGGAAGGGGTTATACCCCCGAAACACGTCCATTGATCCCCCATGATGGGAGCTAGCACATGTTGACCTTAGCCATAGGATCAGGAGGGAAATCCCCATTTTGACTCTCAATTTGTGTGCATCTTCAAAATTTGGCTTTCACAGGGGTGACATGACCCCCTCTGATGAAGGCAAGCTCAACACACTGTGGACATACTTATGTCTGATATTGCCTTCAATTTATCAAAGTTGAACTTTGTAAGTTCCTGAGTTGTGTATTGTTTTATGGTTTTAAAAGCATGCCTGTTTACCACAAAAAAGGATATTTCTAATGTATTAAAAAAAAATATGTTTGTTTGTTCAAAAAACCCTTTTCTAAACGCACATGTGAATGTGCACAGAATAAAAAATTTTATACTCAACAATGTGTGGCTTTTTCTTTCAATGCTCAATAGCAGTTTTTGGAGTAAGTTAGTGTTTACAGTGACAATGGGGGGTTATTTACTAAAGGAAAATCCACTTTGCACTACAAGTGCACTTTCAGTGCACATTTGCAGTGCACTTGTAGTGCAAAGTGGATTTTCTTTTAGAAAATAACACCCACAGTGCTTTATAATTAGCAACAATCAGGTCATTTTTGTCACTCCAAAAAAATAATTCATGGTGCTGAAAATGATGAATATTTTTAGCATTAATGCATTACATACATTAACAACAAAAACAATGTATGTGTGTAGCAGACCCACAACATAATAGTTAGCTGAAGAAGAGACTGTTTCCTCATGTATCAAATAAATTACATTTGCACCATTGAAGAAAATGGCCAAAAAAATAAGCCCATTGGATAAGCTAGGAGACAGTTAAAAGAAATACAAGCAGTAAATCAAAGGAAATATTTTTCAGTTTAAAATAAAAATGTATTTAAAAAATGTTTATTAAACATTTTCTGGCATATCAATGGCCCCCCTACCCACAAAGTACTCCATATATTTTAGACGCAGGTGATTTGGGGGGGCAAGCCAGGACGGCCAGCTTCAAGCGACGCCAGGGTTTGGTCTTGAAATCCGGCCTCAGGCCCAACTGAGGCCACATAGTTCATTGAATTTCTCCTTAAAAAGTTGTGGAGAATGCAGCAGGATTATATGGTTAAGTTTATTATCCGCCATGTTGATTTGCTTAAGGAATAAGCAGGAACCGGCTGGCCATTATCCCGAAAGCATTCTCCACCACTCTTCTGGCTCTGGCCAGCTGGTAGTTAAAAGCCCTCTGGTCCGGGGTGAGGGTCCTCATGGGGAATAGCCACATAAGGTGATCACCCAGCCCAAACGCTTCATCAGCGACAAAGACGAACGGCAGACCAGCCACGTTGTCTTCTGGAAGTAGCAATCCCAAGCCACCACTCTGGAGCCATCCGTAAAACTCAGTCTGGGCAATGACTCCACCATCCAACATCCAACCATTTCCCCCCACGTCCACATAGAGAAACTCATATGTCGCCGACACCACCGCCAACATCACAATACTGTTAAACCCCTTATAGTTGTAATAGTATGACCCCGAGCTGGGGGGTGGGACGATGTGGACGTGTTTCCCATCTATTGCCCCTCCGCAGTTGGGAAAGTCCCACCGCTGGGCAAATTGGGAAGCCACAGTCTGCCATTCCCGTGGCGTTGAAGGAAACTGTGGAGTGAAACAAGAAAAAGAAAATAGTACTTTTGAAAGCAGATTAGACACAAACATCCTTCGCCAACATCAGTATACCATTTATTTGAAGGAGTATTTAAAAAAAAATCTAAGGTCCACTTATCAGATTCCTCACCCCCTCTGATGGCCCATTGAAAAATTTTTAGGGGGGTATGTTTTGGACAGGTAACCCTCTCCACTTCATGGAGAGCTGAATGCATGAATAATGTGTGTTACTTTGGCCAGCCCCTCCTTACTTTACACTATTGGCAGCCCACTGGACAGGTAAGAAGTGTTATAATACAAAAATATAAATACACACTGTACAAATTGAAGCACATTTTTACATTCTGCAATTACCTATCAAGATAATAGGAGAACACAACTTTAAACAGTACCATTTGAAACTATTCAGGCAGGCACTTGCACTACATGCTTTGGTGAATTCATCCAGAAATCTGACCACAAAAGAGGTAGGTATAGTGTGTATGGGTTTGGAAAAGTCAGCAGATAGAGGATTGGTATCGGTTGACTTAGCTGTTGGGGGAGGGAGGGTTCCAAATGATTTTGGGACCCCCAAAAAAAAGCCTCTGGCACTCTGCCTGAATTTAAGGACACAAATAACATTTGGACACATTTTAGGGGGTGTTTAGGGTAAAGCACTACTATGGAGCTGACAAAATACATTGTTAAGCGACTAGGCTAGGTGGGTATGGGCCCAGGATAGCATGCTGGGAAGGTGTCACGTACCTGGTGGTTGAGCCCACTTATGTAGGGAGCGGCTTTCCATGTACCTCTGGCTAGAGAACCCCTGATGGAGCAGACAGGGGCTCGGGAGTGCAGGAGGCACAAGTGCCTGATGGGTTGCAAATGCAGGGGCTGATTCGGACTTCTGGAAAACTGCAAGGAGACCAGTTGTGGACTGGAGCAGGGACCTTGTAGAAGGCAGGAGCAACAGGAAGCTGGAAGCTGCACTTGGTAAGGAGGTGTATTGTAGTCCAGGAGAAGTGAGCAGGATAAGTGAGGACTTCGGACAGCAGGGAGGTATAGCAGTTCAGCAGGATCAGCAAGGAGGCAGCTGGAGGCAGGAACCAATAGGAGGTGTACTGTAGTTCAGAGCACAAGCAGATTTCAGGCAGGCCGGGTCATACACTGACGGGCAGATACGGTACCGGAGCAGTAGGCAAAGCGTAGTCGGGTAGCAGGCCGGGTCGGTAACAGGTGGGCATGGAAGTACCAGGGAGCAGGCAGAAGGAACATCAGGACAAGCTGGGATCAGAGGCTGGCAGCAAGCAGGGAAGGTCAACGACAAGCCAGGTAACAGAAGTCAGGAAAGCAGGATAACAAGTAGCAGGGGGTCTCAGGAATGCTGTAGACTGGACAGCAAGATGGCATGGTGACAGTCTCCTTTAAATAGTGCTTTTGCCGCCAAGTACCGTCACATGGCGCGCGTGCACCCGCCGGGCAGCTCTTTTGATAGGAACATTGCGGATAGATCTTCTACTGTCAGCCGGACTGCTACGACATATTCCTTGACATTGCCCCCCTCCAAGGGGTAGCCTACGGATGCCCAATTGAACCATCTTACTTGGGTGTGCCTTTTTAAAGGCCAGAATCAGTCTTTTTGCATGGATATTAGATTCTGGCTCCCAAGAATTCTCCTCCAGACCATAACCTTTCCACTTCACCAGGTACTGGACTTGATTACGTTTCCTTCTGTAATCCAGGATTGACTATACTTCGTACTCAACCGCCCCATCAACGAGTACTGGTTCAGGAGGACCGGTGTTTCGGCCCACGAAGGGGTCCGGGACAGTGGGTTTGAGTAAAGCTACATGAAAGACCGGATGAACCCGGAATGATTCCGGTAGTTTCAATTCATAGGCCACACTGTTGATTTTTTTGTTCACCGGGAAGGGACCCACAAACTTAGGGCCCAATTTCTTGGAAGGACATGCTAGTTTTAGGTTCAGGGTTGACAGCCAAACTTGATCTCCAGGTTCTAAATGAAGTTCCCCCCTTCTTTTCCTGTCAAAGATCCCATTGTTGTATTCCTGAGTTCTTGTCATTGTGTCCTGGAGTAGTTTGTTGTTAGTACTGAAGAAATTCAGAGTTTCTTGAGCGGCAGGTACTGAGCATTCCGGGATGTTGTTTGACAAAAACAAGGGGTGAAACCCGTAATTTGCAAAGAATGAAGTTTGCTTGGTAGCAGAGTGGACAGAATTGTTGTATGCATATTCGGCAAGTAGTAGGAGAGGTACCCAGTCATCCTAAAAAATGATGAAAAACTATGCAAATATTGCTCCAGCGTTTGGTTTGTCCTCTCTATCTGACCATTAGTTTGGGTATGGTAAGCAGAAGAGAAGGAAAGGTTAATTTTCAGGGAACCACATAGTGCTCTCCAGAACTTTGAAGTGAACTGTACCCCTTGGTCTGAGATAATATCCGCAGGGATGCCATGAAGCCTTACAATCTCTTTAATGAAGACTTTTGCAGTTTCGGCAGCAGAGGGGGTATCCCTCATTGGCAGAATGTGAGCCATCTTGGAAAGTCTATCCACAACCACAAAGATGGTAGTGTGGTTTTCTGAGGGTGGTAGCTCGACACTATAAACCATGGAGATCATCCTCCATGGTCTTTCTGGGACGGGTAGTGGTTTCAACAGACCCCAAGCCTTAGACTTACTGCTTTTGTTCTGAATACAGACAATGCATGACTCTACGTAGTTCTTGCAGTCCTTCATTAATTGTGGCCACCAAAACATGTGCTGGAGAAGCTCAGACGTCTTGTGCACACTGAAGTGACCAGCTAACTCGTGGTCATGGCAGGATTTAAGAACAGCAACTCGCACCTCCTGAGGTATGAAAATTTTATCTTTGAACCACAACAGATCATCCTTTGTTTGTAGAGTAACATCAGGCGGGGGAGAGGCCGCTACAGAAGCTTGTTTGATATGGGCCATCAAATCCCCTTGAAGCAAGAGGAAGTTTCCTGAAGACAGAATGGTGTCTGGAGATGAAGAAGCTTTGGATTCACTGAACATCCTAGAAAAAGCATCTGGCTTGGTGTTCTTTGACCCAGGCCTGTAGGTAATATGGAAAGAAAATTGAGTAAAAAAGAGTGCCCATCTGGCCTGACATAGTCTCAACCTCTTTGCGGCTTTCAAATACTCGAGATTCTTGTGGTCCCTGTAGACAAGAATCAGATGTGCCGCTCCCTCCAAAAGATACCGCCACTCTGCGAGTGTGGCCTTAAATTCTCAGTCACCAATGTCGTAGTTCCTCTCAGCTTCGGATAGTTTGTGGGAAAATGAATGCGACTGGGTGCAAAAGAGCTTTAGGTCCCTGCCTCTGGGAGAGTACTGCCCCAACTGCAATCTCTGAAGCATCTACCTCCAGAATGTACGGTAGTGCTGGATCGGGATGCTTTAAGACTGATGCAGAAGTAAACAGATCCTTCAAGGTTGTAAAGGCTGTCTGGGCTTCGGAAGACCAATGGAATCGAGTGCCCTGTTTAGTTAACTTCGTGATGGGGGAGATGATAGTGGAAAATCCTTTAATAAACTTCCGGTAAAAGTTTGCGAAGACCACAAAGCGCTGAACTCCCTTTTTTTCAGTAGGGGCTGGCCAGTGCAGAATGGCAGAAACCTTCTGAGGGTCCATCTTGATACCCTCCACAGAAATAATCAGTCGCAAGAACTAAATACTCTGCTGTTCGAACACACACTTCTCGGGTTTTGCATACAAGCCATGGCATCTGAGTCTTGTTAATGCCTTCATAACATGTTTGCGGTGCTTGATCAGAGTAGGAGAGAAGATCAGGATATCATCCAAATATTCAATAATGAACAAGTCAAGATAGTCTCTGAAAATATAATTACCAAAGTTCTGTAAAGTAGCAGGGGCGTTGCAGAGCCCAAAGGGCATGACTAGATATTCAAAATGCCTGAACCGGGTGCGAAAGGCAGTCTTCCATTCGTCGCCACTCCGGATGCTGACTAAGTTGTAAGCCCCACAAAGGTCCAGCTTGGTTAATATTGCTGCAGTCCCCAGTCTTTTGAATAGTTCAGGTACCAAAGGGAGGGGGTACCGATTCTTGATCGTGATTTTGTTGAGCTCCCGATAATTTACGCAGGGGCGTAGCAAGTGGTCTTTTTTCTCCACAAAGAAAATTCCCGCTCCTGCTGGGGAGGTAGAGGGCCGGATGAACCCCCTCTCCAGGTTGTCGTCTATATAAGTCTTTAGGGTCCCTAACTCCAGTTCCGTTAGGGGAAAGATTCTCCCAAAAGGAATTTCTGCTCCAGGGAGAAGTTCAATCGGGCAGTCGTATGACCTGTGAGGTGGAAAAGTGTCTGCACCCTTCTTGCTGAGGACGTCTAGGAAACCGTGGTAGACTTCAGGGACGGCTTGACGGGTCTCGTCATCTGCTTCCATGCATAACAGAGGAAAGGGGACTCAGGCAGGCAGTGTTGGCTACAATAAGGAGAGGGGAAGCTAATTTTCCTGGAAGTCCAATCAATCTGTTGGTTATGAGCCCTCAGCCAAGGCATGCCTAGAATGCACAACAGTTCTTGGTAGACGTGCATTCGTTTTCATCCGAATGCATTTTCATCCGAATTTCAGCGCAGAATCCGAAAAACGAAAGATCCAACATAAACAAATGCTTTATTTTCATTTTCGTTGCTACAACAGTTCGATAAAGATAGGATATTCGACATGATGATGACAATAACAATCTGTGTTCATCAAACCTGTGGTCGAATGTGCCTAACCCTAACTCTATTAGTCCAAGATTATTCTACATAGAGAGAAAAGATTTGACGAAGGGGAGAAAAGATTTGACGTAGGGGAGAAAAGATTCGACGTAGGGGAGAAAAGATCGCTGCTGGAATTGGGAGGGGGAAGTAAAATAAAAATAATGATGATGATGAATGTTATTGGCTGGTTGTAACCAAAGAGGAGGAGCAGTAAAATAGCTAGAACTAAGTACACACGTACTTTGGCTTATGGTGTCTGTTGAAAGTTCTAAGAAGATTAGACGGAGCAGGTAAACTATACGGCATTATACAGTTTAGCTGCTCCGTTGAATCTTCTTTGAACATTCGACAGACACCATAAGCCTTCAATGACAGATTCGACCTTAATTTGGATTTTTCGGACGAATGCAATTTTTAACAAAAAACAAAATAAATAAAAACGAATTTCGGGAGTAACTAAATAAATTTTTTTTACGGACGAAAACGAAATTCCGAAACAAAATATTTCAGTGTGCACATGTATAGTTCTTGGTGGTTACCAGTAATGATGGTGAGTACAGTTTCTTGTATGACTGGCCCAGACTTAAGAGCTGAACCATTGGCCAAATGTACAGAGAGCCCTTTTGCTCTAGGCCGCAGAGGAACGTGGTGCCTGGTGGCAAAGGTCAAGTCCATGAAACCGCTGCAGGCTCCAGAGTCAATGATAGCGGTGACCCGGGTATTCCCTCCTGGGAGCTGTAAAAGAATGGAAACAGCCAGGTGAGTAGCATTATTAGGCAGAACAGGTGTAAGAGCAGAGGAGGTGGTGAAGCACTTACGGAGCTTAGCGGGACAAGTCCTTGCATAATGTCCTGGTTCTCCACAGTAAAGGCAGAGGTTATTGGCTCGCCTGCGTTGCCGTTCTTCGGGAGTAAGAGAAGGGCATAGTAGACCCAACTGCATGGGCTCGGAAACATCAGGAGTAGAGGCCACTGGAGCTGGGGAAGCAGACTCAGGAGAACTGGGTACACGAGGAAGCATCCAGACTGGACGGGTAGGACAGGCAGAAGGTTCAGATCTTCGTTCCCTTAGTCACCTGTCAATTTGAATGGACATATTAATGAGGGCATCTAAAGTCTCCGGCATGCCCACTCGGGCTAGTTCGTCTTTTAATGATTCATACAGACCCATACGGAACTTGTACCACAGGGCGGCGTCATTCCAGTTGGTGTCGGAAGTCCAACGCCTGAACTCTGATACATCCGCCGGTCTACCGCCTTGCTGAAGAGAATGCAGGTACTGTAGTTCGGAGCACAAGCAGGTTTCAGGCAGGCCGGGTCATACACTGGCGGGCAGATACGATACAGGAGCAGTAGGCAAAGTGTAGTCGGGTAGCAGGCCGCGTCGGTAACAGGCGGGCAGGGAAGTACCAGGGAGCAGGCAGAAGGAACGTCAGGACAAACCGGGATCAGAGGCTGGCAGCAAGCAGGGAAGGTCAACGACAAGCCGGCTAACAGAAGTCAGGAAAGCAGGATAACAAGTAGCAGGGGGTCTCAGGAACGCTGTAGACCGGACAGTAAGATGGCATGGTGACAGTCTCCTTTAAATAGTGCTTTTGGCACCAAGTACCGTCACATGGTGCGTGCGCTCGCCGGGCAGCTCTTTTGATAGAAACATTGTGCACAGATCTTCTACTGTCAGCCGGACTGCTAGGACATCTTCCTTGACAGGAGTTTAGTGAAGGCAAATATGCATGAAGGACAAAAAGGAACTTGAAAAACTTCCAGCATGCATGAGGATAAAGAGGACATTACAATCATGGTAATTATGGAATGATGAAAGAAATACAATACATTAGCAAACATTAAATACATAGAATGTGATGTTAAAGGAGAAATCTTACGTTAATATAGTCCATCTGCAGGACCTGAATGATGGCAGAACAGGTCTCTGGAATGATGATCCCCAGAGCCTGGGGGAGATGCCAGTCGAAAATGTCCTGCAGACTTCTCCCCATCGCCAAGTAGCGCAATGTGGTGACTAGCCTCTGTTCGGGAGTGATGGCTTGCTGCATGCATGTGTCCTGCCTTGTAATATAAGGGGACAGCAAAGCCAACAAACGGTAAAAAAAGGGGTCCGTCATCCGGGGATAAATCCTGAAATCATCAGGATTATTCTCTTGGATTTCCCGCAACAAAGGCATATGAGAGAATTGGTCACGCTGGAGCAACCAAAGTAAGAACCCCAACACCAAGCCCCCGCACAGCACGAACTCTACGATGAGTACGTACCCGCAAAATGGCTTCAAAATGGTCGGCTGGTCAGAACGAACGAACAAAATTGACTGAAAATCAGAAAGGCCTGGGAAGAACGAGCTGAAAATCAGAAATGAGTGGACAAGAACGCACTGAAGATAAAATTCGTAATATAAAAATACGCACTGAAAACCAGATGCGAACTGACTATATGCACTGAAAACCAGATACGAACCCACAAGCTCAAACTGAAGAGCAGTAACGATCTTAAAAGCACAAGGCTGAAAAGCGCGAATCGTTTCTCACCAAACTTCTACTAACACGAGATTAGCAGAAGGAGCCCAAAGGGTGGTGCACTGGTTATTGAACTTCCTCTTTATAGTGCCGTCGTACGTGTTGTATGTCAGCGTGTTCTTGAAGATCGCAATTTCTGACAACATTTGTGCGACCGTGTGAATGCAAGACAAGTTTGAGCCAACATCCGTCGGAAATAAGTCCCAGGATTTCGTTGTTGGAATGTCCGATCATGTGTATGCGGCATAAGAATTTTTCCTTGTAAATAACTGTAAGATTGAAGTAAATGGGGCTTCACTGTGCCAAAGAAACATTCTGTACATGTTTCCCTTTGTTTTGCATTACTAAAAATGTGCTGCACAATTGTGACTGATACTGTATGTTAAGAGGTGAAATACCACTGCTGTACGTAAACTGTACATTTTTTTTTTTTGAATAAAAATTTTGTTATGTTTTTTGGCAATATAGAGTGAACATATTTTCATATATTGTAACATTTGAGTAATGGTACAAGATTCAAACAGGTACAAAAATGTAATAATTTTACATTATTACAAATAATGTAATAATGTGTATAAGACAAACGAAGGAGAAAAAAAGCATTATCGTATACAAATCGTTAGAACTTGGTTGTCAATCATTAGTTTGTCAAGCGTGTGCAATAGATAGATTAGTTTTGAGCGGTGGCGAAAGGCTTATTGCCTATATTAAGAAAGGATGGCAGTGTCTGTGAGGGTAGAAAGATAGGAAGTCCTATTGGGTGTCAAAAGTTCATTAGAAGGTCAAAAGAGAGAGCAGTGATGGCGGTGGATCAAGGCAGAGATGGGTCTTTAGGGTGGGCAAGCCAGGGGGCCCATTTCTTTTGGAATGCTGGAATTTGAAGAAGGGCCTTGGCATACATGTATTCCATGAGACAGTGATTGTTCAGATGTAAAATCACTTCCGGGATAGAAGGAGGATGTGGGGATATCCAGTTTCTAGCAATAGCTAGGCGCGTGGCAACAAGGACATGGGATATGACAGTTCTGGTTTGAGGTGGCCAAGTTTCAATGTCTAAGCCAAGGAGAACCATTTGCAGAGATAGGGAAACAGTGTTAGGTGTCAAGGAAGAGAAAAATCTGCGAGAGTGGACCAGAGAGGTATTAATTTTGGGCAGGACCACCCAATATGTAGAGGAGTCCTGGGATCTCTGCAGTTTCTCCAGCAGGCATTGGAAGCAGAGGGGTAGATCATTGCTAGTCTGGATGGTGTTAGGTACCAATTGTTGAGGAGCTTTTGTACAGTTTCTCAGTGTAGGATACATTTAGAAAGTTGCAGGGGTCGTTGAAGGGCTTGCTGCCACTAAGATAGTGTATAGGTACAGTGTAAGAGGTTTTCCCAGTGCATCATGGCAGGGGTTTTGGATTTATGCGAAGGGTCAGTTAAGAGCTTGTAGAGATGGGAGATAGCCTTTTGGTTGGGTCTCTTAGTGTTGTAGAATTCCAGAATGCGCCATAGCAGAGGATTTTCCGACCAGCATAGATGTGAGAGGGCTGAACGAATTCTGAGATATTTAAAAAAGTCCTCTGTGACAGTTATGTTGCAGATGTTAGAAAGAGGTAAATGAGGAGTTTTGGTACAAGTCTCCAATAGCCTGTAGGCTAGCAGAGAGCCAGTTCGATATTGAGATGTCGGGGATGACAAGCTGTATGGCAGAGAGAGAAATGAGAGGCAGTATCCGGTAGGTTATGCCAATTGAATGTTGGTAGATTGCTTTCCATGTTTTGATGGTTGCGTTGATGGTGCTTAGGTAAGATTGCTGTTTATACTGTAGTGTCCTAGGAGTAGGGTGCTGAGAAGCATTTTTGGACAGGTTGCTAATACAGTTTTTTCGATTTGGAGCTATGTGAGCTGTGATTTCGTTTCCCACCAGGATTTGACTTGGTCCAGGATTGTTGCTTTGAAGTATGTTGAAATATTTGGAGCTCCCATTTCCCCAGTGGATGTAGGTGTGTACAAGATTTCCCAACGTCAAGAACGCGGTGACGCACACCACGTACGACGAGACTATAAAAGGGCAGTTCAATACAAAGCGCGCCACCCTTTGGGCTCCTTTTGCTAATCTCGTGTTAGTAAAAGTTTGGTTAGAGACGATTCACGCTTTTCAGTCTCGTGGTTTTCAGATCGTTTTTCTGGTGTTCAGTTTGTGCTTGTGGGTTTGTATCTGTTCTTCAGTGTGTGCAGTGAGTTCCCATTGATTTATCATTGTGTTCTTGTCCGTTCGTTACTGATTTTAAGGTCGCTCTTCACAGGCCTTGCTGTTCTTCAGTGCGTTCTGTTACTGCATTCTGACCAGCCAACTGTTTTCTAGCCATGTTGCGTGTACATACTCATCGTAGAGTTCGTGCTGTGCAGGGGATTGGTGTTGGAGTTCTTACTTTGACACAAGCCCAGTCCATGAACAGGGCGAGGAGGAGTTCATGGACCAAGAATTGGTTGCTCCACAGTGACCAATTCTGTCACATGCCTTTGCTCCGTGAAATCCGTGAGAATAATCCTGATGATTTCAGGAACTTTCTCAGGATGACAGACCCTGTATTTCACTGTTTGTTGGCTTTGCTGGCCCTTATATCAGCAGGCAGGATACCTGCATGAGGCAAGCCATCACTCCGGAGCAGAGGCTATTCGCCACGTTCGGTACTTGGCGATGGGGAGAAGCCTGCAGGACCTCAAGTTCTCGACAGGCATCTCCCCCCAGGCTCTGGAGATCGTTATCCCGGAGACCTGTTCTGCCATCATTCAGGTCCTGAAGAAGGACTATATTAAGGTAATATTTTTATCCTTTAACATCACATTTTATTGTATTTAATGTTTACTAATGTATTGTATTTCTTTCCATATTCCCTAATTACCATGATTGTAATATGCTGTGAATGTCCCCGCAAAGACAGCGCAGCAGACCGGGTCCCCCGCTTGCAAAAGAGCTGGAAGAAGATAGCAGAGGGGCCTGGGAGAAGAGGCGGAACATCGGGAGAAGAGGCCGAACACCGGGAGAAGTCGGAAGAAGACCCCCCCGAAGTCGGAAGGAGACCCCGGAGCTGCCTAATAAATTACTCTTAAAACCTGTGTACTGTGTTTTTTTTTTTTGACACTTTTTCCCCCCAGGTGAATGGGTAGGGGTACGGTGTACCCCATACTCCTTCACCTAGAGTGGGGGGGCCGGGACCTGAGGGCCCCCTTACTAAAGGGGGTTCCCGGATTCCGATAAGCCCTCTGCCTGCAGACCCTGACAACCAACGGCCAGGGTTGTTGGGAAGAGGCCCTTGTCCTCATCAACATGGGGACAAGGTGCTTTGGGGTGGGGGGCCCGCAGGGCGCCCCCCCCAAGGCACTCAACCCCCCATGTTGAGGGCATGCGGCCTGGTACGGCTCAGGAGGGGGAGCCGCTCGCTCGTCCCCACCCCTTTTCCTGACCGGCCGGACTGCGTGCTCAGATAAGGGTCTGGTATGGATTTTGGGGGGACCCCCACACCGATTTTTCGGCGTAGGGGGGTTCCCCTTACAATCCATACCAGACCTAAGGGCCTGGTTTGCCCTGGGGGGAACCCACGCCGTTTTTTTTCATTTAAAATTTGGCACGGCGTTTCCCCTCAGGATTAATACCAGACAGCTGTCAGCACTGAAACTAAAAAAAAAAAAGTTTTCCTTTCCCGATGAGTGAGCCAGCGCGACATGCACAGCACCCTGTCGCCGAGAACCAGCGCGATGGGATCGCGCTGGAAGCACAATCTCACGGTCAGGTACTGTACTTAGCACACAGATATTTGAGACCAGAAATAGGAATATTAAATATTGCTTGGAAGTGGGGTACAATTGTCTCTTTTGGCAGAGTTCCAAGATGAAGAAATATTTTTGTCCTTTGTCAAGCTTGAATACTTACCTCTTTTGTACAAGCTTCACAGATGGAGACACCCCTATAGTATACACTGGAGCACCTGTGTGGGCCCCCTAATAAAAAGGGTGTTCTGGTGTCTCACACTAGAGCTCCTGCGTCCAGATGTGTAAACAGCTGCTGAGTGTCCTCTCCTTACACAGAATGCATTTCATTCATATAGAAAACCAACTTATTTTAAGAGAAGTAGGCCAGAAAAAATGTGTTGAACTGCATCTGGACGAAACATGGTGTTTTAGAGGCAGAACAAAGAATGTTTCCTACAAACGAATAATGTTTCATGAACATGAAAGTTGCCATTTTAAACTGTACAACAGTAAAGAAAAGCACATGGAGCAGCATGAAAGTAATAAGAATAAAGAATAGGAACACAGGACAACTACTTACTTTTTTGCAGCACTCTCCTGATCCTTCTATACTGATCGTGCTCCCTTAATTTGAGCTTTGACCACCGCTTCCTCAGTTGATCCTTGGATTGTCGTATCCCAAAATTCCTGTGCAGACTCTTCACAACTTTCGCCATGAACTTGGCCTTTCTGACATTTGGGTTGGGGTAAGGTCCATGCTTCCCATCATAGTCGGCCCTTTTAAATATGTAGACCATCTCCACCATCTCTACAAAGGCCATATTTGAGGCCTTAAATCTGCTCCTGCAGGATCGTGACGTTTCTGGCTCCGGGCTTTCCTCCTTCTCCTCGTTGCTGGCATTATCATGCACCTGTTGTGTCTCCACCATGTGCTCTTCCCCACTGCACCGAAAGAGAAGGGGTAGGGAATAGACTAGAAAGAATGTCAGGGGCGGGTGGAGTTTCACACATGCGCAGTGTATATAAAGCGTAACACACGTGCGTCGTACGTTCTGTGAGCGGAGGAAGGAGTATCGGAAGCGCCGATCGTGATAACGAAGGTACAATTTTAACTTGGGCCTATACTGCTTATAGATTGAGGCCTTTATTGGGACAAGATTAGGAGACTTTAGCCTGACAATAGGGTTTGTCTTGTGTATTGCAGATAAAATGGATGGCTTCAATGACCACAACTTCCTCCTCCTGTTCATAGATAAATATAGGGAGCTGCCCTGCCTATGGCAGGTCAAACACCCGCATTATAATCCTAAACAAAAGAGGCAGGCAGCGCTGGAGAAACTGCTGGAGTTGGTGAAGCCGGTAGTCCCCACAGCAACCATCCCCACAGCAACCCTATTTAAAAGCCAAAATTGGTGGCCTGAGGAGCACTTATCTTAGGGAGCGCAAGAAGGTCCAGGATTCCCAGAGATCAGGAGCTGCAGCAGATGACGTTTATGTCCCCAGGTTGTGGTATTATGAGAGACTTTGTTTTCTGTCAGACCAGACTGAAGTCAGGGAATCCCTCTCACCCCTTCCTCCCACTCTTCCTTCCACCCTACCTTCCACCCCAGCTGAGGCTTTTGATGTCCAATCTGGGACTTCCAGCCAGGAAGAAGTGGAGGAGCCCAGCTTGAGCCAGGTATAGCATTGTTCTACAGATTTCTGGTCAATAAATAAATGCTGTTTACTAGATTTTATTATTGATTACTAATTGCTGATTTAATAAAGTGTTTACATATCAATAGACAATAGTGGGCAAAAATAAGTGGGACAAGAATGAAAAATGCTGGGTTCAGAATGATAATCTTTTGTATGTGTTAACATTCAATTTGCAACAGTAATGAGATGAAAATTGTGTGTGATTGATGAAGAAAAAACTAAAACTGTCCCTATTTCATACACAGGAAGACCTCAGTCAGGAGGAGGCTGTGGAATGTGGCACACAGGAGGAGGCTGTGGAATGTGGCAGCCAGGAGGAGGCAGGGGTTAGTGGCAGCCAGAAGGAGCCTGGGTCCAGTAGGAGCCTCACAGAATCCCAGGTCCCTCCCCTCTGCCTCCCAACCAAAAGACCCAGGAAGGGGAGTAACGTGGAGGAGTCATCGCTCAAGCTGATTGGGGAGGCTTCCGCGGCCCTCAGAGCCACCCCCACTCGTGAAGAGGCCTTTGCCTCCATGGCTGCCACCAAACTGCAGGACATGGAGGAGGGCCAACGCCTCATGTGTGAGGAAATCCTTTTTGAAACATTAACTAAGGGGGTGAGGGGCCAAATCACACCCAATACCCACCTGTGTGAGTTGCATCCTCCTCCTCCTGCCACAACTTCAACACCACAGACACAGCCTGGAAGGAAGAGTGAAAGGAAGACAAGAAAGCGCTGGCCTGGGTTCAATCTGGTCTGACAAAAGATGGAGGCTCTTGTATGACCACAGCCTGGGGACATGTATGTCATCTGCTGCTGTTCATGATCTCTTGGACTTCTGGACCAGATTGTACTCCTATATATATGGACTCCTCAGGCCACCAATTTTGCATTAAAATAGTTGATGTGTGCCCTGGGGCCAAAGGCTTCACCAATTTCAGCAGTTTCTCTAGCGTTGTCTTCCCTCTTTCTTTGGTTATGACCCCTTAATAAAGGTATTTTTTTTTAAATAATACTCGCCTATGTGTGTTTTCCTTTAAAAAGAACAGTTTGTGAGTAGGCAGGTACATTTCAAAAAATACAATGTCAAAAATACAATGTGAAATTAGCAAGAGACACCAACACCAAGCAACCTCCTTAAGATTAAATAATACAAGATAATAATGGTGTTGTGGTAACTTGACACACAAAACACACCCAAAACTATTCTGGAGATCAAAAAAAAAAATTAAAAAAATAACAGGAGATCAGGATTGTGACAGACCTAGCCGGGAGAGAGACTTTTGGAGGGGACTGAATGCTAGCCTCTTTGTAGATCGATCGTGGGCCCTGGCATTTGGGGGAATGGTGCACTTTGTGAGCTGTATGCCTGGGGACCCTTGAGGTGGTATTACTGTGGATTCGGGTCCTGGTCCCCCAGGACACACAGACTCTGGGGACCCTGGATTTGCCATATTAGGAATAGTGGCTGATTCATAATGCTGGGACAAATACTGTTAGGAGATGCTGATGTCAATTCCAGCCACCTGTCTGTCTGTTGCCTGCTAGAATGTGTATTGTAAATAAGTCTCTAGTATGGGATCTAAGAGTCATTAGATCCCCATTGTTGTTTGTGTTAATTAACTCTGCTATTGTGATAATGTTGATTGGGTTTTCTGAGCTTCAAGATGGCCAGTCTGGCCTAAAGGTCATGTCTGAGTCATCTAGGCTGTCAAAGGGGATTCGTTATTTAGCCCATGTTAATTAGGTTTCTGGTCACAGGTGTATGTTCAGAGTAATATGAGCCGGAGGTATGCACCTCATCTTTTACTGCATAAAAGAGCCTGTATTCCTTTCAATAAAAAAGATTCCTGCTTGAACTTACATACAGCCCACCTGGTGTTTTTTCTGAGCTACACAACTGGATTAGAACGGCACATAGCTGTAGTTCTAATCTCGGAGCATCGGATGACCGAACCATCAGACGTGCGATCTGCAATCTGATTCTATAGCTGCAGAGGAGTCTCAGGAGAGTGGAACCGAGCGAGCAGGGGCTCGTTACATTGGTTGGCAGCAGTGGGATTTGCTCTCCAGTTACTGGGACACTCCAAACCAGCCTGCAGGAGAGCCACGCTGAAAGACTTTCTTGAGAACCGTGGAGGGAATGGTGGGATCGTGCTTCCTTGCCGTGAACACATCCAAACCATCACCTGGATCCAAGGTCCAGATAGCAGGAGAGGAGAGGTACAGATACCAGCCACCATGGAAGAGAAATTCAGAAGGAGGTTGCGAGAGATGCAGATACAGCACAGAGGACCAGTATCAGAGCAGGTCCTGCTAGGATGGTTTGATACTATCTGCTGCAAACTCTGGAAGGAAGCACTAGCCAGTGAGCAGCGAAACCAGGGAAAAGTTCTCCCCTCCATCCATGTAAGGTACTGGTCGCAGTATGAAGTGCGAATGCTGTTATTGGGGGAACAGCCGAACCAGGAGTGGACAGCCGAGTTAAGCAGGCTGATCCGGGCAGAAATGTGGTTGGACCAGAGCTACAGAGCCCTCCAGTTCTATGTAGCCCAAGCGTGCCCGTGGACAGCGGATGACAGCCCTACGGAAGGCTTTGACTACGATGGCCTGGGATTGTTGTACTGGAGGCTGTCCAGGGACCCTGACTTTGGGAGTGATCGGGAGTGGCGTTTGGAGGAAATAATGGTGACAACTCTGAAATCCTGGCTGAAGAGTCGGCAATGTGGCAAAGTAACAGTGTGCTTTGCCAACCTGCCCCCACAGCTAGGGAGGCGGAGGTCTTATGGCGGATGCAGCAAGTGCTGACTGACCTTGATGATCCTGTTTCTGCATGGGATGATCTTGGATGGAGGAATGTGCCTGTCCAGCAGCATGCCAGAGAATCGGCAGTGGAAAATCTGAAGATTGCTGTCCCCAAACCTGAAGTACTAACAACAGGGCAGAGCTCTGCTAACCTCTGCCCAGCACTGATAGCATCTTCTGGGTTCCATGGGCAGGAGATGGTGAACCTCTATCCCCAGACACCAGTTGCAGAGACAGGGGATTTAATAGACTTTTCTGCTGAGGAAGAACAACCTGATGAGCCTCCAGCAGAAGAGCTGGTATTAGGGCCAAACTTCACTGTGCTCTGCCCAGCACCAACAGCAGTATTTGTGGAGTTACAATAAACTTTTCCAGCTGAAGATCTGGTAACTGAACAGAGGGTCCAAGAACTCTGCCCCACACTTTTAGCAATTCCAGAGACTGGGGATTTAATAGATGTTTCTGTAGAGGATGAAACACCTAGCAAACCCCCAGCAGAAGTGCTGGCAACCGGACAGAGGGTCCAAGACCTCTGCCCCACACCTGTGGCAGTTTTGGAGGCTCAGGGTGAGAAGGTGGCAATCACTTCCCAGCAGCAGATACAGGGGGAGAAGGGAGAGGAGGTGTGTGTTGTCCCTCCCCAACAGTTGGCCAGGGTGGAGGAAGCGGCCTTCCCTCCCCAGCAAAGATCAGTGCACCTGGGAGACAGTACCATAGACATGTCGTTCCAGCAGCCAGATGAGGGAATGGAAAAGGAAGCAGCCGGCTCACCTCCCCAATGGCAGCTACACATTTTGGGAGTGGAGGAAGCCAGCCTCCTGCCCCAACGGTTAGCCGGAGCGGAGGATGCAGAGTCCCCAGCAGAAGTGCTGGCAACAGGGCAGAGTGCTACCAACCTCTGCCCAGCACCGGCAACAACTACAGAATTCCAGGGAGGTGGGGCAGTTGGCCTCCCTCCCCAACAGTTAGCTGGAGCAGATGGTGTGGGGTTTCCAGCAGAAGGGCTGACAACAGGGCTGAGTACTGCTGGACTCTGCCCTCAACTAACAGAGGATGGATTTCCTGTGAAGGTGGATGGGACTTCAGTCCCCACCTGTATACCCCAGGGATGCTGGGCAGTCGGCCCAGATCCCCAACAGCATGACGGAGTGAGCCCAGTCACCCTGTCTTCTCTCCTGCGGCAGAAAGAACTCCAGGGAGAAGGGCCAGTCCAGGCCTCTCCCCAGCGGCAGATATGTTCTCTGAGAGAGGCAGAGGTTGTCTGGGTGAGTAATGCTTTGTTTGGAACAATTTGCTTGGGGTATAATAAATGTGAAAGGACCTCTGTGCTACTATACAATGACAAATAAACGTGTAATCAAACTAAGGTATACTGCTGCAAAATCTATAGTGTATACATGACCACCACAAAACAATGAATAAATAAATAATTGATTTCGCGCAAAACACAAGAAACAATAAACTTATTCACATGTGTGACGTTGTGTTGTAGTGTGTACTAAGTCACCAAGTGATGCTACTAAATATATGCATCCGATGAATATAATAAGAAAATGTCCAATAGTGAAAATGAGTGGCATAAATAAATCATAACATGATGGTATGGTTGATAAAAAATCAAAGTTCATTGGTGGAAGTGAATCATCAATAAGTATAACATCAATGGTGATACTATCTATAAAGGTTCTTTTATGCTTGTAATAAAAAAATCTGTGCAAAAATCTTCATGCATCCGTGCTCACAGTTCCCTTACCTTAAGGGGCTTAAATATAAGCCTTGTAGAAAGTGCTGAGTGATGATGGAGATGGCTGTTCTGAATGCTGCTGGCTGGTGATGGCTGGCTTGAGGTGGATGGGTGTCCTTGGTGAATCCTCACCTGGCATGCTGCTTTGCAAACAATAAAAGGTTGAAGAGTGTTTCCACATATATGTGCAAAACGATATAGACGTAGATAAAATCCAATATATCCTCCAAATGTGTGCAGCATAGGGCCTCAGGTGGATCCCCTCACAGGTCCCACAAACATCTCCCCCTCGGGGACTTGAGGGAGGATAGGGGGAGGGGTCAGACACAAATTGGTTTGGCCACCAAACAACCCTGCTGTGCCACGTGATGAAGGAGGTGGAATGCACATGGAGTTTGTGGTGGGATTTCACCAGCAGTTCTTCTTTCCTATGGAGTTCGCCCAGCCCCTGTGAGCCACCAGCAGGAACACCATGACGCAATCACACACGAGACCAGTGTCTCCTGCGTTCCTGTTTAAAGACTTGCTTGGCTGACATCCCTTCTGGCTCCAGATCCTGCTTGCTGTTCCACTACACTGATCCCTGACCTTCTGGCTTGGCTGACTATCCTTTCCGGTTACCGAACTTTGGCTATGTTTTGACTATGTTTGTTCTATTTTACTTTTATTATTAAATGAGTGTGATTTAACTGTACTTCTGTCTGGGCCTGATTTCATGTTTTCTGACATGTATATTCTTCTATATTTAAAACTAGTGCAGTGCTTATAAACATTTTTCACTCACTAGGAAGTATTCATATTTTATTTTATAGAACCTTTGAATCACAGTGGATTTTTTTTTGTTTTTATTTTTGAACAGATTTTTCATGTAAAAGTGAAAACAAATAACATTTCTCCTGTGGTTTTCAGAAGGTATATGGAATACTATATAAGATAGATGTGAGAAGTTTCTGTGGTTTGATGAAGCCAAAACTGAGATTTTTATACCTTACAGCAAACATCTTGGTGCCATATCCAGATGTGGGAGAATGGTAATCCAGCTCTACAGATGTGTCCGTCTATTGCCAGTCCCCAATAGTCCCTTTGCTGATGTCATCACCTGAGATCCCTTATGTTTCCTGAGAGGACCACAGGGCTGGGAAGCCCATAGGAAGTGCCCACCTGACACCTGATAAAGGACCCCATATCCTGTGATCAGAAGAAGAGAAAATACCCTGGGCCAGAACATAACATGACTAAGGATTTAGGTTAGGAAAAGGGACTTTTTTTGTTTGTTTGTTTTTTTTGTTTTTAATTTCAATGCTGGTGATTAGTTTGAGATTGGGGTGAGCCTGGAGCTCAGCTTTAAAAAAGGCTCTAGGATTGGAGTATAGTGCCATTATGGCTTGAAGAATTTGACCTGAGAATCCAAACTTCTCCAGAACTGCTTTGAGGAATCTCCAGTTGACCCTATCGAATGCCTTTTTCGCATCTAAAGAGATGAACAGAGAAGGCATTAGATGATGTTCTACCCACTTTAGTAGGTCAATGTATCCACGTGTGCCATCAGACGCTTGACTACCAGCCACAAAACCCACCTGTTCAGGGTGTGCTAGGTACTATGGGATGATGCTAGAGAGCCCTGTGGATAACAGTTTGGCGTACAGTTTGATATCTTTATTTAGTAATGAGATGGGTCTGTAGCTGGCAGGGTTGTCCAACAGTTTGCCAGGTTTCGGGATTGTCGTGATGGTGGCTTTGAAAGATTCTGGGTGGATGTGGCCTGAGGAAGCAATATGATTGAAGGATTGTCAAAGATGTGGGGCAAGCAGGGTGGAAAACTGTTTATAGTATTCATCGCTGAAGCCATCAGGGCCAGGGGCTTTGTGTAGCAGAAGGGAGGTGATAGCTTGCTCAACTTCAGATATATGGAAAGGGTCTGAGAGTGTTTGGATTTGTTCTGGAGACAGTGGCGGTAAAAGTACATGGGCCAGAAAGTCTGTCATGTCTTCAGATGTAGGGGCTGGGGCTCCACCAGATGTGGTAAGATTGTATAGATTAGCATAAAACAAGCCAAATTGATTGGCATTACCTTTGGGGTTTGTGATACGGGTTTGAGAGGGGGAAGCGAGGTATGGAATTTTAGATTGTAATAAGCTACGTTTGAGTTGTTGTGCAAGGCAGGCCCCTGGTTTGTTGTTGTGTGCATAAAAGTGTAGGCTTTGATGAAGGTGTTCACTAATGCCGCGTACACACGAGCGGACTTTGCCCGGCGGACTGGATTTCGTCAGACAATTCGATCGTGTGTGGGCTCCAGTGGACTTTGTTTTCTCAAAAGTTGGACTGAGTTAGATTTGAAACATGTTTTAAATCAATCCGTCGCAATCGAGTCCGGTCGAAAAGTCCGCTCGTCTGTTTGCTAGTTCGACGGACAAAAAGCCACGCTAGGGCAGCTATTGGCTACTGGCAATGAACTTCCTTGTTTTAGTCCGGTCGTACGTCATCACGTACGAATTCGACGGACTTTGGTGGATTGTGTGTAGGCAAGTCCGTTCATTCAGAAAGTCCGTCGTAAAGTCTGTCGAAAAGTCCGCCGAGTAAAGTCTGCCGTAAAGTTTGCTCGTGTGTACGCGGCATAAGATTCTGTCTAGCCGTTCGTAGTTCAGAGTCAAGGTGTAGGGAAGGTTGAGTTTTGTTAGCAGATTCAAGGATGCAAATTTGCTCCAATAATTTATATGTGGTAGCAGTGTGTTGTTTCTTCTTCTCATGGGTGCCTAGCTTAATAAGGAGGCCTCTAAGGCAGGCCTTGTGAGCATTCCAACAAACTGTAGGGTTAGTTATGGAATCAGCATTAAGCAAAAAATATTGTTCAATCTCAGATGTGACCTGTTTCTGGAGATGTGGACGGGATAGGAGGAAGGTATTAAGCCTACATATCATCACCTTCTCTGCGAGGAAGGGATAGTTTAAGTAGAATGGGAGCATGGTCAGACCATGTAATAATGTCTATCTTGGTTTCTTGAACTGATTGGAGGGTGTGTTTATCAACCAGAAACATATAAATTCGAGAGCAGGACTTTTGTGTGTGCGAATGGAAGGTGCAATCTTTTTCTGTACCATGGTAGCACCTCCATGGATCATATAGGTCTTGTGACCGGAGCAACGTGAAAAGGGCAGTTGTTTGTTTAGAAGCTGGGTTGGAAGAGTCTAGAGTTAGGTCTACAACTTGGTTAATGGAAACAAGAGAGAAGCCCCAAGGATATTGCGGACACAGAGAGAAGTAAGTAAGTACATAGATGATATCTTCATCGTCTGGGATGGATCGTCCAAATTACTGGACGAATGTTTAGCAGCACTAAACACAAACGATTTTAATCTAAAGTTTACCATGACCTCTGATCCATCTAAAATCACATTTCTGGATGTTGAAATATTTAAAAGCGACACGAATATGTTATCTTGTAAACTGTATAGGAAAACTACTGCAGGAAATACCATTCTTCACTCTTCCAGTTTCCATCCCAGACCTTAGTTGAATCCATCCCATATGGACAATACTTACGAATTAAGCAGATTTTAAGCGTGAGGCTAATACCCTCAAGCAACACCTCTTGGAAAGGGGATATAGCCACAAATGCCTCAAAAAGGCTTTTAAGCGTGCAGAGAACAAAAATAGACATGATTTATTGACCACCAAAAAGAAACCCCTGGAGACCCATAGCCGTATTATTACCACTTATTCTAGTGACCACACATCCATCGTACAGATTTGTAGGAAATATTGGCACCTTTTGACATCAGACCCCATGGTGGGACCTTATGTGCCCCTGGCTCCAACCATTACATATAGATGTGCTACATCCTTAAATGATTTATTAGTCCAAAACAATGGGAACGTTTCCCTGTGGCTCATGCACGTATTGCAAATATATGGACCACAGAAGAAACATCTACTTACCCAATGGAATGCGATTCATGTCCAAACATTTTTCTAACTGTCAGACTAACGCAGTTGTCTATTTAATAATATGCAGCTGCAATTGCGTCTACGTGGGCAAGACCGTACAGAAACTTTGGCAAAGACTGTATCGCCATATGAAAGCTATGCAGACGGGTGACCCCGATGTACCTCTAAGTAGACATGTTCGATTTGCTCACAATGGTACTTTCCCCAGGATTAGAGTATTGGTCTTGGACAGAATACATCCCCCCAGCTCTCGGGGAGGAGACCTTGACAAACTCCTCCTGCAACGAGAGCTTAGGTGGATATTCAACCTTAATGCCACGGTGCCCCCGGCCTCAAGGAGGCCTTTAATCTCAAGCCCTTTTTACCTGGTTTCATGTCAGGCCTTTACGATAAAGACCAATAAATAGAGGCAATTCATGAATCTTTTCCTTTTTAGCTATCATATTCCTTCCCATTTCTTCCTTTCTCCTTCTCTTTTTTCTTCTTCTTCTTTTTTTCTTTCTTTCTCTTTTTTTTTCTTTGTCTCCCTTTTCCCTCTCCAAATTTATTAGCACAATGTAATGTTATGTGAATATGCAATACTTGTAATTTGCTGTAGTTATACTGTACATGTTTGCAGGGTTATTTTATAATGTCCAGCAATGTACTTAAAACCTGCACTGCATTTGTTACACTGTAATTATTGTTTTCTTTTGTTTTTAAACACCAAATGTAAATGATTGGAGTTTAACTTTAACCGTCTAGACAGAAGCCGATGGATCAGGTTACTTGCAGCCGTATTTAAACATTTCAAATTTTACGGGGTCCATTGGTGCCCTTGATGGTCCACCGAGGCTTCCCGGCACAGAGTGCCCCACGGTGGCGCGCTCAGTGTGCCGCTTTGGGGCACCTTCACCCCCCCCCTTTATGGGGGTGTCTTTGTGCTAGTGCACTTGTGGAGACAGTTGTCTCCGCATCTGTGCACTGGACCTTTCCTTCATTCAGTGCATCCGCCCACTTTCGTGCCGGTGTCTGACGTCACCACGTAAGGCGCGGTGATGCCGGACGCCGCATCGGCCGGAGGATTCCCATTGGAGACGAATGTGGGTCCGGATTAAGCAGCACAGGTGATGTGGGGAGACGTCAGCTGATGATCCCCAGCACCTGTGTCTGCTTGTTTCCCTCTTCCCCCTCCTACTGCTCAATACCATGGCCCTGATTGGCCCTCCTTTGATCTCTGGGTGTATATATGCCTGACTGTGTGAGCAGTCATTGCTACACAGCCAGAAAGCGCTGAGGATCTTTGCGGATACCAACCTACATGCTTACCGCAGGTATTTACACTATACTTCTTGTTACTTGCCCTTTGCACTGTTACAAGTGCAATGTTTGTTTTGGGGTAGTGACGCTTTTTTGGCTCACTCAACCCCATATAATACCTCCAATATATGTAGTCTCATTGACACCCATCATTTTTATATTTCCCTATTCCACTAGATGTTCGTCCCCATCCATTAGGGATATCCCCGTGAGCATTAGACATGTGCACACTGAAATATTTTGTTTCGGAATTTCGTTTTCGTCCGAAAAATAAATGTATTTAGTTACTCCCTAAATTCGTTTTTATTTATTTGGTTTTTCGTTAAAAATTGCATTCGTCCGAAAATCCAAATTGAGGTCGAATCTGTCATTGAAGGCTTATGGTGTCTGTCGAATGTTCAAAGTACATTCGACGGAGCAGCTAAACTGTACGACACTTATAGTTTACCTGCTCCATCAAATCTTCTTAGAACTTTCAACAGACACCATAAGCCAAAGTACGTGTGTACTTAGTTCTAGCTATTTTACTGCTCCTCCTCTTTGGTTACAATCAGCCAATAACATTCATCATCATCATTATTTTTATTTTACTTTTCTCCCCTACGTCGAATCTTTTCTCCCCTACGTCAAATCTTTTCTCCCCTACGTTGAATCTTTACTCTCTATGTAGAATAATCTTGGACTAATAGAGTTAAGGCTAGGCACATTCGACCACAGGTTTGATGGACACAGATTGTTATTGTCATCATCATGTCGAATCTCCTATCTATATCGAACTGTTGTAGCAACGAAAACGAAAATAAAGCATTTGTTTATGTCGGATCTTTCGTTTTTTGGATTCTGCACTTTCGTTATCGTTTGTTAAAACGATAACGAAAATACCTGAAATTCGGACGAAAACGAATGCACATGTCTAGTGAGCATTGTTGGACCGCCCGGGGCATCCACTGGTCCCGGCTATATCTACTTAGCTCAGATTTTCCAGCTTTTTATTTTCAACCATATGAGAGTGTTTTCTTCAAACACGTGTATACTTTGAAAATACGGCTAAGTAATATCCAAGTCCCGACGCTCTGTCTACTGGTGTGTAAAGTAAAAATATAAACACTGTTATGGAAGTACAGGCTACTTTTATTTACCTTACATGTACCATATTGTTGCTATAACCAATCAGCTTGTTACAAATATATATTAATATATACACCATCTATTATATGTTTTTCGTTCAATAGAAATGAAGCAGCATGTCTGTTTTAACCCCTGAAGAAGGAAACATACATATCTTAAAAATCCCTCTTTTTGCTCTCCGAAACATGTTGGGTTCCTTGGTACACATGCCCCACTAGTCGAACCTTACGTTTTGATCTGTGGTGCACTCCAAGCTCAGCGGCTGTTTCATTTTTTTCAGGTTCTATTGTTTAGTGTTTTTAGGTGATTTTTGTACAAGATACTCCTGTATTGTATATTACTACTTTTGTATTAATAAAATATATATACTTTTTTATCTATGGGTATACCCTTACTTACTTCTCTCTGTGTCCGCAATATCCTTGGGGCTTCTCTCTTTTTTCCATATATTGTTGTTTAGGACGTGACACAGAGCGTTGGGTTCCCCATACATCCCTGGTTGGCTCTCACTTATCCCTCTCCCCCATATATTATATACGACTTGGTTAAAGTCGCCACAGATAACTAAGGTGGTGCTCCGGAATGGTTCTAATTTTGTCTAGATATTATAGATTTATAGAACTGCTTTTGGTTGGTATTAGGGGCATAGACATTGGCGATGGTCATAGTAGGTGAGGTTGAAAAAAGACACAAGTCCATCAAGTCCAACCTATGGACATGGTTGTTAATGGAGATAATGTATCTCCCGTGTGGGTCAATTTCATCATGGAGCAATTGGAAAGCTACCGTAGAGCGGATAGCTATGAGGACGCCACCTTTCTTTTCTGGTGAATTTGAAAGAAAGCCGTGCGGGAACTGCTTATGGGAGCAGGACGGGGGGTTGCAGGATAAGAAATGGGTCTCCTGCACGCATATAAGATCGAATTTATGTCTAAGGGCTTCCTTCCGCATCAAATTGTGCTTAAAGGGGGAATTGAGGCCCTTAACATTCAGGGAAGTGATATTAATGGCCATAGTTAAGAGCTGGCAGAACCTATAGAAGTATAGAGATGACACTTGCTATTTTCGCACACCCAATAGCTTTGAAGTCACTGTACGCTTCAGATAGGGATGAGCCCGATGTTCGAGTCGAACATAAGTTCAACTCAAACATTGGGTGTTCCCCTGTTACATAGTTACATAGTTACATAGTAGGTGAGGTTGAAAAAAGACACAAGTCCATCAAGTCCAACCTATGTGTGTGATTATGTGTCAGTATTACATTACATATCCCTGTATATTGCGGTCATTCAGGTGATTATCTAATAGTTTCTTGAAGCTATCAATGCTCCCCGCTGAGACCACCGCCTGTGGAAGGGAATTCCACATCCTTGCCGCTCTTACAGTAAAGAACCCTCTACGTAGTTTAAGGTTAAACCTCTTTTCTTCTAATTGTAATGAGTGGCCACGAGTCTTATTAAACTCTCTTCTGCGAACAAGTTTTATCCCTATTGTGGGGTCACCAGTACAGTATTTGTAAATTGAAATCATATCCCCTCTCAAGCGTCTCTTCTCCAGAGAGAATAAGTTCAGTGCTCGCAACCTTTCCTCATAACTAAGATCCTCCAGACCCTTTATTAGCTTTGTTGCCCTTCTTTGTACTCGCTCCATTTCCAGTACGTCCCTCCTGAGGACTGGTGCCCAGAACTGGACAGCATACTCCAGGTGCGGGCGGACCAGAGTCTTGTAGAGCGGGAGAATTATCGTTTTATCTCTGCAGTTGATCCCCCTTTTAATGCATGCCAATATTCTGTTTGCTTTATTAGCAGCAGCTTGGCATTGCATGCCGTTGCTGAGCCTATCATCCACTAGGACCCCCAAGTCCTTTTCCATCCTAGATTCCCCCAGAGGTTCTCCCCCCAGTGTATAGATTGCATTCATATTTTTGACACCCAAATGCATTATTTTACATTTTTCTACATTGAACCTCATTTGCCATGTAGTCGCCCACCCCATTAATTTGTTCAGGTCTTTTTGCAAGATTTCCACATCCTGCGGAGAAGTTATTGCCCTGCTTAGCTTAGTATCGTCTGCAAATACAGAGATTGAACTGTTTATCCCATCCTCCAGGTCATTTATGAACAAATTAAATAGGATTGGTCCCAGCACAGAACCCTGGGGGACCCCACTACCCACCCCTGACCATTCTGAGTACTCCCCATTTATCACCACCCTCTGAACACGCCCTTGTAGCCAGTTTTCAATCCATGTACTCACCCTATGGTCCATGCCAACGCACCTTATTTTGTACAGTAAACGTTTATGGGGAACTGTGTCAAATGCTTTTGCAAAATCCAGATACACCACTTCTACGGGCCTTCCTTTATCTAGATGGCAACTCACCTCCTCATAGAAGGTTAATAGATTGGTTTGGCAAGAACGATTCTTCATGAATCCATGCTGATTACTGCTAATGATATCATTCTTATTACTAAAATCTTGTATATAGTCCCTTATCATCCCCTCCAAGAGTTTACATACTATTGATGTTAGGCTAACTGGTCTGTAATTCCCAGGGATGTTTTTTGGGCCCTTTTTAAATATTGGTGCTACATTGGCTTTTCTCCAATCAGCTGGTACCATTCCAGTCAATAGACTGTCTGTAAAAATTAGGAACAACGGTCTGGCAATCACCTGACTGAGTTCCCTAAGTACCCTCGGATGCAAGCCATCTGGTCCCGGTGATTTATTAATGTTAAGTTTCTCAAGTCTAATTTTAATTCCGTCCTCTGTTAACCATGTAGGTGCTTCCTGTGTTGTGTCATGAGGATAAACACTGCAGTTTTGGTTACTGAAGCCCCCCGATTCACTCGTGAATACTGAGGAGAAGAATAAATTCAATACCTCTGCCATCTCCCCATCCTTTGTAACCAGATGTCCTTCCTCATTCTTTATGGGGCCAATATGGTCTGTCCTCCCTTTTTTACTGTTTACATACTTAAAGAATTTCTTGGGATTTTTTTTGCTCTCCTCCGCTATGTGTCTTTCATGTTCTATCTTAGCCATCCTAATTGCACCCTTACATTTCTTATTGCATTCTTTATAAATTCTGAATGCTGTGGATGATCCCTCAACCTTGTATTTTTTGAAGGCCTTCTCCTTTGCTTTTATATGCATTTTTACATTGGAGTTAAGCCATCACTGAACAGCGAACAATATGCGGTGTTCGTGGCAAATTCGAAAGCTGCCGGAACACAAAATGTTAAAAAAGACAAGACACAGCTTGGGACAAGTCCTTTATTAAAAAATAAAAATGTCCCACAATGTCAATTCATCTTCTATCACGCCGCACCGGACCGCCCCCTCTGACACCACGTGGAAGCCATGGGGAAGTCCCTGTGGCATCATAGTGGGCGGGGTCACCCGGTTACGTCACCTAGTGGCTCTGCCCTCAGTTATATAAGAACTGTCACAAGTGAAGAAGCGTCACACAGCGGGAGTCTCCCATGGAGGCAGATCGGTTGCGGATTTTTTTTTTCTTTTTCGGTCCATCGTGGCGTGATAGAAGAAGATGAATGGACATTGTGGGACATTTTTTGTTTCAATATTTTTATTGAAGAAATAGCAGGTTACAAATAATACGACTTTGAACTATACGGCATATATACTTGTAATACATCATTACAAACAAAAACAGGAACATGAACCAAAATGTTACATATATAATTCTCTAAGACACGTACATCTGTGGCACAAAGTTTAGGACTGAAACTAAGGCATAAGGTCTGAAGTTTTTCCTAGGGACCGGGTGTTAAACCTATGCCACACGCAATCCCAATGGGAACTAACTGTGCGTGGGTGAGGTTGGAAATACCATAGGATCATGCCTTTAACTAGCCGGTCTCTCCGTTATAGTCCTCTTAGTGGTAAGTCCTATTGTTGCTGTGGATAGTCGATGTGATTTCCTTTGACTAAGATCTGTCTATGGGGATAGTGAATGTGTTTGGGGATGCAAAGACTAAAATAAAGAGGGTGTTAGGAAAGGAAGGAGGGGGTGGGGAGTTCAAGACCAAGTGTGGTGTTTGTATGTGAGGTAATATGTACCATCTCGTCCCCCAGGCCAAGCTATGAAGGTTTCAACATAATGCTGTTATATTCTGTCGTTTCTTTAAAATGTAACCAGCAAGCCCATGTTTTATAAAATTTAGTCGGCGTATCCCGAACTTGATGTATTATATCTTCCATCTCAGCTATTTTCCCTATTCTACGGAGCCATTCAGAAGTGTTGGGAGGGGAAGTAGTCCGCCAGTGCGTGGGAATGCAGAGTTTCGCTGCATTTATGAGGTGTAGGGTAAGAGATTTTTTATAGGTTGATGGTGGTATAGATGTATGGTGTAAGAGATATTGGGCCGGTGAGAAGTCTGGGGTATAGGTTGTGATCTGCGAGGTAAGTCGGTGAACTTCTGTCCAGTATGGTTTGATTAGGGGACACTCCCACCAGATGTGTAGTAGAGAGCCGTGAGCGGTGTTGCATCTCCAGCAAAGTGGAGATACCTGGGGGTGGAATTTGTGGATTCTCTCTGGGGTTCTATACCACCTGGAGTATATTTTGTACCCATTCTCTTGTGCAGTTACATTTATAGATCCTTTATGAATGTGAGTATATATGTTATGCCAGTCTTCTTGTGTAAGGTTTGTGGATAATTCTCTCTCCCATTTTTGGCGTGTCGCATCTTCCATGGATGGTGTGTCGGGGAACAGTAGAGAGTACATGTCTGAGATGATGTGCCTCTGAGGGCTGTGACTTGTGCATAGGGCTTCGAACGTTGTATGGTCTCTATGCCATTTGGATTGTGGATTCGAGCTCTGTAAAAAATGACGAATTTGGAGATATTTGAAGAAGGGTATGTCCGTGTCAGGAAGTCGGGTTTGGATGTGTTGGAAGGATAACAATTTTCCTTTATTAAAGAAGGATTCTGCTCTGATGGACCTCGGTGTAGATTCATCATCAGTGTCAAGGTTTGTGATGCCCGGGGGAAAGTCCGGGTTCCAGTTAAGTGGGGTCAGTGGACCGGATGAGGAGGCAATGTTCATTTTTTTACAGACTGTGTGAAAAGCTTGTAATGTGGGACCTGTCAGGGGAAGTGATTTGTTTTCTTGCAGTGTTTTGTGTGGGCTTATCCATGGTAGGTGATGAATAGGCAGGGAGGGAAAACTTCCCCTCGATGTCTATCCATGCTTTAGTCCTGGAGTGTAAGTGCCAGTCTATGATTCTAGCTAAGTGGCACGACCAATAATATTTTTGTATGTCAGGGAGGCCGATTCCTCCTTTTAGTTTTGGGATCACCAATTTTCTCCAGTTTATACGTGAATGTTTGTTGGCCCAAATAAATTGTAGGCAAAGCCTTTTTTATGTATCAAAGAATGTCTGCGGTAATTTAATCGGGATTGTTTGTAGTAAATAGAGGAGTCTGGGGAGGATGTTCATTTTTATAATTGCTGCTCTTCCGAACCATGAAAAGGCGCCTCTGTTCCAGTCTTGGATGTCTTTCCTTATTGTTTTCAGAATGGGGGCATAGTTTTTAGGATAAAGGTCAATTAGGTTACATGGAAGCTGAATCCCTAAGTAGGTTATGGCTTGTGCATCTCAACCAAACGGAAAGTTGGCTTTACAGAGGGTCACTGTGGAACCTGGTAGGGATATGTTAAGGGCTTTAGATTTGGAGAAATTTATTTGGAGATTGGACAGTTTCTTGAAAAGGGAAAAGTCTTTTAATAGGTTGGGAAGTGTGGTGATGGGGTCTGTTAGGAATAGGAGAATGTCATCGGCGTACGCTGCAATTATGTATTGTTTGTTGGCTATTTTGACTCCTTTGATGTCCTGATTTGACTTAATCCTGCGGAGTATTGGTTCCATTGTGAGTATGAATATGAGGGGGGATAACGGACATCCCTGTCTGGTTCCGTTCGACACGGAGAAGGCATCCGACAGAATACCGTTAACCCTGATTTTTGCAGTTGGGGACGAATAGAGGGTTAGAATATATTTAAGCATACGTTCTTTAAACCCCAGTTGGCGTAAGACTTCCGTCATGTAGTCCCAGGCCACCCTGTTGAATGCCTTTTCCGCGTCGAGGAAAAGGAAGAAACCCGAGGTGTTGGAGGACGACAACCAGTGGTGAATATTAATAGCTTTCAGGGTATTATCCCTGGCTTCTCGCCCGGGGATGAATCCCACTTGATCTAGGGAAATCAGCGAGGGGAGTAGGGGAAGTATACGATTTGCCAAAATGTTTGCGTAGAGTTTCATATATACATTTAGAAATAGGTCTGTAGTTGGAAACTATCGTAGCGTCTTTACCCGGTTTCGGTATCATCACAATGTGTGCTTCGATAAGGTCCCTACATTTGTCAGGTTGGGTATATAGTGAGTTGAAAGTGTTTAGGAACTGTGGTATGAGTGTCTCTGTGAAGGTCTTATAGTAACTGACAGGTAGACCATCTGGGCCAGGGCTTTTGCCTGGTTTTAGTTGTTTAAGGGCTTCAATGGTTTCTTCCCTTGTGAAAGGTTTGTCTAACTCGTCGGCTTCTTCAGTGGTGATGGGGTGTGGGCCAAATTGTGATAGGAAGTCATCTATCAGTTTTTTTCCTTTCGTCATTTGGGTCAGTCGTTGGGTGAGTCTTTAAATTATATAATTTGGAATAAAATTGTTGAAACTGGTTTGCTATACCGATTGAAGATTCTATTTTGTTCCCTTGTGGGTCTAAGATATTGTGGATAGTTGAGTTTGCTTTTTTGGATTGGAGGGCTCTGGCGAGCATTTTACCAGATTTGTTCCCGAATTCGTAAAAAATTCTTTGCGATAGAGCAAATTTACGTCTCGTTGATTTCCCTATTTCCTCTAGGAGATCTTCCCTGGCTTTCAATAGCTCTTGGAGGTTTTGATCTGCTAACGATTGCTTGTGCTTTCCCTCTAGAGATTGAACTCTGTCTGATAGTTTGTTTAGAAGTGCTTGTCTGGCTTTGCGCTGTTGCGCGGTTATTGAAATTAATTCTCCTCTAATGACGCATTTATGAGCCGCCCATAGGGTCACCGGGTTGGTGTCAGAGGATGCGTTTTCTCGAAAGTAATGCGACAAGCAATAGTTAAGTCTGTTCTGGTGTGCAAGATCCGTGCGGATAGAGTTATCTAATCGCCAGTTCGAATGTCTCGTGTAGGAAGCTGGGAATGCAATGGTGATGGAGATGGGATGATGGTCCGATATTACCATTGGATCAATTGTAGCAGTCAGAAGTGAGTCTAAGTCACGTTGAGACAGAAAAAGGTAGTCTATCCTTGTATACCTATTATGGGGCGGAGAATAAAATGTATAGTCTTTAGTATTTGGGTGCAATGTGCACAATGCGTCATGTAGAGCTAGGTTGGCTAGTTGTGTTTTGATTGCACGGAGTGCACGATAGGTAATAGAGGATGCACCTGAAGATGCGTCCATGGAGGGGTTGAGGGCTAAGTTGAAGTCGCCCCCAACAACCAGCAGACCCTTGGAAAATGTGGTGAGGTTTTGTAGGGTGTCGCGAAAAAAGGGGACATGCTGTTTATTGGGAGCGTAGAGGTTGGCCAATGTGATAGGCTTATTGTGCAATTTGCCCTTCAGAAAGATGTATCGTGCGTTGCTGTCAATCATTGTGTCGTATATCTGAATGGGACAATTTTTGGAAATTAGGATGGAAACTCCCTTGGATTTGGCATCTTTATTGGTGGCATGGTATACTGTTGGGTAAGATGAATTAAAAAGTTTGGGAATAGCGTCCGATCTGAAGTGTGTTTCTTGGAGAAAACCTACATCTGCTTTAACTTTTCGTAATAGTAGAAGTAATTGCGATCTTTTTTCAGGGGTATTAAGTCCCCTTATGTTTAAGGAGTATAGCTTGACCTGGGGGGTGTCACCTTTTCTAGGAAGTGGCATATCGCTATCAGGTGTTTACACAGTGTGTATGTGTAAGAGGTGTAGATGTTGCGTGAGGAAGTGAGATGGAGGGGGTAGTTGTGGAGAGGATAAGGGAGAGGGGATATAGTAGGAGGCTGATACTCCTAAACCGTAAACCGAGCAGGTCTGGAATCAAATCCAGTACCTGTATTAGTGGGTTCGGTAAGGTACAGAGTGAGGACAGAGAGAACCTGTCTAAGAGAGGCCCTCTCCGGTCCAAACTGCTGTGTGGGGGTTGAGAAAGTCTACACGGGAAAGATGTAAAGTAAAGTAAGATTGTGGTAAAGCGCTACTTTCTAAGCCAGAGACGGGTGAATACATGCGTTTGGGAAGCATTGTGTGCGTTTTTGTCTTTTCTATTGTGGTTTTCCTTACGTTCTTATCTTTGGTGCCGGATATGTGAATGATATAAATGGATATATTTCTGATTTGGTAAGTTGGGCGGACCATTTAGGTCAGGGAGGAAGTCTTAATCCAACATAGGTGCTCAGTATTGTTAGAAAATAGTAAAAACCTTCGCGCCAGTGGTGTCGATAGCAGATATATATATGAATTACATATACTGGTGATACATCTAGTAAGAAAACATTCCCAACAATAAAGAAAATTTGTGGAAATATATAAACAATCAGTGTAAGCATTTCCCCAATTTTTGAATAAT
Organism: Lithobates septentrionalis; assembly: GCA_037952835.1. NCBI lineage: Eukaryota > Metazoa > Chordata > Amphibia > Anura > Ranidae > Lithobates > Lithobates septentrionalis. Next base: position 122,088 of record JBBDGP010001153.1, on the reverse strand, counting down.
CAAAAAAATAGATAATCAAAAAAAGGAATGTAAGGAAGATAGGGGGCGCTAGATACCATAATATTCAAGTGCTCTAAATAAATATATCTCCTGCATTACCAAAAAATGGAAATGTAAGAAAGCTAGGGGGCGCTAGATACCATACTAATCAAGTGCTTTACATAAATAAATCTCCTGCATTACCAAAAAAATGAAAAACATAATAATGACAAATCATAATTAGATTACACATTGAAGTGCCCACAATAGTAAAAAAAAATATATAGTGATTGATTGTCCACATAAAAAAGTGATTTGAAGTGGTTGAAGTGATATCTTTCAATATTATCCCAATCTTGTTGCTGTAAACAAAAGGTTTTCCATCACCAAAGGAAAATAAGAAAAGGAAAACACCTCGAAGTAGTAGATATCTGCTTACCAGATACCAATGACTCCTTTAGTTAAAGGAAGAGCTTCCCTGAAGACGTTCACTACGAAACGTACGTCGGAGCGGTACGTGGTCACATGTCCTATCACCCAACAACATCCGGATCCTTTGGCTGCCCCCCTGTGTAAGCTGGAATGCATGCCAGCGTGGAGGAGACATGAAAGGCTTTTTCTGACTGCGAAGTCACCCTGACATGCAAGCAGCCCCAGTGCCGAGTAGGCACCCACCAATGTAAGCGGCCATTTGGCTTTTTAATTTGTTTACTTTTTTAATAAATGGTTTTACGCTATGGAGACTGTTTTTGTTTCCTATGTATCCTTATCCTATCTTGAATGAGCTTGACGGGAATGATCCATGCCTATAATACCAACCACAGTCCGGCCATCCATGTGAGCAGGCACAACCCTGCACAAGCGCTAGTGACTCTCTTTTTAACTAAAGGAGTCATTGGTATCTGGTAAGCAGATATCTACTACTTCGAGGTGTTTTCCTTTTCTTATTTTCCTTTGGTGATGGAAAACCTTTTGTTTACAGCAACAAGATTGGGATAATATTGAAAGATATCACTTCAACCACTTCAAATCACTTTTTTATGTGGACAATCAATCACTATATATTTTTTTCACTATTGTGGGCACTTCAATGTGTAATCTAATTATGATTTGTCATTATTATGTTTTTCATTTTTTTGGTAATGCAGGAGATTTATTTATGTAAAGCACTTGATTAGTATGGTATCTAGCGCCCCCTAGCTTTCTTACATTTCCATTTTTTGGTAATGCAGGAGATATATTTATTTAGAGCACTTGAATATTATGGTATCTAGCGCCCCCTATCTTCCTTACGCTCAGTATTGTTAACTGCTATATGCATATACATGTACGGCCGGACCATTCATGGAGGTCTGGTGTAATGGAGTTCAAACATTGAAGTCTTGCAGAAACAAAATCAACAACTGGTAAAACAATAAAACAAACATAGACTTGTATGTAGCCGATAGCGGACCACTGTATACTAAGAACGTAACCTGAACATGTGAATGTCTTGAGGTTTCTGACTCTCGTCCCAAATGTGACCATGAGCAGGAACTCCAAGATCTGAAGTATCTCTATTTTATGTATGGGGCGAAGGGGTGTTTTCGATAGAATGGGGTATAAAAATTCACCTTGTTTTTCGTGGTGTATGGGGTCATAGTCGATCATGGGAGAGTTATGCTATGAATCCCTATAGCTCGTATGACATGTCTTCATCTGCTGGGTAAACCATGAAGTATGCCCTGTTAGTCAGTGTTATGTGTGTGAAACAAGGTCAAACTTAAGAAATAAAATGAGCTAGCCTTGGTCTCCTCCACCGCCATTATCATCCCCAAGTATGCAAATTATAGATAGAATGGGAGGGACGGTAGATAGGTGATGTGCCAGATAAGGCGCACTAGTCGGAGATAAGCGGGCTTATGTCAGGGAGTTTCGTAAATAAATAAAGACATTGGGGGCAAGTTAAAAGGGTGATTGGCAGTAGGGAAGCCCCGGCCAGCTCATATTAGCATACCCTCCATACATACTCCATTCTTATTATGTGTGGCATTGAGTTAATAACATTAGGTCATTTAAATTTAAATTTGTTGTATGTAGAGGTCATGAGTAACATACCATGTTTAGTATCAAAAAGCAGATTGAATAGTTTGGGCAAAACAAGAAACAATCCCAATGTACAACCTGTTAGATCGATCGGTATGAAGGCGGTGGGGCAAATAAGTCATTCACTTTTAAGGTAAAATAGCCTTGTATTGCGAGATTCATTGTCTCAGTTAGCAGATGTAAAATGTGCAGAGACTTTTAAGTGGTAAGAAATTTGAGTCCTCAAGAGCGAGAGAATGTTTCTTACATATTCAGATCTAGAGGTCGCAGATGTGAATGATGGGAACTGTCCATCCTAAGAATGCATGTGCTTAAACGTTACTAAAAGAAAGAAGAGAAAAAACAAAAAAGAAAACAAAAACACCTGGTAACTTTTCTGTGCTTGCGGTGAGCATCTGTTCAGGTAGGCGGGGAGCGGTCGTGAGTCGGGCCAAAATCTAGTCTGGCTCTTCTTGATCATGGAGATTCGGATGGGCTGGTATCATTGCGGTTTCCTCTGGACGATGTGTGCAATATGTTGCCCGATGCTGATCTGCATCTGCGATATCTGGCTTCCTGCGTTTCCATGGGTTCTTCGTGGAGTTGATCTCTCCTGGGTGGAGGGAGGCGGAATTCGGCGTACCAATTTGGGACTTCCATCATAGGGATGCCCATGGCATCGCAAAAAGATGGCAGGTCTTCAGGTACTCTTAGTAGTGCTGTGCGGCCGTGATAGGTAGCGGAAAGACCAAAGGGGAACTTCCATCTGTATGGTATGGCTTTGGCACGAAGTGTGTCTAGGAGTGGTTTCAGATCTCGTCTGTTCTGCAAGGTAATGCCAGAAAGATCTTGGTATATGTGTATCTCTGAACCACCATGTGTGAGTTGGATCCTATTTCTCGCTTTGCGGAGTATGTCTTCTTTCAATTTGTAGTCCACCAGGCAGCACACTACATCTCTGGGGGGGTCAGATTCTCTACGTTTGGGTCTGAGTGTACGGTGGATTCGCTCCATATCTATGTTGGTCTGTGCTGGCCGGTCCAATATGTTGTTAAATAGGGATGTAATGGCGGCAGGAAGCTGGTCATTTTCAACAGATTCAGGCATTCCTCTGACACGGAGGTTGTGTCTTCTGCCTCTATTGTCCAAATCTTCCACATGCCTCTGTAGGTCTCTCAATTGAGTTGTGTGTGCATCCATCTTATGAGTCACGCTGCGGAGGACCGTGTGGTGCTGGGCTGTAGTTTTTTCCACATCTTGAACTCTGTCAGCAATGGCGCGAATATAAATACGCAGGTCGGCTATGGCCGCTGACAGAGTATCTTTGATGTCTGCCGCCACCGCTCTGAGGTCTAGGAGGCTCGGGTGTTGCTGTGTGAGCGCGCTGTGGGCTCCGGAGTCCGAGGTGAGGAGGCTAGAAGTCGCTCCAGGCAGTGGCGGTGTTGAGATCTGTGAGGGAGTGTGGCGGGACGCCGCCATGTTAGTTCTCTGGGAGCGGAACAGTTCGGGGATGCTCTGGCTCATACCGCTCTGTTGATGTCCTCTTGGTGAGCGGGAGCGTGAGGTGGAGGATGTCCGTGAGGCTGTCCCCATTTTTTAGTGTCTGGCAGTGCGGTCGAACGTTTCCCTGGAGCGGAGAGGCTGTGAAGTAGCGGGAGCTAGTCTCCTAAGCATCCATCTTCCTGAGCAGCCAGGCCACGCCCCCCTGTGGGACATTTTTATTTTTTTATTTTTTAATAAAGAACTTGTCCCAAGCTGTGTCTTGTCTTTTTACATTTTAAAACTTTTTTGTAAAATGGTAGGGGTACATTTGTACCCCGTTACCATTTCACACATGGGGAAGGCTGGGATCTGGGGGTCCCCTTGTTAAAGGGGGCTTCCAGATTTTGATAACCCCCGCCCACAGACCCCCACAACCACCGGGCAAGGGTTGTGGGGATGAGGCCCTTGTCCCCATAAACATGGGGACAAGGTGCTTTGGGTGACTACCCCAAAGCACCCTCTACATGCTGAGGGCACGTGGCCTGGTACAGTTCAGGAGGGGGGTGCTCTCTCGCCCCCCCTCTTTTCCTGTGGCCTGCCAGGTTGCGTGCTTGGATAAGGGTCTGGTATGGATTTTTAAAAAAATTTTGGAGCAGGATTCCCCGTAAAATCCATACCAGTCTGGTATGGATTTTGGGGGGGACCCCTACTCCATTTTTTAAAAATGTGGTGCAGGGTTCCCCTTAATTTCCATATCAGACCCGAAGGGCCTGGTATGGATTTTAGGGGGACCCCCATGCAATTTTTTAAAAATTTTCGTTCGGGGTTCCCCTTAATATTCATACCAGACCCAAAGTGCCTCATAATGGACTGGTGGGGATCCCATGCTTTTTTTGTCAATGAGTTTTATCTATATTGCCGAAACCCGACAATTCATTACAGCCGCGTTCAGTTTTCAATGACAATTTTTCCTTTAGCAATGTAAGGGCCAGGTGGGAGGGGGTGCTGCTGATGACCCGGTGAAGCCTAAACGCGTGAAGAAGAGATTTCCTCTTTGTCCCCCTTCTCCCCCCCATATTCCCTGTTGTTCTGGCATGAGAACAGGGGAAAGAACACCAGAGCGCCTGTCAGCGTGACTCTGAGAGCCCGCAGCGCCCCCTGCGAAGATACACAGAAAGGCTGCAAACCCAGGAGTTTACCTGTTTTTTTCAGTGGCTGAAGCAGCAGGAAGGAGAGAGATCACAAACAGTGCTGGCTGCTGAAACAAGCCAGCTTTCCAGACTGAAGGACAGGAGACGATCCTTGCGGTCCTCCCCCACATTCCTGGAACTTTCGAGCTCTGGGGCTTGAACCACAGCAAAAGAAGTAGCTATAAAGCTGTCACTGAGAGGAATTGCTTGGAACCCTGGAGGAGCGGAACTGACAGGGGGGTGAGTGGCTTGTTTTTACTTAAATGTCAGACTGAGTAGAGCACTGTGAAATAGGGAGATATCCCTGCTGCTTACTTTTTGGCATACCTCTTAAAGCCTGTCAGATTTAATAGGTCACTGTGAAATAGGGAGATATCCCTGCTGCTTACTTTTTAGCATGCCTCCTAAAGCCTGTCGGATTGAATAGATCACTGTGAAATAGGGAGATATCCCTGCTGTTCTTTTTTTTTAAAGCTGAAAGTAGACTGCTGGCTTTACTTTTACCCAGACCGATACCCGGGGGTGCTCTGTAGAACTGTGAGTAACAGAATATTGAGGTAACACCGAGGAAATAAGGATGAAACACATATGAAACACTGACGCATATTTTAAACTGAGAGGATGTGCAGTTAAGGAGAAGGGATGGTGAGACCTCCCCCGCTACTAAGAAAGATTCTCAGAATATGACATTTTATAACTGACTGCGAGATTAAACACACAGAGCCCCTGAAAAATGGGATATACTGAGAGGAAGAAAGGATGGCAGACTAGCAGGCATATTTCTATGGTATATTACTATATTATATATTATTGAATCATTGAACTGAGACCAAGAACAACCTGGAATAATCAGGCGAGGAATCCCAGTTGGTAGACAAGGTCATATATCAATCAGATTAGCCACTCACCTCTGACAGCATTGGGCTTACCTATGACCAGTAGAACTGATGGGAAATGGGAAAAAACTGATACCTCTTACAGGGAAACCTGTAAGAGGCAAGTGCAAATCCCCCTAAAGTGAGTGTGAGCCAAGGCTCCATAAAGAAATACAGGACACAGGGCAGCAGGACAGAGAGCCCGGGGAAACAGTCAGGGGCCAAGAGTAAGCTTCCTGAGGGAACACAAAAAAATGGTCAGAGAAAAAAACCTAAGGAAGTAGATACAACAGATACATCAACAAGCATAAGTGCAGATACAGAGGAAAATTTGGTAGTGGAACCTAGACAAAAAAAACAACTGCCAACTAAAGGAGAAATGACGGAGATGTTCGCCAAATTGGAATTGTCCCTCAAAGGAGAAATGGTCACTCTCCATGAAGATTTAAACCACATTCTAAGAAGGGTAGAAGGAACAGTTGAATTCACAAACAGCGGCAATAAACGAGTTAAAAGACCAGATGGCAAGATTACGGAAAGATCATAGAGATAAACTGTATCAGCTAGAAGACCAGGAAAATCGTAACCAAAGGAAAAATCTTAGAATAAGGGGAATACCAGATATACAGGGGGAAGAGTTATGCCGCGTACACACGAGCGGACATTACGGCGGACTTTGCCCGGCGGACTTTTCGACGTACTTTCCGACGGACTTTGTGAATGAACGGACTTGCCTACACACAATCCACCAAAGTCCGTCGAATTCGTACGTGATAACGTACGACCGGACTAAAACAAGGAAGTTCATAGCCAGTAGCCAATAGCTGCCCTAGCGTGGCTTTTTGTCCGTCGAACTAGCATACAGACGGCGGACTTTTCGACCGGACTCGATTTCAACGGATAAATTTAAAACAAGTTTCAAATCTAATTCCGTCGAACTTTTGAGAAAACAAAGTCCGCTGGAGCCCACACACATCGAATTGTCCGACGAAATCCAGTCCGCCGGGCAAAGTCCGCCGTAATGTCCGCTCGTGTGTACGCGGCATTACAAGCAAAAATGAATAAATTATTTGGGCACATGCTAGGCCTAACAGAGACAGAAAAGATAAAGTTTGAAAGGGTCCACAGGGTAAGAAAACCAGCTGCATTAGCAGCAGAAATACCAAAAGATATAATAGCAAGGTTTCATTATTTTCAGGATAAAGAGCAGATCTGGGTGAGCCTAAAAAACAAACAGCTGATCAAATATGAAGAGTCCATCCTGCAGATATTCCCAGATTTAGCAGCTGAGACCCTGGCTAGAAGAAGAATACTTAAACCCCTATTGGAGCATCTAAAGTTGAATAATAATTAATAGACATGTGCATTCGTTTTCGTCCGAATGCATTTTCGTCCGAATTTCAGGTATTTTCGTTATCGTTTTAACAAACGATAACGAAAGTGCAGAGTCCGAAAAACGAAAGAACCGACATAAACAAATGCTTTATTTTCGTTTTCGTTGCTACAACAGTTCGATATAGATAGGAGATTCGACATGATGATGACAATAACAATCTGTGTCCATCAAACCTGTGGTCGAATGTGCCTAACCTTAGCTCTATTAGTCCAAGATTATTCTACATAGAGAGAAAAGATTTGACGTAGAGAGAAAAAATTTGACGTAGGGGAGGAAAGATTCGACGTAGGGGAGGAAAGATTCGACGTAGGGGAGGAAAGATTCGATGTAGGGGAGGAATGATAAATAAAAATAATGATGATGATGAATGTTATTGGCTGATTGTAACCAAAGAGGAGGAGCAGTAAAATAGCTAGAACTAAGTACACATGTACTAAAGGCTTATGGTGTCTGTTGAAAGTTCTAAGAAGATTTGACGGAGCAGGTAAACTATACGGCGTCATACAGTTTAGCTGCTCCGTCGAATCTTCTTTGAACATTCGACAGACACCATAAGCATTCAATGACAGATTCGACCTTAATTAGGATTTTCGGACGAATGCAATTTTTAACGAAAACCGAAATAAATAAAAACGAATTTTGGGAGTAACTAAATAAATGTATTTTTTGGACGAAAACTAAATTCCGAAACAAAATATTTCAGTGTGCACATGTCTAATAATTAATAATATTCCTGGGGCTTCCCAGCCTGCCTAATCGGAAGAAAAGATGGCCGGTCAGCAACTCTTAGATACCCAGAAGATACGGCCAACTTCTGTAATAGGCTGGACATATCATTAGTCGAAATCCCAGGCTGGTGGGAAGCACAAGACAATACCCCGCCTACTGGGAACAGAGATGGCAGCCGATCATAAAAAATTAATTGGCCTCAGCAAGGAAGAAAAACGGAAAAATAAAGAGAACTGAGGGGTTGGGGTCTCAGACTGGGGGGGGGAGGAGTATCAGATAAGATATGGAATAAAGTGATGGGGGGGAGTGTCACCCCCTATGTAGGGGAGCAGCAGGTCTAACAGGTGATTACAAGTGGAGCTCAACCTCCGGGGGAAAACCGAAGGGCCAGGTGGAGATGGAGGGCCTCGGATCCAAGGGCCACGGGGAGGCCAATTTACCCTCCAAGCAGAGACGGGGAGGAGGGGAGGGGAGAGGGAGGGGGTAGAGGGGAGGCGGGAAAAGAGAAGGGATTAAGGGGTACTGCTCTGGTAGGGAACAAGATAAGGAGAAGAGGAGTGGGGGTCTCTGCCCGCGGTGCTCCTGGAGATGGAATGGAGAGGTGAGATGGAGGGAGATGGGAAGAGATGACCCAGAGCACGGCACGCAGAGATGACTACCCTTAACTGTATGACGTACAATGTACATGATTTAAATACTCCTATAAAAAGATACAATATAATAAGAGAGATCAAACTCTATAAAGCAGATGTAGTTCTATTACAGCAGACACATATATCACAGGACTATAACCTGAAAATAATATCAAAACACTATCCAGTCTGGCACTATGGGGACTCCCCAACAAAAAGAGCTAAGGGAATAGCTATAGGATTTCCCAGAGGGGTAAGGTTCACCTTGGATGAGAGAATTACAGACCCAGAAGAGTGAAATCTATTCTTGAAGGGTAGAATCAACGAGGTGGGGTACTCCCTGGCAAATATCTATTGCCCAAATAATAATCCAATAAAATACACAATAGAGGTTATAAAAAAATGTATGGACTTTAAGAGAGGATGTACCATCATGGGCAGAGATTTAAATTTTCGTATGATACCAGGGTTTGATAGTACGTCAAGTGTACAGAGGACTGGGAACGTATGGAGGAAGACTTTAAAAAAGACTGCAACAGAACCAGCTTATAGACATATGGCGAATACAAAACACAAAACGCCAGGACTATACGTTCCAATCCTCTGTACAATCCTCTTGATTTTTTTTTGACTGATCACAGATTGCTCAAGATGATTATTAATACAAAAATTGAAATCGGCACATTTTCTGATCATGCCCCGGTAATGATGAGAATTAAGATCAAGGAGAATTTAAATAGATTACCTGTCTGGAGATTAAATGAAAAGTTACTACAGGATAAAGAGGCAGAAGAAAGGATCAGGCAGGAATTAGAGCTGTATTTTAACCCCTTCCCGCCGAGCGTACGCAGATGTGCTTTCCGGGGTTATACCGGGATGATGCCCGCAGCTGCAGGCATCATCCCAGTACCATTGTTTAGAGCCTGCGATCAGCTATCCAAGTATAACAACCGATGCGGCTAAAAGTCGCCCGGCTGTTATACCGGAGCAGCGGGAGGGGACACCCCCCCTCCCACCACTTCCCGCTGCTCTTACCAAGCCTCCCGTTTGATTGAGAGGCCCGGGGGCCTCTGGCGGCTGGGGGCGGGCTGGAATGAAGCTGTGGGTGGCTTCGTTCCAGCCTTTTAATTGTAAACGCGGAAGCGACATCATGACATCACTTCCCGTTTACTCGGCTGCCAATGGTGCCGATTTAAAAAAAATACACAGTATTCAGAATCACAGTTTTCGGCGATCTGAATGCTTTGAAGTGCAAAGGAGAGATTGGGGGTCTTTTAGACCCCCAATCCCTCCATAAAGAGTACCTGTCACCACCTATTACTGTCACAAGGGATGTTTACATTCCAAATTTCTAAATTTTTCAAAGCGCCCCCGTCCCCGCGATCTCGGGCAGCAAAGAAAACGTATACGGAAGTTGCACCCGCATATGTAAACGGTGTTCAAATCACACATGTGAGGTACAGTATCGCCGCGATCGTCAGAGCAAGAGCAATAATTCTAGCACTAGACCTCCTCTGTAATGCTAACCTGATAACCGTAAAAAAAAATTAAAGCGTCGCCTATGGAAATTCTTAGGTACTGTAGTTTGTCGCCATTCCACGAGTGCGTGCAATTATAAAGCGTGACATGTTTGGTATCTATTTACTCGGCGTAACATTATCTTTCACATTATACAAAAAAATTGGGGTAACTTTACTGTTTGGATTTTTTAAATATCATGAAAGTGTCCCTTTTCCCAAAAATTTGCGTTTAAAATACCGCTGCACAAATACTGTGTAATATAAAATATTGCAACAATCTCCATTTTATTCTCTAAATGATCTGCTAAAAATATATATAATGTTTGGGGGTTCTAAGTAATTTTCTAGCAAAAAATATGGATTTTAACTTGTAAACACCAAATTTCAAAAATAGGCTAATGCCGCGTACACATGAGCGGACTTTACGGCGGACTTTGCCCGGCGGACTTTTCGACGTACTTTCCGACGGACTTTCTGAATGAACGGACTTGCCTACACACAATCCACCAAAGTGATGACGTACGACCGGACTAAAACAAGGAAGTTCATAGCCAGTAGCCAATAGCTGCCCTAGCGTGGCTTTTTGTCCGTCGAACTAGCATACAGACGGCGGACTTTTCGACCGGACTCGATTTCAACGGATAAATTTTAAACAAGTTTCAAATCTAAGTCCGTCCAACTTTTGAGCAAACAAAGTCCGCTGGAGCCCACACACATCGAATTGTCCGACGAAATCCAGTCCGCCAGGCAAAGTCCGCCGTAAAGTCCGCTCGTGTGTACGCGGCATTAGTCATGAAAGGGTTAAAATTAATGACATGGAAAAAATAACAGAAGCCACACTGTGGGATGCCCATAAGGCCTATGTCAGAGGTATATTGATACAATTGGGAGCAGAAAGAAAAAAGGCTGGAATAAAGAAAAGGAATGCTTTGATAAAAGACATCTCTGAGCTAGAAATGCAACATAAAAAAACAGGAAATGTAGAAATAAGAATGACACTTATTAGTAATAGGGAGGAACTAAAAGATATAGTCGAGCAGGATACACAGCAGACCTATAATAAAATTAATAAGGGAAGGTATCTCTGGGGAAATAAAATTGGGAAATCCTTGGCCAGAATGTTAAAAAAGAAAACTGTATTAAACTACATAGAACAAATACAAAATACTATAGGAAAAATGCTTTATAACACATCAGACATAGCTAGAACATTCCAGGAATACTACGCAAAATTATATGCCATTAATAAGTATGAAACATCTGAGCAGCAAAAAAAAAGGAAGGTTAAATATGAGGGATTTCTTATGCCCCGTGCACACGGTCTGATTTTCTGACGGAAAATGTGTGATAGGACCTTGTTGTCGGAAATTCCGACCGTGTGTAGGCTCCATCACACATTTTCCATTGGATTTTCCGACACACAAAGTTTGAGAGCAGGCTATAAAATTTTCCGACAACAAAATCCGTTGTCGGAATTTCCGATCGTGTGTACACAAATCCGACGCACAAAGTGCCATGCATGCTCAGAATAAATAAAGAGATGAAAGCTATTGGCTACTGCCCCGTTTATAGTCCCAAAGTACGTGTTTTATGTCACCGCGTTCAGAACGATCGGATTTTCCGACAACTTTGTGTGACCGTGTGTATGCAAGACAAGTTTGAGCCAACATCCGTCTGAAAAAATCCTAGGATTTTGTTGTCGGAATGTCCGATCAATGTCCGACCATGTGTACGGGGCATTAGAAGAGGACTTAGACCTAAATAAAATCTCAGAAGATTAAATGAGAGGGCTGGAAGAACCTGTAACAGAGAAAGAGGTCATGAAAATATTAAAAGAGACTCCCTTAGGTAAGAGCCCAGGCCCGACGACGACACTGTATTATAGAAAGTTTAGGGATATTTTGGTTCCTAGGTTGTGTTTATATATAAATGGGATAGGAACTAAGTGGGCAATAAGGAAGGAGGCATTGGAGGCGGCTATAACTTTAATACCAAAAGAGGGAAAAGAATGCCTCACTCTGCTCTAGTTACAGACCCATTTCACTGTTGAACGTTGACATTAGGTTGTTTGCGAAGGTAATGGCAGGAAGGCTGAAATTGATAATGAACGAGTTAGTACACACCGATCAGGCAGGTTTTGTCCCCAGAAGAGAATGTCGGGATAATGGAATTAGAACACTCCTGGTGGTACATAAAATTAAAGAGTCTGGGACCCCCGGTCTGCTTCTGTCAATAGATGCTGAAAAATCTTTTGACAGGGTAGACTGGGGGTTAATGCAAGAAACCTTAGAGGAGATGGAAATGGGAACCAGATTCATGCAGTGGATCAGAGCACTCTACAAGTATCCCACAGCAAGGATAAAAGTAAACAACTCTCTCTCAGGACCCTTTGAAATGTACAATAGTACTAGACAGGGGTGTCCCCTGTCCCCCTTACTGTTTGTACTGTCACTTGAACCGCTGTTGGCGAAAATACGACGGGATGTAAACAATAGGGGGATTATGTCAGGAGAAGAAGAACATAAGTTGGCCGCATATGTCGATGACATTTTGTTCTTTGTAACACTACCCAGATTAACTCTTCCAAATTTGATGAAAAGATTAAAACAATATGGAGAAATAAAGAAATATCGAATTTTAAAATAAACCCGGTTAAATCCGAGATCTTAAATATTAATGTGCCATCGCAGGAGGTATATATCTATCAAGAGGAGTTTGCATTTATCTGGAGAGAAAAATAATTAAAATATTTAGGGGTTAGGATCACTACGTCCCTGGACACGCTTTATCAATCAAACTTCCTGCCATTATTGAATGAAGTCAAATGTGACGAGTAAAATAGCATCAAGACATGTGTCATGGCGGGGGAGAATTAATATATTTGCAGTGGCTTGCGAAAGTATTCGGCCCCCTTGAACTTTTCAACCTTTTGCCACATTTCAGGCTTCAAACATAAAGATATAAAATTTTTATTTTTTGTGAGGAATCACCAACAAGTGGGACACAATTGTGAAGTGGAACGAAATCTTTTGGATTTTTGAAACTTTTTTAACTAATAAAAAAATGAAAAGTGGGGCGTGCAAAATTATTCGGCCCCCTTGCGTTATTACTTTGTAGAGCCACCTTTTGCTGCGATTACAGCTGCAAGTCACTTGGGGTATGTCTCTATCAGTTTTGCACATCGAGAGACTGAAATTCTTTCCCATTCTTCCTTGCAAAACAGCTCGAGCTCAGTGAGGTTGGATGGAGAGCGTTTGTGAACAGCAGTTTTCAGCTCTTTCCACAGATTCTCGATTGGATTCAGGTCTGGACTTTGACTTGGCCATTCTAACACCTGGATACGTTTATTTGTGAACCATTCCTTTGTAGATTTTGCTGTATGTTTGGGATCATTGTCTTGTTGGAAGATAAATCTCCGTCCCAGTTTCAGGTCTTTTGCAGACTCCAACAGGTTTTCATCCAGAATGGTCCTGTATTTGGCTGCATACATCTTCCCCTCAATTTTAACCATCTTCCCTGTCCCTGCTGAAGAAAAGCAGGCCCAAACCATGATGCTGCCACCACCATGTTTCACGGTGGGGATGGTGTGTTGAGTGTGATGAGGTGTGTTGAGTGTGATGAGCTGTGTTGCTTTTACGCCAAACATATCGTTTTGCATTGTGGCCAAAAAGTTCGATTTTGGTTTCATCGGACCAGAGCACCTTCTTCCACATGTTTGGTGTGTCTCCCAGGTGGCTTGTGGCAAACTTTAGACAAGACTTTTTATGGATATCTTTGAGAAATGGCTTTCTTCTTGCCACTCTTCCATAAAGGCCAGATTTGTGCAGTGTACGACTGATTGTTGTCCTATGGACAGACTCTCCCACCTCAGCTGTAGTTCTCTGCAGTTCATCCAGAGTGATCATGGGCCTCTTGGCTGCATCTCTGATCAGTCTTCTCCTTGTCTGAGCTGAAAGTTTAGAGGGACAGCCAGGTCTTGGTAGATTTGTAGTGGTCTGATACTCCTTCCATTTCAAAATGATCGCTTGCACAGTGCTCCTTGGGATGTTTAAAGCTTGGGAAATCTTTTTGTATCCAAATCTGGCTTTAAACTTCTCCACAACAGTATTACGGACCTGCCTGGTGTGTTCCTTGGTCTTCATGATGCTCTCTGCGCTTTCAACAGAACCCTGAGACTATCACAGAGCAGGTGCATTTATACAGAGACTTGATTACACACAGGTGGATTCTATTTATCACCATCAGTCATTTAGGACAACATTGGATCATTCAGAGATCCTCGCTGAACTTCTGGAGTGAGTTTTCTGCACTGAAAGTAAAGGGGCCGAATAATTTTGCACGCACCACTTTTCAGTTTTTTAATTGCTAAAAAAGTTTAAAATATCCAATAGATTTTGTTCCACTTCACAATTGTGTCCCACTTGTTGGTGATTCTTCACAAAAAATTCAAATTTTATATCTTTATGTTTGAAGCCTGAAATGTGGCAAAAGGTTGAAAAGTTCAAGGGGGCCGAATACTTTCGCAAGCCACTGTAAAATGAGCCTCCTACCGAAGATTATCTATCAATACCAGATGTTGCTGATCCCCCTCCCACAAGTATACTTTAAAACATTGAACATGATACTCCTTAGGTTCATTTGGAAAGGGAAAAACCCACAAATAAGTCTACAAGTACTAACTAGAGACAGAAAACAGGGGGACCTGGGGGTACCAGATTTAAAGAACTATCATAAAGCGGTTCTCCTTTCACGGGTTTTAGAATGGACAAAAAATAATAAAGATAAAATATGGGTGGAATTGGAAAATACAATAAGTAAGATAGCTTTGGGGAAAATAATTTGGGTTCCCGCACATTTAAGGAATATAGGGGAGAAAACATACAAGATGACACAGAAAGTATTAGAGATTTGAGATATGATACACAAAAAAGAAAAAAGGATATATAATTCCCCATGTATCCCACTTAAAGACACTGATTATTTTTCACTGGGGAAAAGCAATTTGTTTTAAAACTGGATTAAGAAGCAGATTGCACAATTAAAGGATGTAATGGTGAAGGGTAGGGTTGCACATTTCATGAGTTAAAACAAAAAACAACCCGATGGTAATAGATGAATGGTGGTATCTCCATCTGAAACATTTCTTTGATTCTCTCCCCCAACCAGTGCGGTCAGCAGATAATTTACTGCTAAAGGAGAAACTCTGTATGGCCATAGTAAAAAGGAAGGGTATATCCATAATATGTAAAATTTTAATGGAAAGAGGTGGGATGGGGAAACCGCCATACATCGGTAAATGGGAGGAGGAATTGGGGACACAGGTGAATGAGATGGAGATGAGGAAAATTTAGAGTTTGGTATCCGCAACGTCACAGGATAGTAATATGATAGAAATGAGTTTCAAATGCTTAGCACGGTGGTACATAACCCCAGACAAGGCCCATAAGTACCAAAGGGAGACCCCGCAGTGTTGTTGGAGGGGGTGTGGAGGACTGGGAACCATGTCTCATATTTGGTGGACTTGTCCAAAAATTAGACAATATTGGAGAGAAATAATAAAGATAATAAAAGATATAACAAAAGTGGCGGTCCAAGAAGACCCATGGGAGTGTTTATTCCACTTGACAAAAATTCAAGTCAACCAATATATGAGAACTTTGGTTCCCCCACTACTGAACACAGCTAAAAGCCTAATCCCTAGGCATTGGCAGGATCCAGAGAGCGCTACTTTGAGGAGTTGGTGTAATAGTGTCGACAATATTTTTAACATGGAGTACTTGAGATTTAGTGGGGAGGAGGGATGGGCAGGATTTGAGGAAAATGGAAAGAATGGCTCAATTTTAAGCATACAATGAGGTTTGCATAAATAATTGGATTTTGACCAGAAGAGAGTGAAAAGGGTAGATATACAGTGGGTAGATACTTATTTAGGATCCAAAGCAGCGGGGTGGGGTGGGTCTAGAGGTTACTGGTAACAAATATTTTTAGACAATAATGAATTTTTTGATTGAATGTATGTTATCAATTTTTTATATGATATAAAGAAAATTTAATAAAAGATATTGAAAGAAAAAAGAAATTTAATTTTGCCATGGTTGTGTTCTAAACACGGGAAAAATGTGCCACTTTACAGGCATACTATAGATCCCCCCCCCCCAGGCACAATATTTAAAGGAATATTTCATTTTTATTGTTTCACCTTAAGCATTAAAAAAAATCACTGCTTCCGAAAAAAACTGACATTTTTAAAAAACATTTTTGCATTGATACATGTCCCCTGGGGCAGGACCCAGGTCCCTAAACCCTTTTTATGACAATAACTTGCATATAAGCCTTAAAAATTAGCACTTATTCATGTTCGTGTCCCATAGACTTTAATGGTGTTTGTGTGTTCTGCCGAATTTTTTGCCTGTTCGCATGTTCTGCTGCGAACTGAACAGGAGGGTGTTCGGCTCATCCCTAGTTTCAGATGACAAGCTTATCAGTTTTGATATAACAATACAGTTAACGTGGCAGTCAACAAAGGTAAAAAAAGGTCAATAAATGAAAACAGATTATTTAACACTGAATAGAGTGCTTGGCACCCTGTAGTTTTAGGGGAATAAATATAGTTGACAAAAAATAATCACTAAACCAATTAAGATTGATGCTCATTTATGACTTATCATTGCTAACAATATAATATGCTTTGAACTTGCTGTATCCCAAACACGGGCAGCTGGAGGTATAAATTGTGGCAGCAGTGGCTGCAGAGATTAGTGTGCGGTCGTATGGTTGGAGTTACCCCGGGTGCGGGTTTGTGACTGACGTGGATCAGGGTTAGGCGGAGGTGTAGAGATGAGACCCCAATTCAGCAGCAGCTTGATGCCCTCCTTCTGTGTAAAGATTTGTTGTTGTTTGTTGCTATTATTTGTTGTTTGATTTTGGAAGGTCATTACCAGCTTAGAGAGAAACCCCATTTGTAGGCGATCATTTTTCTCTCGTAGGGTTGCAGTGACATGGGCAAACTCTCTATGCTTTTGCGCAGTAGCAGCAGATATATCTGTGTATAGAGCAATAGAAGAGTAGGGATCAGGCAGCCTGGTGTTGGAGCGAGTTACTACCATGATTTTTTTCTTTACTTGGAAAAAATTAACGCACGCCAGGACATCGCAGGGGACAGAGGCTCAAAGATGATTAGGTTTAGCAATCCTGTGTGCGCGATCAATGGTAATGTCAGCTTGTATGAGTTGTGGGAGGAGCTTGAGGAAGAGTTGTTGAATGTAGTGAAACAGATCTGGGGGTTTAACGGTCTCTGGGTCACATCTGAATCTTATATTGTTCCGTCTGGAACGGTCTTCGAGGTCAGCCACTTTAGCGTATAGGAAGCTAAGCTCCTCAGAATGCTGATGATATATTTTAGTGACCTCATGGTAGGTGTTGGAATGATCTGCCACTTGCTTTTCTAGGATATCCGTATGATCCTCCACTTGATCTATTCTAGAATGTAGGGAGGAAATGGAGGAACGGAGCTCCTTGTGGAGATCTCTCTGCAGGGACAGGAGCATATTCTTCAGTGTGTAATCTGAGGCAGGCTAATCACTGGCTGGGTGTGCAGCTAGTGTTTCATGGCTGCTATGCCGGTGCTGTGTTCATTCAGGGGCATCCCAGTGCTGTTTCTTATATAGAGGGGCTTTAGTAGGAGAAAACACTGGTGATTGTGCTGCCCGCTTACCTCTGTCTGTGGTAGAATCATTGTGTGCACCCATTGCGGGTTCAGTGCTATCTATTTCTTCTGAGGAATTTGTGGAATGCAGCTCATTCTCCTGTGATCGCTCCTCTGCTGACAAGTGAGGGGGAGGAGGCGCCGCTCATTCTATAAGGCGGGATGGCTTTTGTGTAGAATGGAATTTCTTTTTGGACATACCGTCCAGGTACCAGCTCTCTCCCTGCGTAGGAAAGCAGGGATGAAAGCTGCTGTAAAGGGCAGATGGTTGCTACAAGTCCCGTGTTTGAGCGGAGCTGGTGAGTCAGACATCCATCTTCCTCCGCGGCCATCCACGCCCCCTGGAAACTGTAAATTTATTGCCCACAGAGTAAGATCCAGTATCATTCCAGCCCATTAGCAGACAATATATTATGCAGTGTTGAAGATTGTTTATAAAAGAGCACACTGCAGTATTGCTAAAATGTGTATATTCTTCTAGATTTAAAGCTAGTGCAGTGCTTATAAAAAGTTTTCACTCACTAGGAAGTATTCATATTTTATTTTATAGAACCTTGGAATAACAGTGTATTTATTTTTGTTTTTATTTTTGAACAGATTTTTCATGTAAAGGTGAAAACAAATAACATTTCTTCTACGGTTTCGGTCTATTGCCAGTCCCCAATAGTCCATGTGCTGATGTCATCACCTGAGATCCCTTATGTTTCCTGAGGGGACCACAGTTCTGGGCAGCCAATAGGAAGTGTCCATGTCACCTAGGTGATGACATGGAGACCTGATAAAAGTGTAATCAGAAGAAGAGAAAATACCCTGGGCCAGAACATAACATGACTAAGGATTTAGGTTAGGAAAAGGGGCATTTAAGTTTTTGTTTTTTTTTTCATTGCTGGTGATTAGTTGGAGAGTGGGGTGAGCTTGGAGGTCAGCTTTAAAAAAGACTGAACTTGAAAAAAGGCTATTAAATCATGATCATCATGCAGTCTGATAGAACTTGAGCTCTTGAAAAGAGGAATGGGAAAGCAATGTGAGTCCAACTATGCAAAGCTGATAGAAACCTATTCTCACAGACTCAAGACAGTCATTACACCCAAAAATACATGTATGAAACATTAGCTTGAAAGGCTTGATAATTACAATACAATAAGTTTTATTCTCGTTTATAATTGATAATTTGATAAGAGTATATTTCTGGTAATAAATGTAAAAAGGTAATTCAATCCACTATAATTCAATGTTCTATGACAATAACAAATAAAAACATCGAAGGAAGTGAATACTTTTTATAGGCACCAAATATCATATATATATATATATATTCATTCATACTTTTTAAAGATACTTTAAACTCATTTTTATTTATTTAATGAAAATTATCACAGCAGGTATATTTTTCACAGTACAACAAAAGCAAATCATGATAATTTTTCAAATCTAAATGGCCTAAATGAAAATCTCAGAAAAGATCCCTAAACATTTTTGTACAAAAATAAATTGAATATCTATTAGGTTTAATAAAATATTTCTTTTTTTCAAATCCTTTTAAAAAAAACCCATTTTTTTCTTGATATACGTAACTCTTATGCCCCGTACACACGATCGGCATTAATCGGACATTCCAACAACAAAAAGGAGCCCTTTGGGCTCCTTTTGCTAATCTCGTGTTAGTAAAAGTTTGGTGAGAGACGATTCCCACTTTTTCAGACTCGTGGTTTTCAGATCATATTTCTGCTGTTTAGTTTGTGCTTGTGGGCTTGTATCTGATCTTCAGTGCGTGCAGCGAGTTACCTTTGACTCTGTCATTGTATTCTTGTTCATTCGTTACTGTTTTTCAGGTCGCTCTTCACAGGCCTTGCTGTTCTTCAGTGCGTTCTGTTACTTCATTCTGAAAAGCCGACCGTTTTCTAGCCATGTTGCATATACGTACTCCTTGTAGAGTTTGTGCTGTGCAGGGGCTTGGTGTTGGGGTCCTTACCTTGACACAAGCCCAGTCCATGAACAGGGAGAGGAGGAGTTCGTGGACCAAGAATTGGTTGCTCCAGTGTGACCAGTTCTGTCATATGCCTTTGCTCCATGAGATCCGTGAGAATAATCCTGATGATTTCAGGAACTTTCTCCAGATGACGGACCCCGTATTTCACCGTTTGTTTGCTTTGCTGACCCCCTATATCAGCAGGCAGGATACCTGCATGAGGCAAGCCATCACTCCGGAGCAGAAGCTAGTCACAACCCTGCGGTACTTGGCGACGGGGGAGAAGCCTGCAGGACCTCAAGTTCTTGACAGGCATCTCCCCCCAGGCTCTGGGGATCATTATCCCAGAGACCGGTTCTGCCATCATCCAGGTCCTGCAGAAGGAGTATATTAGGTAAGATTTATCCTTTAACATCACATTTTATTGTATTTAATGTTTGATAATATATTGTATTTCTTTCCTCATTCCTTAATTACCATGATTGTAATATGCTGTGAATGTCCCCTTTGTCCTCATGCATGCTGGATTTTTATGTAATTTTTTTTGTGCTTCATACATATTTGCCTTCACTTACCTCCCCAGCATGCTCTCCTGGCCCTATATTCACGTTGTCTAGTCACTTAACAATGTATTTTGTCAGCTCCATAGTAGTGCTTTACCCTAAATACCCCCTAAAATGTTTAAAATTGTGATGTGTGCTTGAAATTCTGGCACAGTGCCAGAGGCTTTTTTTTTGGGTGCACAAAATCTTTTGGAACCCTCCCTCCCCCCAACTACTAACTCAGCTGATACCAATCCTCTATCTGCTGACACACTATACCCACCTCTTTTGTGGTCAGATTTATGGATGAATTCCCCAAAGCATGTAGTGCAAGGGCCTGCCTGAATACTTTCAAATGGTACTGTTTAAAGTTTTTGTATCCTATTATTATCTTGATAGGTAATTGCAGAATGTAAAAATGTGCTAAAATGTGTACAGTGTGTATTTATATCTTTGTATTATGACACTTCTTACCTGTCCAGTGGGCTGCCAATAGTGTAAAGTAAGGAGGGGCTGGCCAAAGTAATACACATTATTTATGCATTCATCTCTCAATGAAGTGGAGAGGGTTACCTGTCCAAAACATCTCCCTCCCCCCCATAACATTTATAAAATGGCCCATGGAGGGGAGAAATCTGATAGGTGGACCTTATACCTTTGTCTTTAAATACTCCCTAAAATAAATGTTATACTGATGTTGGCCAAGAATGTTTGTGTCTAATCTGCTTTCCATGTTTATGTGCAAAATGATTAATTTATTTTTCTGTGGTGTCGGCAGTGGTGTCGGCTACTTATGAGTTCCTGTATGTGGACGTGGGGAAGAATGGCCTGATGTCAGATCAAGGAGTCATCACCCAGATGGAGTTCTACAGGCGTCTCCAGAATGGCAGCTTGGACTTGCCACCTCCAGAAGACAATGTGGAAGGACTCCCATTCGTCTTTGTTACGGATGAAGCATTTGCGCTGGGGGACCAGCTTATGCGGCCATTCCCGATGAGGACCCTCACCCCAGACCAGAGGGTTTTTAATTACCAGCTGGTCAGAGCCAGAAGAGTGGTGGAGAACACTTTTGGAATCATGGCCAGCCGGTTCCGCCTATTTCTTACACCCATACACATGGCGGAGTATAAACTGAATCATATAATCCTGGCATTCTGTGTTCTCCACAACTTTTTAAGTTGAAATTCTGCCAACTATGCTGCCTCAGTGGGGCCTGAGGCCGGAATTCATGTAAATGAACCAAACCTGACAGCGCTTGAGGCTGGCCGTCCTGGCTTGCCCCCCCTGAGTGCCTGCGAGATCCGTCCAAGATACCTTGAATACTTTGCGGGTAGGGGGGCCATCAATATGCCAGACAATGTCTGAGCCTTTTTTTAAATAAAAAAATTAGTTACCTACTAAAATATTTGCTGACATTTATTACTGCTTGTGTTTCTTTTAGCTGACCCTGACTGAAATGTGTGTAGTCCTGAAAATGGTGTGATTGTGTAACATTAGAAAGCACTGTTGGGTGTTATTTACTAAAGGAAAATACACTTTGCACTACAAGTGCACTTGAGCCTGCACTGAAACTGCACTTGTAGTGCAAAGTGGATTTGCCCTTAGGAAATAACCACCATTGTCACAGAAACCACCAATTTAAATTTTTTTTCGGAGCATTGAAAGAAGAAGCCACACATTGTTTATTATCAATCTTTTTAATACAAGCACAATCACATGTGCATTTATCAAAGGTTTTTAAAACAAACCAACATGTTTGTTGTATAAAAATTTTTGGTGTCACATTAATGAAAGTAGAAATGTCCATTTAAGGTAAAACAGGCATGTTTAAAACCAACAAGAAATACACAAATCTGAAACTTACAAAGTTCAACTTTGGTAGAAATTGAAGGCAATATCAGACATGAGTATTTATAAACTGTGTTTGATATTGCGTTCAGATGGGGTGAAGTCACCCCTGGAAAAGCCACATTTTGAAGATGCACACAAATTGCCGAATGTCAACATGTGCTAGCTGCCATCATGGGGGATCAAGGGACGTGTTTTGTGGGTGCAACCCCTTCCTCTCAGCTACTTTATTATTGAGGAAGGGGTTGCACCCAGAAAACGCCTCCATTGATCTCCCGTGATGGCAGATAGCATAAGAGCGCCGGCTCCCTTCATTATCATACCGCCGGGGACTCACAGGACACGGACGCTTCATCTTTATCTGGCCAAGGTACATATATATACATTCTCCATTTAGACTCTTTTTGGACCAGTAGGAGCCCTCCTCTATCTCCCCCCGGGTCTGACACTTACATATACTTTGTTTCTTTTAGTGCACTGGATTATACATTTGATCCATGTGTCTTCACATACCAGCTACTGAAGTAATTCAGTAAACCATCTCTTTGGTAAGTCTAATACACTTTATTGTTTTATGTTCTGACTACACTTCAGAACATCTACAGTCATGTTCCCATATATTGAATATTTATTTATTCTTGCTGGCACGTTCTTTATATATGTTTCCTTTCTCCTCCCTCTCTCCCTCTTGCTTATGTTCATAACCCCAGATCTAGTACATTTCCTGATTCCATTACCCTATACATGGCTCAATACATTTGGTATATGAGTATCCGATGTCCTATATACAATCTTTTGAACTAAATATAGTAAGTATGAATCTGAGACTATGTTAGTCCAATTTTTGATATGTATAGATGTGGACCCCATTAATATTGGGGGTTCCACTTTACTTATATTTATTTTCTACAAATACCATTTGTGGTTATCTCTCTGCCAGGTTCGCTCTTTTCTGCCCCCTGCAGCCACCTATTGTACTCGGCACTTCGGGTGTGGTTCTGAAGTTGTCCGTGCTCATACCCGGTGTCTTCAAGGTAGTCACACATTTCTTCCCCTTGTGGGTGATCTGGTTCGGGCTGAGGGGTGAGGGGTGGGCTGAGCTGTGAATGTACGGCATAGCATCTGTGGCCCTGTCTTTGGGTTCGGAGTGATTGGGTTCATGCAGGACGGCTAGCAAACATAGTAGAAAATATTCCTTAAATGTTTTAATGCACTTTTCATATTATTTCATTTGTAAGGCTGCATACAAAATATCTGACTGTTATTTTTTTTATAGATTATAGAGTAGCGCTGTAGGTAAAACCATCTGTCCCTGAGGAAGCCACCTCTGGCGAAACATGTAGGACTCTCAAATTACATATTCACGGGACGGGCCACCACACTCCCAGGCCGAATCTCGTTAAAAATCGCTACAAAGGATTTTAAATGGTCTACTTTTTGATGCACACCTAATCTCTGTAATTTGTATAAGTCGTTTTTTAAGACTTTGTCAATAAAAATATATGTTTTTACCTAATTAAGGTTGTTGTCTTTGGCACTGCTATAATCCCTATATGCCTTCCCTCTTTTTATGATTTTTTCAAATCCTGGGATGAGGTGCCGTATATCATTGAGGATCACCCAACCACTTACTAGCGGCAGATAGCATATGTTGACACACTGTGTGCATCTTCAAAATTTGGCTTTTCAAAAATAGTAGGGATGAGCCGGACACCCCCCTGTTCGGTTCGCACCAGAACATGGGAACTGGAAAAAAGTTTGTTTGAACACGCGAACACCGTTAAAGTCTATGGGACACGAACATGAATAATCAAAAGTGCTAATTTTAAAGGCTTATATGCAAGTAGACCTAGACAATAGGTAAAAAAAGGTGCAACACATTTTTGTGGAAAAAATGCCAACTACGTTAGGGATTTCGAGGGGTTTTAAACTCTCCCTAAAACATCAATGAAGTTCTTCATTTTGTTTTTAACATCATTGATGTTTTTCTTGATGTTTTCCAAGTCCCTATTACACCCCATGATCTCCCCGATCAGGATCTGGGAACTTTCCCTGGTGAAATGACCTTCATCCACAACATCACGATCACCTAAAAATATATATAAAAAAAACACACCATGTATTATAAATATGCAGGCATCCATCTCTTACCTGAGCCTGTGGTCGCAGACACTCACCTGTTGTGGTGACAATTTCCACCACGTCTCCCTCCTCCTCCTCCTGTTGGCTTTGGGGGATTTCCCCTTCTTCCTAAGGTGGGGGGCCTGTGGTCTCCTCAGATGAGTGGTGTCCTCCGAGTCTTTTCTCCCCTATGTAAAAAAAATAGGTATACTTAGCACACAGATATTTTTTTTTTTTAAAAATTTCTTTTTATTGAGTTTTGCAGTATAAATTGTACAGCTGGGTGTGTCAACGTGACGCCTTCCCAGTGAAACTCGGCCTCGCAGGGCCTGACATGTCTAAACCCTACCAATTACAGTCTAAGCCTACCCCGAACCCCCTTCCCTTAACTCCCCCCCTCCCCCCCTCCCATAAACTTGTCACGGCACAGGGACAATACTTTAGCAAGCTGATAGTTTAGTCTTATATATTACATTTGTTCTTCTGCTGTATCACAGTAACTTCCAACTACTGTTTGATTCCTTTTGTCTTAGTTTTCTTTCCCTCATATAGATATAGTATTCTTTATCTTTATAATTAGCATTTGAGTTAATATCAATCAAATGTACACACCCTGAAATAGGTCTCTATCCCACCGTGGTGTTGGACTCCCACCACACCTTCCATATTTTGTCGAACTTTTTCTCACAACCCCTTGCTCTATATGTTGACTTGTATAACGGAAGCATATTATTAACTAATTGTTTCCAAAACCTTCCCTCTGGAGCGTCCTTGCTTTTCCATCTAAGGAGGATTGCTTTTTTCCCATAGAATAAGAGAATGGTTATTAGCGTTCTTAAGGCCCTGGTTGGAGCCAGGTCCTCTACTAGCCCCAATAAGCAGACCCTAACTGTCACTGGGATGGGAATAGAGATCAAGTCTGAGATGCACTGCGTAATTTCCTTCCAATATAATTGGATAAGTGGGCATGACCAAAATATGTGTTCCGCATTGGCTGGAGAGAAAGAGCATCTCCAGCACTTTGCTGTGTCTCCCCCATACATTTTTGCAAGTCTAGCCGGGGTATAATAGCTTCTATGTAGAAACTTAAATTGAATCAGTCTGTCTCTTGCTGCAACTAAGTACTTAAAGGGTTGCGTCCATAGATCGTCCCAGTCCTCCCCCTGCAGCTCTGAAACCTCGGTCTCCCAATTAGTTCTACATTTGAGAACCGCCTTAGGGGTAGTTTTAAAAAGTTCTTTATACGTTACTGAGAGAACTTTGGGCAGTTCCTCGTCTGTCAACAGAGATTCCAGAGCTGACGGCAGGGACTCCACCCTCAGCTCCCCAAATTGTTTTTGGAATGCATGTCTAATTTGAAAGAAACGAAAGAGGTATGAGTTTGGTAAGTCATGTCTGGATTTGAGCTGTGAAAAAGTCAGAAGCTCACCAAAAGATGTGATGTCCTTCAGAGTTTTGATACCCTTTACTGCCCATATCATTGGGTCCGGGAGACTATAAAACTGCGGGAGTAAAGGATTCATCCATAATGGTGTGGACGGGGAGAAACCCAGGTAGCTAGGAGAAGATAATTTTACTGCCAGGCCCCAGGCTCTTATTGTGGCTATCATTGTTTCAGTAAGTGGTAAGTCTGGTTTAATACCCCTAAATAGGGCCAGTCGTAGGCTTTCGTATGAACCTAGATGAGCTGCTTCCAAAACCGTGGCCGCGTCCCCATCATCTGACATTAGCCATCTGCGGGCAAACACCATTTGTCCCGCTAGATAGTACTTGTGCCAATCCGGTAACGCTAATCCTCCCTGTGCACAAGGTTCCTGCAGAACCCTGAGACCCACCCGGGGAAGCTTCGGTGTCCACAAAAATGAGACTATCAGACTATCTATGCGCTTGAAGTAAGCCTTTGGTATCCATACCGGGGCGTGTCTGAGAAAATATAGGATTACCGGTAAAATTTTCATTTTTATAAGGCATATTCTCCCTATCAGGGAAAGGGGCAGTTTGGCCCATGCCTGAAATTTTTGTTTAATGAGAGTTAGCAGTGGCAACAAATTTAACCTGAAATAATCCTGAACCTTCGCCGTTGTTTTAACCCCGAGATATTTGAGTGTATCCACCCATTGCAGTTGGAGATTTGGGTCTGCTTTGTCTTTAGCTTTGATGTCTATAGGCAATATGGACGACTTACTCCAGTTTACCCTGAGCCCTGAAAAGAGGGCGAATTTGTTTAGGGTTTCTAATACCGCTTTTAAAGAGGCTGCCGGGTCATTTAAAAACAGAAGCATGTCGTCTGCATATAAGGCCAATGTTTCGTGAATTGTCCCCACTCTAACCGCTCCCACATTACTCGAGGATCTCAGTGCAATGGCCAGAGGTTCCATTACCAGGGCAAATAGGAATGGGGATAGTGGACACCCCTGTCTAGTCCCCCTACCCACCTCGAAGAATGTAGACACCGAAGATCCCAGTCTAATAGCTACCTTTGGGTTCTTGTATAGCATATGAATCCAATTTCTGAAGTTCGGGCCGAAACCCATAGCCTCCAGCACCTTAAACATAAAATTCCAATCGACTGAATCAAATGCTTTTTCTATGTCTATGGATACTACTATCCTTGTTTCAGAGTCTGAGGGTGGCAGCTGTAAGTGTGTAAATAGTCTCCTTAAGTTTGTGTCGGTCGATTTACCTGGCATAAAACCAGTTTGGTCGATATTTACTATGGCCGGGATCACCGTTGCTAGTCTTGTTGCAAGGATTTTTGTTAGAATCTTTAGGTCTGTGTTTAACAGTGCTATTGGCCTATATGATGCACAGTCCGTAGGGTCTTTCCCTGGTTTTAACAGCAGGATCATATAAGCCTCTAGCATAGAGTTAGGGAGAGATGAATTTTTGTGACCGTGTTCCATGAGCCAATGAAGTCTGGACGCCAACTGTTCCAGATTTTCTTTGTAAAAGTCCACGGGGAACCCATCCGGCCCCGGAGCCTTGTTAGATGGGAAAGCAAAAATAGCTGCCTGTATTTCTTTGATTGTGATGTTTGCCTCTAGAAATTGGCAGTCGCTATCTGACAGTCTTGGGATATTTAGCCCCTCTAGTAGTTCGTGCATTTCTTTTGTATCATATTTCGGGATTGGTGAGTACAGGGCGGAGAAAAAATCGACAAACTCCTGCATTATGGCGGTCGGTTCATTAACCAGAACTCCTTGCTTGTTTTTGATCACCGGTATATGAGCAATGGGTGATTGGTCAGCCACTAGCATAGCCAGGAGCCTGCCATTTTTGTCCCCCTCTGCAAACACCCTGTGTGCTACCCTTGTTAAATCTGAGCTAGTTAAACCCTTTACATGTAAAGATAATCGCCGTCTCGCCTCCAGTAGGGCTTCGTAGGAGGACCCATTGTTAGACCTAGCGTGAGCATCTGCGCAATCTCTCTCCCCCTGTAGTAATATTTCCATTTCCTCGTTTTCATTTACTCTTGCAGTCTTTATGGCTGATATGCATTCTCCCCTAATTACTGCCTTGAAGGAATCCCACACCATGGGTGGTTCGGCTGATTCCGAATTGACCTCCCAGTAAGATTTAGTGGCTTCCTCGATTTGCGTCGCCACCTGTTCATTTTGTAACCAGATAGTTGAGAGACGCCATCCTCTCCCCCTTGCCCCGGTTGGAAGGGACAGAGCCAGAGAGAGAGGATTATGATCAGATAGACCACCGGGCAGATATTCAACCCTCTTTACATATTGCAGTATTCGATTATTACCAAATGCAAGATCAATTCTTGCTGCCGACTTGTGAGTCGATGACAGGTGAGAATACCCTCTATCTGTTGGATGTTTCCATCTCCAAAGTTCAAGAAGGCCCGCCGTCATGGCCCATCCACATAGGTCCGCCGAACTCGCCCTGCCCGGGTTGGAGGAGTCCAATGCTGCATCAAGTATCGCATTGAAGTCTCCCATCAGGAGCAGGGGGAGATGCAGATATTGGGCCAATCGGGTCAACATGTCATATAACATTTGGATCTGGAATGGAGGAGGGATATAGACATTTACTAGTAGCATCCTACTATAATACACATCTATTACCAGTGCCACATATCTGCCACTCGGGTCTGTTATAACTTGGTGTATATTACACGGAATGGACTTGCTAACTAATACCGAAACTCCCCTAGCAAAGGTAGAGTATGTGGAGTGGAAAGTTTTTTGTATCCAAGGTTTACGGAGAGACATCACCTTGCCTCCGTCCAAGTGAGTCTCTTGCAAGAAGACTATGTGAGGTTTTGACTGTTTTAGGTATTGGAACACCGAGGCTCTCTTGAACTTGTTGTTTAGGCCTCTGACGTTCCAAGACACAATGTGCAAATTATCCGTCCCCGACATTTGTATGAAAATAAAATGTATCATCACCTTTCATAGGAAACTTTCCCCTTCCATGCAATGTATACCAGCTAGATAAGTGATCTATTTTACCTGAGTCGAACTGGGCCGTGACAAGTTTACTAAGCCCCCCCCCCCCTGCTATTATACCAGAGAACAACCCCAACCGAACGTAGAAAAGTCTGGCATGTAGCTTTCTCCCAAAAAACGAAAAAATAAAAAATAACGTGGACATCTGCCGTATACGGCGAAAGTCTGACAGCTCTTCTGATGTAGTGTTCGTCTTCCTTCTAGATGCTCCGGGTAAAATGTTCCTTGGAGCTTGCATATGTAGAGAAAAATAAGGGGACTTACATGACAGGAAGCCTTAGCAACGATCCCTCCGCCCGCTGATGTGTTTAAGGACAGGTGTGACTGGATCGGGCTCCATTAAATGTCCTTCAGGAGAATCATTTCGCCCCTTTGGAAACTGGGGTCATGATAATTCTGAGCCTCCGGGCCCTGTGTTGCTATAGTGTCTCCTTGCAATGGTGATGTTACCTTCAGGGATGATCATAGATTCTCACTTCCACTGTCCGGCTGTGTGACTTATCATCCTGGTGCTAGGACTGCCGCAGAACAAATGGCAGTTTACAAACTCCAACAGTGGGAATGAATTTGACAACAATTTACTTTTTTTTTTTCCAAGCAGTGGCTCCATTAAAGAGGGTGAACTGTAACAGTCTATTCAGTTGGCCTTTTCCTCAATATTAGTATTAGGAGAGTTCTTTGTCCATCCATTCGCATGCTTCAGCGGGGTTGTCAAAGAATCTCACATTGCCTTTATACTGTATCCTGAGCCTGCTGGGATATAGCATACTGTATTGTACCTCCTTCTCCCTTAAGCGTTTTCTTATATCATTGAAGGAACGACGCTGCTGTTGCGTGGCTGCAGAAAAGTCAGGGAATAGCATTATCTTGGCATTTTCAAATTTGAGTTCTTTGGCTTTTCTGGATTGCGTCAGGATCATGTCCCTATCCCTGTAGTTTAGGAATCTCACCAAAAAGGGTCTAGGAAAGGCTCCCGGTGGTCTTTTCCCAGTGGGAACTCTGTGTGCTCTTTCCACTATGTAAGTGGGGGGTAAATCTTCCAATGAGAGTAGCTTTGCGAAGAAATCTTCAGCGAATAACACTGGCCTGTCTCCTTCTGCACCCTCTGGAAGGCCGACCACCCTAACATTGTTGCGTCTTTGGCGGTCCTCAGCGTCGTCTGCTCTGCGTTGGAGGGAGTTTACTAGGCCGCGGAGTTCAGCAAGTTGATTACTCTGAGTGTGGGATGTGTCTTCTACCCCGGAAACCCTGTCTTCAACTGTGGTCAGCCGATCTCTGATTTTGTCAAGATCATGTCTGATCAGAGTGCATTCAGCTGATAAATGGTCAATCCTCCCCATTAGCTCAGACTTACTAGCGCTGATGGCTTCCAGGATCGGTCTTGTGATCGCCTCTGCATCCACCGCCACAGACTGCTCCTCTATCCCCTCCGTATCAGCCAGCAGCTCCTCCGTGTCCTCTGTCTGCGCCATCATGGATGCTGTGTGTTTGGCGCTCTGTGCAGGCTTCCGGGAAGACAAGATGGCGGAGGCGGAGCCTCTGTCCGTCCCCTTTGTGGAGCGAGTCTTGCGCTGTTCAGTGTGACCCTTCTGTTGCTGTTTGGAGGCCGCTGAAGGCATCTCTGTGAACCTCTCACCTTCCCCCAGGTGCCGGTTAGGTTTTAGAAAGGATCAAGGTGCTCCAATAATGCGGATTTTGCTCAGGATGGACGGAGCTCTGTAGAAAAGCTAGCTGCCTCGCTCACATCCGGCCACGCCCCCCACACAGATATTTGATGGCAGAAATAGGAATATGAAACATTGCTTGGAAGTGGGGTACAATTGTCTGCTTTGGCAGAGTTCCAAGATGAAGACATTTTTTTGTCCTTTGTCAAGCTTGAATACTTACCTGTTTTGTACAAGCTTCACAGATGGAGACAGCCCTATAGTATACACTGGAGCACCTGTGTGGGACCCCCCAATAAAAATGGTGTTCTTGTGTCCCACACTAGTGCTCCAGCGTCCAGATGTGTAAACAGCTGCTGAGTGTCCTCTCCTTACAAAGAATCTAGTTTGCGTTTCATTCTAGTTACCAACCCATGTAGACACCAAAATTATTTTAAGAGAAGTAGGCTAGCAAAAATTTATTCAAATGCATATGTCCAAAACATGGTGTTTTCTATGCCGAACTAACAATGTTTCATACGAACGAATAATGTGCCCATGGACATGAAAGTTGCCATTTTAAACTGTACAACAGTTAAGAAAAGCACATGGAGCAGTACGAACGTTAGAAAAATAAAGGATAGGAACACAGGACAACTACTTACTTTTTTGCAGCACTCTCCTGATCCTTCTGTACTGCTCGTGCTCCCTTAATTTGAGGTCCGACCACCGCTTCCTCAGTTGATCCTTGGATTGTCGTACACCAAAATTCTTCTGCAGACTCTTCACAACTTTCGCCATGATCTTGGCCTTTCTGACATTTGGGTTGGGGTAAGGTCCATACTTCCCATCATAGTCGGCCCTCTTCCGGATGTCCACCATCTCCAACATCTCCCCAAAGGACATATTTGATGCCTCCGGGATCGGGACGTTTCTGGCTCTGGGCTTTCCTCCTCCTCCTTGTTGCTGTAATTAGCACGCACCTGCTGTGTCTCCGCCATGTGCTCTTCCCCACTGTGCCGAACGAGAAGGGGCGGGGAATAGACTAGAAAGAATGTTAGGGGCGGGCGGAGTTTCATGCATGCGCAGTGTATATAAAGCATAACACGCGTGCGTAGTACGTACGATCTGTGAGCGGAGGAAGGAGTATCGGAGGCGCCGATCGTAATAATGAAGGTAAGATTTAAAATTGGGCCTTTACTGCTTCTAGATTGAGGCCTGTATTGTGACAAGATTAGGAGACTTTAGCCTGACATTGGGGTTTGTCTTGTGTTGTGTCTTGCAGAGAAAATGGATATCTTGAAGGATCAGGAGTTTATCAGCATATTCATAGACATGTTCAGGGAGCTGCCCTGTCTGTGGCAGGTGAACCACCCTGATTATAAGAACCAAACAAAGAGGAAGGCAGCGCTGGATAATTTGTTGCAATTTGTGAAGCCGGTGATCCCCACGGCAGACATCACCTATTTGAAGGCCCTAATTGGTGGCCTGAGGAGCACTTATCTAAGGGAGCGCAAGAAGGTCCAGGATTCCCTGAGATCAGGAGCAGCAGATGACATTTATCTCCCCAGGCTGTGGTGCTATGACAGACTGCATTTTCTGGCAGGTCAGACTGAACCCAGGCCAGCACTCTCCACTCTTCCTTCCACGCTTCCTTCCCCCCAGCTGAGGGTTCAGACGTCCAACCTGGGCCTTCCAGGCAGCAACATGTGGAGGAGCCCAGCTTGAGCCAGGTATAGCATTCTTCTAAATATTTCTGGTTGTCAAATTAATGATGTTAAATCTATGTTAGTTTGGATTACTAATTTCTGATTGTGATTGAGGAAAAAAAAACTAAAACGATGTCCCTTTTTCATACACAGGAAAGTCTCAGCCAGGAGGTGGCCAGGCCAAGCAGGCTGCCCGATATCCAGGTCCCTCCCCTCCGCCTTCAAAGAAAAAGTGGCAGGAAGAGGAGTAACCTGGAGGAGGCTGCAATAGGCCCTCAGAACACCCCACAGTGTGGAAGAGGATTTTGCTGACCTAACAGCCTGAAAAATGCTGCAAATGGAGGAGGACCAACGACTCTTATGTGAGTTTGTCATTTTAGAAGCTCTACATAAGGGGTTGAGGGGCCAACTCACATGCGAAAGCCACATTTGTCAGCTCACCCATGGTCCTCCTCCTCCAGGTCCTCCTCCTCCTCCTCCAGGTCCTATTCCTCCTCCTGCCACACCTCCAACACCAGAGCCACAGCCAGGAAGGAAGCGTGTAAGGAAGACCAGAGAGTGATGGCCTTAGTTTAGTCTGGTCTGGCAAAAGATGCAGGCTCTTGTATGACCACAGCCTGGGGACAAACATGTCATCTGCTGCTTTCATGATCTCTTGGACATCTGGACCAGATTGTACCCCCTTATATATGGACTCCTCAGACCACCAATTTTGCAGTAAAATAATTGATGTCTGCCCTGGGGGCCAAAGGCTTTGCCAATTTATGCTGTTTCTCCAGCGTTGCCTCCCTCTTTGTTTGGTTATGACCCCTTAAATAAGGAATTTTTGTTTCAATTATACTCGCCTATGTGTGTTTTCCTTCAAAAAGGACAGTTTGTTTGTGAGGAGGCAGGTACATTTCAAAAATACAATGTGAAATTAACAAGAGACACCAACACAAAGCAATCTCCTTGAGATTAAATAATACAAGATAATAATGGTGTTGTGGTAACTTGACACACAAAACACACCCAAAACTATTCTGGAGTTAAAAAAAAAAGATCAGGCTTGAAAAAAATACAAACCAAAAAAAAAAAAAAAAATTTTTTTAGTCAGATGTGACAAATCAAAATATAGTGATGAAATCATGATAAAGAATAAAGAAAGAAGTTTGTGAGAAGTCTGTGTGAATATGAGCAGCAAAACAACTTCATTCTTCTAGCATTATAAAGAAGAACAGAGTGTGCTGCATTAAACTATTTAAAACATTACAGCGCAACGAAAGTGCTATATCCATTCCGAACGGTAATTTTACCAGACCGAGCAGTTACACTACCGTTCAAAAGTTTGGGGTCACCCAAACAATTTTGTGTTTTCCATGAAAAGTCACACTTATTCACCACCATACATTGTGAAATGAATACAAAATAGAGTCAAGACATTGACAAGGTTAGAAATAATGATTTGTATTTGAAATAACATTGTTTTTACATCAAACTTTGCTTTCATCAAAGAATCCTCCTTTTGCAGCAATTACAGCATTGCACACCTTTGGCATTCTAGCTGTTAATTTATTGAGGTAAGCTGGAGAAATTGCACCCCACGCTTCTAGAAGCAGCTCCCACAAGTTGGATTGGTTGGATGGGCACTTCTGGCGTACCATACGGTCAAGCTGCTCCCACAACAGCTCAATGGGGTTCAGATCTGGTGACTGTGCTGGCCACTCCATTACCGATAGAATACCAGCTGCCTGCTTCTGCTGTAAATAGTTCTTGCACAATTTGGAGGTGTGTTTAGGGTCATTGTCCTGTTGTAGGATGAAATTGGCTTCAATCAAGCGCTGTCCACTGGGTATGGCATGGCGTTGCAAAATGGAGTGATAGCCTTCCTTATTCAGAATCCCTTTTACCCTGTACAAAGCTCCCACCTTACCAGCACCAAAGCAACCCCAGACCATCACATTACCTCCACCATGCTTAACAGATGGCGTCAGGCATTCTTCCAGCATCTTTTCATTTGTTCTGCGTCTCACAAACGTTCTTCTTTGTGATCCAAACACCTCAAACTTGGATTCATCCATCCACAACACTTTTTTCCAGTCTTCCTCTGTCCAATGTCTGTGTTCTTTTGCCCATCTTAATCTTTTTCTTTTATTGGCCAGTCTCAGATATGGCTTTTTCTTTGCCACTCTGCCCTGAAGCCCAAAATCCCGCAGCCGCCTCTTCACTGTAGATGTTGACACTAGTGTTTTGCGGGTACTATTTAATGAAGATGCCAGTTGGGGACCTGTGAGGCGTCTGTTTCTCAAACTAGAGACTCTAATGTGCTTATCTTCTTGCTTAGTTGTGCAACGCGGCCTCCCACTTCTTTTTCTACTCTGGTTAGAGCCTGTTTGTGCTGTCCTCTGAAGGGAGTAGTACACACCGTTGTAGGAAATCTTCAATTTCTTTGCAATTTCTCGCATGGAATAGCCTTCATTTCTAAGAACAAGAATAGACTGTCAAGTTTCAGATGAAAGTTCTCTTTTTCTGGCCATTTTGAGCGTTTAATTGACCCCACAAATGTGATGCTCCAGAAACTCAATCTGCTCACAGGAAGGTCAGTTTTGTAGCTTCTGGAAGGAGCTAGACTGTTTTTAGATGTGTGAACATGATTGCACAAGGGTTTGCTAATCATCAATTAGCCTTCTGAGCCAATGAGCAAACACATTGTACCATTAGAACACTGGAGTGATAGTTGCTGGAAATGGGCCTCTATACACCTATGTAGATATTGCACCAAAAACTAGACATTTGCAGTTAGAATAGTCATTTACCACATTAGCAATGTATAGAGTATATTTGTTTAAAGTTAGGACTAGTTTAAAGTTAGCTTCATTTAAAAGTACAGTGCTTTTCCTTCAAAAATAAGGACATTTCAATGTGACCCCAAACTTTTGAACGGTAGTGTATGTCTCGGAATTTATTCTGAGCATGCATGGCACTTTGTGCGTCGGAATTGTCCACACACAGTCGGAATTGACGCGATCGGATTTTGTTGTCGGAAAATTTTATAGCCTGCTCTCAAACTTTGTGTGTCGGAAAATCCGATGAAAAAAGTCAGATGGAGCGCACACACGGTCGGAATTTCTGACAACAAGCTCCGAACGCACATTTTCCGTCGGAGAATCCGACCGTGTGTACAGGGCATAAGAGCTAGAAACATTTTTAAAAAGGAATTTCAACTGTTAAAGCCATTCATATTGTCTGCACAAAAGGGAACTTGCAGACTTTAGAATACAATTCTTTTGCTCATTTCAATGTATTAACTAAACAAAAAAACTTTTCCAAATTCGTGCATATAAAATAATTTTTAAATACATAGCTTAACCACTTGCTTACTGGGCACTTAAACCCCCCTCCTATCCAGACCAATTTTCAGCTTTCAGTGCTCTCACACTTTGAATGACAATTACTCAGTCATGCAACACTGTACCCAAATGATTTTTTTGTCTGTTTTTTCATACAAATAGAGCTTTCTTTTGGTGGTATTTTATCACCTCTGGGTTTTTTATTGTTTGCACTATAAATGAAAAAAGACCGAAAATTTTGAAAAAAAAAGAATTTTTCTTAATATCTGTGATAAAATTTTGCAAATTAGTAATTTTTCTTCATAAATTTTGGCCACAATTTATAATGCTACATATCTTTGGTAAAAATAACCAAAAATTTGTGAAAATGATTTGGTCTGTGTGAAAGTTTTAGAGTCTACAAGCTATGGTGCAAATCATAAAAAAATGATCACATCTGATGTACTGGTGGCCTATCTCATTTCTTGAGACCCTAACAAGCCAGGAAAGTACAAATGCCCCCCAAATAACCCCTTTTTGGAAAGTAGACATTTCAAGGTATTTAGTTAGAGGCATGGTGAGTTATTTAAAGTTGAAATTTTTTCCCACAATTCTTTGCAAAATTGAGATTTTTTTTCCCCCACAAAATTGTCATTGTAATAGCATATTTCTCTCACATGGCATGTGTATACCACAAATGACACTCCAAAATACATTCTGCTACTCCTCCTGAGTATAGCGATACCACATGTGTGGGCCTTTTTCACTGCCTGGCCACATACAGAAGCCCAACATGCAGGGAGCACCACCAGGTGTTCTAAGAGCATAAATTA
This sequence comes from Lithobates septentrionalis, assembly GCA_037952835.1. Lineage (NCBI taxonomy): Eukaryota > Metazoa > Chordata > Amphibia > Anura > Ranidae > Lithobates > Lithobates septentrionalis. Next base: position 86,080 of record JBBDGP010001153.1, on the reverse strand, counting down.
CACATCACATTTCTCAACCAACTATTACACTTTTGAAGGTCCTGGAAGCACCAGGACAATGGAAACACCCCCAAAATGACCCCATTTTGGAAAGCTAACACCCCAACGTATAATCTATGAGGCATAATAAGTCTTTTGAACTGTTTATTTTTTTCCAGAAGTTTTTGGAAAATGTGGGAAAAAATGAAAACGCATTTTTTTTTACACAAAGTTGTTCGTTTATAAGATATTTCCAACATATAGCATTTAGATAGCAAAAATGACACCCCAAAATACATTCTGCTACTCCTCCTGAGTATTACGATACCACATGTGTGTGACTTTTTCACTGCCTGGCCACATACAGAGGCCCAACATGCAGGGACCACCATCAGGTGTTCTAGGAGCATAAATTACACATCACATTTCTCAACCACCTATTACACTTTTGAAGGCCCTGGAGCACCAGAACAATGGAAACATCCACAAAATGACCCCATTTTGGAAAGCTAACACCCCAACGTATAATCTATGAGGCATGATGAGTCTTTTGAACGGTTCATTTTTTCCAGAAGTTTTTGGAAAATATGGAAAAAAAATGAAAACGCATTTTTTTTTACACAAAGTTGTCTGTTTTAAGATATTTCCAACACATAACATTTAGATAGCAAAAATGACACCCAAAATACATTCTGCTACTCCTTCTGAGTATTACGATACCACATGTGTGTGACTTTTTCACTGTCTGGCCACATACAGAGGCCCAACATGCAGGGAGCACCATCAGGTGTTCTAGGAGCATAAATTACACATCACATTTTCTTTTAAACTTTCTGCTACTCCTCCTGAGTATGGCGATACCACATGTGTGAGACTTCTACACAGCCTGGCCACATACAGAGATCCAACATGCAAGGAACACCGTCAGGTGTTCCAGGGACACATAGCATGCACATACCAAGAATTTCACCTCAAAATACATTATGCTGAGCAAAGCGTAAACAAAAGATTACCTGTGGTTGTAGTAGCGCAGTTGTACATAGGAGGATAGCACTGGTACAGGAAGCAGGCAGGGACTTGGTCAGCAATGGTGAACACAATTGTCCAGGCAGCAGGCGGGGTTACTGACCATATAAAGTCCAGGGTCAGTGCAGACAGAGATATTGTCAGCAGTGCCAAAAATATTGGTCCTGGTAGTAGGCAGGTACATGTGGTGTGGTCAGTGTGACAGGATAAAGGCATGACGGCAGTAAGTCCTACAGGCAGAAGTAGGGCCTCGTTCAGGACAGAATGGGGACAGGGGTAGAGGCTTCTCCCACCCAAATCTCTTTGAAGCCTCCGAGTCTCCAGACCCTAATCTAGGATTGAGAAAACAAAAAAAAAATATTTTCTTCATCCAGAAAAACTATTCTGGAGCCCCTCACATATGTAAGACCCCTGTGTTGAATTACACTAGTCCAGTAGCAGGGTACAAGATCAGTCCATGAGGCAGGCAAAAAACATGGTCAAACAGTCCAAGGTCAGTTCCAGATCAGGCAGAGGTATGTACAGAATCGTTAGGCAGAAGCATGGTCGAATAACAGTCCAGTGTCAGTTCCAGATCAGGCAGAGGTATGTACAGAATCGTTAGGCAGAAGCATGGTTGAATAACAGTCCTGGGTCAGTTCAGATCAGGCAGAGGTATGTACCGAATCGGCAGACAGAAGCATGGTCGAATAACAAGTCAGGGTCAGTTACAGAGCAGGCAGTGGCATAAGGGGTGTGAGGGTAAATTGCAGGAACTGAGGCTTACGTTTACCATACTTCACTAATAATTTACTGAAGTATGGTAACGGCAAAAACATTCACCTATGCAGAGGCCTGGTTCGGAAAGGACATTGTGCACAGTAAAAAGATGTGTCTCTTCTGAATCCTACTCTGGTACACACCTTACATTTTTTTTTATGTCATTGGCCTGTTGGTTTGGGAGGTATTTTATCGGGAAAGTGGCGCTCGACTTAGAACATCTGATTGGATATTTTCTGGTGGGCGTTTGGGAATATAAGGGCAGTGAAAACTTCCTCCTGGTAGCCAAGGAAGCGTTTGGGGTTTTGGGGGGAGTTACGGTAAATTACATATGAATTGTATATGGCCAATTGAAAAAAATAAATTGCGACTTTTTTATATCAATGGTAAGTCCGTCTTGTGGCAAGGTATGGTTCCAGCATTTGGTCATTGAAGTCGACTCCCCCCATAAACAAATTATAATCATAGATGCATTTGGGTTTTTGCATGGGGCCATTCCTTCTGGGGATTTCCACGAAGGTATCATTGTGGATTGAAGACAACATGTAGACATCCCTTTTGTCCCTCCACTTCACTGCCAAAATTTTGTTGTTTTGTAGACTTGCTGTTTCTCCTTTTCTCAATTTCTTATTGACAAGACTTTGAGGAAAGCCCTTCCAGTTCTTTTTTACGGTGCCACATGCTGGCGTCTTCTTCCGGTGAAGGTTGTGGAACAGGGGCAGATATGTCTAGAAGTTGTCTACGTATAAATTCTAGCCTTTCTCCAGTAGGGGGTATATGAGGGTCCAAACAATTTTCCCGCTTGATCCCAAGTAGTCTGGGCAATTAGGGGGTTGCAGCTGGCTGTCCTTTCCTTCGTACACTTTGAAGGCATATATGTACCCTGTGATTCGGTCACATAATTTGTATACCTTCACCCCATAGTGGGCCCTTTTACTGGGAATAAATTGTTTTATTTTAAGCCTGCCACTAAATTTAACAAGGGACTCATCCACACATATCTTTTGGTCCGGGGTAAACAGCTGGGGGAATACTTCAGAAAAATAATTTAGAAGTGGCCGAATTTTGAAAAGCCTGTCATAATTTGGGTCATTTTGGGGAGGGCACAGGGTATTGTCATTGAAATGAAGAAACCTCATTATCATGAGGTATCTGTTTCTGGGCATTGCCTTGGAGAATATTGGCATGTGGTGGATGGGGTGGGTTGACCAATAGGACATCAAAGTGTTTTTTTTGGTGAGTCCCATATTAAATGTGAGGCCTAAAAAAACCTTCAACTCCAAAAACCTTCAACTCCTCCACCGTTAGGTCTCTCCACTCGTAGGGACGGGAATAGTAGGACGTTGGATTATAAAAATAAATTGCTGTGCATAAAAGTTGCACTGGGCCACAATATTTGATAGCATGTCCTCAGTAAAAATTTAATCAAAAAAATTAATTGGGGAAAAATTCTCTGTGTCCTCCTGGACTCCTGGCTGGGCAGTGAAAGGGGGAATGTTGGCTTCTCCTAAATTAGGAGGAAGCCACAAGGGGTTCTGCAGGGCATAGGGAAGGCTGCCATGGGTCCTTGGCCTTTCTTGCCGAGATACTGCGGTGTTGGTGGATGGTACTGCAGTGCTGGTGGATGGCACTGCTGTGCTGGTGTCACGTACCTTACAGCGGAGCCCGAAATGATGAGGGTGGCCTCTTGCACGGTTCCGGTCCAAGCACCCCTGGTGGTGGGTACAGGGAGTGCGAGGGCAACGAAAGGGTGCAGGTGCCTGCAGGCAGGAGGCTGGAACTTGGAGATATAGGAACCTCTGCTGAGGAGATGTGGAAACTGATCACCAAACTTGTTCAGCGGGAGCCAGATCAGGATCAACTGCAGAATCAGGAACAGGCAGGAGTCGGCAACAGGCTGGCAGCGGGGTACCAAGTCAGAAGGCAAAACCGTAGTCAGGAACAGGCAGGGGTTGGCAACAGATGGGCAGCAGGGTACAGAATCAGGAGGCAGAGCCGTAATCATAAGTCCAAGCCAAGGTCAGTATTGCAAGTAGAGGCAGGTTCAGCAGGCAGGGGAGATCCAAGAGAATGGTCAGAAGATAGCCGGGTTTTCAGGAACAAGGTCAATCAGGCAGAGTAACAACAGGAACACAGGAACACAGGAACAAGCTGAAGACAATCCAGCACTGATGCTAGGCAGACTCTCTGTTTATATAGGGTGCTGTGTGCCAGGATTGGCGCCAGTGTACGTGCGTACGCGCATGCGCACTAGCAACTAGCACATTGGCACATGCGCGTTAGCACATTAGCACTGTTGGCACATTGACGCATGTGCGTTAGCATATTAGCGCTTTGGCACTCGCTCACGCGCGTTAGCGCGCGTGCGCATTCGCATAGAGGTGCCATTTTGCATGCCCACCCTGGATCTCATTTGCCTCTGGCTATGGTTCCCTGCATGCACCTTGGCATTAGCAGAATGAGGATTGGCAGCTGCTGCTTGGAGACGGGTGCTTGCTGTGTGAGTTCTCTGACAGCTGGTGGATGGCACTGCGGTGCTGGTGGATGCCACTGCCTCCTCACCAGAACGCCTTCGTTTGGTGGGCCGAATATCTTCCTCCTATGAGTCACTTAGTGTTCCACTACTGAGGACTGGCTCATGATTTATGTCCGACTCAGAATCGGAGTCTAAAATGGAATCTGAAAAAGAGAGCTCCCTGTTGCTCTCGTCGGCCTGGGAAAGTATTTGTTACGCCTCCTCAGCGGAAAAGCATCTTTTGGACATGGTTGCTGGTGGTGATGCGACTACACAGGTGTGTGCTAAGCCTTCACTGATGGGCACTGATGAGGCAGCACTGATGAGGACAGATGGGCACTGAGGTGGCACAGAGGGGCACTGATGAGGTGGAACAGATGTGCACTGATGAGGTGGAACAGATGTGCACTGATGAGGTGGCACAGGTGGGCACTGATGAGGTGGCACAGGTGGGCACTGATGAGGTGACACAGGTGGGCACTGATGAGGAGGCACAGGTGGGCACTGATGAGGTGGAACAGATGTGCACTGATGAGGTGGAACAGATGTGCACTGATGAGGCGGCACAGATGGGCACTGATTGGCACAGGTGGGCACTAATGAGGTGGCACAGGTGATCACTGATGAGGTGGCACAGGTGGGCACTGATGAGGTGGCACAGGTGGGCACTGAGGTGGAACAGATGTGCACTGAGATGGCACAGATGTGCACTCATGAGGTGGCACAGATGAGGTAGCACAGCTGGGCACTGATGAGGTGGCACAGATGGGCACTGATGAGGCGGCACAGATGTGCACTGATTGATTGCACAGATGTGCACTGAGGCAGCACAGATGGGCACTGATGAGGTGGCACAGGTGGGCACTGATGAGGTGGCACAGGTGGGCACTGATTTTGAAGATGTGCAGATGGACACTGATCACCGATGGCAGAAAGGTGGGCACCGATTGGCACAGATGGGCACCGATTGGCACAGGTGGGCACTGTACTGATGGGGCACTGTACTGATGGGCACTCTACTGATGGGGCAATGTACTGATGGGCACTGTACTGATGGAGCACTGTAGGCACTGTAAAAACGTTTTTGTAACTCAGATCACTGTCAGATTCTCTCTCTCCTCACACGCTGTCTCTGTGTGAGGAGGGAGAGCTGGCAATGAGAGATGATCTCATATGTTTACATTGGCTCATTGGCCATCGCGATCGCACTGTAAATGGCCGCTGTGATTGGCCATTTACAGCGATCTGTGTTTGGCTGTGTCCAAGGGACACGGCCAGCAAAGAATTTCCCGATGCGCACTCGTGAGCACACACGGGGAGCGAAAAAAGGGGAGGCCGTCATATGATGGCCTCCCGGGAATTGAGACCCACTCTGTAGCCGTCATTCGGCTATGGCCGGATGTCAAGTGGTTAAACAGTTTACAATGTAAAGAACATAATATTTTTAGAATCTAAAAATGTGTTAAAGCTTACTTTTTTAAGTAATTGATTCATTTAATCTATAATGAAACAGGACTTTGGAACAGCCTTGATTAAAATTAAACTTTATTTGTTTTTTAATATGGAGCTATGTTCTCCTATAATTAAGTGAGGATCGATGCCAGCATTGTGATAGACAGTAAGCTTATCCAGCATGACGGAGATAGATTTCTGGAAAACAGGATTACTATACATGTGTACAAGTGGGATGACTAGGCCATATCAACAGCATTTCATTATTTTGCAAGTAATTATTCATTTAAATAACATGTTCCATAGCAATAGCCCTACCAGAAAAAGGACAAATAATTACTGTTTGTCTCAATATGTTGTTTGCATGTTGGATGAAAATTCATAATGAGTTGTTCAAAGATGATTAAAAAAGAACATGTTAATAATCCATTCAGAAAAATAATTCCTCTATATACTGAAAAAAAAGACATATTTGTCATTTTTGCCTAATTTTTATGTCCATACCCACTTGTAAAGGCAGTCAAAACTATATACATACTGATTTTAGGCAAAAAGTAGTATTGGTGAGAATATTTTAATAATGAGCATTCTTAAATAATTTAATTTTGAAATGCTTTTAATACATCATTTCATGGGGAAATACATGTTTTATTTATTACAATCTCTGTTACCTTTGCTCAAGAATGAATTGTTATCTGGACACTTGTTGATAAGTGAATATAAAACGAATACTGTTGTAACTAAAAGGATCCTGGGTTTTGAAAGAAAATACATACGTGAATATTGTCCATCTAAGGTAATATTTATACAAGAAAGTTATTTATTTTCATTAAAGGGAGATTTGCACAGACTCTTATTATTGTTTGTAATGCATAACTCTCTACAGACCTTTTTTAAGTAATAGTGTTTATGATTATTGTTAAATATTTGTTTGTGTGTGTGTGTGAATTCCCTTTACAGCAGAGTTCGTAAAATGAATAAAAGAAAATGAAAGTCAAATATGTACATGCCTTCTATTCAACATTCCCACACACCTACTAAAATATTTTGCCAGCACTTGAAACAAAGTTGATTGACATCCATAAGCCACAAATCTACAGAATCATTTCACATACAAACATCATTTTACTTTTATGTAGAGAATCCCCTACTTAGATGAAAATATCGCTGAAAACATATTATAACATTATTGTAGCAGGTGTTATTTTGTAATTTTATTTATTTATTATTATTTGCATTATCAAAGGTGTGCTATAAATGGGTTAAAGTTGACCACTGATTACATGTCAGCATGGAGCCATATCTTGCATAATCAGCCTCACACAATTAATAATAGAAAGCACCGTGCAAGGTGTTTCCATCACCTGTGTCATCTATTTTAGTTCAAAGAATATTCTATGGTCATTTGCCCCAATATAATGGATAAGTGATATGGCATCTTTCTTGAACATTTTTGGGGGGCTTGTCAGCGTTCAGTCTGTGCAACAGAGCTAACCATCCTGATGCAGTTAATTGTTAACACTTTTGATAAACAGACACCAGGCTGTCATTGCAGCAAGGTATACAATACAGTGGTTCTCTCCAAGAACTTTGGAGCTTCGCCTAGCTGATCATATGTAGTATTGCTTTATTAACCATATGTAATACTGCTTAATTGATTGCATTTAGATGAGATTAACTGTTAAGTATATGTACATAAAGTTAATAATTTGCTTTCAAGTTATTTTGTTTTTTGACCTGTTGACTAGGCAATACATAAGGAATTGTAAAATTAAAAAGGACTCTTTATATTTATGTTTCAATAATTTTTATTGAACAATTTTGAAAGATAACACAACATAAGACAAACAGCATTGTCATCATTTGTTCCACATAGTAATGACCAAGACAAAGTGAGACAATGAATAAACACATTAGGTGGAGTGGGTGTGGCTACCGCACTGCTGTATGGACATCTGACCTGATAGCTCTGCTCCAGCGATGGGAATATGAGCATTCCCAGGTGATTCAGACTGACACCACCAGCACCAGCACCTGGCTATAGTGCCGCACAACACCCGGAGATGACCCACAAGTGGACAAACTCCTCACACCCGAAGAAATTACAAGATTTCTTTCCTCCTAAAGGCCGCAGCACATTCTAAGATGACACCGACGGCTGCTGTCCCACAGGCGGATCTCTCTCTGTCACACCGAGCCTGAGATTGAGAGAGGGCTCAAATCAGCATTTTCCTGACGCCTTTACACCTCTCTCCTGCAGCTCAGTGAAGTCCAAGACCCGCATGGCTGCTGATTCTCACAGCACTAAGGTGAGTGCATGCCAGGGTTCCATGGAGGACACGAGGGAGCTGGCAGACAAAATTAACTCTTTCCCTACTGCCAACCAGCCCACCTCTGACACTACATTAAAAGACATGGTGGTCTACCTGCGCAGTTCCCTGCATGCAGATATGATGGAATGCATGAGAAACTTCAAAGCTGAAGTGGGGGAACTAGGAGGCAGAATTGACCATGTTGACAAAAAGATAGGTGAATATGCGTCTTCCTATAACACACTAGTAGATGCACACAATGACCAGTTTGAGGAAGTGACCTGGCTTAAAGCTAAAGTTGCCGAACTCAAGGACAGATCACGTAGGAACGATGTGAAAATGCGTGGCATACCTGAAGTTATCCAACCTGCACAACTTCACCAATATGCCCAAGATTTCATGACAGCTTTCCTACCCTTGGTACCGGTTTCTGAACTGGTTATTGATAGAATTCATTGCCTACCTAAATTGGTTATATAAAGAAAGTGAAAAAATGGACTTTCCAGCAATCATAGAAAATAAACAATAACTTTTTATCAACAATTAATACATAGAGAAAAAAAGCATTTTAAAATACTGCAAAATAATTGCAATACCAACTAAACCTCTCCAATGTGGATCATGAATGTCAGAACCATGCCATATAAGAAATGTATGACTGTAATAGGTAATACCATTCAAATAAGCTTTACACTTTCGTGAAAATCGCTTCTTCAGGCGCTTGATAAACATTCTAAGGAGAGAAAGAGCCAATCAGTAATTATAACAGTTGTAATAATGTACAGCATAGGTAGAAATTCTCAAAAAATGCGTAGAACCCCAAGACTGCACCCAGGGGCGGCCAAACGCAGGGCATGCAATGTGCACAGCAGGCAATATGTGGGGACGTGACAGATAGAAGACTATACACATGTATCTATATAAAAGCACCAAAAAGAAAAAGTGCAGTGCCCAAATTAAATGAACATAAGGGGAACAAAAGAACATAGGCTATACACAGTAATGAGACAACCAACACCACAACATCGTAGTATTGTGCAATTTCAAAGCACAAAAATCCCATATGGGCCTACCTTAGCATGAAATAGAGATTGTATCAATGAAATATGATTGGGATCTTAAGTTTTAGCTTATGTTGTGCTTAGCGATAATCGAGTGCAACCTAAAAAATATATGTACAAAGATAGCATTGGGGATACCCTGTTTCCCCGAAAATAAGACCTAGTGTGATTGTCGGTGATGGCTGCAATGTAAGCCCTACCCCCCAAATAAGCCCTACCCTGTTTCCCCAAAAATAAGCCCTACCCTGAAAAGAAGACCTACAAGGACTTTAACTATTTGGGGGGTAGGGCTTATATTGCAGCCATCACCGACAATCACGCTAGGTCTTATTTTCAGGGAAACAGGGTAGCTCCTTACAAAACGGTTCACAAAAGATGATATTCAGGAGAGATATCAGCATTAATCTCACCTGATAATTGTAATTAGTATATATAAGAAATGCCAGGGCCAGGAAATTGGACCAATATTAAACCCAAAGAAACTAACTTAAAATGGTAGCCTTATATGCACGTCACAATCAGGTGTGGATTCATTCCTATCCTATAATCCTATTTGGTCTGGTATGTACTCGTGTTTGCCTACTTAGCTTTTATTGGCAATTTTCTTGATTTTTGAAGGACTTATTGGCCATACGTTTACCTTTTCAGATGGTGTGGATTTGAAGTTCTGTTTTTGTTTTTTGCTGCTACAGCGATACAGCCTAAACCATTCCCTCATGATGTTAGTTTCTTTGGATTTAATATTGGTCCATTTTTCCTGGCCCTGGCATTTCTTTTATTATTTCTTTTGCATAAAGATTTTATTGAGAAGGTACAAACTTAGTATGTACATCAATGGCTTCATGAGCCTAGAACAGTATAACATGTACAATTCCGTTGAACAAAAACATATTAGAACATGTCTAAATATCCCTAAGTGGTGTGTTGCTTGTTAGATGGGGTAATAAGGTGTAAGAGTGTATGCCCTCTAAGAGGGGTATAAGAGGGAAAACACTAGAGAGCTGAGACTATTAGACAGGAAGGGAGAGAAGGGAAAGAAAAAAAAAGGGAAGAAAAGGGGGGAGAGGGGGGATGGGCGGAAGAAGGGGGAGTACAGATGAGAAGAGGGGGGTGAGGTAGTCTCCAGCTACCCTCTCCAGCTTCTAGTAATCAGAGCCTTATGATGTGTCGCAGTTGGATGTGAGCCCCTTTCAATCTTTAAGGACAGGGGTAGAATTTCCCCGGTTGGGAGTTAATTTGTAATACTTATAAAATCTTGGTATGGTTGGGATTTTTGTAAGGTTATCCATGCATCCCATGTGGCTGTGAATTTGGAGATATTATCCATGGCTGTATAGATCAGCTCCTCCATCTCAGCAACACGATTTATTCGATTAAGCCACTCAGGAATGGAGGGTGGAGATGTAGACCGCCAATGGACTGGTATACACATCCTCGCAGCATTAATCATGTGCATGGCAACCGACTTATGGTATTGTTTTTTTGGAATTTTAGATAGATGCAAGAGACACTGTGCAGGGCAGAAGTCTAATGGGAGTAGGGACACTTTTTTAATTAGATCATGTACTTTATACCAAAAGGGTTGATGTGCTGGGCAATCCCACCAAATATGAAGAAATGTTCCTAGCTCTTTGCCACATCGCCAGCAGAAGTCAGGGACGGAGGGGGCGAATTTATGTTTTATGTCCGGGGTTCTGTACCAGTGGGTTTTCAATTTATATCCATTCTCCTGAACGGATACATTTAGGGACCCTTTATGAATATACAAATGTATGCGTACCAGCTCTATTTGTCAATCTCTAAGACCAGGGCAGTCTCCCAATAGGTCCGTTCTGAGTGTCGGAGTGTTGAGGGATCGTCGAATAATGACGGATAGAGCATGGCAATGAGGTGGCATAGGGGAGTCGAGCAAGAGCAGAGGGGGTCTTTGTAAAGCCTTGTTTGCGGACTGGGTCATCTAAGTAGTGTTTAAGCTGGATATAAGGCCAGAATGGAAATGTGCCCTAATTGGAGAGCCTAGCCAGATCAACTTGTCGTACAAAGCAGCCTCTTTGAAAAAAATGTTTAGCTAACATTTCCGTATGTGGCCATTCGGTTTTCAGGAAGGCACCAGATAAGCCTGGAGGGAAGTCTGGATTGCCTCTCACTGGGGTGATGGAGCACCACTTAGATGAGACTGCGTGCACGGTGCAAGCCCTCTCAAAATCATGTAGGGTGGCTCCAACTAGTGGATGTGTTAGAGCTTGTGGGGATACATGGTTTCTAGAGAGCCAAAGAGTACTACCTAGACCTGAGTTCGTCACCATATATTCTAAAGACACCCAATCCTTACATCGACTATGAACCCTCCAGTCGGCGATTCGCACTAAATGAACTGCCCGGTAGTAACGTTGTAGGTCAGGAAGACCAATTCCTCCGTACGCTTTAGGTAACACTAGTTTTGACCAACCTATCCGAGAGGGTTGATTACGCCAAAGGAAGGCTCTGCATATGGACTTATAAAGTCCAAAAAAGGAAGGTGGTAAGCAGATTGGTAGTGTTTGCAATTTGTATAGCAGCCTGGGAAGGACCGTCATTTTGAGGATGAACGCTCGTCCAAACCAGGAGATGGTCGGTTTAACCCATTTTTGGAGATCTCAGCGTACATTTTGTAGTTCCATCTGGAAGTTTCTGCTATAAAGTTCTGTTAAGTCGGCAGGGAGTTGGATGCCCAGGTAGGTTACAGCTCCTTTTTTCCACTGAAAGGGGAGATTTAGTTGACATTGTTTGGCCAGATTTGCGGGTAGGGACACGTTTAAGGCGAAGGACTTGGAATAATTAATTTTAAGGTTGTATAGGAGTTTAAAGTGTTCTAGAATTTGGAGAAGATTGGGTAAGGACGTTAGTGGCGACGATAGAAAAAGTAGAACGTCGTCAGCAAAGGCCACAATCTTAAATTCTCGGTCCCAAATTCGTATACCCTTGATATCTGTGTTTGCTTGGATGCAGCGTAGGAGGGGTTCTAGCGTGAGTATTTAAAGGGAAAGAGGGCATCCTTGCCTGGTTCCATTATGGATGGAGAAGGCGTCCGACAGCTGGCCATTGACTCTAACCCTCGCTCTGGGGTTAGCATATAATACCAAGATATAAGCCCGCATACGGGGTTTTTAGCCCCAGTGAGGTCAAAACAGCATCTGTATAATCCCAGGCCACCCTGTTGAACGCCTTCTCCGTGTCCATTGCCAGAAAGAAGCCCTCCTGTTGAGAGGAAGTGAGCCAGGCATGCAAGTTCATGGCCTTAATGGTGTTGTCCTGGCTTCTCTCCCAGGGACAAATCCTACTTGGTCCAGGCCCACCCAGGGTCAGAATGTGGTGAGACAAGCAATTTGCCAGCATTTTGGCAAAAAGCTTGATGTCCACGCTTAGGAGGGATATTGGGCGATAGCTATCAACATTAGTGGGGTCTTTCCCTTCCTTGGGGATAACAGAGATATAAACTTCAAGAAGTCTGTCTGACCTGCAGGGATCGGTGGGGAGGAAATTGAATGCTTTAAGAAAGTGTGGCGCCAGGATGTCTGAGAAGGTCTTATAATATAGGGCTGTAAACCATCTGCGGCTGCACTTTTACCTGGTTTCATGGATTTAAGTGCCTCTAGGAATTCCTCCAACGTCAGGGGGGCCTCGAGGGCCTGGGAATCATCTGCCGACAGAGTAGAGGGACTGTATTTACATAGGAAGTCTTTAATGGAATGGAATTGATGTGCAATATCTTCGTTTCTCGTATATGTTCTACACGAGGAATCCACGTTGTGATGGATCGTGGAGGCTAGTTTGCGTTGTTGAGTGGCTCTAGCTAAAAAAACTACACAGTTTGTTACTCTGTTCATAGAACAGTTTTCGGGTTAAAATGATACGTTGACGTTTAAAAAGCTCTTCTAGTAGAAGTGTACGTGCTTCCATCAACTCCTGTGATGTTGTAAGTGCTAATGTGCATTTGTGTTGGGCCACCAGGGTGCGTATTTTATTGGACAATGCTAAGACAAGAGCTTGATGCTCTCTCTTCCTCCGTGCTGAGGCCGAAAGCAACTGGTCTCTGATGACACATTTGTGAGCCTCCCATTGTATCATGGGAGAGACATCCAGTGTGTCATTGTGGAGAAAGAATGCGCTCAGCTCCTGTCTAAGATTTGCCAGGTCTCCTGGATCTGCAAGAAGAAATGCATCTAGTTTCCAAGTTTTGGTGGAGGTGACCATTTCGGGGAGATGCAAGGTGATGGTGATAGAGTGGTGGTCGGACAGTGTCATGCTCTCTATAGATGCGCTATGGAGGTACGATAGGTCCGCCTGTATTATAAATAGGTAATCCAGTCTTGAGTAGGGGTGGGCTTTATGTTTGGGTTGAACATGAGTTCGACTCAAACATTGGCTGTTCACCAGTTTGCCGAATAGCTAAGATTTTGGGGTGTTCGCGGCAAATTCGAAAGCCACGGAACACCCTTTAAAAGTCTATGGGAGAAATCAAAAGTGCTAATTTTAAAGGTTAATATGCAAGTTATTGTCATAAAAATTGTTTGGGGACCTGGATCCTGCCCCAGGGGACATGTATCAATGCAAAAAAAGTTTTAAAAACGGCCGTTTTTTCGGGAGCAGAGATTTTATTAATGCTTAAAGTGAAACAATAAAAGTGTAATATTCCTTTAAATTTCATACCTGGGGGGTGTCTATAGTATGCCTGTAAAGTGGCGCATGTTTCCCGTGTTTAGAACAGTCTGACAGCAAAATGACATTTCTAAAGGAAAAAAAGTCATTTAAAACTACTCGTGGCTATAATAAATTGTCGGTCCTGGCAATACACATAAAAAATCATTGATAAAAACGGCATGGGATTCCCCCACAGGGGAACTCCAAAACCAAAATTTAAAAAAAAATGCGTGGGGGTTCCCCCAAATTCCATACCAGACCCTTATCCGAGCACACAACCTGGCAGGCCACAGGAAAAGAGGGGGGAACGAGAGAGCGCCCACCCTCCTGAACCGTACCAGGCCACATGCCCTCAACATTGGGAGGGTGCTTTAGGGTAGCCCCCAAAGCACCTTGTCCACATGTTGATGGGGAGAAGGGCCTCATCCCCACAACCCTTGCCCGGTGGTTATGGGGTTCAGCGGGCGGGGGGCTTATCGGAATTTTGAAGCCCCCTTTAACAAGGGGACCCCCAGATCCCGCCCCCCGTGTGAATTGGTAATGGGGTACAAATGTACCCCTACCATTTCACGAAAAAGTGTCAAAAAATGTTAAAAAAAGGCAATAAACGGTTTCCTTTAAATTTAAATTCCTTTATTAATGTCTTCTTCTTTCCCGGCTTCTTCTTCCATCTTCTTCTGGTCTTCCTTCGGTGTTCTTCTTCTTCCTCCATCTTGTTCTTCTTCACCCCACCCCCTCTGACATCACAGGGAAAGCCATAGGGAAGTCCCTGTGCGTCAGAGGAGGGCGGGGTCACCGGGTGGCCCCGCCCTCCGTTATATAAGAGCTGTCATCTTAACAGAACCATCACACAGCGGGAGACCCCCACTGAGGTGGAACGGAGGATGAAGCGGAGAAGAAGAAGCTGGAGGAACATGCCGGACGAGAAGACCGGAGGAAGATAGAGGAAGAAATGGGGGAAGAACAAGATGGAGGAAGAAGAACACCGAAGGAAGACCAGAAGAAGATGGAAGAAGAAGCACGGAAAGAAGAAGACATTAATAAAGGAATTGTCAAAAACCGTCTATTGTTTTTTTTAACATTTTTGACACTTTTTTTGTGAAATGGTAGGGATACAAATCCATTACCAATTCACACAGGGGGGGCTGGGATCTGGGGGTCCCCTTGTTAAAGAGGGCTTCCAGATTACGATAAGCCCCCCACCTAAAGACCCCCACAACCACTAGGCAAAGGTTGTGGGGGTGAGGCCCTTTTCCCCATCAATATGGGGACAAGGTGCTTTGGGGGGCTACCCCAAAGCACTCTCCCAATGTTGAGGGCATGTGGCCTGGTATGGTTCAGGAGTGGGGGTGCCGCTCTCTCGTCATCCCTCTTTTCCTGTGGCCTGCCAGGTTGTGTGCTCGGATAAGGGTCTGGTATGATTTTTTGAGAGATGCCATGCCATTTTCTTTTTTAAATTTTGGCATGGGATTCCCCTAAAAATCCATACCAGACCTGAAGGGTCTGGTATGGATTTTGAGGGGGACCCCCACGCCAGTTTTTTGTTTTTACTTTTGGGTGTGGGGTTCCCCTTAATATCCATACCAGACCTGAAGGGCCTGGTATGGAATTTGGGGGGACCCCGCACATTTTTTTTCTTAAATTTTGGTACAGGGTTCCCCTATAGGGGAATCCAATGATGTTTTTATCAATGAACTTTTATGTGTATTGCTGTACCGACAATTCATTATAGCCACGATGATCATGTACAGATGTGCGCAGGTGACATATGTGTGCAGATAATCATTGGGACATGTGATTTTACTGGGACATATGTGGGGGACATGTGTTTTTACTATGTGGGGACATGTGTTTTTACTATGTGGGGACATGTGTTTTTACTATGTGGGGACATGTGTTTTGGGGACATGTGTTTTGGGGACATTGTGTGTTTACTTTGAGTTTTTACATGTGTGTGGGGACACTAGACTGGTGATCAGCGAGTAAAAAGCTGTAAAAAACAGCTCATACGCACTGATCACCAGCCGGCTGCAGCGATCCGCTCTCCTCTCCTCACTGACAACTTCCGTGTGAGGAGAGGAGAGCCGATTGCCTAGCAACCGCCTCTGTGTTTACATCACATGACGGCTGTGATTCGACACGGCCATCATGTGATCAGGAGGGCCAATCGCAGAGCCCTCCTGCCGATCAGAGATGCGCCGTGTCCGCGCGATCCCGCTCCTTCTGAGGGACGTTCCTGAACGTCCACTCAGAAGGAGAGATAGCCCACCCGGCCGTTTATGTGCAGTGGTCGGGTGGGAAGTGGTTAAGCATTATTAAAATCACTGCTCCCAAAAAAAGGCCGTTTTTAAAACTTTTTTTGCATGGATACATGTCCCCTGTGGCAGAACCCAGGTCCCCAAATTCTTTTTAAGACAATACCATACATCTAAGCCTTTAAAATTAGCACTTTTGATTTTTCATGTTCATGTCCCATAGACTTTAACAGTGTTTGCGTGTTCAAACACATTTTTTGCCTGTTCGCATGTTCTGGTGCGAACCGAGTGGGGGGGGGGGGGGGTGAAAAATGGGTGTAATCCCTATCTTGGGGTAAAGGGTCCTCCAGGTATCATGTAACATCAGGGATGCGAGTTGGAGCTTAATTTGGCGTAGGGCAGAGTAGGGAAGGGAGGTAGTACCTGTGGACATATCTGTCAAGGGGTCTAGAGGTACATTGAGGTCGCCTCCTAAGATTAGGAGATCCGTTTGGAAAAGTGTAAGTTTTGCCACAATCTCCCGCATAAATGTGACTTGTCTGGAGTTGGGGCAATAGATGTTAGCCAGCGTCACTGGCCTGTTTCTCCACAGACCCTTCAGGAAGACGAATCTGCCTTCTGGATCTAGCATCTTGTCTTTAACATTAAACGCTAATGTTTTAGAGAGCGGAATGGAAACCCCCTTAGTCTTGGAGTCTGGGCAGGTGGCATGATAGGCTGTGGGAAAGCGGGCATTATGGAAGCGTGGTATAGATTTGAAGTGTGTTTCTTGGATAAAAAGGATTTGGGCCCTAAGTCGGTGTGCTTCAGAAAGGACACTGCTATGCTTTTCCAGGATGTTCAGTCCTTTAGCATTAAGAGAAAACATTTTAAGGGAGAGAGGAGCTGAGCGTATTGAGTTAGGTAACATGATCTACGATATATCATAAATAGATTGGGCTGGTCCTATAAGCGGGCCGTTAAGGCTACGTGAAGCTGGAGAAAGTAGTGCAGGAAATCAGGAAAGGAAGGGTATGGGTAGAGAGGGGGGAATAGGGGGAGGGGGGGAGGGAGGGAAGAGAGAAAGGGGAAGAGATAAGAAGGGAAGAAAGAGAGTGAGACAGAAAAGTCACAACTTGGTTTCTGGAGGTGGAAACAGGCCTGCTAATCCACCTAGTTGGACAGGTTAGGGGTAGCGTGGGAAAAAGTGAAGGTGAGCCAGAAGTTTTCAAAGGGGAGCCTGCCGCTCTGAGTTGGGGTAGAAGTCTAGTACCGGAGTAAGAGTAGTATCAATAAACCAGAGCTAACACATAGTCAAGTGGTTACATAGGGACAGCTTCAGCAAATGGAAGTAAAAATAAAAATGAGGAGAATCAGAGAGGTAATTTTACTAGTGATTATAGTTCTTGCGTCTAAACCCCCCAGCCTGGGCTGAGGAGATAGAGGAGCATTACGTAAATAAAATTAAAAGTAGCTTCGTATTGGGCCAGGACCAGTAACCCGCTGGAGCCTTTCTGATTAGAGGTATATGTTAAGGAACAGTGCCCTCCACACCAGTAGGTAGTACCCTGTTACCTGGAAGGATTAAGTTCCTGCATTAGGATAAAGGGCTGTTACTTCCAATACTGGTCTCATGCTGTTACCCCATTACCTGAAGGTAAGGGGCCATTACTTATAAATGTGTGGTTTGTTGCACGAAGAGGAAAACACCACTGTAGATTTGTTCCAGCTACTTCACCCTTGAAAGGAGGACTTTCATATGTTCATTAATTATTCTATTTGGACATTATGAACTAATAGTCACAAGGATTGTTTTTTGCACAAGTCACTTTGTTTAGTGTTTGCTTGCTGTGTGCATGTCATGCACAGTAAGATATTATTCACATTGGACATTTGCACTCTATCTAAGTTATTTCTTTTAGATATCTGCACTGTTTGTATTTAACAGGTACATCTCAAGATTAAGCTTATCCATTGGTTCTAATTTCACTGATTGTGTTTGCAACTTTTACACACCTTTAATTATTTTTCACATGTTTTGGTCACACGTGTGTTGATTTATCCTTTTGCTACAGCCACTAGCTGTTATTTATTATGTAGTGTGATATCATTAGCACTGTCACTTTACTTTTATGGTATACATTTATTACTTTATGTTCTTGGATTAGTATGTATACCATTAGCACCGTCACTTTATTTTTATTTTTATCTGCAAAATTCTGTTGCTGGATTAGCGCAGCACCATGCTTTATTTTTGTTTCACTAAGCTTAAGCCTAGTACACACAACTAGTTGTTTTGGGTTGAACGAAAAAACCTCACAGCTCAGGTCAGAGCCGCTGTACTAACAATCCGATGTTAGTACACTGATCTTCCCTCCTGTGCTATTGTGTTCTGACAAGGGGATGGCCCCCCACCAGAACTTGTTATCTACAAAGTATCTGAAAGTAGTTATGTGTTAAAGGATTACTCCATTTTTTTTTTTTAAATAGCAAATAAATAAAAATATTGCAGTGTATACAATTGCGACACAAGACATATTGTAATTGAATGTTAATAACAATTAACTTTCCTTTTCAGTGCTTTAATTTTCTGTTAAATTCCATGCAATATGAAAACCCGGAGGCTTGCTGTACACAATTGGTAAACAGAACGCCCCCCAGAAATGTAATTTCCCATTTGTGTGATTGGCTTACTCATTTCCCCATTTTTGGTGAGATACTCCCAATGGGAAATAACATTTAAAGGGATGCAGACTTTGCCATTCAACTCATTAGAACCCTGCAAGTGCAGCAGCTGATTGATAATTGCAAACATCATTCCCATACAAATTCACTAAAAACATAGACACAGACAAAAAACAGTGATTTTTTATAATTATTATTATTATAATAATTTAAAAAAATATTATTTATTATTATTAATTTGTTACATTTCATTCGATTAGCTGCGTCATTAGTTTGTTTTCATTTTCGTTTCATTCGGTTTTTTTTTGTTTTTGTTTTTTGTTTTTCAGGTTATTCGATATGATTGAAATTGTTTTTTTTTTTTTTCATCGTCCAATCTGGGGGCGTGAAGAGTGTGAGGAGTGCGATGTTCAGCACTATGGAGTGAGAGGATGCTGTGTGACCTCCCTCAACCTCCCCTGCAAGGCAAGTCTATGACTGGTGATAGATCTTGGGACAGAGAGACCTGAGGATTTGAGGCTGAGCAAGCTATCTCTCTGAGCGGAGCTGAGGGAAGTGCCGGGCATATTCAGCGGTGACACCCAGGAGCCTTACGAGAACCTTATGAGAGATTCTGAACTATTCCGAGCTATCCCGAGCTACTCTAAGCTATCCCGAACCACCTGGGACAGCATCGAGAGCAGCCGGGAATGACGTCAGACGCTGCGCGCTGCTTGAGAGGAAATCCATGTGCGGCGGGCATCAGCCTCTACCCGGTCATCTCAATGGAAGGCAGCGGTGGCCCCGCAAAGGGGTTGTGAGTTGCTATCATTGCAGGGTGCAAACACTGAGCCATTAGGGGAGTGGGCAGACCAGCGGTACCCGGCGGTACCCTTATCGCAAAAGGGTCAGGTGAAGAAAAAGACTTTTAGGAGCCCTGGATACTGATACTGAGTTTTCCAATTCCCCCTAACAGACAAAGGACACGTGAGTAAAGGGGTGATGTGTGTGTCACATCCAGTCATATGCTGCTAATTGCTGTCCTAGAAACTGTGTATGGATTTGGTCACGATTACATATTGCATATAGCCAAACGTTGACCCAGAAACTGTGGATATGGAGATATACTGTGGATAAATACTCTTAACTGACAAATCAGTAAAGGTGCATATGGTTACATACTGCTAAATGCTGCCCCAGAGACTGTGTATACAGATTTAGGATGCTAACTTCTAACTTCTGACCCAGAGTCCATGTATATTGTGAAGATACGGTCAGAATAGATTAACTCTTACTGTTAATATTGTGCTATTGTTATTCCATCAATAACTTTGGGGTGGGATACAATATAAGCGAGTAGTACGGTGTCTGAGTGCATTCCAGTGTTGGAAAAATTTGTATTTTTTTTTTTCCTTTTTTTTTTTTTTTTTTCCTCTAGAATATTGGCTCAAGGCCCGGATGACTGACTGCTATTGGATCCTACAAGATGCAGAGTCTACGCTCATCCAAGGAGAAAAGCTCTCAGCAAATGGCAGCAGCTGCAGCAGCAGCAAAACTGGAACAATATGCACATACCCCTGTTCAGACACCACCAAAGAAGGGGTCACAGTCCAAAGCACAGCAGGGGGGTATATCAGATAGGAAAAGTCAGGGCCAGAGTCAATTAACTGTTACAGTTCCGCCGGCCCTGTCAGCAAAATCACAGAGTAATAAAAGCTCGGGGTTGAGCGAACAAAATATAGATGCAGATGTAATAGCTGAGCCTTGTGTGCCCCTAGAGAAGGAACCAACTTTGAAGCAGGTACTAAAGGCAGTGAATGCATGTAATGGATCACTTAAAGATCTTTGTGATCAAATTAAGGGAGTAAAAGAGGATATGATATTGGTCAGACAGGACTTACAAAAAACAGCAGAGAGAACGACTGTCCTGGAAGGAAGGACTAGTCAGTTAGAAGATGACATATTCCCATTAATAAAAGAAGTGAAATGTATGAAGGAACAGATATCCAGGCATGCGTTCAAAATGGAGGAGATGGAGAATAGGCTCCGAAGGGACAATGTGAGGATGGTGGGCCTGCCCGAAAAGAGTGAAGGCTCCAACCCTATAGAATTCCTAGAAAAGTGGCTGGTTGATCTCTTTGGAAAAGAGTCATTCTCAACAACGTTCTCTATTGAAAGAGCACATAGAGTGCCCTTTAGGGCCCCCCCAGCAGGAGTATTCCCCAGGCCTCTACTGATGAAGTTTCTTAAATATAAGGACAAAGTGTCATTACTGCAGAAAGCAAGGGAAGTGGGAAATGTTTTTTTCAATGGTGTCAAAATATCATTTTATTCTGACTTCTTGCCGGATCTTCAGAGACGTAGAGCAGAATTTATACAGCCCAAGCGTACTTTACAAAAATTTAAGCTGCCTTATGCCCTCCTCTACCCGGCAAGGCTACGTGTAACTGCACTGGGTGGAACCTAGATTTTTGATTCCCCGGCCGGGGTGGAGAAGTGGTTAGAAGAAAATAAGGAGAAACTTTAGATAACCTGTAGCAGGGGGAGGAGGGTGGAAAAAATGTACAGGATGTATTTTTTGATGTTTTTTTTTTCCCTCTCGGGGGGGGGGGTGACACACACAGTTGTTGGATGGAGAATGATGGAACGGAATGAAAATGGGAGTAAATGTGAGGAACAGGTGGTGTGGGATACAGTCACTCAAAAGCCCCTTAGGGGTCACCTAGTTAGGTGGTGGGGGGAGGGAGGGAGGGTAGGAGGGGGGGATGGGGGAGTGGGGAGCGGAAGGGGGGAGGTAACACAGGAATTGTTCAAAAATTAACAATGGGGAAGTGTGGATTAAATGAGGTCACAACACGGAGGAATATTATAGGAAATTTCACTTGTTGGATGCAAGATAATGCACAAACTAATAATTATAGGTATAAGAAAATGGTGTTGGCAACTCACAAGAAATTTGTTTGGAAAGTATATTTACTCAAAGTGGTCATGTTGGTCTTGTTGCTCAAAATCACTAGGTAAGGTAACAGAAAAGAGATTGGGTTATGGGGATTACAACCCAAAATAACGGGTATTAGAGTGGAGTTAAAGTATGAATTAGATATTAATTTAGTTCTAAATAGATACTCTTTACAGCTTCGTATATACTTTCTGACTCTATATGCTAGATAAAACACTTAATATAGGTTCCTGGAATGTTAGGGGGCTGGGGACATTGGCTAAAAAAGCGGCGGTATTCTCCATGTTGGAGAGATATGGAGTAGAGCTGGTCTGCCTGCAGGAAACACACCTAACTAAGCATACACTCCAGCAATTACAGAATAAGAAATACCAATGTCAGTACCATTAGGTATACTCTTCCTATAGCAGGGGGGTAAGTGTCATGGTGAATTTTTCCTGTAGACAGACCAGCATAGATGAGATGGGCCGATATATCTTTTTGTACTGCTTAATTGGTAATAGTATGTACATTGTGGCAAATATTTATATCCCTCCACCATTTAAAATAGATGTTATGCTTAGACTAAATGAATTTTTGCTAGACAAAGAAGAAGTGCCGATTATGGTAGTAGGAGACTTCAATGAGATTCTAGACAGAAAGTTGGATAGGCTTCCCGTATGGATCCTCTCAGAGCCCACGGAGAAGTGCCGTCTGAGCCAATTTCTGGATGAAGTAGGGTTAGTGGATTTGTGGAGAGCACGGAATCCGGGAGCCCAGCAATGTTCTTGCTATTCAGCTTCATACTCCACGCTTTCCAGGATAGATATGGCCCTGGGAAATGATAGAGCTCTACAGATCACAGAAAAAATTACATATTGGCCAAGAGGGATATCAGATCATTCCCCAATAGTGGTTACATTGAAACTAGGGGGGGAAAGAACCCAGAAGGAGTGGAAAATAAATCCACACTGGTTTGAATTAATTTAAAAAAACGACGGGGTCCTCCCTAAACTGAAAGAATTTGTAGAATTTAATGTAGGCACGGTGTCAGCTGGGATACTATGGGATACCCTAAAAGCATATCTTAGAGGGATCCTAATACAACAGGTGGCCAAATATAATAAGGATGCTAGAACCTGGGAGGTAAAATTCGAAGAGAGGTGCTAGAGGCCGAAAATAATTATATAATAGATCCTACACCCGGGAGGGAAACAATATGGTTAGATAAACAACAAGAGTATAAGATAGCAATTATGCAGAAGGTTAAGACTAGATGACTCCTTCAGCGGTAATCCTCCTTCACAGAGGGCGAAAGTGTAGGAAAGATGTTGGCACAACTGGTGAAGTCCAACACTCCACCATCCACTATCCTCACCATCAGGTCCACAGGTGGAGAGATAATATCAAATACTACAAAGATAGTGCAAATATTTAGGGGTTATTATAAAAATCTTTATACTGCTCAGAAAAGGGGAGTGGAGGGTGTGATGGAAGACTTCCTGGGGTACCTGGAAATACCGGTCATTACGCAGGAGGAAAGGGATGAATTGGAAACCTCAATAACCCTTGCAGAACTCCAACAGGCAGTAGCTAGTATGGCAAACCAAAATCCCCTGGTCCAGATAGACTCCCAGCTGAGGTGTACAAATATTATGGTGGTATTTTACTCCCGGAGTTGCTAAAAGCATTGGAGGGGGCAGCCAGGGAGGGACGTTTGCCAGCATCAATGCTAGAGGCAACCATCATAGTCCTCCAGAAAGAAGGGAAGGATCCTTTAGATGTAGCGGCATATAAGCCAATCTCTCTCCTTTGCTCTGACGCCAACATTTTGGCCAAGGTTCTGGCAGCCAGGTTAAAAAGAATATTTCCCAAACTAATCCATTCGGATCAGACGGGATTTATAGCTAATAGATCTACAAGTACGAATATCAGAAGGGCATTTCTAAATTTACAGGCCCAAACGGAGAACGAGGGAACAAGAGCCTTACTGTCACTAGATGTGACCAAAGCTTTTGACAGCGTGGAGTGAGGATATATTTGGCAGGTGCTGGGGAAATTTGGTTTTGGTCCCTCTTTCACCGGTTGGATTAAAATGCTTTGATAGGCCCAGTGCAAAACTTAAATGTAATAATTGGCTCTCGGATAAGATAGAAATGGAGAGGGGGACGAGACAGGGATGTCCATTGTCGCCCCTGCTCTTTGCTTTAGCAATGGAACCCCTGGATATCTCTATTAGAACGAGCCCCGAGATAACGGGCTTCCAGAGGAAGATGGGAGAAGAGAGAATCGCATTGTACATGGACAATATTTTGCTTTTCCTGGGAGATACGGGTCAATCATTGACAAAAGCAATGAGCATAGTGGAGGAATTCGGTAGCTTTACAGGGTTGGAGATAAACTGGAAGAAATCTGAACTTTTACCAATAGACCCCATTAGTGACCTAATAATTCCAGGTATGCCCCAGCTAGCGGTAGTGGACACTTTGAAATACCTGGGGATTGCCATGACGAAAGACCCTAACCAATTTATAAGTAAAAATCTTATTCCACTTCTGGCCAAATTTAAACAAAAAGCTGACATCTGGAAACGGTTCCCATTATTAGTGGCAGGAAGATGCAGCTTAATAAAAATTATCTGGATGCCACAATTGTTGTACATTTTGCAAAATTCCCCAGTGTGGTTATGCAAGAAATGGTTTAATAAAATCGAGAGCCTTTTCAGGGAGCTAATATGGAAAGGGGGACAAGCCAGGATCCGACTCCGTACACGATGGGGGAAGGTAGGTTTGCGTTGCCCCACCCCGAGCGTTATTATTTATCATCACAGCTGCAGCAGTTAATGGGATGCAGAGTTCCGAATAGGGGGAACTCCAAATGGAATAATAATTTTAACTGGCGCTCTGCATAGTACAATAGTTGAAACGCTTGAGGTGGATTCTTTTTGCTATAAGTACCCAACAATTAAAATGATAATTAAAATATGGAAAACAGTTAAAAACAGATAAGATACAATGGGTTCATTGAGTATACCCCCATTTGGAATAATAGTAACTTGCAGGAAATCCTCCAGATAGGAAAAGCCTGAGAGTGGGAAAAACAAGGTATTAAAAGGTTGAGACAACTTTATGTTGGTAATACCCTTAAAAAAATTTCGGAGCTGAAACGTGAATTCAATTTACCGCAGAGCACATTTTACACCTATTTACAGCTAAGACATGCCCTTGTTGCTCAATTTAGGAGTCAACCTTTAGAATGGAAAGAAACACCCCTATTCCAAAGTATATTTCGGGTAGGCCCCACTAAGGGTCTAATATCCGAAATATATGGGCAAATAAGTATAGAAGTCAACAGGGAAGTCAACAGGGAGGGGAAACTCTGCTTTGAAAGAATAAGATGGGAAGAGGACATAGTCAATAACACAGGAGCAGTGGAGGAGAATCTTAGAGATGGGACTGATGGTATCGGTCCCCCCCCCCCCCCCGCAAAAGATATCTCACCTGATGTTGCTAAATAGAACCTACTATACTCCCAAGTGGCTATTTAGGTTTGGTAGAAGATCTGATGATAATTGCCCCAGATGCTAAGGGACTGGGGATCTCATACACATGGTGTGGAGATGCCCCAAGCTGTTCCGATATTGGGAGGGGGTGATTAATACCATGAGAGATATATTTGGAATTACACTGGAGAGGGAGGCCATAGTATGCATACTGGGTTATAGGTGGGAACAGGGTGAGAGGAAGAGCACTACAATACCAATCCTGAGATGCTTGTTTCAAGCCAAGAAAACAATTACATCAAGATGGCAATCAAAGGCAATAAATGAGACCCTCTGTAGAGAAAGAGCAGTGTATACAAATAGAGGTAACCTCAAGGAATTTGTCAGGATGTGGAGGCCCTGGCTGGATAAAAGAGGGTAAAGAGTGTTATAGAGTAGGAAAATCAACCAGAATAGACAATATGGTAGGACAAGGAAATATTAGACCAAACGGAACTAAAGGGCTATCTAATCTTAAATAAGGTAAATCATTTGTAATATAAGAACAGTCTGATAAAATGGATATAGGAATTTAAACACGAGCACATTTGAAGGGGAGGGGGAGGGTTGGAAAAGAGGGGAGGAATTAGGGTATACATATTAATTTTATAACACTGGAAATTAGTGTAGAAGGGGGGTTTAGGGTGTTTTCTAACCCCGGGTCTTTTTGGTCTTTTGTCTTTTATTTTTTTCTAGTACAATAGGCCCTCATCCCCGCTTATTTATCAATCTTATTATGTAGATATGATAATGTTTACTTGTTTTTTTTTTTGTTTTTTTTTTTTGTATTGTTAAAGCTTTAATAACTGAATAAAGAATAAAGTTAAAAAAAAGTAAAAGAAAAAAAAAAATAGTTTTTTTTAATAAATTCATAAATTCGTAAATTTGTAAATTCAAAAATTCATAAATTTGAAAATTCATAAATTGGGAAATTCAAAAATTCAAAAAAATCCAAAAATTTGAAAATCCAAAATAATAGCTAACTAAATAATAACTAACTATTAAATTATAGGTATTGGAATTTCCTTTAAAATTTCGCTGTTTATGAATGTAACAAATACAAATTTATCTGAAGTTACAAATTATCCGAAATAACGAATGCCGCCTCTAAATCAATGGAACATAGCAAATGAATAATAATAAATAATAATAAAAATAATGATAAAAAGTTTTTATCACTTATTATTATTATTAATTTGTTACATTTCATTCGCTTAGATGCGGCATTTGTTATTTTGGATAATTCGCAACATCGGATAAATTTGTATTTGTTACGTTCACTAACAGCCAAATTTGAAAGCAAATTCCAATACATATAAATTAATAGTTAGTATTAGTTATTATTATTAGTTTTTCAGTCATTATTTCGTAATTTCAAATTTTCGGGTATTCAAATCTTCAGATTTTTGTTCTTATTTTCGAATTTTCGTTCTTTTGAATTTTTGGATTTTTATTCTTATTTTCGGATTTTCTAATTTTCAGATTTTCTAGTTTTCTAATTTCTGAATTTTTGGAAAAATGTGTTAAATGAGTTTTTGTTAACTTGAATATTTCCGAATTAACGCATTTGTCGTATTTCGACAAAAAACTAATTCGTAATGAAACGAATTGCACATGTCTAACGAGCACACAGTTCCACAGTTCCAAGTCCAAGCCCTACTATGGAATTACACAGGGATACACCATCTTGTGGTAAATATAAAATTGTCTTCCCATAACCCCAATGAGAGAAACCAATTCTAAAGATTATAACTGAATCAATATTTAGTTGGAAAAAAAAAATTAAAATGTATTTCGAAGTGTCTGTTCTCTTCCATATGCATACCCAAAATAAAGCCACTGGGGGTTGTGGGGAGACAATTTGATCACTCACATCTATTCACAGGCAGGGTGCATTTGCAGATGTGAATGCATCCAAAGTGTATACCTAACAACTGATTTTTTTTCTCCTGGGGAAATCTGACACCTAGTGACCAACTCTGTGTAGCAACATGTCTCTTTCCCTCATTTTCATGTGCACTCACCACTGATAAGCACTGTTTAGCTGTTGCATTTAATTTTTATTTATATTTTTAGTGTCCTCTTTTTTGACATATTATCTTGATTAATAGCAGCATAGGGTGTTAGGTGGTAAATGTAATTTATCATTGAAGAATGTAAGGTTATGCACCTAAAGTATTGGAATATAATTTATTCCTATGCATTACATTTAACACATGTGCAAAACAGAGCTGGAAAGGAATTTGGAAATGATGGTTGAATAAGCTTAGAAGAACCACTGAGCACATAGGGGTTGATTTACTAAAACTGCAGCGCACAGACTTGCTTGTAAATGGATAGAAAACTGCACAAAAGACCAAATTCAGAGAGTAGTGGTTAATGATTCATACTCTGAATGGTCTAGGGTTGTTAGTGGTGTACCGTTCAGGTTCAGTGTTGGGACCCTTACTTTTTATTATATTTATAAATGATATAGGGTCTGGGATTAAAATTATAATTTTGGTCTTTGCAGATGACACCAAGCTATATAGTGGAATAATGTCCCTACATGATGTCTCAAACTTACAAGCCAACGTCAATGGACTGTTTAATTGGACAACTGTGTGGCAAAGGAAGTTTAATGTTGATAGATGTAAAGTTATGCACTTAAGGGCTAAACATATGCATGCATCATACATACTAGGGGGAGTACAACTGGGGGAATCAATGGTGGAGAAGGATCTGGATGTAGGTCGTAGGCTTAATAATGGCATGCAATGCCAGGCTGCAGTTTCCAAAGTGAGCAAATTACTTGCATTAAAAGAGGTATGGACTGCAGAGAGAGAGATACAATTTTGCCCCTGTAAAAATAATTAGGAAGACTACATCTGGAACATGCATTTTCAGTTTCAGTTTTGGACACCTTGTTCACAAAAAGGATTTTGGGAAACTGGAGAAAGTGCAGAAAAGGGCTACCAAACTGATAAGAGGCACGGAGGAGCTCAGCTATCAGAAAAGGATGTGAGAAGGATATGATCAACATGTATAAATGTTATAAGTGGTTCATATAGTGAACTTGGTGTAGAGTTATTCACTTTAAGGTCATCACGGTGGACAAGAGGGGACTCTTTATGTCTGGAGGAAAAAAAACGTAATCACCAACTATGGAAGGGCTTAGGGTTAGGTTTTTGCTTTGCCATTACCTGGACCAAAACTGCAAGAGTTGCATATATGTTAATTTATATTATACACCAGGGGAAATGCAGGGTTTAACTTTTTTTTTCATCTTATTTCTTGTACACATAGCACTTTCAATGTAGGGATTTAAATTGTAGTGTGTGAGGTATGGAATATATGCTCATATGCACAATGTTTCAGCTAGGTGTTTTTTAATACAATGAACCCTTTCTTAGTAAAACAAGCTGACAGGTATGACAAATGAGTGCTGCCTACCAATACCAGCTGTAAACATATTGCTAATGCACAGACAGTAACATGAGTTTCGCACACAATTACAATTTTATTCACAGCTGGAAAATTGAAAATAAACGTAAAATTTTCTGCCAAGTAGCAAGAGAAACACAGCTTATCACTCTCCCAACAGCAGCAATTGCCCTAACCAACCATTCCTCACAGACCAAAACACGTGCAATGACAGCCTGCTTCTATTGGTTAAGCTTTTTTTTTGGGGGGGGTATGTATATCTATTTAACCTCCCTGGCGGTATGATTATTTCAGATTTTAGGTGCTGAAAGCGGTACCATTATTTTGCATGGAAATTTGGCGTTTTATATTGTAGGTCTGTAATTCTTAACAATAACACACTTAAATCTGTCCAAACAAGAGTCTAGTAGATATCCCGGGTATGATAAAGTTTGAAACACAAAAACATAAATTATAATATAATAAATAAAAAAAAATAATTAAAAAAAATAAAAATAAATAGTAATAAAATAAATTTCCCCACGATTCACTATCGCTCAATTCTGCAAGTGTTCTAATTTACTATTGCTGTTTTCTAGCTGGTCTAAAGCCATTTTTGATGTAAAGGGACACTTTTTGGTTGCTATGGACAATCTCCAGTTTCCAGGCAGAAAGAACAGTATATATCACATAAAACTGCATGCAGGGCATGGGCCAAAGCACTGGGGACAAAAGGGATGTGAAATTATTTCATACAGTACTGTAATCTGTAAGATTACAGTACTGTATGTGTTATGATTTTGACATTTTTTTGAATTTGCCGCCAGGCTCCGCCCCTGTGCGTCGCGACGCTCGCAGGGAACGGAGCCTGGCACGGAGAGGCTTCGGGCAGAGGACACAGCCCGCGGACACTGCGGGGGACATCGCAGGATCCCGGGGACAAGGTAAGTAATGCCACACCAGGATCCTGCAATGTAATCCCGAGTGTGGCTCGGGGTTACCGCTAATGGTCCTGATTTTTAACCCCGAGCCACACTCGGGAAAACCGCCAGGGAGGCTACGAACAAGTGCTATGTACCAGATAATATGAGATGCTAAAGATAACAGGAAAGCCCATCAAATTCACAACAAATACACATACAAATACACAGTTGAAAAAAAACAATACACCATGATCCTTAACTTTCAGAAACTGGTTCAATCAGTGCTGTTTATGTCATTAGTAATTTATTTTATAGCTTCAATTTTATTACATTCCCTTATATATAAATCTTTAATGTATTAGCTGCAATATTTATTCAAAATATATTTTAGCATTTTGTCCAGTATATATACCTTTATTAAAGTTCACTTTTTAAATTAACACTGTATTTATTTGTAGCCCCATGTTTAATTCATGTAAATGAAAACCAACCTAAATGTTAAAAAACTGCCTCTGTATAAGTATTTTGTTATGCAATGTTTACTTAAATTTACTCTGATAGAACAAAGAATGGTTCCAATTTGCAAGCTGTAAATTAAATATAAAAACAGTACTATAAATGCACAATTTAACAAAAATTGAGATGGAAGGCTCTCGCTTAATGAGCGTAAGGGCTGTACAAGTGTCTGACGTTGTCAAGATAGAGAAAGTCAGGGTAAAATTAAATGTCAAATGTAATTTGGCTGTGGAAAGTTAAAATATGTGATTGTCTCTAGAGGAAAATCTAAGATCTCTGTGCCAAATTGTTATTTGCATAGTAGTAAGGTTGAAAGTATATATCAAATTGTGGCAGATCTCCAGCACATAAACTTTTTTGGAAACCACTAAAAACTTCAATCTTAAATACATTAATCTTTGTAAACTGGAGAAGCGCCATATAAAATATGAAATGTATTGACATTTTTAGTAGTTCTTGAGAAAATAGAGTAGCTGTTAAATACAATTTATTTTAGCATCCCTTGAGCTCAGCACTGCTGGACAAAAACGGCAAATAAATGCTGACATGCTATATTTAGCTAGTATATGCAAATATTTTAAAGAGTCACAGATGTTCATAAGTCTTGCTGTAGATCAGAATAAAAATTAATGGAAATATTAAAGAATTTTTTTCTTTCTAATAGAAAGTTTTCTAAATTATATCATAGCCTATAATTGATGAAGAGATCTGTTCTTATGCCACTTTTTACAATTGTTTATTTGAAAATTGTAGTATTTCCATGTTATATACTGTTTTCATTTCAATCTACTAGCATCCACCTAAAAGACACAATGTAAAACTCTAGGCAAATATAAAAAAAAAACCTCTATAAAAAAGCATAAATAGAGATTTGTTGAAAAACTGATAAACAATTGCTTTATTTAAAAAAATGTAACCTGTTCCCGTCCGTGCTATAGCAGAATGACAACTATACCGTGGATCCACATTGCCGGGAGGCCGTCAATAGATGTCCCCCCCTTTGCAGACTCCCGTGTGCCCCCTGCAGGGCACGCACTGTGATCTCCAAATCAATGAGACTCGGGTTATCACAGATCGGAATAAGGGGCCAATCCCGTCCCCTTACAATGTGATCAGCTGTCAGCCAATGACAGCTGATCACGTGATGTAAACAAAAGATTGGTAATTAACAAAAAATAAAAAAACCCAGAGGTGATCAAATATCACCAAAAGAAAGCTCTATTTGTGGGGAAAAATGTCATTTGGGTACAGTGTAGCATAACCGCGCAATTGTTATTCAAAATGTGACAGCGCTGAAAGCTGAAAATTGGTCTAGACAGGAGGGGGGTTTAAGTACCCAGTAAGCAAGTGGTTAAGTAACACTGGAAACAGGCAAAATATGCAGCTCCATCATTAAAAGACAAGTCCAGCCTAACATCATTCGGCTGGGCTTCTCCTATGGGTCACAGGAGTGCAATCTGTTTTGCACTCCTGTGACACGTTTTCAGCAGAGAGCAGTCTGAAGTCTGTTCTCTGTTGACATCACCAAGAACAGCCCAGGCACTGCGTCATCTCAACTCTGGAAGTCTGGTTTTGCCAGGGCCCTGGACTGATAGGCATCATAGCCTTTCAGCAAGCCGCTGAGAGGCTGAGACAGCAGCTCCCGGCCCCTCCACAGCTCAGCGCTCCAGTGAGCATGGAGGAACAGAGAAGGAGAGCTGCTGATTGAGAGGCAGCAGCTCTCCTCTCAGGGAGGTGAGAGAACCAAGCCATCAGCGGTGACAGATGCAGCATCCACCTAGGTAAGTATGATTATGTGATAAAAAACAAAAACATACTTCTCTTTTAAACTCACTGGTAAAACGTGATGGAAATATATACATTTTTCATGTTATATATTTGCAGGTGGTTAAACTCTCTGTGAATCAACCTAACTGTTTCTAGAGATGCAGTTAGCAGAAGCCCTGTTTGTGTCATAATTTCTGATGAATACTGGTATATTTGGAGCAGAGCCGTGATGGAGATTTGGACAAATCTATATAATATATGAGTTTCACTTTTTGAATTGAATTACTGAAATAATTTAACTTCATGATGATATTCCAATTTTTTAAGATACACCTGTACATACTTTTATCGGGACTAGGGATGAGCTACGCGTTCGAGTCGAACCCATGTTCGACTCGAACATCGTCTGTTCGATCGTTCGCCGAATTGCGAACGATATGGGCCGTTCGCACCAAATTTGTGTGGCGCGTCACGGCCCATAATTATATATATATATAAATAGTGTGACCTCTGCACAGTGTTCAGCTAAAGCTACAAGTTAGGGTAGTGTGACCTCTGCACAGTGTTCAGCTAAAGCTACAAGTTAGTGTAGTGCGTCCTCTGAACAGTGTTCAGCTAAAACTACAAGTTAGTGTAGTGCGTCCTCTGAACAGTGTTCAGCTAAAACTACAAGTTAGTGTAGTGCGACCTCTGCACAGTGTTCAGCTAAAGCTACAAGTTAGGGTAGTGCGTCCTCTGAACAGTGTTCAGCTAAAACTACAAGTTAGTGTAGTGCGTCCTCCTCACAGTGTTCCGCTAAAACTACAAGTTAGTGTAGTGCGACCTCTGCACAGTGTTCAGCTAAAGCTACAAGTTAGTGTAGTGCATCCTCTGAACAGTGTTCAGCTAAAACTACAAGTTAGTGTAGTGCGACCTCTGCACAATGTTCAGCTAAAGCTACAAGTTAGTGTAGTGCGTCCTCCTCACAGTGTTCAGCTAAAACTACAAGTTAGTGTAGTGCGACCTCTGCACAGTGTTCAGCTAAAGCTACAAGTTAGTGTAGTGCGTCCTCTGAACAGTGTTCAGCTAAAACTACAAGTTAGTGTAGTGCGACCTCTGCACAGTGTTCAGCTAAAGCTACAAGTTAGTGTAGTGCATCCTCCTCACAGTGTTCAGCTAAAACTACAACTTAGTGTAGTGCGACCTCTGCACAGTGTTCAGCTAAAGCTACAAGTTAGTGTAGTGCGTCCTCCTCACAGTGTTCAGCTAAAGCTACAAGTTAGTTTAGTGTGACCTCTGCACAGTGTTCAGCTAAAGCTACAAGTTAGGGTAGTGCGTCCTCTGAACAATGTTCAGCTAAAGCTACAAGTTAGTGTAGTGCATCCTCCTCACAGTGTTCAGCTAAAACTACAACTTAGTGTAGTGCGACCTCTGCACAGTGTTCAGCTAAAGCTACACGTTAGTGTAGTGCGTCCTCCTCACAGTGTTCAGCTAAAGCTACAAGTTAGTTTAGTGTGACCTCTGCACAGTGTTCAGCTAAAGCTACAAGTTAGGGTAGTGCGTCCTCTGAACAATGTTCAGCTAAAGCTACAAGTTAGTGTAGTGCATCCTCCTCACAGTGTTCAGCTAAAACTACAAGTTAGTGTAGTGCGACCTCTGCACAGTGTTCAGCTAAAGTTACAACTTAGTGTAGTGCAACCTCCTCACAGTGTTCAGCTAAAGCTACAAGTTAGTGTAGTGAGTCCTCTGAACAGTGTTCAACTAAAAATACAAGTTAGTGTAGTGCGTCCTCCTCACAGTGTTCAGCTAAAACTACAAGTTAGTTTTTTTGCGAGCTCTGCACAGTTTTCAGCTAAAGCTACCTGTAGAAGGTTGGTGGTGTTTTCCTGATCCTATCACTACCGCAGGCAGCTAAATAAGCTACAAGTTAGCTCTCCTCTCGGGAGGTGAGAGAACCAAGCCATCAGCGGTGCTTGATGGCTCAGTTCTCAGTGAACAGGCGGCGGGGACAGATGCAGCATCCACCTAGGTAAGTATGATTATGTGATAAAAAACAAAAACATACTTCTCTTTTAAACTCACTGGTAAAAAGTGATGGAAATATATACATTGTTCATGTTATATATTTGCAGGTGGTTAAACTCTCTGTGAATCAACCTAACTGTTTCTAGAGATGCAGTTAGCAGAAGCCCTGTTTGTGTCATAATTTCTGATGAATACTGGTCTATTTGGAGCGGATGGAGATTTGCACAAATCTATATAATATATGAGTTTCACTTTTTGAATTGAATTACTGAAATAAATTAACTTTATGATGATATTCCAATTTTTTTGAGATACACTTGTACATACTTTTATCGGGAATAGGGATGAGCTTCGCGTTCGAATCAAACCCCTGTTCGACTCGAACATCGTCTGTTCGATCATTCGCCGAATTGCGAACAATATGGGCCGTTCGCGCCAAATTTGTGTGGCGCGTCACGGCCCATAATTCACTGCGGCAGCACAGTGCATTGCTGGCTGATGATTGGCCAAGCATGCACTATGACCCGCATGCTTGGCCAATCACAGCGCTGTCAGTAGAGAGAGCTGTAATTGGCCAAAGCCAGGGTGGCTTTGGCCAATTATGGCTCAGGGGGTTTAGAACACGCCCCACACTATATAAGGCCACCTGCACGGCGGCCCTGTGTAGTGTGTTCCGGCGTGCTTAGAGAGAGACAGTGTCATTTCATTTGAGTTAGCTAGATTAGGCAGGACAGTCAGTGAGTTAGCTGCACTTACAGTGTATTGTGTATATATATGCATCCCAGGTGTTGTAAATATATATACAGTGGCTTGCGAAAGTATTCGGCCCCCTTGAACTTTTCAACCTTTTGCCACATTTCAGGCTTCAAACATAAAGATATACAATTTTTATTTTTTGTGAAGAATCACCAACAAGTGGGACACAATTGTGAAGTGGAACGAAATCTTTTGGATTTTTGAAACTTTTTTAACTAATAAAAAAATGAAAAGTGGGGCGTGCAAAATTATTTGGCCCCCTTACGTTAATACTTTGTAGAGCCACCTTTTGCTGCGAGAACAGCTGCAAGTCGCTTGGGGTATGTCTCTATCAGTTTCGCACATCGAGAGACTGAAATTCTTGCCCATTCTTCCTTGCAAAACAGCTCGAGCTCAGTGAGGTTGGATGGAGAGCGTTTGTGAACAGCAGTTTTCAGCTCTTTCCACAGATTCTCGATTGGATTCAGGTCTGGACTTTGACCTGGCCATTCTAACACCTGAATACGTTTATTTGTGAACCATTCCTTTGTAGATTTTGCTGTATGTTTGGGATCATTGTCTTGTTGGAAGATAAATCTCCGTCCCAGTTTCAGGTCTTTTGCAGACTCCAACAGGTTTTCATCCAGAATGGTCCTGTATTTGGCTGCATCCATCTTCCCCTCAATTTTAACCATCTTCCCTGTCCCTGCTGAAGAAAAGCAGGCCCAAACCATGATGCTGCCACCACCATGTTTGACAGTGGGGATGGTGTGTTGAGTGTGATGAGCTGTGTTGCTTTTACGCCAAACATATCGTTTTGCATTGTGGCCAAAAAGTTCGATTTTGGTTTCATCGGACCAGAGCACCTTCTTCTACATGTTTGGTGTGTCTCCCAGGTGGCTTGTGGCAAACTTTAGACGAGACTTTTTATGGATATCTTTGAGAAATGGCTTTCTTCTTGCCACTCTTCCATAAAGGCCAGATTTGTGCAGTGTACGACTGATTGTTGTCCTATGGACAGACTCTCCCACCTCAGCTGTAGTTCTCTGCAGTTCATCCAGAGTGATCATGGGCCTCTTGGCTGCATCTCTGATCAGTCTTCTCCTTGTCTGGGCTGAAAGTTTAGAGGGACAGCCAGGTCTTGGTAGATTTGCAGTGGTCTGATACTCCTTCCATTTCAAAATGATCGCTTGCACAGTGCTCCTTGGGATGTTTAAAGCTTGGGAAATCTTTTTGTATCCAAATCCGGCTTTAAACTTCTCCACAACAGTATTACGGACCTGCCTGGTGTGTTCCTTGGTCT
Organism: Lithobates septentrionalis; assembly: GCA_037952835.1. NCBI lineage: Eukaryota > Metazoa > Chordata > Amphibia > Anura > Ranidae > Lithobates > Lithobates septentrionalis. The sequence continues at coordinate 50,269 of JBBDGP010001153.1, read as the reverse complement.
TCATGATGCTCTCTGCGCTTTCAACAGAACCCTGAGACTATCACAGAGCAGGTGCATTTATACAGAGACTTGATTACACACAGGTGGATTCTATTTATCACCATCAGTCATTTAGGACAACATTGGATCATTCAGAGATCCTCGCTGAACTTCTGGAGTGAGTTTGCTGCACTGAAAGTAAAGGGGCCGAATAATTTTGCACGCACCACTTTTAAGTTTTTTATTAGTTAAAAAAGTTTCAAAAATCCAAAAGATTTCGTTCCACTTCACAATTGTGTCCCACTTGTTGGTGATTCTTCACAAAAAATAAAAATTTTATATCTTTATGTTTGAAGCCTGAAATGTGGCAAAAGGTTGAAAAGTTCAAGGGGGCCGAATACTTTCGCAAGCCACTGTATATACACTGTATTCAGTTTAGCTAGATCCTTTCCTGTTATCTTCCTACTGACAGGCAGGCTTGTCTTGTTACAGTATTTACAGCTACTTGAAGAAAATTGCTGGTGTTCTTTTGATCCTATTAGTACCACAGTCAGGCAGCTAGACTATTTACATTTAGTCTAGTGCGTCCTCCTCACAGTGTTCAGTTAAAGCTACAAGTTAGTTTAGTGTGACCTTTGCACAGTGTTCAGCTAAAACTACAAGTTAGTGTAGTGCGTCCTCCTCACAGTGTTCAGCTAAAGCTACAAGTTAGTTTAGTGTGACCTCTGCACAGTGTTCAGCTAAAGCCACAAGTTAGGGTAGTGCATCCTCCTCACAGTGTTCAGCTAAAGCTACAAGTTAGTGTAGTGCGTCCTCTGAACAGTGTTCAGCTAAATCTACAAGTTAGTGTAGTGCAACCTCTGCACAGTGTTCAGCTAAAGCTACAAGTTAGTGTAGTGCGTCCTCCTCACAGTGTTCAGCTAAAGCTACAAGTTAGTTTAGTGTGACCTCTGCACAGTGTTCAGCTAAAGCTACAAGTTAGGGTAGTGCGTCCTCTGAACAGTGTTCAGCTAAAGCTACAAGTTAGTGTAGTGCGTCCTCTGAACAGTGTTCAGCTAAAACTACAAGTTAGTGTAGTGCGACCTCTGCACAGTGTTCAGCTAAAGTTACAAGTTAGTGTAGTGCATCCTCCTCACAGTGTTCAGCTAAAGCTACAAGTTAGTTTAGTGTGACCTCTGCACAGTGTTCAGCTAAAGCTACAAGTTAGGGTAGTGCGTCCTCTGAACAGTGTTCAGCTAAAACTTCAAGTTAGCGTAGTGCGTCCTCCTCACAGTGTTCAGCTAAAACTACAAGTTAGCGTAGTGCGTCCTCCTCACAGTGTTCCGCTAAAACTACAAGTTAGTGTAGTGCGACCTCTGCACAGTGTTCAGCTAAAGCTACAAGTTAGTGTAATGCGTCCTCTGAACAGTGTTCAGCTAAAGCTACAATTTAGTGTAGTGCATCCTCCTCACATATATATCTATCTATCTATCCCAGCTTAGTGCAGCTACAGGACATTAGTATGTCTGGAAGGCCAACAAGGAGAGGCAGACAAGCCAATAAAAGAGGACAAGCAGGCTCTATGTCTAGAGGCAACAGTGTTGGTCGTGGAGACAGTGCATCCTCATCAGCACGTGGCCGTGGGACATGCTTGGCCTTTTTTTCAGCAGCTGGCCATGTTGAACCGCAATATGCGGAAGACTTGGTCGAGTGGATGACCAAGCCATCCTCATCCTCCTCATCCTCTCTCACCCATGCTCAGGGTACTTTGTCTGGCAAAGGAGCCGCTAATGCGGCCTCTTCCCTCGGCTCAATGGCATCAGCGACTTCTTCCCTAGCCCCACCATGTCCTCCTGAGGAGTCCCTCGAACTGTTTGACCACAGTGTTGGGTACATGCTCCAGGAGCATGCCCAGCGTTTAGAAGGCTCTGATGATGATACTGAGCTAGATGAAGGCAGTAACGTTAGCGCGGACAGAGGGGTTGCCCCAGAAGGACAGCAATCTGGCAGTCATGCTCCCCCTGCTGCAGCATACTGCCAGGTTTGCTCCAGTGATGAGGAGGGAGGGGATGATGAGGTCACTGACTCAACGTGGGTGCCTGATAGGAGAGAGGAGGAGGAGGAGAAGGAGGAGGCACATCACCAACGAGGCAGGATGCCCTCTAGGGGCCAGCCTAAGGGCAGCACACTGACTGCATCACACCCCAAAGCTCCGCATGTGCAGGGCATTGCTGTCTCTGAGTGTTATTCCAAAAGTTCTTTGGTGTGGGCCTTTTTTGAGACGAGTGCATCAGATCGCACCGCTGCTATTTGCAACATATGTCTCAAGCGTATCTCGCGTGGCAAAAACATCTCCCGCTTGGGCACCACATGCTTGACCAGACATATGTTGACCTGCCATGCAGTTCATTGGCAAGCGTATCTAAAAGACCCACACCAAAGAACAAAGAGGACCTCTCTTTGCTCCTCATCAGCTGAGATCTCCAACCCCACTATATCTTCAGTCCTCTCTGAGACATGCACTGAGAGGAAGGAAGGTGTAGAATTAGGTGTGTCACAGCCAAGTACTTGTGGGCAATCTGCTTTCGGTACACCGACGTCAGATTGTACCAGGCAAATTTCCCTGCCCCAGCTGCTGCACCGCCAAAAGAAGTTCGTTCCCAGCCATCCACATGCCCAGCGGTTGAATGCTAGCTTGGCAAAATTGCTAGCACTTCAACTGCTGCCTTTTCAGTTGGTAGACTCTGCCCCCTTCCTAGAGTTTGTGAAATGTGCAGTTCCTCAGTGGCAGGTACCCAAACGCCACTTTTTCTCACGGAAGGCAATTTCGGCTCTCTACTGGCATGTGGAAGGCAATGTCCATGCCTCGCTGGACAGCGCGGTCAGCGGTAAGGTGCATATTACCGCTGACTCATGGTCCAGCAGGCATGGACAGGGACGTTACCTAAGTTTCACCGCGCATTGGGTGACTCTGCTGGCAGCTGGGAAGGATGCAGGACAAGGTGCAGTAGTGTTGGAGGTTGTTCCACCACCACGCCTCCAAAATGTCACTACTAATGATTGTGACACATCTCTCTCCTCCACCCCCTTCTCTTCTTCTTCTTCCATGGCCTCTTCCTGTGCTTTGTCCTCGGAACCAGTGGTGCTCCGTAGCCGTTCAAGGGGCTACGCAAGTATGCAGGCCAAAAGATGCCATGCGGTGCTTGAGCTGGTGTGCTTGGGGGGCAGGAGCCACACTGGGGCAGAGGTTCTGTCAGCTCTGCAGGGGCAGGTTCAGAGGTAGTTGACGCCACGCCAACTTAAGGCAGGAATGGTGGTTTGCGACAATGGCACCAACCTCCTCTCTGCCCTGCGACAGGGACAAATGACCCATGTGGTGGTGTAGCAGTTCTTGGGCAGGTACCCGGGTTTACAGAATGTCCTGAGGCAGGCCAGGAAAGTCTGTGTGCATTTCCGCCGGTCATTTAATGCCAGTGCTCGGCTGGCAGACCTCCAAATGGAGTTTAACCTGCCCAAGAACCGCCTAATCTGTGACATGCCCACCAGGTGGAACTCAACGTTGGCCATGCTGCAGCGGCTGCACACGCAGCAGAGGGCCATCAATGAGTACCTGTGCGACTATGGCACCAGGACACAGTCAGGGGAGCTTGTTTTTTTTTTCCCCACGCCAATGGGCCATGATCGGGGATGGATGCACTGTCCTGTCACCATTTGAGGAGGCCACGAGGATGGTGAGCAGTGACAGTGCATGCATTAGTGACACTCTCCCCCTTGTCCACCTGTTGGAGCACACGCTGCGTGGAATAATGGACAGGGCACTTGAGGCAGAACAGAGGCAGGAAGAGGAGGACTTCCTTAGCTCTCAAGGCCTCCTTTATCCAGACAGTGTTCCTGCATGCCCGCCAATCACACAGGAAGAGGACAAGGAGGAGGAGGCGGAGGAGGAGGATTGTGTCAGTATGGAGGTGGAGCCTGGCACTCAGCATCAGCAGAAGTCTTTAAGGGATCAGTCCCAAGAAACACATGGACTTGTACGTGGCTGGGAGGAGGTGGCTGCGGACCATGTCGTCCTTAGTGACCCAGAGGACTCCGGACCGAATGCCTCAGCAAACCTACGCTGCATGGCCTCCCTGATCCTGCAAAGCCTGCGTAAGGATCCTCGTATTCGCAGTATCAAGGAGAATGACCAATACTGGCTGGCAACCCTCCTTGATCCACATTACAAGGGTAAGGTTGCAGACCTTATCTTGCCATCGCAGAGGGAGCAGAGGATGAAACATCTTCGGGAGGCCTTGCAGAAAGGTCTGTGCAATGCGTTCCCAGAGACTGGGAGGTTACAAACTCCTGTTTCTGGACAACGTGTTGCTGAGGCTTCGGTCAGTCAAAGAAGGAGCGGTGGAGAAGGTGGCCGTCTGACCGATGCGTTCAGACAATTTTTTAGTCCGCAGCCCCAAGGTATGATCGGTTCCAGCAACCATCGCTAGGGTCTGTTTTACATGGTGCAGGAATACCTAGGGGCAAGATCTGACTTGGACACCTTTCCCACCGAAAATCCTCTGGGTTATGCAATTGAGCTACTGGCCTGTCCTGCATCCAGCATTCTTTCGGAACGCACATTCAGTGCTGCTGGAGGCTTTGTAACCAATCACAGGGTGCGTCTGTCCACCGACTCGGTCGATCGAATGACCTTCATAAAAATGAATCAGTCTTGGATCACCACTAGCTACCAAGCACCTGATGCTGATGTAACCGAATATTTTTTTTTAAATCTCAGATCCCTTCAAAGACTGCCTATGCTGATGCTGAGGGACTATCCTGAGTAGGGATGAGCCGAACACCCCCCGGTTCGGTTCGCACCAGAACCCGCGAACGGACCGCAAGTTCGCACGAACGTTAGAACCCCATTGACGTCTATGGGACTCGAACGTTCGAAATCAAAAGTGCTCATTTTAAAGGCTAATTTGCATGGTATTGTCCTAAAAAGGGTGTGGGGACCCGGGTCCTACCCCAGGGGACATGTATCAATGCAAAAAAAACTTTTAAAAACGGCCGTTTTTTCGGGAGCAGTGATTTTAATGATGCTTAAAGTAAAAAAAAAAAAAGTGAAATATTCCTTTAAATATCGTACCTGGGGGGTGTCTATAGTATGCCTGTAAAGTGACGCGTGTTTCCCATGTTTAGAACAGTCCCTGCACCAAATGTCATTTTTAAAGGAAAAAATCTCATTTAAAACTGCTTGCGGGTTTAATGTCATGTCGGGTCCTGGCAATATGGATGAAAATCAGTGAGACAAACGGCATGGGTACCCCCCAGTCCATTACCAGGCCCTTTGGGTCTTGTATGGATATTAAGGGGAACCCCGCACCCAAATTAAAATAAGGAAAGGTCCCTATATACTCTGAACAGCAGTATACAGGCGGTGCAAACAAGACAGGGACTGTAGGTTTGTTGTTAAGTAGAATCTGTTTGTAATTTTGAACATTTTTAACGTGTTTAGCTCCAGCCAAAAAATCTTTTCTAAGCTTTTTGGAAAACATAGGGAAGGGTTATCACCCCTGTGACATTTGTTTTGCGTCTTTCCTCCTCTTCAGAAGATTTCACCTCACTTTTTTGTCCCAATGAAAAATGTTTTTTGAAAATTTGGGTTTTTTTGTGGAACAAGGATTGGAAAGCATCAGTGGAAAGGAGAAATTGTTTTCCCATATTAACTCTTACATGAGAGAATTTCCCTTCCTAGGGGTAGATTTCATCTCACTTCCTGTTGTCTCCTTCCGTTTGCAAGTAGGAGTCGTTTGTAAGTTAGATGTTTGAAAGTAGGGTCCTGCCCTATATACTCAGCAGAAATTTGGGCCTTAGGTGTTGCTGTGGCCAAAACACTGTAAGCCCTCACAGGGCCCTGCTGTGAAATATTAGATCAAGAATTGTAATTACATGCCCCTGTTGAACAGGAGCTGAAAAATTAGGCCTTAGGCACTGGTGCTGGTGCCACAACACTGCAACCCCTCACAGACACTCTAGTTGGAACGCAGGAACGAGCCCTGCTGCAAAGTATTGCATCAAAAATTGTAATTACACGCCCCTGTTAGACAGGGGCAGAAAAATTGGGCCTTAGGCACTGGTGCTGGTGCCACAACACTGCAACCCCTCACAGACACTCTAGTTGGAACGCAGGAACGAGCCCTGCTGCAAAGTATTGCATCAAAAATTGTAATTACACGCCCCTGTTAGACAGGGGCAGAAAAATTGGGCCTTAGGCACTGGTGCTGGTGCCACAACACTGCAACCCCTCACAGACACTCTAGTTGGAACGCAGGAACGAACCCTGCTGCAAAGTATTGCATCAAAAATTGTAATTACACGCCCCTGTTAGACAGGGGCAGAAAAATTGGGCCTTAGGCACTGGTGCTGGTGCCACAACACTGCAACCCCTCACAGACACTCTAGTTGGAACGCAGGAACGAGCCCTGCTGCAAAGTATTGCATCAAAAATTGTAATTACACGCCCCTGTTAGACAGGGGCAGAAAAATTGGGCCTTAGGCACTGGTGCTGGTGCCACAACACTGCAACCCCTCACAGACACTCTAGTTGGAATGCAGGAACGAGCCCTGCTGCAAAGTATTACATCAAAAATTGTAATTACACGCCCCTGTTATACAGGGGCTGAAAAATTGTGCCTTAGGCACTGGTGGTGGCGCCCAGAACCAAAAATGTTCTTACAAGCTATCAGCGTGATGATTGAGGAGGAAGAGGATAATTACTCAGGGATAGTCACTCAGCATCAGCATAGGCAGTCTTTGAAGGGATCTGAAAAAAATTATTCAGTTACATCAGCATCAGGTGCTTGGTAGCTGGTGGTGATCCAAGACTGATTCATTTTTATGAAGGTCAGCCGATCGACCGAGTCAGTGGACAGACGCACCCTGTGATCGGTTACCACGCCTCCAGCAGCACTGAATGTGCGTTCCGAAAGAACGCTGGATGCAGGACAGGCCAGTAGCTCAATTGCATACTGTGCAAGCTCTGGCCAGTGATCCATCCTCAAGACCCAGTAACCCAGAGGATTTTCGGTGGGAAAGGTGTCCAAGTCTGATCTTGCCCCTAGGTATTCCTGCACCATGTAAAACAGACGCTGGCGATGGTTGCTGGAACCGATCATACCTTGGGGCTGCGGACCAAAAAATTGTCTGAACGCATCGGTCAGACGGCCACCTTCTCCACCGCTCCTTCTTTGACTGACCGAAGCCTCAGCAACACGTTGTCCAGAAACAGGAGTTTGTAACCTCCCAGTCTCTGGGAACGCGTTGCACAGACCTTTCTGCAAGGCCTCCCGAAGATGTTTCATCCTCTGCTCCCTCTGCGATGGCAAGATAAGGTCCGCAACCTTACCCTTGTAACGTGGATCAAGGAGGGTTGCCAGCCAGTATTGGTCCTTCTCCTTGATACCACGAATACGAGGATCCTTACGCAGGCTTTGCAGGATCAGGGAGGCCATGCAGCGTAGGTTTGCTGAGGCCTTCGGTCCGGAGTCCTCTGGGTCACTAAGGACAACAACGTCCGCAGCCACCTCCTCCCAGCCACGTACAAGTCCATGTCTTCCTTGGGACTGATCCCTTAAAGACTGCTGATGCTGAGTGCCAGGCTCCACCTCCATACTGACACAATCTTCCTCCTCCTCCTCCTCCTCCTCCTCGTCCTCTTCCTGTGTGATCGGCGGGCACGCAGGAACACTGTCTGGATAAAGGGGGCCTTGAGAGCTAAGGAAGTCCTCCTCTTCCTGCCTCTGTTCTGCCTCAAGTGCCCTGTCCATTATTCCACGCAGCGTGTGCTCCAACAGGTGGACAAGGGGGACAGTGTCACTGATGCATGCACTGTCAGTGCTCACCATCCTCGTGGCCTCCTCGAATGGTGACAGGACAGTGCATGCATCCCTGATCATGGCCCACTGGCGTGGGGAAAAAAAACCAAGGTCCCCTGACCCTGTCCTGGTGCCATAGTCGCACAGGTACTCATTTATGGCCCTCTGCTGCGTGTGCAGCCGCTGCAGCATGGCCAATGTCGAGTTCCACCTGGTGGGCATGTCACAGATTAGGCGATTCTTGGGCAGGTTAAACTCCTTTTGGAGGTCCGTCAGCCGAGCACTGGCATTATATGACCGGCGGAAATGCACACAGACTTTCCTGGCCTGCCTCAGGACATCCTGTAAGCCCGGGTACCTGCCCAAGAACCGCTGCACCACCAAGTTAAGGACGTGAGCCAAACAGGGCACATGGGTCAGTTGTCCCTGTCGGAGGGCAGAGAGGAGGTTGGTGCCATTGTCGCAAACCACCATTCCTGCCTTAAGTTGGCGTGGCGTCAACCACCTCTGAACCTGCCCCTGCAGAGCTGACAGAACCTCTGCCCCAGTGTGGCTCCTGTCCCCCAAGCACACCAGCTCAAGCACCGCATGGCATCTTTTGGCCTGCGTACTTGCGTAGCCCCTTGAACGCCTACGGAGCACCGCTGGTTCCGAGGAAGAGGCCATGGAGGAAGAAGAAGAGGAGGGGGTGGAGGAGAGAGGTGTGTCACAATCAGCATTTTGGAGGCGTGGTGGCGGAACAACCTCCAACACTACTGCACCTTGTCCTGCATCCTTCCCAGCTGCCAGCAGAGTCACCCAATGCGCCGTGAAACTTAAGTAACGTCCCTGTCCATGCCTGCTGGACCATGAGTCAGCGGTAATATGCACCTTACCGCTGACCGCCCTGTCCAGCGAGGCATGGACATTGCCTTCCACATGCCGGTAGAGAGCTGGAATCGCCTTCCGTGAGAAAAAGTGGCGTTTGGGTACCTGCCACTGAGGAACCGCACATTCCACAAACTCACGGAAGGGGGCAGAGTCTACCAACTGAAAAGGCAGCAGTTGAAGTGCTAGCAATTTTGCCAAGCTAGCATTCAACCGCTGGGCATGTGGATGGCTGGGAGCAAACTTCTTTCGGCGGTGCAGCAGCTGGGGCAGGGAAATTTGCCTGGTACAATCTGGCGTCGGTGTACCAAAAGCAGATTGCCCACAAGTACTTGGCTGTGACACACCTAATTCTACACCTTCATTCCTCTCACTGCAGGTCTCAGAGAGGACTGAAGGTCTAGTGGGGTTGGAAATCTCAGCTGATGAGGAGCAAGGAGAGATCCTCTTTGTTCTTTGGTGTGGGTCTTTTAGATATGCTTGCCAACGAACTGCATGGCAGGTCAACATATGTCTGGTCAAGCATGTGGTACCCAAGCGGGAGATGTTTTGGCCACGCGAGATACGCTTGAGACATATGTTGCAAATAGCAGCGGTGCGATCTGATGCACTCGTCTCAAAAAAGGCCCACACCAAAGAACTTTTTGAATAACGCGCAGAGACTGCAGCGCCCTGCACATGTGGAGCTTTGGGGTGTGATGCAGTCAATGTGCTGCCCTTAGGCTGGCCCCTGGAGGGCATCCTGCCTCGTTGGTGATGTGCCGCCTCCTCCTCCTCCTCCTCCTCCTCTCTCCTATCAGGCACCCACGTTGAGTCAGTGACCTCATCATCCCCTCCCTCCTCATCACTGGAGCAAACCTGGCAGTATGCTGCAGCAGGGGGAGCATGACTGCCAGATTGCTGTCCTTCTTGGGCACCCCCTCTGTCCGTGCTCATGTTACTGCCTTCATCGAGCTCAGTATCATCATCAGAGCCTTCCAAACGCTGGGCATCCTCCTGGAGCATGTACCCAACACTGTGGTCAAACAGTTCGAGGGAATCCTCATGAGGACATGGTGGAGCTAGGGAAGGAGTCACTGATGACATTGAGCTGAGGGAAGAGGCCGCTGCTTTGCCAGACAAAGCACCCTGGGCATGGGTGAGAGAGGATGAGGAGGATGAGGACGGCTTGGTCATCCACTCGACCAAGTTTTCTGCATGTTGCGGCTCAACACGGCCAGCTGCCGAAAAAAAGGCCAAGCGTGTCCCATGGCCACGTGCTGATGAGGATGCACCGTCTCCACGACCAGCACTAGACACAGAGCCTGCTTGCCCTCTCTTATTGGCTTGTGACTGTCTGCCTCTCCTTCTTGGCCTTCCAGACATACTAATGGCCTGTAGCTGCACTAAGCTGGGATAGAACACCTGTAATTTTCTTCAGGTAGCTTTATATACTGTAACCAGACAAGCCTGCCTGTCAGTAGGAAGATAACAGGAACGGATCTAGCTGAACACTGTGAGCAGGACGCACTGCACTAAATGTAAATAGCAGGAACGGATCTAGCTGAACACTGTGAGCAGGACGCACTGACTGCACTAAATGTAAATAGCAGGAACGGATCTAGCTGAACACTGTGAGCAGGACGCACTGCACTAAATGTAAATAGCAGGAACAGATCTAGCTGAACACTGTGAGCAGGACGCACTGCACTAAATGTAAATAGCAGGAACGGATCTAGCTGAACACTGTGAGCAGGACGCACTGACTGCACTAAATGTAAATAGCAGGAACAGATCTAGCTGAACACTGTGAGCAGGACGCACTGCACTAAATGTAAATAGCAGGAACGGATCTAGCTGAACACTGTGAGCAGGACGCACTGCACTAAATGTAAATAGCAGGAACGGATCTAGCTGAACACTGTGAGCAGGACGCACTGCACTAAATGTAAATAGCAGGAACGGATCTAGCTGAACACTGTGAGCAGGACGCACTGACTGCACTAAATGTAAATAGCAGGAACGGATCTAGCTGAACACTGTGAGCAGGACGCACTGCACTAAATGTAAATAGCAGGAACGGATCTAGCTGAACACTGTGAGCAGGACGCACTGCACTAAATGTAAATAGCAGGAACGGATCTAGCTGAACACTGTGAGCAGGACGCACTGCACTAAATGTAAATAGCAGGAACGGATCTAGCTGAACACTGTGAGCAGGACGCACTGCACTAAATGTAAATAGCAGGAACGGATCTAGCTGAACACTGTGAGCAGGACGCACTGCACTAAATGTAAATAGCAGGAACGGATCTAGCTGAACACTGTGAGCAGGACGCACTGACTGCACTAAATGTAAATAGCAGGAACGGATCTAGCTGAACACTGTGAGCAGGACGCACTGACTGCACTAAATGTAAATAGCAGGAACGGATCTAGCTGAACACTGTGAGCAGGACGCACTGCACTAAATGTAAATAGCAGGAACGGATCTAGCTGAACACTGTGAGCAGGACGCACTGCACTAAATGTAAATAGCAGGAACGGATCTAGCTGAACACTGTGAGCAGGACGCACTGCACTAAATGTAAATAGCAGGAACGGATCTAGCTGAACACTGTGAGCAGGACGCACTGACTGCACTAAATGTAAATAGCAGGAACGGATCTAGCTGAACACTGTGAGCAGGACGCACTGACTGCACTAAATGTAAATAGCAGGAACGGATCTAGCTGAACACTGTGAGCAGGACGCACTGCACTAAATGTAAATAGCAGGAACAGATCTAGCTGAACACTGTGAGCAGGACGCACTGACTGCACTAAATGTAAATAGCAGGAACAGATCTAGCTGAACACTGTGAGCAGGAGGCACTGCACTAAATGTAAATAGCAGGAACGGATCTAGCTGAACACTGTGAGCAGGACGCACTGCACTAAATGTAAAGAGCAGGAACAGATCTAGCTGAACACTGTGAGCAGGACGCACTGCACTAAATGTAAAGAGCAGGAACAGATCTAGCCTAATCTAGCTCTCAAATCAAATGACACTGTCTGTCTCTCTCTCTATCAGCACACCGGAACACACTACACAGGGCCGCTTTGCAGGCGGCCTTATATAGTGTGGGGCGTGTACTAAATCCCCTGAGCCATAATTGGCCAAAGCCACCCTGGCTTTGGCCAATTACAGCTCTCTCTACTGACGGCGCTGTGATTGGCCAAGCATGCGGGTCATAGTGCATGCTTGGCCAATCATCAGCCAGCAATGCACTGCGATGCCGCAGTGAATTATGGGCCGTGACGCGCCACACGAATTTGGCGCGAACGGCCCATAACGTTCGCAATTCGACGGACGGTCGAACAGCCGATGTTCGAGTCGAACACGAAGCTCATCCCTAATCCCTAATCCTGAGTAATTATCCTCGTTTCTGCGTCCACCAAGAGCGAGTGAGGACTTACAGTGTTGTGGCACCAGCACCACCACCAAAGGCCCAATTTTTCTGCCCCTGTTCAACAGGGGCATGTAATTACAATTCTTGATCTAATATTTCACAGCAGGGCCCTGTGTGGGCTCACAGTGTTGTGGCCACAACAACACCTAAGGCCCAAATTTCTGTGAGTATATAGGGCAGGTCCCTACTTTTAAACATCCAACTTACAAACGAATCCTACTTGCAAACGGAAGGAGACAACAGGAAGTGATATGAAATCTACCCCTAGGAAGTGAAACTTTCTCCTGTAAGAGTTAATATGGGAAAAACATTTCTCCTTTCCACTGATGCTTTATCACCAACCCTTGTTTCACAAAAAAACCCAAATTTTCAAAAAACATTTGTCATTGGGACAAAAAGTGAGGTGAAATCTTCTGAAGAGGAGCACAGGCAGCAAAACAAATGTCACAGGGGTGAAATCTCAGATCACTTCAAAGACTGCCTATGCTGATGCTGAGGGACTATCCTGAGTAATTATCCTCTTCCTCCTCAATGATCACGCTGATAGCTTGTAAGAACATTCTTGGTTCTGGGCGCCGCCACCAGTGCCTAAGGCCCAATTTTTCAGCCCCTGTTTAACAGGGGCGTGTAATTACAATTTTTGATGCAATACGTTGCAGCAGGGCTCGTTCCTGCGTTCCAACTAGAGTATCTGTGAGGGGCTGCAGTGTTGTGGCACCAGCACCAGTGTCTAAGGCCCAATTTTTCAGCCCCTGTTCAACAGGGGCATGTAATTACAATTCTTGATCTAATATTTCACAGCAGGGCCCTGTGTGGGCTCACAGTGTTGTGGCCACAACAACACTTAAGGCCCAAATTTCTGCTGAGTATATAGGGCAGGTCCCTACTTTCAAACATCCAACTTACAAACGACTCCTACTTGCAAACGGAAGGAGACAACAGGAAGTGAGATGAAATCTACCCCTAGGAAGTGAAATCCTCTCCTGTAAGAGTTAATATGGGAAAAACATTTCTCCTTTCCACTGATGCTTTATCACCAACCCTTGTTTCACAAAAAACCCCAGATTTTCAAAAAACATTTGTCATTGGGACAAAAAGTGAGGTGAAATCTTCTGAAGAGGAGCACAGGCAGCAAAACAAATGTCACAGGGGTGATAACCCTTCCCTATGTTGTCCAAAAAGCTTAAAATAGATTTTTTGGCTGGAGCTAAACACGTTAAAAATGTGCCAGTTCAAAATTACAAACAGATTCTACTTAATAACAAACCTATAGTCCCTGTCTTGTTTGCACCGCCTGTATACTGCTGTTCAGAGTACAGAGCCTGTATACTGCTGTTTCCTTTTTTAATTTGGGTACGGGGTTCCCCTTAATATCCATACAAGACCCAAAGGGCCTGGTAATGGACTGGGGGGTACCCACGCCGTTTGTCTTACTGATTTTCATCCATATTGCCAGGACCTGACATTACATTAAAGCCGCAAGCAGTTTTAAATGACTTTTTTTCCTTTAAAAATGACATTTTGTGCAGGGACTGTTCTAAGCATGGGAAACACGCGCCACTTTACAGGCATACTATAGACACCCCCCAGGTACGATATTTAAAGGAATATTTCACTTTTTTTTTTTTTTACTTTAACCACTTCAATACCAGGCACTTAGACACCTTCCCGCCCAGCCCAATTTTCAGCTTTCAGCGCTGTCGCAATTTGAATGACAATTGCGCGGTCATGCTACACTGTACCCAAACAAATTTTTTATCATTTTGTTCCCACAAATAGAGCTTTCTTTTGGTGGTATTTGATCACCTCTGCGGTTTTTATTTTTTGCGCAACAAATAAAAAAAGACCGAAAATTTTGAAAAAAAACAAGTTTTTCTTTGTTTCTGTTAAAACTTTTTGTAAATAAGTACGTTTTTTTCTTCAATGACGGGCACTGATATGGCTGCACTGACGGGCACTGATATGGCGGCACTGATGGGCACCGATGAGGTGGCACCGATGAGGTGGCACTGATGAGGTGGCACTGACGGGCACTGATGATGGGCACTGATAGGCGGCACTGATGGGCACTGATAGGTGGCACTGATGGGCACTGATAGGTGGCACTGGTATGCGGCACTGATGGGCACTCATAGGTGGCACGGATGGGCCGGAGGCTTTTTACCAAGATCAGTGTAGCGGTGTGTCAGACTGACACACCGCTCCACCGATCGCCGCGATGCGCGCCCCCGGGGGCGCGCTGCGGCATGTTATCCTGAAGGACGTCATATGACGCCCAGTCAGGATAACACAACCACTTCCCGGACGTCAATCCGCCATAGGGCGGGCGGGAAGTGGTTAAGCATCATTAAAATCTTTTTTGCATTGATACATGTCCCCTGGGGCAGGACCCGGGTCCCCAAACCCTTTTTAGGACAACACCATGCAAATTAGCCTTTAAAATGAGCACTTTTAATTTCGAATGTTCGAGTCCCATAGACGTCAATGGGGTTCTAACGTTCGTGCAAATTTTCGCAGGTTCTGGTGCGAACCGAACCGGGGGGGTATTCGGCTCATCCCTAATCGGGACAAACTGGGCCAAAGTTAGTGAATTATTTAACAATCTGGTTTGGGGAAAAGGTGACTCGATTATCAGGTGTAAATAGACCAGGCCAGTATAAAGATTAAGATTAAAATTTTTGCCCCACAGACTGAACAATTGGCAATGGGACAACAGTTTTTAGATGAAAGAAGGTTGCAATGGCAAAAATAATATTGAGACCTGTTAGTTTACCTTCCATAGTTGGGAAGATATTGAAGAGTTCAATAAAACACCACATAGATTCTTTTTGCAAAAAAAAAAAAAACATTTTGGGAAAAGTCAGCAGGGATTCATGAAAGACAGAAGTTGTCAGACAAATCTGCTTTTTTTAAATGAGAAGGTAAGCAAAACCTGAGACAAAAGAGTGGCTGTAGACATATTTTTTGACATAGTTTCCCACACACAGCTAATGTGCAAGGTAAATTTTACAGGGTTGGAAAAATCTGTTTGTAAATGGATAGAAAACTGCATTAAAGATCAAATTTAGAGAGTAGTGACCAATGATTCATACTCTGAATGGTCTAGGGTTCTTAGTGGTGTACCATTCAGGTTCAGTGTTGGGACCCTTACTTTTTATTATATTTATAAATGATATAGGGTCTGGGATTCAAATTATCATTTCAGTCTTTGCAGATGACAACAAGCTATATAGTGGAATAATGTCCCTACAGGATTTTGTGTCGTAATTTCCGATGATTGCTGGTCTATTTGGAGCAGGGCGGTGATGGAAAGGTGCTGTTCTAATGCTTTTATAGCCTAAAATATGACAGGCAATTTAATCTGGTGAGTTACACTGGATTGAGGTAAAGGAGTGGTGATAACTGGATTCACGTAGGTGTTGTAATCTAGTGGAAGAGGATACAAATTCAATTTTAAGCATGTGTTTGGACTGGTCACATATATTTACCTATTTTTGTGAATATCCACTTTATGTAACACTTGGGATGTTTATGGACACTTGTTCATCCATTTATTTACTTATTTATTCACAGATTTTCACTTCATTTGAATATATTGTTTCACAACGCTACTAGTGATTAAGCACTATGTTATTTAATCACATTATGTTATTTGTATAAGTGGGGTTAAAGTAGCAGCAGTATTTTTGTTTTATTACACACGCTGAGCATTTACACATATAAAGGATTTTGTGTTTAAACATTTTTCAGCGTGGAGAGGGGACATCTTATTATATGGAACTTAACAAATTAATCTGAAACAAAACACATTTTTTCATTGTGCACATCTCTACATATATTTATAAAATCATTTACAGTTATTTATATCAGAGAGACAAATACAACATTTAAATCACACTATAATTACTCATACTTTTATACTATATTTTATGCAGTCTAAAGATTATGATTGACCATGACCTTATCTTGTCATTGAGTTACACATATCCTAAGGTAGTTACATGACCATGTTACCCCATGTTTATACCAAGCATGCATTAACCTTTTAATCTTAAATGTGTCTATTGATCAAGTGCAGGGTCAAACCTTATCTATTGATCATTAAAACTCCCGGGTGACAAGTGATGGCAACAGACAAGTAATTTTTTTAACCTTAATATTATGTATTTGCAGGTGATTTCAATCTCTGTGAATCAACTTAGCTCTCTCTGGAGAGCCACTTAAGAGAAACTCTGGCTGGTGACTTTCAAGAGCTTCCAAATTTAGACAGCAGAGTGGATCTTCTGTCTAAACTTTCATTAAACCATTAAACCCTTCTCCCTGTGCTCCATTCAACCCTTGGGTAAGATTTCAGTAAATCTTGAAGATTCCTGTAATAGTAGACTCCAATGGCCTTATGCCGCGTACACACGAGCGGACTTTACGGCGGACTTTGCCCGGCGGATTTTTCGACGTACTTTACGACGGACTTTCTGAATGAACTTGCCTACACACAATCCACCAAAGTCCGTCGAATTCGTACGTGATGACGTACGACCGGACTAAAACAATGAAGTTCATAGCCAGTAGCCAATAGCTGCCCTAGCGTGGCTTTTTAGTCCGTCGAACTAGCATACAGACGGCGGACTTTTCGACCGGACTCGATTTCAACGGATAAATTTTAAACAAGTTTCAAATCTAAGTCCGTCCAACTTTTGAGAAAACAAAGTCCGCTGGAGCCCACACACATCGAATTGTCCGACGAAATCCAGTCCGCCGGGCAAAGTCCGCCGTAAAGTCCACTCGTGTGTACGCGGCATTAGTCTTTGTCATTCCTCTAGCTCAATGTTCAACTCACTGACATAGGGCTTGAATTTCCTTTATTATCAGCTGAATCCATTGGTCAGGGGCGTTTAGCTTGCAGAAATGTACATGCATGTGGCATTCTCGACAGGATGGTGATCAGGCACATGCAGTCACTCAGGTAAGTGCACAGTGCACACACACGGGTGCTCACACAGTGCATTATTTAATAATGCTTCTGCTCACGTTTAGGTCCTGACTGGTCTTTCAGCTATTCCTTGTGTCCTGATGCTACTCTGCTTGTTCCCTTGTTACTGACCTGGCTTGCCTCTGACCTGAAAATAAATCCTGCTTCTGCCTTATCACTAGTTCCTGATCCCTGCTCTGTTCCTTACTGTGTCTCTACCTTATGATTCTGCGCCTTGCTGCCTGCCTGCTGGTGACCTTGGCTATTCCTGTGACCACGCTTCTGTTCCTGGTTCTGCTCCCACGTCCGGTCCAAGTGCCACCTGGCTGTAATCTGTGCCAACTCTGCTCACCACAGTGAATTACAGTCTCAAGTATGCTGGGAGCTCTGACAAGCCTTGCATCTGGAACCTGCAGTCCATATGGAATGCCCCTTTAACTTTGGCTTGATCTCTGTGCACAGATACTCTTACTGACCTGATGTTCTGCCAGTCTGCTTGGGACCACATCGCCTGCTGCAAGTGCTCCTATCAACATCTGCTGGCACTCAAGTTCCTCCTGTCTCTCAGTACCCTCTGTTCCATCTTCAGCGAGACCTGGGCTGGAGATACAAGAGAGGCAAACCTTGTCTTTTCAGTCTCCGATCAGGTACGTGACACCATTCCTTTTTAGAGGCTCTAACATTGTGTGGCGTTCTGGACAGGACACCGGCATCTCTTTTTCCTACTCCTGGACAATATTTAAGACCGAAAATAAATGTATCCAAATCTGCCACCCAAACAATGTCCTGTAGCGTTTAACTTGGTAGTTGTGAGAATGTAAGTGAGTGGGTCCGATTTGACTTCAAACTCTGCCCTGTACAGGTGATCTTTCAGCCTTTCACCAGGAAATCTAACTTGTAAGTAGGATAGTTCTTTTCAACAGGGGTCAAAATAAAGCTAATACTATATGTGTAAGGGGTCTTAGATAGTTGTCATGTTTTTGACAACACTGCCTGCCTACTTAGATCAGCATGCAGTTTGTAAAGCTACTAGGCTAAGACAGAGGCATAGGTTAAGTTTCACTTCAACTGCTGGATGGCCTGTTCGCTTAGGTCTTCTTGTATTGACTCTCAAAACTTTTTTAGGCCCTTTGGCTTGACAGGTCTGATCTAGAGGTATAGAATTGTCTTCTACCTCATTCTCCAAAAAGTGTATTAATGAGTCTTGCTATCTTGTGGTAAGATTTCAAAAATCTTCTGTTGTAGAAGCAGAGCCCCAGGAATTATCTAAATTTCAGGCTAAGTCGCAATGGCCTCCAATTTCTTGGGGTCAGTGGCTACTTCTGAAGCAAAGACTATGTGTGCCAGATAGGTAACATAGGCTGACAGTACTGGTAATTCTCCAGGGAAGGTTTCAGACCCTCTTAACAAAGTCTCTTCAACACTTTTTTTCTTTTTCATGCCCCTTCAATGTATTTCCAAGGACAATCAGGTCGTCCAAAAAACTCAACACTTCTATTAATTTCCTTATCACTCACAGTTTGCTCACACAGCTTCTTAAGCATTTAAGAAGCTCCATTCTGACCTTAGATCATTCTTCCAAATACAGTATATAGAAACCATATGAAGGCAAACTTGTCTTTGCTTTTGAAGTGCATAGGATTCTGGTGGTAACTGCTCATCAAGTCCTGCTATACCACTTAGGCCACACAAGCATCAAAGTGTGTTTTATTATCACAGGATAGTGTATTGATCTGGAATTATTCTTGGAAAACAATTTCAACATTGCAAATTTCATATTCTGCTCCCCCTACTAAACAGAAGGAGAAATAAGGGTAGCTGGAATTACTTTCTGGTGTTGCATTTAAGATTACTTTGGGGTTTAAATCTATTCTGTAATCTCTCTCTTCTTCTCTATCTATTCAAAACAGGTCCCAAATAGACATGAACCGTACTCACCTCCAACAAAAGCATTGCACAAATGTATATATACTGGGAGCTCAAGTAGGCGAGGCAAGTAAATTTTCCTTAATTTGGTACTGGCGTATAAAAAAAATTTCACTTATTAAAAAAAAAAAAATTATATAAAAATTATTCTTTTTATTTTATTTCATAATGCCAATGTACCCTATTGTGAAAAACCCCCACCAGCCAACGGTCACTGAAAACTATGAGGCGGTGGAGGCACACAAGGCAGAGAGGTGGAAGTAAACACAGCCGATGACCAGTTGAAAAGCAGCAAGACTGAACCTATCAATAAAACAACAAGGGAAAAGAAAGAAAAATAAAACATAAGTGGGCTAGCAACTAGATTTCACAAACATAAAAGGGATTGATGGTCAATTAGTCCAGAGAAATTACCGACGAGTACGTCGCCTTTGTCTCAAGAGCTCCCAGGGACTCCCAGTATGGCCACCGCCATGGCGGGTTTAAATATCCCTCCCCGTTGGTGCCAAAACACAGCGTGTGATGTCACGTCGTGAGGACGCAAATGCGGATGCAAGGTGAGGGTGCGCGAGTACAGAGTGTCACCCGGATACCGGAAGTGTGTCGGTACACGCTACAGGAACTCACCACAATGAAGCAGTGCAGACACCACCCGGATGATGATAATTCATCTCCGGGTGTAGGTGTCTGTGTGCTGTGATGATGGTATACCACGGGGTACTGTGTCACATGGGAACCCTCAGAGTGGACATGCAGCAGAATTAGAAACCCCAATATGAGGTACCCAAACCCGCTGCAAATCCTCGGGCATCTGTACGGGGCTCTAAGGCATGAGAACTGGAGCGTGGACAGGGCAACACACCTGCCTGGCAGGAGGGGAAGGAAAAAAAAAAAAAACCCGACGGGGGAAGAAAAAATTAATATGTAAATAAGGATACAGTCACGCATATACAATACATCTTATTAAACAAAAGTTCACATAGATGAAATCAATACCCACAAGCAGAACTCAAATAATATACAATAATTATATTACATTTTAAATGATACTGAGACCTCATTATAAGAGGAAAAAAATTGGCAAAAAACATTTCTAGAGGACTCTATCCAGTATCGGTCCAACGCATGCGCATCAGGCTCTCCAATGAACCTGGGTGATGCAAGGAAAGAAAATTAAGGAAAATGTGGTGGCATAGATGGAAAGAGGGGATGGAAGGAGACAAACAAACAGCTCGGCTACAGAAATGGTTTGTAGCTAATCCCCTCATTGAGCCCTGGGTAACGAGTTGCCTGTAATGAATAAATCCATCTAGCCTCTAATTGCAATCATTTTTTATCAATGTCACCCCCACGTCCCTGTTAGGGTAAGTGCTCCAAACTAAAAAACCCGATGGATTTAAGGTTAAAATTGTGGTATAATCCTAGATGGCAGCTAATGGGTGTTTCCATTTTATGTTTCGAGATAAGAGATACATGATCTCTTATTCTGCAATACAGGGGGCATTTCATTTTGCCTATAGTGGGGACGGAAAGTATTCAGACCCCCTTAAAATTTTCACTCTTTGTTATATTGCAGCCATTTGCTAAAATCATGTAAGTTCATTTTTTCCCTCATTAATGTACACACTGCACCCCATATTGACAGAAAAACACAGAATTGTTGACATTTTTGCAGATTTATTAAAAAAGAAAAACTGAAATATCACATGGCCCTAAGTATTCAGACCCTTGCCTGTGACACTCATATATTTAACTCAGGTGCTGTCCATTTCTTCTGATCATCCTTGAGATGGTTCTACACCGTCACTTGAGTCCAGCTGTGTTTGATTACACTGACTGGACTTGATTGGGAAAGCCACACACCTGTCTATATAAGGCCTTACAGCTCATAGTGCATGTCAGAGCAAATGAGAATCATGAGGTCTAAAGGAACTGCCTAAAGAGCTCAGAGACAGAATTGTGGCAAGGCACAGATCTGGCCAAGGTTACAAAAAAATTTCTGCTGCACTTAAGGTTCCTAAGAGCACAGTGGCCTCCATAATCCTTAAACGGAAGACATTTGGGACGACCAGAACCCTTCCTAGAGCTGGCCATCCGGCCAAACTGAGCTATCGGGGGAGAAGAGCCTTGGTGAGAGAGGTAAAGAAGAACCCAAAGATCACTGTGGCTGAGCTCCAGAGATGCAGTCGGGAGATGGAAGAAAGTTGTATAAAGTCAACCATCACTGCAGCCCTCCACCAGTCAGGGCTTTATGGCAGAGTGGCCCGATGGAAGCCTCTCCTCAGTGCAAGACACATAAAAGCCCACATGGAGTTTGCTAAAAAAAACACCTGAAGATGGTGAGAAATAAGATTCTCTGGTCCGATGAGACCAAGATAGAACTTTTTGGCCTTAATTCTAAGTGGTATGTGTGGAGAAAACCAGGCACTGCTCATCACCTGTCCAATACAGTCCCAACAGTGAAGCATGGTGGTGGCAGCATCATACTGTGGGGGTATTTTTCAGCTGCAGGGACAGGACGACTGGTTGCAATCGAGGGAAAGATGAATGCGGCCAAGTACAGGGATATCCTGGATGAAAACCTTCTCCAGAGTGCTCAGGACCTCAGACTGGGCCGAAGGTTTTTTTTTGCAAAATTGTGTTTTTATTGGGTTTTTTAAAAGAACAAGTACAAAATTGTTACATAGTGCACAGTGCACTAATATCAAAAAGCACAATGATATCAAACAAAGAAACAGGAGGTATCAATAAACAATGTCCATACATACAGGGCACAGGGGTGATCTGTATATCTCATAGGTAGGTAATAGGAATCAAAAACACAGAGCGTTCACAAATGTAAAAAAGACAAAAGGGTTTTTGTAGAAGGTATATAATAAGAAACAGAAGACTCAGGAAGGCCCCAAATGGCATACATAGAAAACAAGGGGGGGAGGGAGGGGACATGAGCAAGGATAGAACACTGTTAATACAATTTATGATGTGGCTATTGGCACAGGGGTCCCATATTCCGATTGATCCCAAGGTTCCCAGACTTTATCAAATTGGGAGATGGTATCATATACAGATGCCGTGAGATATTCCATCCTCCGAATCTCAGCCACCGGGTGAAGAAATCTGGGCCACGAGGGGGTGCATTAGACAACCAGCACAATGGAATAAGCCTTTTGGCAGTTAACAAAATGTAATAATTTAGCTGAT
The DNA here is from genome assembly GCA_037952835.1 of Lithobates septentrionalis. Taxonomy (NCBI): domain Eukaryota; kingdom Metazoa; phylum Chordata; class Amphibia; order Anura; family Ranidae; genus Lithobates; species Lithobates septentrionalis. The sequence goes on along the minus strand of JBBDGP010001153.1, from coordinate 28,062 downwards.
TGACTGTTTTAGTTACACCTGGAAAAGGAAGACCCAGTAGATAACTTAAGGGATCAAGCGGAACGGACACCTCCACCACCGCTTGTATTAAGAGCCTTACTTCATGCCAAAAGGGTTGGACCATAGAACATATCCAAAAAATATGAAATAAAGAGCCCGTGTCAGTCCCACAGTGCCAGCAATGTGACGAAACTGAGGAATCGTATTTGTTAATGACATCAGGGGTTTTGTACCAAAACATGAGAATCTTGTTAGATGTTTCCCTTTGGGTTACACATTTAGAGGACTTAAAAGTAGAGGACCAGATCCTATCCCATACCTGGACCATAATAGGTCTACCTATTAAATGGGACCATCTCTTCATGACTCATGGAGGATACGGTGAATGGAGGATATTAAATGTAGTTGATGATGGCTCTGGGCACATAAATACTCAAAAGCGGTTGGTTTATCGAGAGTCAGGGTTGGAGATTTGGAGTAAAAGAAATGTCTAACCTGTAAAAAAAATGGAAATGTTGAGGAGGTATATCATATTTCTCACGTAGAGTATCAAAAGTATGCAGTCTCCGCGTGATAGGATGAACCAAGTTTTGGAGCTGGAAGAGGGGGGCATTAAGCCATGGGAAAACCCCACCTAAGGACAAACTGTCTGGTATGCTCGGGTTAAGCAGTACATTAACACGAGGGGAGCAGGGTGAGGTAAGATAAAAGCCTTTAAGGCACTTACGCCAGATGGTTAAAGTGATGGTTAAAGTGAAGGTCATTGGAGCAGTACATTGACGTTTAAAAAAAGGGTCTAGGGATGGGAGGGCATCCCAAACTAAGGAACATGGGTCAACTGGATATAACACTCCCTTTTCAATAGCTGTTCATTGATTTGGTGCATGTAAGGAGGACCATGAAACAATAGCCCTCACATGTGAAGCATAGTAATATTTAATAATGTCTGGGGTGCCCAATCCCCCTTTGGTTCTTGGGGCAAATATAGGCACTCGCTATGCGATGTGCCCTATCACCCCATATGAACTTTAGAAAGCTCCTCTGAAGTGCTTTTAGCTGAGAGGAAGGTATGAGAATTGGCAATGTTTCAAAATGATATAGTAGCCTGGGTAAAATAGACCCAACAGAGACAGGGGGTACTTTGTCAGGTCAGCAGGGATTTGTTAATGTCTAAAAACAGAGGGGGGTAATTAACCGGATAAAGGGAAGAATAGGAGGGGGTAAGAAGAATACCTAAGTATTTAACCACTTGCTTACTGGGCACTTAAACCCACCTCCTGCCCAGACCAATTTTCAGCTTTCAGTGCTCTCACACTTTGAATGACAATTACTCAGTCATGCAACACTGTACCCAAACGATTTTTTTGTCCTTTTTTTCATACAAATAGAGATTTCATTTGGTGGTATTTGATCACCTCTGGGTTTTTTAATTTTTGCGCTATAAATGAAAAAAGACAGAAAATTTTGAAAAAAAATGCTTTTTTCTTCGTTTCTGTGATAAAATTTTGCAAATTAGCATTTTTTATTCATAAATGTTGGCCACAATTTATACTGCTACATATCTTTGGTAAAAATAACCCAAATTAGTGGATGAAAATGATAAAAAATAAAAAATGAAGGAATAGCGGGACTTTTTATATAAACACACGGGAGCAAAAATAAAATTGATAGCTTTTAATAGAATCAAATGGTTATAGAGTTTCTGTATTCAAATAATTCAATGCATGATGCTATATATGAAACTATTCGTACAACTACTACAATTCATTGAAACCAGAAGAGATATACATACATACATATTCCAACAAGGAATCAATATATAATACATAGTATAAAAAACATTTAGAGCATGATTAAATGGAAAAAATATGAAAAACAAAAAAAAGAGGGGGGTATTGTAGGGGGAAAAAAAAACAATTAATATGGAACGGCCTGATCAGATGCATCAATGTGTACACTAGGTTGTTGTTGGCTCTACGCGTTTCAAGGTATTTGACCTATCATCAGGAGCAAGGAACCATAGTGATAATCTAAAAAATGAAGGAAAAATATTTATTCGAAAGGAAAAAGAAGAAAAGGAAAAAGAAAAAGAAAAAGACGGGGGAAAAAAGAAAGAAAAAAGCTCAGAACAGGCAGGAAGGGTCTTCCCTGATGGACCCGAACTGCCCGTACACTTACATGTGTGGTCCACACAGTGGCGGTGCGGCCATGAAACACCCAGGCCAAACCAAGTATGCCATGCTCGGGAGCTGAGGGGACATGCCGCAGCGGGCAAAACACAGGAATGGACGACGCCCCGCAGGAATAACAATGTAGAGAGTAATGGAACAAGAGAGCCAAATCTAAAAAGGAAAAGATAGTTATGTTGCTGTGGAGTGAACGTGAGGCACAAGTGAAAAGAAGGAGGTAGAGAAAGAAAGATGTAGAGCACAGGAGGGAATAAGAGGGGGTGAAGAGGAGAGGGAGAGACGTACATGTTTGTTTCCTATTACGCCCCTAACACACACCAAGACAAAATTTTTGAAGCTGTTCTTCAGACCCTGCAACCCCACTTTCTTGGCACAGTAATTCTGGGTGGGGACTCTAACACACCTTTTGATCTCTCTTCAACCCCCAGATCCCAAAAGCCAAGAGACCTCCTAAGCCTGCAGGTAGCGCAGACCATTCAATCTCATGGCTTGGTTGACATATGGAGGGAAATGAACCCCTGAACCAGGGACTACACACACTATTCCATTCCACACCGAACGCACTCCAGGATAGACCACATCTTTGTTCTATCACATACAATCCCAAGGGTGGAGGCCTCCAAAATACATGATACTTCTTTATCTGATCATTCCATGATGACCCTTACCCTCAGGGGTGGAGTCAGAGAGAGGGGGCCCTTCAAATGGTGCCTCAATGAAGCTCTGTTGAGCAATCCAGCACATTGCACACTACTAGACACAACACTAGCGGTGTACTTTTTGGACAACGACACTGATTCGATCTTGCCAGGCACTTTGTAGGAGGCGCATAAGGCGGTGATGAGAGGTAGACTCATCCAGCTTTCATCCCAAATTAGACGGGAAAGGAGGGCAGAAATACAACAGTTGACGGAAGACTTTCGTTCGCTCAGTAAACGCCATAAAAGCAACCCCACCCCGGACAGTCTGACTAAGCTTGACTCAGCTCGAGTCAGATTAAATCTCTCCCTCACTACCTCAGCCGAGAAACATCTAAGATGGACAGGGGCTCGCTTTTATTACCAAAAAGACAGGATAGGCTCTAAACTAGCAGCTAAACTGAGCCCAAAGACGCGCATCCTTGCCTACCCAAAAATTTGCACCAAGATAGATAGATATACTTTATTGTCATTGTATACATACAACAAAAAATTTTCGGATACCCTTTACAGCAGCAATAAAACATTTCTCAAGAAAACCACACATACATACTCCTAGCACATGCCCACATATCTATTTAAATATATCAAGATATAAAATGTTATTTAAAAATAAATAAATAAAAGACAGGAAATTTAACCCAAAATCCAGTGGGAGTCATGAACTCCTTCCATGACTTCTACTCACACCTTTATAAGGCCCTACCTCAAACACACCCCAAGACAAGAACAGCATTTCTCCAAGATCTCAATTTGTGCCACCTAAAACGTACCCACCAAGAACTACTAGACAAACCTTTCTCCTCAGACGAAATAGTGGACGTGATAAAATCTTTAAAATTAGCCTCAGCTCCAGGACCTGATGGCTTCTCGGTCTATTACTATAAAAAATTTGGATTACGCCTGGCTCCCTACATGACTCGCTTCTTTAACTCTCTCTGGGATGGAGCCCCCTACCTGGTGACTCAAATACAGCTTTTATATCAGTTATACCCAAACCAGGGAAAGACACAAGCGAGGTCGGCAATTATCGCCCCATCTCGTTGATAAATAACGACCTTAAGATTATGAAAATATCTTAGCAACGAGACTGTCCGGCTTCATAGCGGGATACATCCATGGGGATCAGGTGGGCTTCATCATCCCGGGGAGACAGGGACCGGACCAAATTCGTAGGGCAGTTGACCTGATCTCCCTCCTACAATCCCAATGGGGGCAGGGGGCCACATCAGGAAGGCTTCCTGTTATCGTTAGATCTACAGAAGGCCTTTGACTCTGTGTTCTGGCCATACCTATTTGATATTTTGGAACCCTGGGGGTTTGGTGCTAAATTCCTTCGACCAATACACACCCTTTACTCTAACCCGATGGCACAAGTGCGTCTAATGGGGCATTACTCTGCGCCCTTTGAAATTAACAGAGGAACGAGGCAGGGATGCCCTCTATCTCCCTTGATCTTCGCGATAGCGATAGAAACACTGGCCATAGCAATCAGAACAAATACTGATATAAAAGAAGTTAAATGCGGCCAAGAGGAACATAAGTGTGCCCTCTTTGCTGACGACATGCTACTGTTCCTAACGTCACCACTAATCTCCACCCCCAATGTGTTCGGACTAATTAGGGAGTTTGGGAATATTTCTGGTCTCCAAGTAAATGTAACCAAATCGATAGCCCTAAACATATCTGTACGACCACAATTAATAGACCAACTCAAACAACACTTTTCCTTCGCTTGGGCAGGAGACGCGATTCCCTATCTAGGAATCAAACTAACCAAAAGTATTGGCAGTCTCTACACTGCCAACTATCCTCATATGTTCATATGTTCAGCTCTCTTGAAGCAGACCTAAAAAGGTGGTCGAAGGGAGGACTATCCTGGCTCGGCAGGCTAAATGCTGTGAAGATGACATTACTGCCCCGTTTACTATACCTCTTCGGCTCCCTCCCTATCCCTATTAAAAAATCCACTCTGACAAAACTGCAATCCAAGATTGTCGGCTTTGTCTGGGGGGATTGGGGTCACCGGTTTGCGAAAGAGACTCTTGTCCGACTTAAAACCCAAGGCGGACTGGGACTCCCCAACCTATGGCTTTACTATCAAGCAGCCCAACTAGCTCAGTTTTCCATCATATATTCTAGGGGCCACAAACCTGACTGGGTCTACATAGAAAGGCAGGCAGTCCCACATTACACGCTCGACTATTTAATCTGGAGACCGGCAAAACACAGACCAGTTATCCTAGCACCAACGTTATCTCACTCCCTGACACTCTGTGATAAGATACATACACACGCACAACTGATATCTCCCCTGAGACCCCTTGCTCACCTCTTTCACAATCCTGACTTTCCCCCAGGTATGAATATATACGCCTTTCGCTGGTGGTTGAACAAGGGACTTTTCAGGATAGGACATTTCCTAACATCAAACGGCCCCATAACATTGGGGCATTGTCAGAGCAAAATGGACATGCCAACATCTGAAAAGTTCAGACTTTCACAGATCAGGCACTTCCTCCACAGGCTTTGGTCTAACAAGTCGAGCCCTCCCAAAGCAACTATATATGAACAATGGTGTTCCAACATTGGAACTCAAAGGGGCGGCATCTCCATTATATACGCTTCTCTGGCAGATAGGGAGGGCTCCCCGACATATGCTCGATCCTGGGAAGCATCCAGCTGGACCCCGACCAGTGGTTTCAAGCCTTCCGCAGATCATCTAAAGGTATTTTAAACATCTTACTGATTGAAGCTAACATTAAAGTACTCACTAAATGGTACTATGTTCCAGCTAGGCTTTCCAAGATTTACCCAGATGCCTCCCCCCTCTGCTTTAGAGGATGCGGGCATGTAGGCACAATGCTCCATATATGGTGGACTTGTCCCCGTATAAGAAGCTACTAGAACAAATTCCTCCATGTATTACGACAAGTTACAAAAACCCAATTTCCTCAAGACCCTGCGTACATTCTCTTGAATTGCAGGGTGCACAATGCCTCTAAGAGCACTCAACAACTTATATTCTTTATGTGCTTGGGAGCTAAGATTACCTTAGCTAAAGCCTGGAAAAAACCAACAGTATCGCTACTAGCTGCGAAACGAAAATCCCTTCACTAAGGATTTTCTTCCTGTGTTTTTAATTTTTTTTTCCCCCCCAGATGATAGGCTATATGGACAAATGTGGGTGTCTCGTCCTCTCCCATGATCGGTAACGGGCGTCACCACAACACCTACTATCCATACCCACCGTGCTAAGGGGTGACGCGTGTTGCCGAGTGGGGGGGTGGGAGACAGACCATTCATACCTGAATACGCACTATTTTTATGTCAACAGGGCTCAGACTTTAAGTTCCTTACACTGTTATTACCTCTTACGGTGGGGATGACTGGAGTGGTCACAGTGCACCTCTGTCTGACACCGATAGGTGAACTTCTTTTTCTTCCCCTGTCGGAGTCAGATCTCCACGTCCTCTCTATGACGTTTTGAGTTTCCTCTGGGAAAAGGACTGGGCAGGGATGGGTCCCTCCCCAGGCCTAGTGGGACTGGGTTCTTATTGTATAATGTATTTTCTAATACATCTTCTCTCTTCTTCTTTTTCTTTTTCCATTTCTTGCTATGCTCTCCCCTCCCCCTTCTTCCTTCCCCACCCCCCCTATTCTTCCTCAGTTACAGGGTTTTGCTGGACTTCCTACCTCGAGATCTGATCGCGGTGGTGGTCGGGGGGACTCTCATCTGCCAGGGAAGGTGTCAACAATGGGTAAGTTTACCTTACACATAGCTTCATGCGTACAACTACACCATGACTGACACCCAACCAATGAACCCGATAATCCGGATCTTCTCCCATAACGTGCAGGGACTCAACTCCCCAGTAAAAAGACGTAAAATTATGCAACAGCTCCACACACTGCATGCGGATGTAGCGTTGCTTAAAGAGACACATTTCCCGGCTACCTATAATCCCTCATTCCTTCACAAAAACTTCACTCAATTCTACCTAGCAAACGCGGCCAACAAGACGAGAGGGGTTGCAGTATGTTTCTCGAACAAGGTTCAGTTCTTACTTACCAAAATAGTCAAAGATCCTGATGGCCGGTACATTCTAGTTACTGGTACAATCAACGGGGAGACGTACACGTTTGTTTCCTATTACGCCCCTAACACACACCAAGACAAATTTTTTGAAGCTGTTCTTCAGACCCTGCAACCCCACTTTCTTGGCACAGTAATTCTGGGTGGGGACTCTAACACACCTTTTGATCTCTCTTCAACCCCCAGATCCCAAAAGCCAAGAGACCTCCTAAGCCTGCAGGTAGCACAGACCATTCAATCTCATGGCTTGGTTGACATATGGAGGGAAATGAACCCCTGAACCAGGGACTACACACACTATTCCATTCCACACCGAACGCACTCCAGGATAGACCACATCTTTGTTCTATCACATACAATCCCAAGGGTGGAGGCCTCCAAAATACATGATACTTCTTTATCTGATCATTCCATGATGACCCTTACCCTCAGGGGTGGAGTCAGAGAGAGGGGGCCCTTCAAATGGTGCCTCAATGAAGCTCTGTTGAGCAATCCAGCACATTGCACACTACTAGACACAACACTAGCGGAGTACTTTTTGGACAACGACACTGATTCGATCTCGCCAGGCACTTTGTGGGAGGCGCATAAGGCGGTGATGAGAGGTAGACTCATCCAGCTTTCATCCCAAATTAGACGGGAAAGGAGGGCAGAAATACAACAGTTGACAGAAGACTTTTGTTCGCTCAGTAAACGCCATAAAAGCAACCCCACCCCGGACAGTCTGACTAAGCTTGACTCAGCTCGAGTCAGATTAAATCTCTCCCTCACTACCTCAGCCAAGAAACATCTAAGATGGACAGGGGCTCGCTTTTATTACCAAAAAGACAGGATAGGCTCTAAACTAGCAGCTAAACTGAGCCCAAAGACGCGCGTCCTTGCCTACCCAAAAATTTGCACCAAGACGGGAAATTTAACCCAAAATCCAGTGGGAGTCATGAACTCATTCCATGACTTCTACTCGCACCTTTATAAGGCCCTACCTCAAACACACCCCAAGACAAGAACAGCATTTCTCCAAGATCTCAATTTGCGCCACCTAAAACGTACCCACCAAGAACTACTAGACAAACCTTTCTCCTCAGACGAAATAGTGGATGTGATAAAATCTTTAAAATTAGCCTCAGCTCCAGGACCTGATGGCTTCTCGGTCTATTACTATAAAAAATTCGGATTACGCCTGGCTCCCTACATGGCTCGCTTCTTTAACTCTCTCTGGGATGGAGCCCCCTATCTGGTGACTCAAATACAGCTTTTATATCAGTTATACCCAAACCAGGGAAAGACACAAGCGAGGTCGGCAATTATCGCCCCATCTCATTGATAAATAACGACTTTAAGATTATGAAAAAATCTTAGCAACGACACTGTCCGGCTTCATAGCCGGATACATCCACGGGGATCAGGTGGGCTTCATCATCCCGGGGAGACAGGGACTGGACCAAATTCGTAGGGCAGTTGACCTGATCTCCCTCCTACAATCCCAATGGGGCGGGGGGCCACATCAGGGATGCTTCCTGTTATCGTTAGATCTACAGAAGGCCTTCGACTCTGTGTCCTGGCCATACCTATTTGATATTTTGGAACCCTGGGGGTTTGGTGCTAAATTCCTTCGACCAATACACACCCTTTACTCTAACTCGATGGCACAAGTGCGTCTAATGGGGCACTACTCTGCGCCCTTTGAAATTAACAGAGGAACGAGGCAGGGATGCCCTCTATCTCCCTTGATCTTCGCGATAGCGATAGAAACACCAGCCATAGCAATCAGAACAAATACTGATATAAAAGGAGTTAAATGCGGCCAAGAGGAACATAAGTGTGCCCTCTTTGCTGACGACATGCTACTGTTCCTAACGTCACCACTAATCTCCACCCCCAATGTGTTCGGACTAATTAGGGAGTTTGGGAATATTTCTGGTCTCCAAGTAAATGTAACCAAATCGATAGCCCTAAACATATCTGTACAACCACAATTAATAGACCAACTCAAACAACACTTTTCCTTCGCTTGGGCAGGAGACGCGATTCCCTATCTAGGAATCAAACTAACCAAAAGTATTGGCAGTCTCTACACTGCCAACTATCCTCATATGTTCATATGTTCAGCTCTCTTGAAGCAGACCTAAAAAGGTGGTCGAAGGGAGGACTATCCTGGCTCGGCAGGCTAAATGCTGTGAAGATGACATTACTGCCCCGTTTACTATACCTCTTCGGCTCCCTCCCTATCCCTATTAAAAAATCCACTCTGACAAAACTGCAATCCAAGATTGTCGGCTTTGTCTGGGGGGACTGGGGTCACCGGTTTGCGAAAGAGACTCTTATCCGACTTAAAACCCAAGGCGGACTGGGACTCCCCAACCTATGGCTTTACTATGAAGCAGCCCAACTAGCTCAGTTTTCCATCATATATTCTAGGGGCCACAAACCTGACTGGGTCTACATAGAAAGGCAGGCAGTCCCACATTACACGCTCGACTATTTAATCTGGAGACCGGCAAAACACAGACCAGTTATCCTAGCACCAACGTTATCTCACTCCCTGACACTCTGTGATAAGATACATACACACGCACAACTGATATTTCCCCTGAGACCCCCTTGCTCACCTCTTTCACAATCCTGACTTTCCCCCAGGTATGAATATATACGCCTTTCGCTGGTGGTTGAACAAGGGACTTTTCAGGATAGGACATTTCCTAACATCAAACGGCCCCATAACATTGGGGCATTGTCAGAGCAAAATGGACATGCCAACATCTGAAAAGTTCAGACTTTCACAGATCAGGCACTTCCTCCACAGGCTTTGGTCTGACAAGTCGAGCCCTCCCAAAGCAACTATATATGAACAATGGTGTTCCAACATTGGAACTCAAAGGGGCGGCATCTCCATTATATACGCTTCTCTGGCAGATAGGGAGGGCTCCCCGACATATGCTCGATCCTGGGAAGCAGATCTCGCCATCCAGCTGGACCCCGACCAGTGGTTTCAAGCCTTCCGCAGATCATCTAAAGGTATTTTAAACATCTCACTGATTGAAGCTAAGATTAAAGTACTCACTAAATGGTACTATGTTCCAGCTAGGCTTTCCAAGATTTACCCAGATGCCTCCCCCCTCTGCTTTAGAGGATGCGGGCATGTAGGCACAATGCTCCATATATGGTGGACTTGTCCCCGTATAAGAAGCTACTGGAACAAATTCCTCCATGTATTACGACAAGTTACAAAAACCCAATTTCCTCAAGACCCTGCGTACATTCTCTTGAATTGCAGGGTGTACAATGCCTCTAAGAGCACTCAACAACTTATATTCTTTATGTGCTTGGGAGCTAAGATTACCTTAGCTAAAGCCTGGAAAAAACCAACAGTATCGTTACTAGCTGCGAAACGAAAAATATCCTGGATTATGACACAGGAACAGACAGTAGCGAAGCTGCTGGACACGGTCCAACGCTTTGAAAGGGTCTGGGAACCATGGGCATCTCATATCAAGATCCCGCTTTACCGGGTCACCTGCATACATGAAGGAATTTCCAGTGAGACCACTTCCCTCTTCCACTACCCTTCTTCTTTTCTTTCCTCCTACTCTCTCCCACTTTCTCTCTTACATATCTCTCATGGTGTATAACATCAGATTTGTTATCGGCATATCGTGGGCTTTACACTTCGATCTTCATAGAGCAATTTGTCACTCATAGTTTGTCCTGAGCTGAGGATTGATAACTATGCTCTTGATTGTGATTGAAATTACCCTAACTTGTATAACCCTCTTCTCCCCAATCGGGGGAATGTTACGATCTGGGAGTCAGCCGGGACGGGCATGCCCTGGATGGGAAGAAAGGTGATGGGTGGGATACATCATCGGGCTGGGGCCACGGGCTCTGTCACCCCACAGTGTGCACCTATAGGGGTGGGGTGATAATCCTGGAGGCCCTGACGCGATGAATACCTAACTGAGCCTTTTACACAGGGACTACTCCACATAGTGGATTTGATCTATCAACCCACCTACATATGCAGTGGTTTTAAAGGTCTAGATGAATACATAACACCTAGATTTTGACAATCCTCAGAAACAGGTGATGTGCATATATTTTCTAAACAAACTTAGGCTACGTGCCAACATGATTGTAGGGTCTACTGACTGCCTATGAGCCCATCACGCTCCATGACACCGTGTTGTTAATGTTAATATTTTTATCTGTTTACAATAGAAAAAAATCGAAAATGAGACGATTAACGTTATATTGTCGACTTATATTGGCTAATGAATCACATATACAGATCTGTACACAGCTGTATACCAAATGATATTTGCTCAATATTTAATCCTTACATGTTTGATACTCTTGGTAGGCTATGTTGGCCTGCAGGAGGATACTGTATCTGTATTGCTTTTGTTATATATGTACTGAAAACCTCAATAAAAACATTGAAAAGAAAAAATAAAATGGCGTGGGGTCCCCCTAAAAATCCATACCAGACCCTTATCCGAGCACGCAACCTGGCAGGCCACAGGAAAAGAGGGGGGGGGGCGAGAGAGTGCCCCCCCTGAACCATACCAGGCCACATGCCCTCAACATTGGGAGGGTGCTTTGGGGTAGCCCCCCAAAACACCTTGTCCCCATGTTGATGAGGACAAGGGCCTCATCCCCACAACCCTTGGCCGGTGGTTGTGGGGGTCTGTGGGCGGGGGGCTTATCGGAATCTGGAAGCCCCCTTTAACAAGGGGACCCCCAGATCCCGGCCCTCCCCCCTGTGTGAAATGGTAAGGGGGTACAAAAGTACCCCTACCATTTCACAAAAAAAGTGTCAAAAATATTAAAAATTACAAGAGACAGTTTTTGACAATTCCTTTATTTAAATGCTTCTTCTTTCTTCTATCTTCCTTCAGTTTCTTCCTCCATCTTCTTCTTCTTCTGGTTCTTCTGGTTCTTCTGGTTCTTTATCCGGTGTTCTCGTCTGGCATCTTCCTCCGCAACATCGGCGTCTTCTTCCCTTCTTCTCCTCGGGCCGCTCCACATCCATGATGGCATGGAGGGAGGCTCCCGCTGTGTGACGCTTCTCCTCTTCTGACGGTTCTTAAATAAGGGGGACGGGGCCACCCGGTGACCCCGCCCCCCTCTGACGCACGGGGACTTGACGGGACTTCCCTGTGGCCTTCCCCATGACGTCAGAGGGGGGTGGGGTCACCCATTACGTAACCCCGCCCCCTTCTGACGTCACGAGGAATGCCACAGGGAAGTCCCCGTCAAGTCCCTGTGCGTCAGAGGGGGCGGGGTCACCGGGTGGCTCCGCCCCCGTTATTTAAGAACCGTCAGAAGAGGAGAAGCGTCACACAGCAGGAGCCTCCCTCCATACCATCATGGATTCGGAGCGGCCTGGAGAAGAAGGAAAGAAGACGCCGACACCGCGGAGGAAGATGCCGGACGAGAACACCAGAGGAAAAACCAGAAGAACCAGAAGAAGAAGAAGAAGATGGAGGAGGAAACCGAAAGAAGATAGAAGATAGAAGAAAGAAGATAAAAGAAAGAAGATAGAAGAAAGAAGAAGCATTTAAATAAAGGAATTGTCAAAAACTGTCTCTTGTCATTTTTAACATTTTTGACAGTGTTTTTGTGAGATGGTAGGGGTACTTTTGTACCCCCTTACCATTTCACACAGGGGGGAGGGCTGGGATCTGGGGGTCCCCTTGTTAAAGGGGGCTTTCAGATTCCGATAAGCCCCCCCCGCCCGCAGACCCCCACAACAGCTGGCCAAGGGTTGTGGGGATGAGGCCCTTGTCCCCATCAACATGGGGACAAGGTGTTTTGGGGGGCTACCCCAAAGCACCCTCCCAATGTTGAGGGAATGTGGCCTGGTATGGTACAGGAGGGGGGGTGCTCTCTCGCCCCCCCTCGTTGCGTGCTCGGATAAGGGTCTGGTATGGATTTTTGGGGGGACCCCACGCCATTTTTTTTTTTAATTTGGCGCGGTGATCCCCTTAAAATCCATACCAACCCTGGAGGGTCTGGTATAGATTTTGAGGGGGACCCTACGCCATTTTTTTTAATTTTGGCCGGGGTTCCCCTGTGGGGAATTCCCATGCCGTTTTTATTAATGAATTTTTATGTGTATTGTCGGGACCGGCAATTCATTAATAGCCGTGAGTAGTTTTAAATTACTTTTTTTCCTTTGAAATGTCATTTTGCTGTCAGACTGTTGTAAACACGGGAAATATGTGCCCCTTAACAGGCATACTATAGACACCCCCCACATACGGAATTTAAAGGAATATTACACTTTTATTGTTTCACTTTAAGCATTATTAAAATCACTGCTCCCGAAAAAACGTCCATTTTTAAAACTTTTTTTTGCATTGATCCATGTCCCCTGGGGGAGGACCCGGGTCCGCAAACACTTTTTATGACAATAACTTGCATAAGCCTTTAAAATTAGCACTTTTGATTATTCATGTTCATGTCCCATAGACTTTAACGGTGTTCGCGTTATTTTTTGCCTGTTCGCAAGTTCTGGTGTGAAACGAACAGGGGGGTGTTCGGCTCATCCCTAATTGCCGGACCGACATTCCATTATAGCCGTGAGTAGTTTTAAATAACTTTTATTCCTTAAGGGCCAGTTCACACCACATGCAGTCCAGTGCATTTTTTTCTGCATCAAAAACGCACGGAAAGTAAGTTATATGGTTTTCAATGGCATAGTTTACACCAGTGCTTGCAGTTCCAGTGCGTTTCCAGTTCCCCAAAAAAAAAGTAGAACATGCTGCATTTTTTACGCACTGGACTGTACTGGAATGCTGTAAAATGCACCAAAAACGCACTGCAACACACTTGTCCTTATTTAAGGTTAAGAAAAAAGAGGGGGGGAAGCACTGGACTGCATCAAAAATGCACCAAAAACGCACTTGAACGCATAAAAAACGTGCAAGCAGAAAAGCACCTGGAACGCATCCGGACTGCTTTTCTATAGTGTGATCCTGCCTTTAGGGCCCTTAGGGCCAGTTCACACCATAGAAACGCAGTCCGGACGCGTTCCAGGTGCTTTTCTGCATGCATGTTTTTGATGCCTTCCAGTGCGTTTTTGGTGTGTTTTTAATGCAGTCCAGTGCTTTCCCCCCCCCCTCTTTTTTCTTAACCTTAAATAAGGACAAGTGCGTTCCAGTGCGTTTTTGATGCATTTTACAGCTTTCCAGTACAGTCCAGTGCAGAAAAAATGCAGCATGTTCTACTTTTTTTTCTGGAACTGGAACACACTGGAATGGCAAGCGCTGGTGTGAACTATGCCATTGCACACCATATAATCAAATTTCCATGCATTTTTGATGCATAAAATATGCACTGGACTGCATTGGTGTGAACTGGCCCTTAAGCAATTTGGCATATTTAAAGGCATTCCTCCTTGTTTTGTTTTTGGGGTTGTCCAATTGGTGACATTGATATATGTCCCTTAGGGTGGGACCTGGGCCCCATACTCATTTTAAGGCCAATAACTAGAAGATAAGCCAGCCAAGTGGGGACTAGTAAAATTGCCAAGTCAGTTCCCTTAGACTGCAATGGTATTTGTTGTACAACTTTTGCACGTTAGGCTCTTTAGTTGCCCCCCTGGACTGGGGGGTGTTTTGTCCCATCTGTAATTTTGGTGCATGCTGGGTGATGTGCTTAATTTTGGACAGTGGGGTGGCTTATTTTGTGCTAGCTGCATTTGGGTTGTTCTGGGCATGCTCAGGGACTTTGCTTTTTTTTGGTGGTGCTTTTTGTGTGTGACCAGCACTTGGATGTTTCTGGGCATGCTCAGAGTGTGTTTTTTGGGTTAGTAATTTAAGGACATCCTTAACAGGTGTACCCACTTTGAAGTTTTCTCTACATTGGGTGAACTTACATTTTGTGTGTTTAATTGACTGTCCATGTGTTTGCAATTGCCTCGTTAGCACACAAACCTATGCTATATAAAGCTTGCAGATAGCAATCTTTACTTTGCCCTGAAAAGAGCCAAGATTGTGTGATGGTCTAAATTTTTCTTTGCTGAGCTCAATGGAGCGAAAGGGGATTCAGAACACCCTGCGGTTTCAGGTTATGCCTGGTCATCTGCATAAAGTGAGTTTGGAGTTCCTTGTTCAGGATTTGCTGGAGAAAACAGTTGCAGTGGAACCACGTCACATCTATTGTATCCAGGACCATGCAGCACCAAGGTACTTCTTTTGTACATAGCAATTTTTGCATGGGAGTTATTGAGAAGTGTAAGGAATTGGAGAAAGCTAACCATGAGTCTATAAGGCCTTTCATAGTGGAACCCTTGTATGCTATGGAGGAGAAACCATTGGTTGTTCACCTGTTTAACCCCTTCACGGACATTGCCTTGGTAGTGGCCTTTTTGAAGAGATACTGCTCTGCAGTGAAGGGAGGCTTCAGGCTGACTAATCATCTGGGGATCTTTAATGGCAAATTAAAGTTTTTTTGTCAAGCTGAAGGTGGATTCTGAAGGGATTGGTGGAGTGTGGCATCCACCAGCTAATTTTTCAATAGCAGGAAATAGAGGGTTTCTCTACTACCCTGGTCAACCGACATACTGCAGAAGATGTCATAAGTTTGGGCATACCAGAGATGACTGTAATGCGGAGATGCACTGCCGGAACTGTGGGGAGGAGGGACATGAGGCTGGGGCTTGCTTGATTAAGCGGGCCTGTGATATATGTGTACAACGTGATCATACAGTGAAGAATTGTCCAAAAGTAAGAAGGGCCTATGTCTCTTATGCTGAAGCTGTCAGGCGCACCACTGAGAGTGGATGACCAGTGTCCACACAGGTGCTGTCTGACTCTCCTGAAAGACAGGAAGAGGAGGAGGTGGTGGTGGAAGAGGAAGAAAGTGGGCACCTGGGTGTGGAGGAGAGAGTGGAGGAAAGAGAAGTGCCACCCACTAGTGTGGAGCCATTAACAGCGGGGAGTGGAACAGAGGTGGAGAGGGCAGTGGAGGAGGCTATGGAGGAGTTGGCAGCAGCCTTACAGTGGGAGCCAGAAGTTCAGGAAGCCCAAGAAGAGGAGGTGGAAAAGATGGAGACACTGGGTCCCAAGAACAAGGTGGAAGCTTTGGGGAGCCCTAACAAGAGAAGGGCTAAGAAATTGAAAGTAGAGACAGCTGGGATTGAAACACCTAACCCCTTTGAGGTCCTAGGGGATGTTGGAGTGGAGGTAGAATCACCAGCACTAAGTCCAGGGACTCCAGAAATTTTTCAGCCGGCCACATTGTCGCCTAGTCAGGAGTTTTTGGATGATAAAAGCGTTATGGCTCTGAGGAATGTATGTCAGTTTTCTGGCTTAAGTGATAGGTCTGGGGGTGAATGATGCACATCTTCATGTGAATGAGCATCAAGCTGGTGTCCCTCAATGTGAGGGGTTTTGGGTCTCCTGCTAGACAGTATGCTGTTTTTGAGGACTTGAAGGTCAATGGAGGAGACATCATCTGTCTACAGGAGTGTTTTTTTAATCGACCGCCCAAGCCTCCGGAGTGGGTGGTGGATTACATATAGTCGGCAGTTGGGGAAAATAGGAATGCTGGGGTAGGCATTATCATTACAAATAGGAATATTCACATTATGTCTCATGTTGTGTTAGTGCCAGGAAGATTAATTATGGCAGATTTAATTTTGTTTAATTAGAAGTTTAGGCTTTTTAATTTATATGCTCCTGTGAATAGCCAGAAACGTCTTGAGTTTTTGAAGTTTTGAAGTTACATGCAGTGGGAAGTAGACCTAGTGTGATCATGGGTGATTTTAATACAATCCGATTTGTGAAAGATCGGATAGGAGTAGCGGAGACTAAGTTAGATGTAGGTAGCACTATGCTGAATGGGGTAATTCAGGACTTGCATCTCAATGATGCTCATACTGTTCTGGGTTTGGTGGATCCATATTTCACTTTTTTTTCGGAGTGTGGGCGCACCAAATCCAGAATTGATTTATGTTTGTTTTCTGATGCGTTCAAATGTGCTAATGTTAAACACAGGCCAGTAATTTTTTCAGACCATGTGGCAGTGTATGTTGATTTGAGTATGGGATATAGTATTAAGTTTGGTTTAGGGGTATGGAGGTTAAATAGTTTATTTTTGCAAGACGAGCATGTCAAAGCCAATTTTAGTAAGGTATATAGTAGATGGGTTAATAGGAAAAAAGATTTTAGTAATATTTTGGGGTGGTGGGATTGGGTCAAAAGGAAAATTACATTCTTTTTTCAAAAAAGGAGTAGGGATAAAAGTAGCAGTGAGAAAAGGAGATATTCTCGGTTACAAGTCAGGTTGGCTACATTATATTCATTTAGAAATATAGGCTATGACATGGCCGATGAAATAGACCATGTTAGGAAGAGGATTAAAGAGGTATTAACTGAAAGAGGAAAACAAATTATTTTTCAAGCGAGAGTTAAACACCTGGAGCAGGATGAAAAATGTTCTAGATTTTTTTTTTCAAGAAGGTTTGTAAGGAAAAAGGAGTGTTTGAGGGTGTGTATGATGAAGAAGGTAGGGAATGTAAGGGAGAGAATGTGCTGGAATGCGTGACAAAATTTTATGAACGATTGTATGAGGGAGTGTGTGTTGAGTCAAATACTAGAATGTTTGATATGGTAGAGGATAATTTAAATGAGGATGATAAGGTTTTTTTGCACAAAGCAGTAAATGAGGAGGAGGTGTGGGAAGCTGTGGCAAGCATGGGGGCGAATAAAACCCCGGGAGGGGATGGCTTACCAAGTGAGTTTTTTAAATTGTTTTGGGATATTATTAAGTGGGATGTGGTTGAGATATTTAGTTACATGATGAGGGAAGGCATTATATCAGAATCTATGAGAGAGGGGGTAGTGGTATTAATTTATAAGAAGGGGATAAGATGGATATTCGAAATTGGAGGCCTATCTCCTTACTAAATTCAGACTACAAGGTCTTTGCAAAGTTGGTGGCAAGGAGATTATCTAAGGTCATTAGTAGGATGGTTAGCGAGATGCAGGCCTGTGCAGTGCCGGGTCGAATGATCTCGGAGAATTTAATTTTAGTTAGGGATATAATTAATTTTTGTAAAGATAGGAATAGTTTGATTATCCTGACATCATTTGACCTTGAGAAGGCATACGATAAAGCAAATCATGGGTTTTTGTGGGAGGTTTTGAAGCGGATGGGTATACCACAGCTGCTCATTAATGTAATAAAAGGGTTGTATTGGGGGATCAGTAGTCGGGTTCTGGTTAATGGGAGTTTGGGGCAGGCTTTTTTGGTTAAATCTGGGGTGAGACAGGGGTGCCCCCTGTCCCCTATTCTCTTTATTTGTTTTATTGATCCACTGTGAAGGATGATACAGAGGGATAAGGTGGTGAGGGGCTTTTTGGTGCCTGGGAGTGGGGGGAAAATTGTGAAATGTTTAGGTTATATGGATGATGTGGTGGCAGTGTCAGTCGGTGGTGGGCGTAAGAAGGGTGAAGTTACCTTTGTCAATTTTTTGTGTATACGTGGGAATGAGTGTGAATTGGAATAAGTGTAGTTTGGGTGTGTATGGAAGACAAGTGGAATGTGTGGATGATCAGATTGGGAAGGTTGAGGGTGGAGTAAGGATTTTGGGTATTGTGTTTTACTATGGAATGAAAGGGGAAGTGTGCTGGAATGAAGTGGGAGAAAAGATAGCCAAGAAGTTGAGGTTTTGGTGTCGAAGAAAATTGTCTATTTATGGGAAAGTTTTAGTAGTCAAGGCAGTAATCTTACCTTTCATTTTGTATGCAAGTAATATCTTCCCTCCTGGGGAGTTAAGATTGAGGAAAATTAATAAGTTATTGTTTACCTTTTTATGGGGGTCGAAAATGGAAAGAGTTAAGAGAGAATATGTGTGTAGACGTGAATGTAATGGTGGGTTGAGCTTTCCGAATGTGAGAGTGTTTTTGTTAATGCATTATTGGTTCTGTGTGGTGAAAGTTTTGAGGAATGGTGGAGTGTGTGCTAGGATGATAACTTTTTCAGGTGGGTGGTTGTTTAGGAGATCGGGGTGGTTAGGAAGGGATTCAAGGATACCGGTGGCTTACGGGGTGGCACACGACTACTGGGTATTGGAAAAGTTTAGGGTAGAGTTTAAGTTGGCAGATTTAGGAGAAGGGGAGAGGGATAAAGTGAAGGTGAGAAAGTGGTTGATAGAGAAGGAGTATGTGTGTAACCTTAGGGGAGTTAATGCGTCAGTGGCTGGGGAAGTATGGAAGAAAATGAGTATATATGGGGTGACAAATGTGCAGAGACAGATAGTATGGATGAGTTTGCATGACTGTCTAGCTACGAGGCTATTTATGAAAAGGAGGGATTCGCGTGCTTCTGATATTTGTCCGATAATTAATTGTGGGGGTGTAGAAGACAGTGAGCATGTGTTCTGGGGGTGTGGTGTAGCGAAAGATGTGATCAATAAGAGTCAAGATCTGGTGAAAGAAATAACAGGAGTGAAGGTGAGTGAGTGGAAAATGATTATGTATGGCTTGGGGAAACTGGAAAAAGATAAACAGAGTATTGTGGTTAGTGCTATGTGCATTAAAGGAAGTGTTGTGGGATGCATGCAACTTGTATGTATATAAAAAAGTTTCGTTAGACAGTAAACAATGTATAGGATTATGGCTAAGCAAGCTATACTTTTTTTTCGTGTTGGATAAAAAGAAGGGCGTGGATGCCGAAGGCATCTGGAAATTTAAAAAATGGAGAATGTTGATTAAAAATTAGGTCTCTTCCACGATGATGCAAGACCTTGTTAGAGACAGTGAATGAGCGCCAAGCTGAATAGTCTCTCGAGAGTTTTCTGAAGTGGAATAAAAAAAAAAAAAAGTACATTTGGGTGTCCTTATTGAGTTTCTAACACATGTATTTTCTATTTGTATTTTGTGTGTTATGTTGTTGCAAAACCAATGTGTTTTTATGCAATTTATTTGTTACTTTGGTTTGTTTGTTTTTTTTGTTTTTTTGGGTGGTAGTTATTTTACCATGAAATCTTTTTTATGTTGGCAATTTTTGTTGTTTTTACATTGTTCACTTTGATTTAACTGTCTGCGCTGCCTTATTTTTAAAATTCTTTCTCAAGATGTTGTGCCTAATGTTGTTTTAATCCTTAATAGATGTCCATTTGTGGGTGCACTCCTTTTAACTCCTGCTAATTTACACTGCAAAAGGGTCAAACCTATTCTGTTAGTGTCTCAAATTAACATACATATATACATGTGTATTTTGCTTTCCTTGCTTCTTTTCCCAAGTCCTGTTTGTGTGGTGTGGGTTATTTATTTATTTATTTTTTTGGGACCAATAAAATTGTTTCAAATTCTGTATGTTTTATGTGTTCTTTTCATGCAACGGATTTCCCAGCTGCAGCTTAACTAGGCTGATTGGCATGTCTTGGACAAATCCCTTTTTCATTTTTATTTTTTTAGTTTTAAGTTGCTTTCCTGGTGCCTTCATGGTAGCACATGCATGGATTGTGCGTATGCTGCCATGGATAGTGACCAGGAAAGTAACATTTCAGAGTGGTAAGTATTCAATTTTCTTTTTGAGCAGTGGTTTGCAGCCTCAGTCCTCAAGTACCCCCCTGACAGGACATGTTTAGGAAATGTTATCTTATCTAAAATAGCTGTCCAAAATACAAAGCCATTGACTTTGATTTAAAGCACCTGTGCAAGATGAAGGAAAACCTGCAAACATGGTCTGTTGAGGGATACTTGAGGACAGGGTTGAGAAGCACTGATTTAGAGCACTCAATTAAAATCAAGCTGAAGACAATCCTATTCTAATTGTGGACATTTTAGGGAAATCAAGATTTTTTTTTTTTTTTTTTTTGAAGGTTGGGCTTTGTGTCCTTTTTCTTAAAATTGGCTTCACTTCCTGTCTCACAGCCAAACAGGAAGTGAGTAAAACCCTAATATTTTTCCTTGGGGACACACAGGTCAATCTAACAAGTGCCCCCATTATGCAAATTGCACTCTAGCACTTTGTTGTGTACACCCCAAATTATTAGGTATTTTGGTGTTTATTAAAGGCAAATCCTTTCTGCAATACAAGTGTAGTTGATGAAATTTAGAGGGGTAGCATTGGTGATTTTATCATCCAATCACGTAGAGGCAAAGATGCTGTTTTTGTTCTTTTCCTTGCATGTCCCCCTCGGATCTCCAGCAACTGCACTTCTAAGTGCACTTGTAGTGCAAAGTGGATTTACCTTTTAGTAAATAAACCCCAAGATACATAATGCTAGAGTGCAATTTCCCGAACGGGGAAACTATTTAGATTGACCTGTGTGTCCCCAAGGACATACATTGGTAGGGGTTTATCCTCACTTCCTGTTTGGCTATGTGACAGGAAGTGAATAATTTTGAATGCGAAATTGGCAAAATTTGGGAGGTGTCTTCACCCTATCAGGGTAATCCCTCTGCAGTCTATCCCCAAGCAAAAATAAGAAAGGATTTTAATGAGTTTATCTTTGCAAAGACACATTCCTAAGTTCAATTGTGATGCATGTTAATGGTCCATTTAGACCTTTAATAGAAAGTCATCAGTTGCCTTTGACTCTAAACCAGGGATCCTCAAACTACAGCCCTCCAGCTGTTGCAGAACTACACATCTCATGAGGCATTGTAAAACTCTGACATTCACAGACATGACGGGAATTGTAGTTCCTGAACACCTGGAGGGCCGCAGTTTAAAGACCCCTGCTCTAAACATTATTTTTGGCCAGTCCTAGAAATCTGCATCTGTTTTTCTATTAACCATTTTGTGTCTGTGCTATAGCCAAACGACGGCCACAGCGTGGACCTGAATTTCTGGGAGGCTGTAATAGGACAGGCTCCCCGTATGCTCCCTGCTGCGCGCGCACTGAGTCACTGAGACTCGAGTGATCACAGATCGAAGTAAGGGCCAATCTGTTTATTTTTTCTACTCATGCTGACAGCATGAAAATAAAAATAAAAGCTGATCACCGGCTGAGTACCATTCATATGTGTGCGGCTTGTTTACGTACATGCTGTATACACATGTGCGTAAACAAGCCGCACACATATGAATGGTACTCATTGTAAATCATGGGGTACAACTTGTGATGCAACTTTTCAGTCCCAAGTGGCCTTAGGCTCTCTTTCCACTACTGCGAGTTGTTGTGCGACTTGACACATGTGAAGTCATAGGACAAGTCAAAACACATGTATTTCAATGTTCCCCCGTTCTAATTGGTGCAACTCCAAAAAAGTTCTTGCACTACTTTGTTCCAACTTCAGTGCGACTTTTTCTCAGATGTTTTGAATTAGTCTCATGACAAGGCATTAAGGCTCGGTTTCCACTATTGAAAGCCCAAAGTTGCGTGTTTTTTGCCGCGAGTGTCCCACAACTTTTTGCCAAAACTTGAAGCAATGCCTGTGTATTTTTGAGGTCTATGGACCTCAAGTCGTATCAAAGTGGGACCAAAGTAGTGCAGGGACTACTTTGAAGTTGCTGCGACTTGAAGTCGCACACAAATGAACGGTACTCATTGTAAATCATGGGGTAGAACGTGTGATGCAACTTTTCAGTCCCTAGTGGCATGACAAGTTGCAATAGTGGAAAACAAGCCAAAAAAGCACATTGTAAGTCACACAACTTTGAGATTGAGATAGTGGAAAGAGAGCATTAGGCTAAAGCGGTAATAGGAAGATGCACTGTAAGAATTACTTCTAATTGTAGAAAATCAAACAGGCTCTTGCACTGAATCTAATTTATGGAAGATCTAACTGATTGGCCAGTGTATGTTGACCTTTAAGGATATGAAAACTTGAATTTCTGGTGTTTAAGCCTCATACACACGATGGGACTTTGTACCCCATGTACGGAGCCCGCTCTGCTCAGTGGGGGATTGCTCAATCTATCCCCGCTGGGCAGGCAGATGACAGGTCTGTCCAGGGCTGGACTGGGACAAAAATTTGGCCCTGGACTTCACCCAGACCGACCCACTTTATTTTTGCAAACATGCACCAAAACAGTATATAAAACTATACGCAAATGCGCAATATGGATACTTATTGAGTTTGGGATGGATCTGAGGGAAGCGGTGCGTCCTTTGTATGGGGCATCAGAGCGGCTGGGGGGGAAATTGCCACCTTGCCCCCTGGTAGGGTGACCACATTCCAGACTGCCATTCAGGGACAATTTTGCCAAGGACCAGGGGTGATGTAGTCTCATGGTTGACAGGGAATTCAGCGGTGGGGGTGATTTGTCGAGTGAATGGCTGGTGCTAGCACGGAAAACATCCCGATACCGTGCTTAATATGGTGTCAGGATGATCAAATCACATTATGTCTATTACTACATTGTAATATATAATGAAATAGTTCAACTCACCAGAATGCAGAATCAGTGGGAACCCTGAGCTTGTCACCTGCCACCAGATGCAGTGTGTCACCATTGCCTGCCACCAGATGCAGAATGTCATTTGCCACCATTGCCTGCCACCAGATGCAGCGTCTCACCATTGCCTGCCACCAGATGCAGCGTCTCACCATTGCCTGCCACCAGATGCAGCGTCTCACCATTGCCTGCCACCAGATGCAGCGTCTCACCATTGCCTGCCACCAGATGCAGTGTGTCACTTGCCACTGTCGCTTGCCACCAGATGCAGCATATCACATGCCCCTGCCGCCTGCCACCAGATGCAATGTCACATGCCACCGTCACCTGCCACCAAATGCAGTGTGTCATTTGTCACCTGCTGCCAGAGAAAGGGCAGGGAGAGAGAGATGGAGAGAGAGAGGGGGGGAGAGAGAGATGGAGAGAGAGAGGGGGGGGAGAGAGAGATGGAGAGAGAGAGGGGGGGGAGAGAGAGAGAGAGAGAGAGAGAGGGGGGGGAGAGAGCGGAAGAGAGAAAGAGAGAAGGGAGAGGAGAGAGAGAGAGAGAGAGAAGGGGGCAGAGAGAGAGAAGGGGGCAGAGAGAGAAGGGGGCAGAGAGAGAGAAGGGGGCAGAGAGAGGAGTGGGGCAAAGAGAGAGGAGGGGGCAGAGAGAGAGGGGGCAGAGGGGCAGAGAGAGAAGGGGGCAGAGAGGCAGAGAGAGAGAGAAGGGGGCAGAGAGAGAGAAGGGGGCAGAGAGGCAGAGAGAGAGAGAAGGGGGCAGAGAGGCAGAGAGGCAGAGAGAGAAGGGGGCAGAGAGGCAGAGAGAGAGAGAAGGGGGCAGAGAGGCAGAGAGAGAGAGAGAAGGGGGCAGAGAGGCAGAGAGAGAGAGAGAGAGAGAAGGGGGCAGAGAGAGAGAGAAGGGGGCAGAGAGAGAGAGAGAAGGGGGCAGAGAGAGAGAGAGAAGGGGGCAGAGAGAGAGAGAGAGAAGGGGGCAGAGAGAGAGAGAGAGAAGGGGGCAGAGAGAGAGAGAGAGAAGGGGGCAGAGAGGCAGAGAGAGAGAGAGAGAAGGGGGCAGAGAGGCAGAGAGAGAGAGAGAAGGGGGCAGAGAGGCAGAGAGGCAGAGAGAGAGAGGGGGGCAGAGAGGCAGAGAGAGAGAGGGGGGCAGAGAGGCAGAGAGAGAGAGAGAGGGGGGCAGAGAGGCAGAGAGAGAGAGAGAAGGGGGCAGAGAGGCAGAGAGAGAGAGAAGGGGGCAGAGAGGCAGAGAGAGAGAGAAGGGGGCAGAGAGGCAGAGAGAGCGAGAAGGGGGCAGAGAGAGAGAGAGAGAAGGGGGCAGAGAGGCAGAGAGAGCGAGAAGGGGGCAGAGAGAGAGAGAGAGAGAGAGAGAGGGGCAGAGAAGCAGAGCAAGAGAGGAGGGCAGAGAAGCAGAGCAAGAGAGGAGGGCAGAGAGAGAGAGAAGGGGGCAGAGAGAGAGAGAGAAGGGGGCAGAGAGAGAGAGAGAAGGGGGCAGAGGGGCAGAGAGAGAGAAGGGGGCAGAGGGGCAGAGAGAGAGAAGGGGGCTGAGAGAGAGAAGGGGGCAGAGAGGCAGAGAGAGAGAAGGGGGCAGAGAGGCAGAGAGAGAGAAGGGGGCAGAGAGGCAGAGAGGAGAGAAGGGGGCAGAGAGGCAGAGAGAGAGAGAGAAGGGGGCAGAGAGGCAGAGAGAGAGAGAGAAGGGGGCAGAGAGGCAGAGAGAGAGAGAGAAGGGGGCAGAGAGGCAGAGAGAGAGAGAGAAGGGGGAGAGAGGCAGAGAGAGAGAGGGCAGAGAGGCAGAGAGGGCAGAGAGAGGGGGCAGAGAGGGCAGAGAGGGGGCAGAGAGAGAGAGAGAGGGGGCAGAGGGAGAGAGGGGGCAGAGGGAGAGAGGGGGCAGAGGGAGAGAGGGGGCAGAGGGAGAGAGGGGGCAGAGGGAGAGAGGGGGCAGAGGGAGAAAGGGGGCAGAGAGAGAGAGGGGGCAGAGAGAGAGAGAGGGCAGAGAGAGAGAGGGGGCAGAGAGAGAGAGAGGGCAGAGAGGGGAAGGGAGAGAGAGGGAGAGGGGGAAGGGGGCAGAGAGAGAGAGGAAGGGGGAGAGAGAAGGAGAGAGAGAGGAAGGGGCAGAGAGAGAGAGAGAGAGGGGGGAAAGAGGGGGGGGGAGAAGGGGGGAGAGAGAGGGGGGAGAGAGTGAGAGAGAAAGGAAGGGGGGAGAGAGAGGGGGGAGAGAGAGAAGGGGAGAGAGTGAGAGAGAAAGGAAGGGGGGAGGGAGGAAGGGGGCAGAGATCGAGGGCAGAGAGAGAGAGGGGGCAGCGAGGGAGAGGGAGAGGGAGAGGGAGAGGAAGGGGGGAGGGGGCAGAGAGAGAGAGAGAGAAGGGGGCAGAGAGAGAGGGGGGCAGAGAGCGAGAGAGGCAGAGAGAGAGAGGGGGGCAGAGAGCGAGAGAGAGGCAGAGAGAGGCAGAGAGAGAGAGAGGGGGAGAGAGGGGGAGAGAGAGGGAGGGAGAGGGAGAGGAGGGGGAGAGAGGGAGAGAGAGAGGGAGGGAGAGGGAGAGAGAGAGGGAGGGAGAGGGAGAGAGGGGGAGAGAGGGGGAGAGAGGGGGCAGGGAGAGAGGGAGAGAGGGGAAGGGGGCAGAGAGAAAGAGAGAGAGAGAGGGGGCAGAGAGAGGCAGAGAGAGAGGCAGGGGCAGAGAGGGAAAGGGGGGAAGGGGGAGAGAGAGTGAGGCAGAGAGAGTGAGGCAGAGAGAGTGAGGGAGAGAGAGAGAGGGGGGGGCAGAGAAGCAGAGCGAGAGAGGAGGGCAGAGAGAGAGAGAGAGAAGGGGGCAGAGAGAGAAGGGGGCAGAGAGAGAGAAGGGGGCAGAGGGGCAGAGAGAGAGAAGGGGGCAGAGGGGCAGAGAGAGAGAAGGGGGCAGAGAGAGAGAAGGGGCAGAGGGGCAGAGAGAGAGAAGGGGCAGAGAGGCAGAGAGAGAGAAGGAGGCAGAGAGAGAGAAGGGGGCAGAGAGGCAGAGAGAGAGAAGGGGGCAGAGAGGCAGAGAGAGAGAAGGGGGCAGAGAGGCAGAGAGAGAGAAGGGGGCAGAGAGGCAGAGAGAGAGAGAGAGGGGGGCAGAGAGAGGGCAGAGAGGCAGAGAGAGGGCAGAGAGGCAGAGAGAGGGCAGAGAGGCAGAGAGAGGGGGCAGAGAGAGAGAGGGGGCAGAGAGAGAGAGAGAGAGAGAGGGGGCAGGGAGAGAGGGGGCAGAGAGAGAGAGGGGGCAGAGAGAGAGAGGGGGCAGAGAGAGAGAGGGGGCAGAGAGAGAGAGGGGGCAGAGGGAGAGAGGGGCAGAGGGAGAGGGGGCAGAGGGAGAGGGGGCAGAGGGAGAGAGGGGGGCAGAGGGAGAGAGGGGGAGAGAGAGAGGGGGCAGAGAGAGAGAGGGGGGGGGGAGAGAGGGGAAGGGAGAGAGAGGGGAAGGGGGAGAGAGAGGGGGGAGAGAGAGAAGGGGAGAGAGTGAGAGAGAAAGGAAGGGGGGAGGGAGGAAGGGGGCAGAGAGAGAGAGAGAGGGCAGAGAGAGAGAGGGCAGAGAGAGAGAGGGCAGAGAGAGAGAGAGGGCAGAGAGAGAGAGAGGGCAGAGAGAGAGAGAGGGCAGAGAGAGAGAGGGGGCAGAGAGAGAGAGGGGGCAGAGAGAGAGAGGGGGCAGAGAGAGAGAGGGGGCAGCGAGGGAGAGGGGGCAGCGAGGGAGAGAGAGAGGGAGAGAGCGAGGGAGAGGGAGAGGGGGGGAGGGGGCAGAAAGAGAGAAGGGGGCAGAGAGAGAGAGATGGGGGGGCAGAGAGCGAGAGAGAGAGGCAGAGAGAGAGAGGCAGAGAGAGAGAGGCAGAGAGAGAGAGGCAGAGAGAGAGAGGGGGAGAGAGGGAGAGAGAGAGGGAGGGAGAGGGAGAGAGGGGGCAGGGAGAGAGGGAGAGAGGGGAAGGGGGCAGAGAGAAAGAGAGAGAGAGGGGGCAGAGAGGGAAAGGGGGGAAGGGGGAGAGAGAGTGAGGCAGAGAGAGTGAGCAGAGAGAGTGAGGCAGAGAGAGAGAAGAGAGAGAGAGAGAGAGAGAGAGAGAGAAGGGGGCAGAGAGAGAGAGAGAGGGCAGAGGGAGAGGGGGGAAGGGGGCAGAGAGAGAGGGAGAGGGAGAGGGGGGCAAAGAGAGAGGGCAGAGAGAGATGGAGAGGGAGGAAGGGGGCAGAGATGGAGAGGGGGGAAGGGGGCAGAGAGAGAGAAGGGGGGGAGAGGGAGAGGGA
The DNA here is from genome assembly GCA_037952835.1 of Lithobates septentrionalis. Classification (NCBI taxonomy): domain Eukaryota; kingdom Metazoa; phylum Chordata; class Amphibia; order Anura; family Ranidae; genus Lithobates; species Lithobates septentrionalis. Next base: position 492 of record JBBDGP010001153.1, on the reverse strand, counting down.
GAAGGGGGGAGAGAGAGAGAGGGGGAAGGGGGCAGAGAGAGAGATAGAGAGGAAGGGGCAGAGAGAGAGAGGTATGAAGGGGGCAGAGAGAGAGGAAGGGGAGGGGGAGAGGGGGCAGAGAGAGGGGAAGGGGGCAGAGAGAGGGAGGAAGGGGGCAAAGAGAGAGAGGAAGGGGGCAGAGAGAGAGAGGAAGGGGGCAGAGAGAGAGAGAGAGAGAGAGAGAGAGAGTGGAAGGGGGCAGAGAGAGTGGAAGGGGGCAGAGAGAGTGGAAGGGGCAGAGAGAGTGGAAGGGGGCAGAGAGAGTGGAAGGGGGCAGAGAGAGTGGAAGGGGGCAGAGAGAGAGGGAAGGGGAGAGAGAGGGGGGGAGGGGGCAGAGAGAGGGGAAGGGGGCAGAGAGAGAGAGGTATGAAGGGGAGAGGCAGAGAGAGAGAGGCAGAGAGAGAGGCAGAGAAGGGGGAGAAGAGAGGGAGAGGGAGGAAGGGGGAGGAAGGG